>JAESUZ010003416.1:0-748718 GCA_017311185.1 Proteles cristata cristata
GCCAGCCAGGAGCGCGGACGCCTGGTGTCTGCGCGTCTCCTTCAGGGGTCCCAGCCGCCCTGGAGCTACAATGGCGGCAAGCGCGCCGCCGCTGGAGTGAGGAAAACCGGGTCTCTCTATGGCTCGTCACCCGAAACACGAGCTCACAGGCAAATTTCCAGTTTTTAGCTTTTTGCCTTCCCTCTCGAGTTCCAGCCAGCCAGGAGCGCAGACGCCTGGTGTCTGCGCGTCTCCATCAGGGGTCCCAGCCGCCCTGGAGCTACAATGGCGGCAGGCGCGCCGCCGCTGGAGTGAGGAAAACCGGGTCTCTCTATGGCTCGTCACCCGAAACACGAACTCACAGGCAAATTTCCAGTTTTTAGCTTTTTGCCTTCCCTCTCGAGTTCCAGCCAGCCAGGAGCGCGGATGCCCGGTGTCTGCGCGTCTCTTTCAGGGATCCCAGCCGCCCTGGAGCTACAATGGCGGCAGGCGCGCCCGCTCCGCTTTAAAACCCCACCTCCAGGAGCGGCACAAAGAAGCAGTTTGTGCTCAGCCTCCCCCAGGACCAGTTGTCGCGAGGGGACCTGGTGTGCAGATATTTGGCAAGTACGGTCTTTCTATGCACCGAGCGGAGATTTTTCTGTCTCAGACTCTCTCCTTTTCCCCTCTCACTCCCCGTAGAGGGTAGAGGGGGATCGCCTCCCACCCTGGAGGCTCCGATCCCGGGCTGATTTTACCTTCCCCGGTTCACACTCACGTTAGAAGGCTTTCTCAGTGGATTCTGCGTCCTTTTTTCTCCCAGTCTCTCAGGTTTTGTATGGTTTCCAATGGCTTCAGATCTTTTCTGTGTGATGTATGGGCGCGAGTGCAAGTACGGAGCTCCTTACTTCTCCGCCATCTTGCCTCCCTCTAGTTGGGGTGTGTTTTTAAGACTATTTCATAATAAAAAATGTACTGTTGGATTATTGTGTTCTAAAGTCACTTGGAATAGTTCTGTGTGGTTATTTTACCGACCGGATTTGTCTTTAGGTATATTAATTTTACTTTTTAGGGATTGGATTTTTAAAATTTGGTATTATGATGTGCAATATTCACATGATCCCAAAGTCTAATCTACAAAACAAAGTATCTACAGAGAAACTTTGTTTCTATCCTTGTTTCTTCTTCCCTAGTCCTTCTCTCACCTTGTAGAATCTCTTTTTTTAAATTATAAGTTACTCCACCATTTTGTTTTCAGTATTAGCAAATATATATATATATCCTTACATAATCCCTTCTTTAGATAAGGGAGGTTTTCACCATGTGGTCTGTTTCACTTTTCCCCACCTCTGTTTTTTATCTATTTTCTGGTATTTAAGAAGATGTGTATTTTTGGTTCTAATGCTTACCTTTATACTTGGTCTTTACATAATACCCTCACTTCCCTTGTGTTTGGATCACTGTTTATTGGTTCCTAACATAAGTACATTGAGGTGAGCTTGGAGCCTCTTTATTCTCCTTCTTTAGATTCAGCTTTAAAGTAATGATACTTGTACTCTTTGGGAACGTTTCCAAATCCCTCGAATAAGTAAGTTTATGTAGAAACAAATCCGTTGGCCAAAAATGATCAAAATAAGGTAAATCAACATAGGGTTAAAAAGTCAAGTGACCCTTGTTAAATTCATTAAAAAATTTTTTTTTAAACTTTTTGTTTATTTTTGAGAGACACAGAGAGAAACAGAAATAGAGCATGAGCAGAGGAGGGCAGAGGGAGGGAGACACAGAATCCGAAGCAGGCTCCAGGCTCTGAGCTGTCAGCACAGAGCCAGATGCGGGGCTTGAACTCATGAACCATGACATCATGACCTGAGCTGAAGTTAGATGCTTAGCCAACTGAGCCACCCATGTGCCACTAAAAAGTTTCTTTTAATGTTTGTTTATGAGAGAGAGAGAGAGAGAGGGAGGGAGGGAGAAGGGGAGGAGCAGAGAGAGAGAAAGAGAGAGAACAGAAAGAAACCGAGGATCTGAAGCAGGCTCCCCTATGACAGCAGAGAGCTGGATATGGGGTTCAAGCTCATGAACTGTGAAATTATGACCTGAGTCGAAGTTGACGCTTAACTGACTGAGCCACCCAGGTGCCCCAAGCCTTGTTAAATTCTTAAAAAACAGGTCTTGTGTGGCATACGAAAGATTGTGTGTTTGTTGATCGGTTTGTTGTACTGGGTACATTATCTAACGTGCCAGATGCTGTGGGGTTTGCAGAGAATGTACTTCAAGGAGGGAAGAGTGTTTCCTTTGGGCTGGTTTTTCACCTAAGCTGGTATGTGAAGTACCAAGGGCCAGGCTAGAATACCATGAATAATTAATAGCTTTGGCTCTCAGAAACCTAATTTTAGTCAAGAATAAGAAGCACATCCCTAGTTTCAGCTTCTTTCATTTCTCAGATGGCGAAATGGTTACGTGTAAGCAAGGCAAGGGGGAAGCCACGCTAATCCACACTCGATTGAAATGAGTTTGTTCTGAAAAGCATGGTTCTCCGTCTTTCCTTCTTTTACTGGTTCATATTTGTTGAATGCCTGTTGTATGTAAGACCTGATGATAAGGGGAAGAGGCAGAAAATAACATTCTAGAAGAAACACTGAAATGCAAACCAAATTCGGGTAGGACCCTATACCAGTATGTCTGTGAGGAGCCATGGAGGGGACAGTGTGGGGTGGGGAAATTGCTGTCTTCTCTGGCACATCACGTTTGTTTGGAAGGACAGCAGACTTCATCGTGTGCTGTGCATGCGCTGCTAGAGCTTGGCTTATGGGTGTGAATGCCAGCAGAAGTTCTTCACAGTGCGTTGATCATTGTACTTCTCTTGCTGGTTTAGTATCCTATTAGATGGGGGTAAACGAGTAATTGTAGATTTGAGTAAGTACTAAGTAGATGGAGAAAAATGTAGCAGAAGGTTGATATTCCAAATTAATCAGGTTCCTTTTTGCCCCACTTCTTCCCCTCCCCCCCTCCTTACTTTCTCTCTCCTCCCTTGACCCTAGGGGAAAATGGATGTGCATACTCTGTAATGCTCTCTTTAGCAGTTTGTCCCAAGAATACATGTGGACTTGCCTGAAAAGATATAGGTACAAAGATGTCCATCTAATACACTCACTGTATCTGTGTGTGTGCATATGTGTAGATATATGTGCATGTCCACCCCTCCCCAGACACACACTCACTTTGCATGCCAATTAAATTTCCTATAAGAGATTGACTAAATGCATTGTTCTTTCCTTTATTTTAGAATGACCATATGCTGTCTACATAATTTTTTAAAAAATCAGTAAAATTATTTTTATTTAAGGAAGGAGTTATTACTTATTTTTTCTTAGTGCAGTTTACAATGATTTAGATTTTCTAATGGTTATGAACTTGAAAGTTTATATTCCTATCTTCTTTGAATTGGTATTAGTTTGATTTGGTTTCTTACATGTGTAGTTGGATAATGACTATTACAGTGGGGGAGTGTCTGACTCCAGGGGAGGCCTTCTTGAAGTTTTTAAGATGGAATGAGTGGGTTTTCAAGGTTGGCTCAGTGGTAAAATCTTTGATCTCCTTTAAAAATGATGGTTACTTGATATGTGTAGTTTTGAACATGTTTTGCATTTTAAGATGAATATTAATCATCTTCCTTTGGCCATGGGTTTGTAGATGTCATGTGGGTTTGCTAGAGCAGCCTCTTACACTTTTTTATGTACCTGGCTTTGCAGAATCAAGGGTAGATTCTAATCTGACAGGCAGACTGTGAACCTCCTTGCCTCCAACTTTTTTCTTAGGGTAATTTAATCAGCTCTAAGTCCTTACTATGTCTCCAATTATTAGAAATATATAGTGATCCTAATATATCAAATGTTTTATAAAAGTATACATTAAAAATAATTTTATTTTGTTTTTTTAACAGAAATCATAGCCCATTGATGAGTTTCGGAGCTAGCTTCGTCAGTTTTTTGGTGAGTTGGTATGGGGAGAGGTATTGGTGTGAAGGAAACAAGTATGTAAAGTATGTCTTAGAATTACTGGCTGTATAGATACAGATATTTTAGCATTTAATAGTGGAATCAAGTTTTGCCTATTAACCAACACCTATGAGATATCCTCTCTCCCTTAATTTTAAAAATAAAATGCTTATACCTTCCAGAGTATTCTGTTTTACTTAATAAATTTTTTAATATAATTGGAAAGATCTTTCCAAAAAACAAAATTGCAGTAGAGATTTAAAAAAAAATATCAAGCTTTGGATACTAAAGGTTTGGTCTAAAATCATTGTTGACTGGAAGGCAAGTTAAATTAGCATATCTGAAATTTGTTAGTTACGATTACATTTTTAAATATTAGTATTTAGAAATTGAAGGGAGTATATTACAGTTGGGTTTTTAAAGCAAATTTGGCAATGTAGTAAATTGGATGCTTTTTTTTTCCAGAAATGTGTATAACATCACACAAACCACTTTGCAACACAAAATTAAAAATTGCTATCTTAGAATGGTACAATAGCGCGTGTGCGCACGTGCGTGTGTATAATCAATATCATGTGTAGAGACCAAATAAAGTAGAGAAAGCATTTAGATTTCAGATCCAGAAAGATATCTGTAGACTGCTGTGTCCTGCGCAGGCTGTCAGTGCCCAACCACAGACACCAGACCAGCTTCCCATGACATGGATTTTCATTCAAACTGTTTATTTCCTCTTACTGTCAGGGAGTATGACAAAAGTTTTTAAGGCCTGCTGTTTACAAGAAAACATAGCCTCCGACTTTCAGGAAAAAGGTACTCTGTGGGAATCACTACATGAGTACCCACTTAACTGTAGAGGCAGTGAGGGAGACCCAGCCAAAGTGTGGGGCAGAAAGGTGGGGAGGGAGGCTGTGGCAGGGCTGGGGTCTCCTTGGAAAGAGTGTGGGGGTGGGAGCTTGGGCAAAGGTGGTTATGGTCTGGTTTGGCTACAAGGGGTGAGAGTATATTATTATTTATTTTTTATATAGTTTATTGTCAAGTTAGTTTCCCTGTAATACCCAGTGTTCATCCCAACAAGTGCCCTCCACCATGCCTATCACCCCCCTCTACCCTTCTCCCCCCCCCACTCCCATCAACCCTCAGTTTGTTCTCAGCATTTAAGACTCTCTCATGGTTTGCCTCCCTCCTTCTCCTTAACTGTTTTTTTCCCCTTCCCCTCCCCCATGGTCCTCTGTTAAGTTCTCTTGTTCCACATATGAGTGAAAACGTATGGTATCTGTCCTTCTCTGCCTGACTTATTTCACTCAGCATAACACCCTCCAGTTCCATCCACGTTGCTACACATGGCCAGATGTCATTCTTTCTCATTGCCATGTAGTATTTCATCGTATAGATAAACAACATCTTCTTGATCCATTCGTTAGCTGGTGGACACTTAGGCTCTTTCCATGATTTGGCTATTGTTGAGAGTGCTGCTATGAACACTGGGGTACGTGTGCCAAGGAGAGAGTATATTAGAGTCCTACAGAGGAGGCCTAGAATGCCAAGGGGAGGGCTTGCTGAATGGATAGAGAATGGAGAGCTAGCTGTGAGTTCATTAGGTCCCTCCAAGAATCAGGTGTCATGTCTGCCCATTCATATCCTCAGAAACCTCAGTCTCACTGGTGAAAGTAGCAGGTTTTCAGCAGAGAAGGAAACTGCTCTTACCCGGTCAGATGTGGTCTGGAGAAATCTACCAGGATCAGGTGCCTGGAAATGGACTGTCAGTGGAATTTTTCACTGTGAACAATGTAAAGTGGGTTCCAAATAAGGGAACCCCTTTGGAACTGCCATCTCTGAAAAGACTCATGCTTTTCCAGGAGCATCTGTCAGCTGATGTTTCACGAGGCTTCTGTGAGGTACTTGATGGAAGGAGCCCAGGGGTTCGGTGTGGGTAGAATGGACTTTTCAGTGAGACACTGCTATAAAAACTGAGTGAAGTGCACTAATCAGAAATTATACAGAGCTTTTGATACTGTGTTCAATGACAACAAAAAAGATTGTAGAACAGTAATTGCAGGAACATTTATTACCATATATTTTTTCATGTAGGTGTAGCAGTGGTATGTTCTCATTTCATATTGAGATTACAGTTCTTGGAAATGATTAGGGTGTGCCGTAACGTTCTGATTCTCTTACTTGCAACAAATAATTTGGTTTTTTTTTCCTCCTAGTTTGGGATTTTGTTGTAATAAATTGCCTAAATTTTCAGACATTTACTGGTTCATTCACTCCTTCCTTCCTTCTTTCTTGGAAGAATGCCATGATGACATTTGAGGAAGAAAAAATGCAGTTGGCATGTGATGACTTAAAAACTACAGAAAAGCTGTGTGAAAGTGAAGAGGCTGGAGTAATTGAAACCATCAAGAATAAAATTAAGAAGAATGTAAGTACTGTGTCCGTAGGTAATGAACTGGGTGCCACTTAGGAAAGTGTTCATTTACTTGGTTTTTGATATTTAGGATTTCCCTGAAAGTACTACATGTTTTTTATGGCTTTTGATTCTGTAAAATGTCTGTTTCAAAACAATAGAATTCCTCCATACCCCTATCAGTCATTAGAGCCGTTAAGTGCATTAATATTTTTGCTATCTTAGGCTTATCTTCTTCCATAATGGGCCATGTGATAAGAGCTTTTGTAATGATGCTTTCATATGTGTAATTCAAATGTGTTGCATTTTGGTATAATTGAGGAATTCAACCATTTACCTAATATTTTCCAGGCCTTAGGAGCCTTTGGTTACAAATGAAGTCATGATAACATTGCAGTTTGCATTTCCTGATTTTGCTTTCACCTTTCAGTGCCAAAGTCTAGTCTTTGGAGGGACCTCCTCCTGCCCCTGATATTTCTGGAGTGGCCCGGGGTCTGCCGTGTGTTACATGTTGAGTTGACAAACCAGTCTTTTGGTTGTGGTCCTCAAAAGCCACCTGTCTGGGGGCACCTGGGTGGCTTAGTCGGTTAAGCGTCCGGCTTTCGCTTAGGTCATGATCTCGCGGTTCATGGGTTCAAGCCCCGCGTCGGGCTCTGTGCTGACTGCCAGCTCAGAGCCTGGAGCCTGTTTCAGAGTCTGTATCTCCCTCTCTCTCTGACCTCCCCTGCTCACGCTGTCTCTCTCTCTAGAAATAAAATAAAATAAATATTAAAAAAAAAAAAAAAGCCACCTGTCTTTTCTTCAGCTCCTTCATGTCCAGGTGGCTTTACCTCTGCTTTGATGATGGTGTGCACTATGAGGAAGCCACTGATGGGCCAAGAGTACAGTCTCCTGATGCTCCAGAAGGGCCAGAGGTTTCCTTGATCCCTCTTTCTCCAAATACTGCGTCTTATCAGTGACTGCGTCCTGTTGCCTCTTTCTGAAATACCTCCTGAGTTCATCCACTTCTCTCCCCACTCCTGCTATTTCCTTAGGTCAGCTGCCATCCTCATTTGCCTGCGATAACTCTCACTGTTCTCCAATTGGTTCTCCAGAATATAGTCTCTAAAATGCAAATAACATGTTTCTGACTTCATCTTCTGGCCCCCACCATTGCCATTCGGTTAAGTCTGACTCCTTATAGTCGCTGACCGGGCACTTTTCCTCTGCCTAAAACATGCCTCCTCCCTTTTGACCTGGTTCCTACTCCTTTCTCTTTCTTCCTTTCTCCCTCCCCTCCCCTCCCCTCCCCTCCCCCTTCCTTCCTTCCCTCTTTCTCTTTAATAGTTTATTGTCAAATTGGTTTCCATATAACACCCAGTGCTCATCCCCACAAGTGCCCTCCTCCATGCCCATCCCCCTTTCCCTTCTCCTCCACCCGCATCAGCCCTCAGTTCTCAGCATTCAAGAGTCTCTCATGGTTTGCCTCCCTCCCTCTCCCCAACTATTTTCCCTCTTCTTCTCCCCCTACTCCTTCTTTAGTTCTCCCTAGATCATTTTCTCCAAGGACTCTTGCCTGAGCCCTGAAGCTCTGTTGAGTAGGTTTCCTACTTGTTCCCATGGCACCCTGTACTTTTACCATGTAATGTAGCAAGTGTTCCAAAGGATAGTGAGGGCAGTGTTCTCTCATTAAACTATAGGCTTTATTTACATGTCTGTCCTCTGTGTCTAATGCCATGCCTGACACATGTTAGTAATTCACATTTGTAATGGGTCTTTGCAACTTAAAAAGCATTTTCATGTACAGTACCTCATTAGCCCTTCCATCAACCCTACACAGGAGAAGTCATTACAAAGAAACAGAAGCATCAGAAGACAGACATTTGCCTAAGCAAAACAGTGAGTTCTGGGACTACATTTGCAACAATAGTGACCATAATAGATTATGCTAATCTAGAAAAAAGAGTAACAGTTCATTGTTTTTTGTCTACTAGATGTGCTGTTGTCGTATTTGCAAAGATCTCGTCATTTCTTATATCACTGATAATAAGCTAATTTAGCTTATCTTATTCAAGTTCACTTTGCATGAAGAATGCAGTATTCTATTTCAGGGTAACTTTTCTTCACTTAGAAACATTCTTTACAATAAGAACCAACATTTTATAGCAAGTGGGGTTTTTGGTTTTACCTTTTGCTTCTTTTATTGAGATAGTCACTTTAGAGGTGTGGCTTGCATTTTGAGTTCAGTTTATGGTTCATTCAAAGCCATTTTCTCCTTAACTAAAGTGTAATCCATTTTGACCCCCCACATCTCAGTCGTGTGCACGTAAGGAAAGAATCCTAATGTTCCTTCTACACAAATGATGGTAGATGGCTGCATAGTGGCTTTTTGGATTAGCTATTTTGGGGAAACTTTTCTACCTTTGGTGATATTTATTTTGAAAAAGTAAGAACTTAAATTGTTTTTTTTTTTATAAAAAAGGTAAAACTCAACTTCTGTGTTGACTTTCATGATTTCACAGGAGCTTCATTGTTATCCCTTCAGATGTTTGCTTTGAGTTATAGTATTCTTTTAAAAATTTTTTTTCAAATTTTTAATGTTTATTTTTGAGAGACCGAGAAAGACAGAGTGCGAGCAGGGGAGGGACGGATAGGGAGGGAGACACAGAATCTGAAGCAGACTCCAGGCTCCGAGCTGTCAGCGCAGAGCCCGACATGGGGCTTGAACTCATGGACTGTGAAGTCATGACTTGAGCAAAAGTCGGATGCTTAACAGACTGAACCACCCAGGCGTCCCTTTGAGTTATAGTGTTCTTTACCATCCTATTGTTAACAAAACAGAGCTAGATCTCCTGGGAATATAGAGTAAATCTGGTCTTGGCTTTCAGGGCCATGTTTCATCGTTCCTGTGTGAAATTATATTGCACAGTAAAGTAATGGTTGTTGGGATAGAGTCTTGTACTTGTGTGTGACTTATCAGTGTGTCCTTTCTTTCCGCCTAACAGGTTGATGTCCGAAAATCCGCCCCCTCTATGGTTGATCGGCTTCAGAGGCAGATAATCATAGCTGACTGTCAAGTTTACCTGGCCGTGCTCTCATTTGTAAAACAAGAATTGTCAGGTATGCTGAAGCATTATATTTAAAAGCTTTCAAAATGTAATGTACACAATTAGTGATGCCCCACCCTTTATTTATTTAGTACAATGCCTCATATTTCATCCTTGGAAAATATGTGGCGCCTCTTTGGGGCTTGATACTGATTTTTACTTAGAAAATTGAAACCACAAGTGCTTATTGTGTGTTTAGCGGAGTAGTCTTAGACTTGAAGTCAGTGTTTCATCCTCTTAATCAAAATTATTCTGTCAGAGAGAAATCTCTAGTGCCAGCTCGATAGATAGGTCATACTTGGTGAGAATCAAATTGTAATAACTTTTAAAGTGAAATATACTTGGTTTCAATTAAGTTTTTTAGGAAATTGTTATTGAAGGCCTAAATACGTACCAAATATTTCCTAATTACACGTGAATCACCTACATTTTAACAACCTTTAGTAAGGGCTATAAATGAATTTCTTACTAGTTTGTTCAAAGCAGTCGTTTTCCAGGATTCTTTAGCTTTGATAGCTTGAGTGCTACAGACTCAAAATGAGTCTTTTAACAGCTTCTGTAAGACTGTGTGTAATACAGACACCAATTCTTTTGCTTATGTGGTTATTAATCTAATACTGCCAGGAGAAATTTGCTTCTTTGGAGACCGGGTTTACTTGAAAAAAATGAAAATTCAAAAAGAAAATTAACTAAAACTCACAATCAGAAAAGTATTTTCTTCCAAACCTTAAATGAAGAAGGGTCTATTGCTGCTAAGTTATAAAATACACTGTTCTTTCTAGATTGCCAGGAATCAGTCTTTCTCCCCCTTCTCTCCCTCCCTCCCTCCCTCCTTCCTTCCCTCCATCTCATCCTTGAGGATGCTTTGTTTGCATTTGGCTCAAGTCTGAAGTGGAATTTAACTTTCATTTTGATCCCCAAAATTTTGACTTATTAGAGTTTATCCTTCTTTCAAAATATGTTCTGTGCTTGTACTTTTGCTTTGGTTCAACTGTCCTGTGTTTTTCTCTGTAATCCTCCTCTCATGACTTGCGTACTACTTGTATGGTGAGGGCTCATAGCTCATGTGAAATACCCATGGGACAACAATGTAAACTCCCCTCTCTGAAGCTCTACATTAATGTATATATTAAGAGCAGCAGAATGGTCCGACTTCTTGGGTCAAGATAGGAGCTCTGGCATTTTCTGTGATCTTGTGCTCCTTTTTTCTGACACTCAGCAACTTCTTAAAGGAGCTTGCTTTAGCCATTAAGAGAAAATATCTGTTGAGAGAGAATGAGAAATCCAATGTGGTAACAATGTTGGGGAGTCAGGGTAGGGGGCATATGGGAATTCTTTATTACTTACAACTCTTCCCGTAAGTCTGAAAAAATATATATGTAATATATATAAATAATACATAAATCTATATAAAATTTTAAAAGTGAGTATATCTATCCCTCATTTGCTCATTCTTTGGTGCAGTCAGTAATTACTGAGCATGTATGATGTGCTGAGCACTGTGTTATGTGAGTAGCACAAGCTCTGCTCCCTGCCCTCCTAAAACTTAGAAACATAACGTAGTGCTATTTATTTCTAAAATTATCATTCTGATTAAAAATTACTAGGGGTATCTGGGTGGCTCAGTCGGTTAAGTGTCTGACTCTTGATCTCAGCTAAGGTCTTGAGCTCACAGTTCCTGGGTTCAAGCCCCATGTTGGGCTCCTTTTGGACTTGAAGGTAGGTCCTGTGTCATACTGACCGTTGTGTTCTTGGCATATTATGTGCCCAGTACGTTTTCCTCCAGTGAGGTTGCTGCATTTACTTCACAGGTGAGGCAGTGGAGGCTGGCGATTTAGATGAGGTTAAACAATTGACACAGCTTTTCAGTGGTGACAGAGCCGGGGCCTCAGCCAATGGTTGTTTGTTTCATACCTGAATTCCTAATCTCCCCATTTTCCCATCACCTTAGTTTGGTGATGTGTGCCTCGAGAGACAGAGAAACCTGGGTTTCTCAGGGCCTTTTCCTCTGTGCCCAAGCTCGCTCACTCTTACACCCTGAGGTGCTAGCCCTTGGAGTCATGTGACAGCCTGCTGTTGACTCACAGCAGTGGCTTCTCCAGGCCACTTCTTTGTGCTGCCATTGTAGCCATCTGTCTAAAATTTGCTACGCCTATGCCGCTCCGCATCACCTATGCAGTAAAGCCCAGATTGCTTAAGGAGGGACTGACGAACCTGCGTGCCCTTCCTAGCCTCCTGGCGCTTCCTAGCCTCCTTGCCTTCCCACCACCACGTGCCGCTCGGCAGGTCTCCGTGTACTTCCCTCCATGCCTTTTGCTGTCTCTTGCCTTCATGTATACCACCCTCTTGGTTCAGATGCTCTCGGCCCCTTTATTTTTCTCTTGCCTATCCAGGTACGTTCCAGGTCAGCCTCCTTCATGTTCTCCTTCCTCACAGGCTCCATCATCTGCCCTTTGTTATTCCACATGTATCCTGTGCCTAGAGTGTTCATCATGGCAGTACACATTTTTATTTACACATCTGTCCATAGCGTTTGACGGTAGTCTCCTTGAGGGCAGCAGCTCTGTCCACCTGCCCACCCCTCACTTACCTACGAGCACCTAGTATGCATCCCACACTGCGGGGTGATAGGTGCCAGGCTCTAGAGAGGACTAGGACGTAGCTCTGCCTTGAGAGAACTGGATGGTTTAGTAGAGGAGAAAGAGGAGTGAATCAGTTATAATTCAGGATGATGCTTTACTCGCTAGACACGCAAGTTAGTCACAGATCGGGTGAACGGGGAGTGAACAGCTCTGAAACTCTTCCTCAGAAGATGGAGGGAAATCAGTGGGAGTGCGTTTCTCCCTCTGTCTTTGGCCCCCAGTGCGGGACCGTTGCCTGGCAAATGGTGGGTGTATAATATGTGAATTAGAGGAAGGGATGGAGGAGGGGTGATGCCATTCAGGAAAGAGATGGAGGATACGGAGTCCCAAGAAGAGTTGAGATCGGAAAAGTGTGTCCTTTAGAAGTGAAAACAAAACCATTGTTCTTCCAAAGTCTGTTATGTGGGTCACAAAAAAAGGGTCAGCCTGAGCTGCCCTTTCATTATGGGGTTGACCAGCCTCATCTAGGGCAAGTGAGCAGAATGCTGTGGTAGGAGATCCCACCGGATACAATCTCCTGCTGAAAAATCTATAAAACGTATCCCAACATCAATTAGTATAACTTGGTATTGTCACTCTCCAGATGACTCTTGCCCTTTCCTGGGAAGGACTCTGAACTCCCTGCAGCCTCCCCCCAACCTTTCCCTTAATGGGGACAGTTTCCTCTCTCCCCTACATCTCCCAGCTGACTGAGGCTGGACCTCAAGGGGAGGGCAAACGGTCTGTGGTTTTCTTGCTGTCTTTGCCTTCCGTCAGAAGCAATGGCTGAATGATTTATATTTGACCTTTCAAAGGAGCCATATGGAAGGCTGGGTAGAGTGTGGGGCTTGTGAATATTGTTTCTCTGCCTGTTGGGAAAACGTGTGCCCATTAGCTGCCTTGCTTATACCATCAAGGCGACTAGGGGTCCTTCCTGCAGGAGCAGCGTGGAGCATGGGGCCGGCTCTGCCTGGTACTCACTCCGCCTTTGTTCTGTGGCTGGCAGCATCTGGCTGTCCTCACAGGTTTTAGTCACAGCATTTGGGACGGGGAAGTTGAGCGAGAGTCCTGGGGAACCCGTTTCCCTGCCACATTGAGCTTAGAAAGTAGCAAAAACCGTATCTTTCTCTACGTGCGTATGTACTTAGTTTTGCACAAATTACAGCCGTTGACTTAGTCAGAACTATGGGCTCTATTTACCTGGCTCAAATCAGAGGCTTTAAAACTTGTTACTGTGGATTTAACATGTGGTTTTAAACATTGGCACCTTAACTCCTCTGTTAAGTAAGAAATGAAAGACCTGTGGAATTACATTTTTATTTATAAAAATAGGGTTTTTACCCTTGTCAGCTTTTGTTAACTGAGTCTGTGTAGTTGCCATTGATGGATTTTGCCATTTGTTTCCTTTGCTATGATTCCTCGCCCGAGATCTGGATTACTACAGTGTGTTTGTTTCCCTAACACTGGTGATCCCCTCAACCCCAGTCTTAGAAATTGCCTGCATCTCCAGTGCAGGTGGCCATTCCTCAGCTGGACATCAGGGGGCCCCCTAAGCTGAGCACACCCTCCCTGTGTCCCCTTTTGCACCCGGCCTCTGAATGGACTGTACACCTGCTCTGTCCTATTCCCACTCCTGTTGCTCTGGAATGCTGCCGAAGCTACGCTTCCTGAATGAAGCTACAGTAGCCTCGAAATGCAGGAAAAAATGGAAGAGAGCTTTGCCCGTAGAATTTCCAGTTAGGCCGGAGGTAGGAGGCAGTAAAATTTTCTACTGAAATCCTGCAATACTCATTCCGTACTAATTCATTTATATATTTGCTGCATAGAAAACTTTAGTGACAAAAAGGAAATAAAAAAGAACAATTCACCCATCAGCTCAACCTTATTTGTTTTCATTTTTCTACATATAACCCAGTGGAGTATATAAACAAACATAGATAAATTCTTAATGTTGCATGCTATTTTTTTTTTTTTTTTAGTTTTAAGGTGGACAATTGGAGGGCTGAGACTATGGCTTCTGGTTTTTTTTTTGTATTCTTCAGTTGCCAAACACAGTCTTAGGCACTTAATGAGAACTTAATAGCTAATCAGTATTTTTAGGGTTTTGCGAGTTTTCTTTTTTCATTTTTTAAATGTTTATTTTTTGAGAGAGCATGTAAGTAGGGAAGGGGGACAGAGAGAGGAAACGAGGATCCCAAGCAGGCTGTGTGCTGACAGCAGTGAGCCTGATGTGGGGCTCCATCTCACAAACTGTGAGATCATGACCTGCGCCAAAGCCAGATGCTCAACTGACTGAGCCACCCAGATGTCCCTCTTTTTTCATTTTTTAAATCTGTAGCCAATATTTATATCTTTATTGCATCCCAGTTTGCTTTGTGTTCCCAAGAATGTTTCTTTTTTCTGTTTTTCTGTTGAGCCTTTGGCTTTTTGGATCATAACTGAGTGTCATATTGTTCGTAGGTGTATCAGACAAGTTTAAGGGTTTTCTCCAACCTTTTGTTTTCCTACAGCACTTTTGTTTACAGAAAAGTTAATGTGCCTCCTCTTAAAGGGGCCATCTGTATCTTCTTTCTCTTTGGCTCTCCTAGAACTGTGCCTGAAACGTAATATTTGCTCAGTAAATGCTTTTGTTCAATTGAACTAAACGAAAGTTGTTTCAAACATGTATTACTTTTATAATTATAAAGTTATAAAAATCGTGGGGCGCCTGGGTGGCTTAGTCGGTTAAGTGTCCGACTTTCACTTAGGTCATGATCTTGCGGTTTGTGGGTTCGAGCCCCATGTCGGGCTCTGTGCTGACTGCCAGCTCAGAGCCTGGAGCCTGTTTCAGTGTGACTCCCTCTCTCTCTGATCCTCCCCTGCTCACGCTGTCTCTCTCTCTTTCTCCTAGAAATAAATAAAACATTTAAAAAAAAAAGTTATAAAAATCGTTCTCTTTAAAGAAAAAAAAGCTTTTGTTTTGCTTGTTCGTCCTATTTTAGGATATTCTTTTCAGTGGACTTAGTCTACAAGACGCTAACAAATCCAGAACTTGAACTTGTGCTGTGGTTGTGTTTTGAATTGTGATCCCACAGGAGATCTGGTCATCATTTGTCAGAAACTTGATACATTTAAGTAAAATACTAGTTTGATTAAATATTAGCTTGATTCCATGGATTGGGGGTCCTTAAGACCATCAGGTGCAGTGATTCACCAGAAGGACTCAGTATGTGATTATGCTCAGGGCCGTGATTTGTTATAGCAAAGGATACAGAGCAAAACGATCAAAGAGAAAAGATGGATGAGATGGAGTCCAGGAAAAATTGGGCTAAAGTGACCCACAGTTTTCTCCCAGTGGAGTTGCATAGGACGTGCTTAAATCCCTGGGCAATGAATCGTGTTATCAATGAGGAAGCTTGTTAGAGACACAGCACCCAGAGTTTTTATTGGGGGCTGACCATGTACAGACACATCCTGCCTTGTGCGTACCCAAATTTCAGACTCCCGGGAGGAAAACAGGTATTCCACTTGAAACCTACTATTTGAATAAGCAGGGTAGGCACAGTGAACCACTCTTACCAGTTCTGGGAATGCCCGGTACTCTCCCAAGTCCAACTTCACAGACCCTAGCCTAGGGCCAGCCTTGTAAGCAGGACTCTCAAAGGATAGCAGTAGACCTGCTCTGGTAACACTTTTCTATACATACCATATGTTCTTAGATCACTTTCAATGCATGGACTAGACTTTGTAAATCAGCTTTTATATTCTGTATTTTCTGAAATTTAAAAATGTTTCCCAACTTTTTCTGCTCTTTTAAAGGTCCTGGAAGCCTGGGACAGTTGATGTTGTCTTCCATTTATGTGTTGGGGTCAATATTATTGGTGCCATATTGATAACCATGCTGAGTGGATAAGCTCTTTTCTGGAGAAAATTCCCTGTATAAAACCTTTCCCTCAAAATATGGTGATGATACACTTAATATGGTGATGATAAGCACCAAGAAGTTGACTGCTCCTTCCCTTCCTCATTAGAGGGCGAGGCAGGACCTGTGGGCTTGTTTGAGAGGGGCAGTCGGACATGGAACTGGGTAAATCTCATGCCTTATCTCTGAATTCTCCTTGAGCGACTATCAGGACTATGTTAAAAATTGGCCTGACAAGAAATAATGGAAATGCCTTTAAAAATAACATTTTTTCACCTCTTTTATACAGTAACTTCTTTTTTGCCACCTCCCTTCACTGGATTGGTCTAGAACTAGGCTGGATGAGCACCTTAGTCCTAGACCAAATAATGCCATCCTAGTGAGGAGTGGTTAAGGCCTACACAGCAGGCATTGGGTAGAGATGAATGGGACATTCTTTGCATTTCTGCATTGAACACTGAGGACTTACACGTTAATGAACTGGCCATTTGTTCACCCAATAAGTATAAATTAATCCTTTTTGTTTGCTTGTTTTAGTTTTGGCAAGTTGCCATGCTTGGTGCTGGGGTATACTTTTAGCTGTGAATTCAACTTAAAACTGGCTCTTTAGGAGGAATGAAACACAGGGTAGACAAATGTAGGCATTATAAGAGAGGTTTACCAGCAAAGTGCCATAGTAGTTCAGAAACTCGGTGGGGGTTTATATTTCATGGAACAAAAGTCAGATTCAAGTGATGCTTGCATGCTAGCATTAATGCATTTATTCTTTCATTCAGTGTGCATTATATACTTCGTCCCAGCTCATGCATGAGAGAGGGGCCTGATAGAATGGTGAACAAAAAAATGCATGGTTTTTGCTAAGTGGTCATCAAGTGTAGTAGGGAAAACAGACAAACAAGGAATTGAAGCTCTCCGAAGAGAACAAGGTGGGATGAGAGATGATCGTTTTTATTGTTTTTAAAAATTTTGCTTGAATTTCAGGTCATTATTCAATATCCTTTATTAATAAAGGAAACTTATTTTGAATGCTTATTTTTTTTTTTCATGCTTTCTCCCCTTCTCTCTAGCCTATATAAAAGGTGGGTGGATCCTTAGGAAAGCCTGGAAGATTTACAATAAATGCTATCTGGACATCAATGCCCTCCAGGAGCTGTATCAGAAGAAGCTAACTGAAGAGCCCTTGACTTCTGATGCTGCAAATGATAATCACATTGTGGCTGAAGGGGTGTCTGAGGAGTCTCTAAACAGACTGAAAGGTGCTGTTAGCTTTGGATATGGCCTTTTTCACCTTTGCATATCCATGGTGCCCCCCAACCTGCTCAAAATCATCAACCTGCTGGGTTTTCCTGGAGACCGCCTGCAAGGGCTTTCTTCACTGATGTATGCAAGCGAAAGTAAGGACATGAAGGCCCCTTTAGCTACGTGAGTAGCTGTATTGCAATGCTTTGGTAGATAATATAGTGTTGAAAGTAAGTAAACGACAATCAAAGCCTTTAAAGGAAACTTCAGGTAAATTGCTTGGTTGGTTAACACGATACCATGCCTTATGCCTTTTAATGCAGTGCTGAGAATCGTGTCTTTGGTGGTGTTTATAAGCTGACTTTAGAGAGAGGACACTGTTCTTGACTCTCATGAGTCCTGTATTTTAAACAAGTAAAGAAAGCGACCACATTTTTCAACTGCAAATGATTTTATAAGCAGTTTTTGTGACCTTGACCAGAGTCCCTGCGATTCGTGACCCTGCTTTTTGAATTTTTAAGGAATACAAACTTGATAAGTCTTTTCTGTGATTCTGAAATTTTTATTCTTACCTAGAAAGTGCTGATAGTGGGTCATTTTCTTTGGTGATTCTGGTTGGCCCACTGGTCTCTCATATGTAGCTTGGATATCTTGTGCTAGTCCTCTGAACTGAGTCATGTTAATCTGAGTCCTGTTAGTCTAAACTGAAATGACAGTAATTTAAACAGATTGTGGAGAGACTGATAAAACTATCCAGAACGAGGATTCACCCATTCCTCCATCAGTTAAAAACAATGTGATTTTTTTTTTCCAGTCTGGTAAATATCTACCATTTGCAATTTGAGTGACTTTACCAGACACTAGATGGCCTCTGACATTTTTTTCCAAAAAATGTTAATATCACAGAGAACTTTAGTGAGCTATTTCTACTATTCATATTGAGGAATTTGGATATTCAGTCTTAATCAGTTGGTAGCTATTAAAAATATCATTAAATTTTCATTTCAAAAATAATTTGTTCCTCCCCAAAGTCATTAAATTACATAAACTGTGGTATTTTATTAATTTGATGTAACAGTTTTATAACTTGTGATAATTTGTCTATTTGTATCTTAATATCTTCTGGAAAGAAATGAATTAGTAATGTAAATTAGTCTGCTCTGCAGAAGAGAACCGATTTTATAAACATGCTAGCAGCACACATTTACATAAAAGTATTTGTTGTGTTAGTGCAACATTTTTGTTTATTCATTAAAGGAGATCCTAATGAATTTGTTTTATTTACCTAGTTTATTTAACATGTTATTTTTCTTGAATGGATGAGTTTGAAGTAAGGGAATTTTTACATGATTATTTATTTTTCAAATTGAGCATTCTCCAAGGCCAGAGAAGGAGCCTTTTTTTTCTGGTTCTCTCACTTATTTTAACACATTAGAGTAAAATTTGTGTCTGCGGTTCCCATATTTAAATTTGGATTCTGAGGCTTACACTCTAACTTTGTGAACACAAGAGAGAACAACATTTTTCTTTTGCAAAAAAGGAATGCTTTTATTATGAGAGGACAGGAACTTCATGGTAACCAGTTCCTATTTCTGAGTTGTGCGCTGAGTGAAGCGTAGAATATGGAGCTGCACATCAGTCCATACCTTCAGAGAACCATCTGGAAGCCTCAGCAGAGCTAAATGCTTTTATCCTGTTATTTATTCTCTCACCTGGTGGGAGTATGCCGATTTATAAGCTGTGCCAAAGTTTCAGTTTTCCAAATACTGGTAAGATTAAAATGGGGGAGAATACTCTGATTTTACTTTCTCAAAGACTTGTGGAAGAAGACTGTCTTAGAAATGCACATACTGAGTTTTGAAAATGTAGAAGCGCTATGAGAAAAGTCTTGCTCAGTGTTTCTTTCCCTCTTTCTTTAGATTAGCTCTGCTCTGGTATCATACTGTGGTCCGCCCATTTTTTGCCTTGGATGGCAGTGATAACAAAGCAGGCCTGGATGAAGCAAAGGAAATTCTTCTCAAAAAAGAAGCTGCTTATCCAAATTCTTCCCTCTTCATGTTTTTCAAGGGACGTATACAACGATTAGAGGTACCGTGCCTTCCTCGTCTTTTTAAATAAAGCCTTCTGTGGATCAAATCTGTGATTCTCACTCGGGTGCTAGTATCAAAAGGAGGCAAAGGCCATTGGGCCAAGGAACGTTTTGTTCTTGTGTTTTCAGTTGCCTTGTTGCCACAAAAGCCTCTTCCAGGAACCCAGGATGTTAGTAACCTTCTGTTCAGGAGCCGTGGGCGAGGCAGGGGTGAGCCATCTCTTTGGTAATGAGACCAGATTGGTGTACTCTAAGCCAAAGGCATAGAAGCGTTAGCAAATGTCTGAGTTGAAGAACACAAAGTACGATATATATGTATTTTTCCTTTTCTGGGGTTACTAATAATCTGTTTCTAAATTTTCATCGTGGTTATTGATTTATACACAGATTATTGTCTGAAATGTCAAGGACACTGTCAGCTTTTAAACAGTGGTAGCTTTTGTTGCTTTTTCTTGGGCTTCATTTGGCCAAGTCCTGTGTCAGTCGCTTTATACATGGTACCCATTTAATCCTCAGAGCAACCCTATGACATTAGGCACAACATGCTTCCCCCCCCTTGTTTTTTTTTTAAGTTTATTTGTTTTTGGGAGAGAGCATGAGTGGGGGATGAGGCAGAGAGAGAGAGAGAATCCCAAATTGTCAGCACTGTCAGCCGGGAACCTGCTGTGGGGCTTGAACTCACAAAATGTGAGGTCATAACCTGAGATGAAATCAAGAGTCAGACTCTTAACCAACTGAGCCACCCAGGCGTCTCTGCACCTCATCCCTCTACCCCCAATCTGCTTGCTTGAGGCCATGAAAATTTGAAGAAAAAAGTATTCATAAGGAAAAAAATCATACGTATGAAAGAAGGTGGCTGTTGTGCCAGGTGCACGAAGAGCTAGTAGAGAATATTGCAAGATGTTAACAACCTCTGTCCTCCAGTTAACCGGGTGCCCTGCAGCAACACAGTTAATTCTAGTCGTCAGCCTCCTGCAAGCCCGTGAGTGCTTTTGAAGATTTTTGCCTGTGAATGCTTTTGTGAGCACAGGATTGATTTGTTCATTAATATTTTTTTGTTGGCAACAGTGTATATTGTTTCCTTTCCCTCATGAGGTGCCTCCTTAGACTCCTCACCTTTACATATGGAAGTTGAATTTTAGAGATCCTACGGATAATTTGTAATTGAAGCCTAGTACATACAGAAAGCACACCAGGATCTGAATTATTTAAACCTGTGTCTGAATTGGGTTTTTTTTTTCCCCCTTCGTTATCTTGCAACTGATTTTCTTTGCATTCAGGCTCCTGAGCCTCCCATTACGTTTCTCTCTCTCTCTCTCTTTTTTTTTTTCCCCTGCCATCTTAGCAAAATAGTTCTGATCAGTTTCTTGTGCACTCTGGTCTTTTGGTTAGCGTTCTCTTCTTTTAAGCCCAGCGTTAGGGTCCTACATGTAGGGAAGGATGTTCAGTTTATTAAAGCTTCTCTGCCCCGTTGGGTTTGTGCAAGAGGAAATAACACTATGTAAGGAAATTGTAAGTCAACTAAGCTTTCTCATTTCAGTGACCATTTCTGAAATGAGAGTTGGGTTACAGGGTCAGTGCTTCCTTAAGTGTCTGTTTCTTAAAGGGCAGACATTACTCATTTTGAATAGCCCTGCACTTGATGATACCGGGTTCAGTGATGCACAGATTTGCTGCCTGGGGCACGAGCCCGAATTTATAATTGTGTACAACACAGCAGTAAGGCACCTTAGCACTGGGCATTTATTAGAATTTTCTGTCTTTACTCCCCATGTTAATGAACGCTCTAAATTAGGTTTTAAAAGTGTTCTATAGAAATGTAAAGGTAAGGGTTTATATCTTCTTAAGCTTACCATTTCAGTTCATTTTTAATTTTCAAACAAAAATGGCTAACTTTTAGCTAAACTGGTAACTTTTTTCCCCCAAACAAACTTAATTTGGCATGGTTTTAGTTTGTGCCACAATTCATTCCTATTAGGGACTGAGTGGATGCTAAAAGCAAGTGGTCATTCACTCCTGTTGGGATGATTCTAGAGATGAAGAAGCCATAGCCTCATCAGAGGACCCCTTCTGAATACAGTATAGGGGGGTACATAGTTGGCATTATGGCTCTTAGCAGGCATTCCAGCTCTTTCAGGGGGAGAATTGTCATCTGAGTGTGGGTGGTAGATGTTAGGACTGCTTCACTACAAGGCAGCTTGCTTACCGAACTGATGCTTGGTTTTCAGAATAAAAAGACTGAAAGATCTGCTTCTGCTTCTGATGAGTGAGCTGTAGTATCAGGGCTGGGGGGATGTGCCGACTTTTCTATTTGGCCTTCTCAGAGGCCCAGAGGAAAGGATTTGGGGGATTCAGGGGTAACTTGGACTATTAATGGTATTCACCCAGTGCCCAGATATCAGCATTTCATTTACCTTCCTTGTGACCATGAGGAAGCTGGTGGGGGTAGGAGGGCGGGCATGGAATCCTTTGTTTTCAGATGATGTACTGTCCAGAGAGGCTGTTACAGCTCTTGTCAGAGGCTTTTGTAAGACCTCTAAGGTCTCAAACTGGTTTATGGGAAACACAGGGCTCTGCTGACAAATGTGCTTGCAAAGAATGTTTCTTTGTTTGGTTTTTGGTGGGGTTTTTTTGTTTGTTTTTGCTTTTCAGCAAGCATTTAGGTTAGCGATAGGACCCCTTGAGTGTCCACAAACAGTCCAAGAACATGGTCTGGGGGCTTTAACCTCGCAGATGCGGTATATGACACCGTTTCTTCAGTGAGTCAGTCTGCATACTTGGAACAGCTGCTTTAGGGTGCGCGTGCTGTCCTGCAGGGTGACTAGCGCAGCGTGTGCTGGTTGCGTTATTTTCTGTGCGCATTCTTTGCAACTCCTGTGCCCTTGCCCACTCTCTAATTTCATGAACAACTTTTCACCTCCTCTGGGACAATTTGGAATCCATCCAGGAGGATGGTTTTTGGACCTAGCCACCCCATCCTGACACTTGATAACCCTTGCCGTGGTGGTTCTGTTGTTTCCTGTTGTTAGAGCCTCCTAACCTGGCCTCGCAGTGGAGTTCCCCACCTTTGGTGGTAAGTGGGGTGCATTTGCACCCCGGGATGGAGTGTACCCTGTGCTCTCTGGGGGGTGCCAGAGCACGAATGTCTGGCAGACTGGAGAAAGAATTTTCTCTTTACTGCCTTTGCTTCTCCCCACTGTATGTCTGTGTAGTCCCGCCTCCTACCCTCTCCAGCCTCATGTTTTCATTACCTGTCCAGGGCCCGTGGACCTCTCCCGTGTGACTTCTCATGTTGCCAGGAGGCATAAATGGGTTCCTGTGGTACTTAGCATGGGATAAACGATGCAGAACTAGCATGTGATAGGTTTTATTGTTACTGAGTGCTTAAGCCTGGGAAGTAGAGATATCGAATTTCTTACTCTTTTTTTTTTTCTTTTCTTTTTAGGAGGCAAAAAAATGTTTCGATGTTGAAAGCTTTTGGTAAAAGCAGGCCCATGATTGGCAGAGTGGGTGGCAAGTAGCTAGAGGGGCGACAGTCCTACACAATATCTAAATTCACTTTTCCCCGATTTTCCATAATGCAAGCAGCTATTAGGAAGTTGTCCTAGATGTTGTATAGTAGTCTCGTTTTTAAAATGTGAATTTCTAATAGTTTTGAATTTTTGTACTTCCATGAATTTTTACCCAGGTAAACTTATGGTACTGATAAGTCTATTAAGTATACAAGTGATTAATGAATATTTTTCTTGATTGTTTTAAAAAGTATCAGGGACAAGCCAACATTTTAATCACTTGCTTTTATTTGTCTCTAGTCCTCTTTTTTTCCCCCAAAACAATACAGATTTTCTCCTCTTCAGATTTAACCATCTACTTAGTATGTAACATATACAAGTATTTGGTTTTATATGCATATACTTTCATTACACACTTTATATCATGTGATTGTTTAGTAATCAAACTAAGTTTTAATATCTAAACTAATGAAAGTTGATAAACATTCTAATAAGGTGGTTATTATGCAGGCATTTTGAGAACTCTTATTTTGAAACTTTTCTAAGCTGAGACTCCTACTTTTTGAATATCCCGAGTGCTAGCATTTTAAAATCTTAGGTTTGGATTTGGGGAGCACTAGTCTGGGCATAGCACAAGACTGGGCCTCAGTGTATATTTGAATGAATAGATGAGTCTGTCGATCAATGAGAAATCCATTGATCAATGAGAGCAATGTCTTTTCTTTATTAAGAAAAAGCTGGTTATCAAGGACTGTCTGCACATAAGCCTGTTTCTGAAACCAGTTCTGAAAAAGGAAATGCAAAATGTCTTCACATTTGGTATAAGAGGTTGTCCTCCTAAGGAGGGTACAGAATCAGATATTTAAGTTCTGATGCACTGGTTGGAGAAGTACAGCTCTGAAGAAATGAATTGAATAAATGAGGTAAAATGCAGCTGGACTGAAATGAAGTCTCTGTGGGGCACCCGGGTGGCTCAGTTGGTTGAGCGTCCAACTTCAGCTCAGGTCATGATGTTGGGAGTTCACAAGTTCAAGCTGCACATCAGACTCTGTGCTGACTGTTCAGTGTATATTTGTTGCTTTGGATTCTGTGTCTCCCTTGCTTTCTCTGCCCCTCTCCTGTTCTTTCTCTCTCAAAAATAAATAAAAACATTAAAATTTTTTTTAAAGAAATGAAGTCTCTGCAAACCATAAGAGACTCTTAAATACAAACTGAGGGTTGATGCAGGGGTGTTGGAGGGGTGGGCTAAATAGGTGATGGGTATTAAGGAGGGCACTTGTTGGGATGAGTGCCAGGTGTTACATGTAAGTGAGGAATTACTAAATTCTATTCCTGAAATCGTTATTACGCTATATGTTAACTAATGTGGATTTAAATTTTTTAAAAATCTTGCAACCACACACACACTCACAAAAGAAATGAAGTCTCTGCTCATGGCAGGGGGTACCCAAATCAATAGGTACGAGCCCCCATACTCCTCTGGCTCAACCAGGGAGGCACTTGACCGTGAGTGCCACTCAGACAATTATAGCCATTACAGTACTGCTTCATGAGGACAAAGGGAAGTTTGTGCAAGGCCTGGAGGCTGCACTGAAGAAGTTACAATGAACTTGACCTTCTGTCTGTATGCGTATGTCCCCTGATCATCTCCTCTTCTCTGACTTGAAGCTGCCTTGTTTGTACTGGCAAACACCGCCCCCTCACTGCAGTCCGCTCCCCTGTTTTGTACTTCCCCTCCCACCCCTCCTCTCCCTTCTGAGAATGGTAGGATGTGGTTTCTTTCCCCTGAATGGTGTCTGCAGGGACTTGCTTTGATGGTTGACCTTCGCTTTGCTATATTCATGTCACCCCGCTGTCCCTCTCCTTCTCAGGCGGTCAGGGTTTTCTTATCCTTATTTTCTACTAGCCATGAAGTTCTGGGTGAAAGGCTTTCACACGTCTATACCAGCATGTGTTCTGTCTGTGGACCTTCTTCCTGCCCATTATTTTAGGCGGCTTCAGTGGTCTCAGGTGCCTTTTAAAACTTGGAGTGCTTTCTCTTTATACTTTTATTAAGATGGAAGGACATTTTTCAATGGTGCTCCCCACAGTAAGTGGGAGGGCTATGTTGCTTTTTAGCCCACCAGTTCATGATTGGGACAGGGACAGAAAAGTGGAGGTGGATCACTTTGGTGATGCATTTATCAGCTAGAGAAAAGAAGGTCATGGAAAGCAGGGCCCAGTGCGGAAGGGCCAAATACTGCAGAGGGTCGGTGCCTGAGCTCTCTGCTCTTGGGCATGTTGACATTAGCGGAGCTGTTTGGTAGCAGCGTTTCTCTGCATCTATCAGAGAGCAAGCCTGCCTCTTGTATTTGAACAGCATGCCTTGCTGGCATGATGTAATGTTGTTATTTATAGCATCAGGAAGAAGGCAATGCAAGAAGAGAATTAATTCCCTGAAGTTCTATTCATTGTAGTCTTCTCTCCCTCCACCCTACGGGGTTATCTTTATTATTTCAGGTGCCAAAAAAAAAAAAAAAAAAAAATACAGTTGCCATTTATTCTTAGAAGAACACAAAACGAGAGATTGGTTCAAGCTGGTGTGGGGGGGAGGGGAGATATATTCATCTCCACTTTCCAGTGAGATAAATCTGTGTCATGTGGTTTAATAACTCTGTTCACTTTGAAATAAGAAGAGGGTGGTAACCCAAATGGCTAATAGGTTAAATATATTTGCTATTCTTTCAACTCCATCATTACAGGGTGTTGGGCTGAAAGCAAGTAGAAGGTTAATGATTTTTATCCCTCAGCTCACTAAGTGCTAAGAGGATGAGCTTTCCCTTGCCTGCATTAGCCCTGGTCCTAAGGGTAAGGGTTCAGTGCACAATCTGTTGGTTAGGTGTCCTTGCTAACAGAATTGCTAAACCGATTCTGCTACTCAGTGGCATTAATGCTGAATCACAGGTAATAAGCGGGTTGTCCCAACATGTTCTCCTGCATGCTACAGGTGATGAGGAAGGCCTCTTCTTTTAAAACACATACGTAATAGTTTAAGATGCTAGGGCGCCTGGGTGGCTCAGTCAGGGAAGCGTCCGCTTTGGCTCAGGTCATGATCTCCTGGTCCATGGGTTGGATCCCTGTGTCAGGCTCTGTGCTGACCACTCAGAGCCTGGGGGCCTGCTTTGAATTCTGTGTCTCCCTCTCTCTGTCCCCCCCCCCAACTCACGCTCTCTCCATCTCTCAAAACAAATAAATGGTAAAAAAAAATGTTAAGCAACTCCATAAAAATAACCCAATGATACTTACATATTAAGCCATTTTACTTCCAATTATTTGTGATCTTTAAATACACACACAAGACTTGATGCAGTTTTGTTTACAAATCTGCTTACATGTTTTAACATAGTTTTTATAAGTAATTGGTATGTAGACTTTAGGTTTCCATTGTGTTCGTAACTTGACATTTCCTCGTTGTTGGGAAATTGTTGGGATATTTGATTATTGTTTTTCTCTTTACCAGTATCTCACTGTGATAGTAAGTGCTGTAGTAGCAAGCATATATTTCCTTTTTTTGTTTTTTTCTTGAGTTATTTCTTTGGGTTATAGCTCCAGTGGTGTCATTGTTAGAATCAGAGTATGAATGGTATTTTGGCTCCTGCTAAATGATACTTAGGAAATAGCGGGCCAGAGTATAATCATTCATTACTCTGTGCATGGTGTCAGCAGCATGTTCCATTGTGTAGTTTTTATTCCCATAATGATGCACATGAAAGCAGTTTGAAGATCCTAAAATATTACTGATAATACATCTCATGTTCATGTATCAGAAGACTTAATAGTGTTAAGGTGGCAGTATTGCCTTAAGCTACCAGAGTTCAGTGTAAGCCCTCTCAAAATCACAACTTGCTTTTGTGTAGAAATTGACAAACTGATACTAACGGAACCCGGAAACAGTCTTAAAAAGAAAGAACAAAATTGGAAGATACATACTTCCTAATCTCAAAACTTACTACAGAGTAATCAGGGCAGAGTGGTACTGGTATAAGAATAGACCTTTAGATCAATGAAAGTCAAGAAGTAACTCTGTACATTTATGGATCAATTGACTTTTGACAAGGGTAAATTGATAGGCAAAGAATAGTCTTTTCAACAAATGATGCGAAAACAACTCAATATCCACACGCAAATAAATGAAGTTGGACCTTACCACTGTATCTAAGAATCAATGCAAATGGATCATGGGCCTAAATGTAAAAGCCAAAACTGTAAATTTCTTGAGTTAGACAAGATATCAAAAAGCACAACAAAAGAAAACCAGGTAATCTGAACAACATCAAAATTAAACACTTTTGTGCTGCAAAGAATATTGTTAAGAAAGTAAATGGGGTGCCTGGGTGACTAAGTCAGTTGAGTGTCCAACTCTTGATTTCAGCTCAGGTCATAATCCCAGAGCCGTGGGATTGAGCCCCACATTGGGCTCTGTGCTGAACACGAAGCCTGCTTTAGATTCTTTCCTCTCTCCTTCTCTCCCCTGCTTCCACTCTCTCTCAAAAAAACAAAACAAAACAAAACAAAACAAAAAAAACAAAAAAAAAAACACTGAACTGACTAAGCCACCCAGCTATCCCATGCATCCAATTCTTGATCCCAAACCTCAGTCTCAGGGTTGTGAGTTCAAGCCCCCATGTTGGACTTCATGCTGGGCGTGGAGCCTACTTAAGAGAGAGAGAGAGGGGAAAAAAAGGTAAATAGGCCACATCATGGGAGAAAATATTTGCAACTTCTAGATAGGACAGGGAACTGATATCCAGGATATGTAAAGAACTCTCACAACTCAGTTAAGAGACAAATAACCCAAATTTAAAAATAGGATCTGAAGAGAACTTTCTCCAAAGAAAATATTCACCAATAAGCACATGAAAAGATGTTCAACATCATAAGTAATTATGAAGAAATGCAAATCAAAACGAAGTGAGATGCTACTTCACATCTGCCAGGCTACCTGTAATAAAGACAGCCAGTCACAGGTGCCGGCAAACCTGTGGAGAAACTGGAAACCTCATTCATTGTTGGTGGGGATGTAAAATATTGCAGACACTTTGGAAAAGTTTGGCAGTTCCTCAGAATGTTAAATGTAGATTTACCATATGACCCAGAAGTCCCATTCCTGGGAATACACCCAAGAGAAATGAAAACAAATGTCCATATTGCTATTTATAGAACAAAGAGTGGAAACAACTCGGATGTCCATCAGTTGATGAATGGATAAACAAGATGTGCATCTATACAGTGGAATAATTATATTCAGCAATGAAAAGGAATGAAGTACAGATCCATGCTCCAGCATAGGTGAACCTAGGAAGAATGTTAGGTGAAAACCAATCATGAAGAGTGTATATTGTAGAATTCCATTTATGTGGACTCTCCAGAACAAGCCGATCTATGGAGGCAGATGGCAGATTATTGCTTCCTTGGGGGCGCGGGGTGGTGGGGGGGAGAAGAGCGGGTGGAGGGGGATGAGCAAGGGAGGGTGGGATAACTCTTATTGGGTGCAGGGTTTCTTGTTGGGCTGATAACGATATTCTAAACTTAGATTCTGATACTGTCTATGCAGCTCAGTCAATGTACTGAAAATGATTGATGGTTTAAGTAGGTGACCCTTTTGATGCTTGAATTACATCTCAAAGATATTTCAAGAAAGTGTTACTGAGGATGTTTTTGGTATGGATATATATAATCCCTTTTTCTTTGGATATAAATTGTTGATGCAAATAAATGACTTCTGGTAAAAAATAATTTCCTGGGGCATCTGGGTGGCTCAGTTAGTTAAGCATTGTCGGAGTCTCCGTTTTGGCTCAGGTCATGATCCCACTATGTTGGGCTCTGTGTTGACAGTGCAGAGCCTGCTTTTTTGGACACTAACCCTTTATCTGATAGGTATTTGCGCATATCTTCTACCATTCCATAGTTTGTTTAGTTTTGTTGATTCCTTTGCTGTGCAGAAACTTCTCCTCTCTCTATCCCTCCCTCCCCCTCCCTCCCCCCTCCCTCCCTCCATCATAAACAAACATTAAAAAAAGTACCTATTTAGTATTTTTATCTACTTGTTTTCTCATCTATATGCCTAACTATTAGTTTCTATATATTATAGGCAGATTTTAATTGATATTTAGAATACTTCTTATAATTTCTGAGGATATCTGCTAATTTAGGGATGTCCCTTTATTTCTTCCATTACACTTTATAATGTTTGTGTGTGTGTGTACATTTGTCTTGTACTGAATGTAGTAAACAGGGGTCCCAGTAACAAGTATGTGCAAGTGTTGATAGTTATTTTGGGATTAAAGAGAAAATAAAAGTCAGGACTTCTTTCTCAGTCTAGTGTTATTTTGCCTTAATTTATTTGTTAACAAATTATATGCACACACGTAATAAATTTATGTGGGCGATATTTTATATGTAACTTCTAAGTAAATCACATATATTTCAGTGTGCATATAAATACTCAAGGAGGCTTATTTTTTTAAAATGTAATTTATTACTAAGTGGGCTTACATACAACACCCAGTGCTTATCCTAACAAGTACCCTTCAAGGAGGCTTTTTCTTAGCTTTTAAATCTGATTTTTTTAAAAAAATGAGTTGATTAGTAGATGATCTTTTTTACATTTTGGAGGAGGTTACTTAAAGTAATGAAACCATTATTAAACAGTTGAATGTTATTTTTCTATTATGTGAGTATCCATTTGAAATCAGTTCTTTAATAACATTTCTTCAATAATGTTTTAATATAAAATATCTTACAGTTGTATGCATTTTAGTTTTATGTTGTACTTTTTCTATTTCCACTTACTACTTTTTAAAAGTATGCCAGTACCATTAATAGATTTTGTGCTATTTTGTGGTATTTTATAAATTTGTGTCCATTTTATGATTGGGCTTTTGGATTACATTGGGTTTTAGATGTGATTTTTTCATCAGTTTATTTTTTTCTTTCATTTTATTGTCGTTTCCCTTAATGTAGCTAGTTTTATAATCCATTTTTTAAAAACTTCATATTTCTCTTAATAGATATCTGTGCTCTCATTTAGAGATTGTAGTATGTTCTTTGAAATTCAGCTTGCATTTTGTTTTACTTGAGAGGGCTTGCATAATATTGCGACAGTGAGGGATGTCTTTGGTCTTTGTCCCTAGTTCCTGGCACAGAGCTCTAAAACCTGGGAATTTCCTAAGTGAGAGGTGATAGAAGAGTGTGGTGTTACTCATAACAAGCCCCTTCCAGCCTTAGCCTGAGTTTATGTTAACGGGTTGACTGGTACTCCCAGGTAGCTGCTGGAGGGGGGCTGGCTGGTAGGAAGGAGGGTTGGAACTTTCAGTAGCCCTTCCCACTGCCAACTCCCTGGAATGAGCAGGGGCTGGAGATTGAGTTCGTCATCCAGGCCAATGATTTATGCAGTCAAGCCTAAGTAATGGATCCTCCATTAAAATCCTAAATGATGGTGTTCAGAGAGCTGCCAGGTAGGTGAACGCACCCATGTGCTGGGAGTGTGGCACAGCCTAAACTCTAAGGGGCGGAAGTGTCTGTGCTCCGGACTCTGTTGGACCTTGTCCTATGGACCTCTTCCTCTGGCTGTTCATTTGCGTTCTTTATAATGTCAGAAGTGAGTAGAAGAGACCGGTTCCTGGCAAGCTGCCTCAAGGTTTAGTGCTATTAAATGGCCATTGCCCGGTATCTTTTGTTGTTACATGGATCACATTTATTATGTAAATTGCGTGGTGAGGCCTGCTCTGTCTGGTGGGTTTGTTTGAGTCTCTGTGTGTCCCCGTCCTCTGCCTGGCAGGAGCCTGGGGCTAAGGGAACCTAGGGCATAGTTTGGCTGTTAAGATCCAGTGAGGTGGTATTGGGAGGCCCGTGCTGCTCCTGGAGCTGTGAGTGAGTATGTGCTGCTCGTCATTGGCTGTGATGATGAGAGAGCTGCCGTCAAGGCTGTGGCACCAATGGAGACAGCGACAGAGCACGTGTACGGAGAGAGCAGGACTGTGTAGCAGGCACTAAGTGATGGGGATGCCACCAGGCTACGAGCGACACAAACACAGGCCTGCTGGAAGGGAAAGCATGGCGCGCTCAGCATCGTGCTGCCCTCGCAGCTGGGAAAGGCAGCACAGAAGTGGGGGGATCTGGGCAGGCTGTTTAGGGTGTGGGAGTTTGAAGGTAGAGATCCGGGCATGGGGGCTTAGCCTGCATTCAGGCCCAGAGCCAAGGCTCCAGATGCTGGGAGATCCACGCTCAGTGGGGCTGGAACATTTGGTGGGAGAGAGGCAGATGGAATGGGGGTGACGGGGAAAGAGCAGATCATTTGATTTTTTCCCCCTAAGTCCAAATCTCCTTTCTCATAGAGGAGTTCCTCGTTCTTATTTAATAGTGTATGTGTTATATGTGCATTGTTTTCCTTTGCCCTTCAGGGCTGTGTTTGTTTATTCCCGTTTCCATTTCTGCTTACCTGTTTCTGAGTAGATTTTTCTTTAATATCAGATTGAAAAAATGATTTTAATGTTTGACTTGTCTCTCTTCTATTTCAAACATGGGTTCGCATATCCATACAGTGTTCCAGCCCTTTGTTCCTCACTCTTCTGATACTAACGAGCATACTGTAAACTCCTTGAGAGGTGATAGAGTCTGGTTTTAGGAAATAGCATTTCTCACTTTTACCCGACCCCTTGTGCAGAGCTCTTGTAGGAAGTTTTATATTTTCCCACAGCATCATATCAAGCTTTTCTATTTTTCTTTATGACTAGGGACTCTTAACATGTGGGCACGCTGAGTTCTTGAACCTGTGGATTGCTTTGTTTGGGGAAATAGTGTCCATTTCTCCATGATGTCTGATAGAAGGCTTGTTAGCTCTCTAATCTTGTCCCCTTGCTTCAGGACTTAAGGTTTTGATATGTAGCTTTGTAGAAAGAGAGAGTACTGGGCTAAGTCTGAAGATCTGGTTTGGCTCTGTCATATACAGTAAAAACATTGTCTCCTTCCAGACCAGACAACTTGAAAAAGCTGTAAGACCTCAGTCAAGTTAAGTCAGCCTTCTTTGGCACTCTTTTTCTTCACCTGGAAAATGAGGGTTTTTCTGAAGCGTCTGCCCTGCAGCCCTGATTTAATTGACTAGTTCGGACACGTTCCATGAAAAGAGGTTCTGTGTCAGGCAAATCAGGATATGCTGGGACTGCTCAGAGACTTTAGTTTTGCACCACGGGGAGCTAGAGTATACAGGTGTGGCATCTGTGTTTACCCAATTTATTTGACCAGGAAAATTCTTTTTTATACAGTAGCCTGTGAGACCTGAAGGTTCAGTAGAATACACTTTGAGAAACATTAGGCTACATAATTTTCAAGGGTTTTCCCCCCTTAATTCAAATTTCATAGTTCTGTGGATATACTAAAGCCACTTAATTGCGTATTTTAAAAGGATAAGTTTTCTGGTATGTGAAATGTATCGCAACAAAGCTGTCATAAGATTTTTTTTATGGTTCTTTAATCTTCAGAACTGAACAACGTGGGATTGTTTCTGCTTTTTATAACTTGCCTTTAATTTCTCTTAGATTAAAAAAAACATAAAGGAACTTGTCTATTTGACATCTTTTACAGAGAATGTCATTTAGTTGCAGAAAAACTTCTTAAAGTTGCTTTGCACATTATGGCTTCTATTTCTCTCATGTAAGTCTTTTCATGTTGGATCTCCTCCACCTATTTTCTAGGTGTGTCTTTCTCCATCTATTTTATCTTTAAAAAAATTTTTTTAAATGTTTTTTATTTTCTGAAAGAGAGACAGACAGACAGCATGAACAGAGAAGGGCCAGAGAGAGAGGGAGACACAGAATCCAAAACAGGCTCCAGGCTCTGAGCTAGCTGTCAGCACAGAGCCCGATGTGGGGCTCGAACCCACGAATCGTGAGATCATGACCTCAGCTGAAGTTGGATGCTTAACTGACTGAGCCACCCAGGTGCCCCTCCATCTATTTTATCTTGAATTGCTGCCTTTTAAGTAGTGCGATTTTCTGTAGATTAGTGTATCTGTATTTCCATGGTCTTTGCTTTTCTGAGTTAATTCTTTGTATTATATTCGTTGTTAATTTTAGTTTTTCGATAGCATGAAAAAATCTTTTTAAACATTCATTTTTAAGAGAAAGAGTGTGATCAGGGGAGAGGCAGAAAGAGAGGGACACAGAATCTGAAGCAGGTTCCAGGCTCTGAGGTACCAGCACAGAGCTCAACATGGAACTCGAACTCACAGACCACGAGATCATGACCTGAGCTGAAGCTGGATGCTTAACCGACTGAGCTACCCAGGCGCCTCAATAGCATCTTTAGTATAAGTGTGTTTCTTTTAAATTTATTGCTGTTTTTCAGCAATAAATTCCTGTCATTTTAAAAGGCAGCATGTTGTAGCTGAAAAAGCATCTGACTCAGCTCTTTTACTTCCTGACTGGCTGAGCATTCTGTGTCCTTGTGTGTAGAAAGAAGACAGTGCCTCCTGGGCTAATGTGATGTGGATATGGTAAAGCACTAAGCACACAGTACTTGCACAGGGCTTTTCCTACTTATACAGAATTGCTTTTGGGTTGTAAATCCAATATAAAGCACTTTCTGTGACAGATTTTGTCAACATACTATATGTAGCTATTGAGAGACCAAGGAAGCGTAACTGGTGCATTATTCACTTCGACCACTCATTAGTGCTGGATTTGGTCACAGAACTCATTTTCAAGGGGATTGCTGTCCATGTGGAGGTGCTGAAAATATAACTACCATATTCCATTATTTATACATAATCAGATTTGTTGCCTGTGATGTAAAAGGCGTTCTGGGGGGATGCCAAGAGGAATAGAGATAAAGTCCCTGCCTCAAAAGGCATTCGTAGTCTAACTATGAATAGCAACATTGAATGCATGAAAAGGTAATCATTCGCGGCAATGAAAGTGCCAGATGAATGGGTGGTCACTGTGAATGGAATGACTGGAGAAGAGAAGGGGTGGAGGAGTTGGGACCTGAGGGATGGGAGAGCCACTTCCAGTCACTTTCTTGGGGAGACCTTCCGTGACTATGGTGTTGGATGTGTTGGCCTCACTGCTGCCACTGGTCTCCCTGTCTCCTTTGACACCTTCCTCATTTCTGCCCAGAGACTCCTGTTCACTGCACACACAGGGTGAGGTCTCTTTCTTGTTTGCTCATTGTCTGTCTCTCCCAGTAGAAAGAGAAAACAGGCTCCATAGGGCAGGGGCTGTGTCTCTCTGAGTCACTGGGGATCTCAGATGCCTCCACCAGTGCCTAGCTCCAGACACCAGGGCTTCGTGAGTGCGTGTGAGTGTGCACATCTGTGCACGTGCCTTGAATGAATACTCCGGCCCCTTGCCCTTTACTTTTCTTGGTCGTGCTGTGATGATAGTTCTATTTTTATAGCTCCTGGATATTTGTCAGAATGGGAGCAGCCATAGTTATGGTGTTTTGAAAAGTTTCCTTCATTATGCATAACTCATAGATCCCATGTGTGTAGTGGTGGTATTAAAGGCTCCATCCTCCCCAGCCAAGGACTGCAAAACCAGAACATTAGGGGCACCTGGGTGGCTCAGTCGGTTGAGCTTCTGGCTCTTAGTTTTGGCTCAAGTCATGATCTCGTGGGATCGAGCCCCACGTTGGGGTCTGGGCTGACAGCGCAAGCCTGCTTGGGATTCTCTCTCTGTCCCCCTCTCTCTGTCCCTCCCCCTTTCATTTTTCCTTTATATCAAAAATAATGTTTTGGTTTTAAAATTTGTTTAAGGAAAAGATTGATAGAGTTGATAGTACCTGGATCAGAATATTGGTAGAACTGACATATAAGTGAACTCCTATATTATACTGTAAACAAAGTTTTTAAAAAATGAATAATAAAGCTAGCATTAGTATCCTTAGCATAGAAAGAACTCTTACAAACATAGAACATAGTAAAAGGATAAGCAGACAGAAAGAAAAATAGCCAAAACACCTAAACAGACAAACCATAAAATAAGATGCACAAATGGTCAGTAACCTATTATCCTCATGATAGAATCAATGAGCTGCAAATTAAATAAGGGAAAACCTAATTGGCAAATGCTGCAAAAACCTTCTCTGTTGGGAAAAGGTTTAGGGAATTAGGTCTCTTCTAAACTGTTGGTACATATTAGGGAATAACTCAGATGTACCATATAGGCACATGGAGAGACCCACACATATACACACATGCACACACAGACCAAACCTTAACCCGTTCATCACCTGTAAGAAAAACTCCAGGAGTGGTTTGAGTGGGAGGGAGGATGGGGTAGTGTGATCTGCTAGTCTAGGTCAGGTTCTCCTACCCTTCCTGAGACCACGGATCTTTATCAGAGAAGCGGGTCCCTTTCCATTCCCATCAAGTACCGGAATGACTCCCAGAGAAAGGAGATCTCTGACAGCTGATGTGTTTATTTCCTCCAGCTGCTGTGACAAGGAGCCACAGAGTGGGGACAGAAATTAGTCTTCTTGTAGTCCTGAGGTTGGAAGTCCAAGATTAAGGTGTCTGCAGGGTTGTTTTTCTTCTAAGCCTCCTCTCCTTGGCTTGTAGATAGTTGCCTTCTTCCTTTGTCTCCTTGTGGTCTTTCCTGTGTTTGTGTGTGTGTGCACAGGCCTGGGTCCTCATCTCCTTCCTTCCTTATAAGACCTCCAGTTCTACTGGATTAGGGCCTGCCCCAAAGACCTCATTTTAATGTAACTACCTCTTTGGAGACCTTATCTCCAAATACAGTCACATTCTGAGATACTAAGGACTAGGATTTCAACATAGGAATATTGGGGGGACACAGTTCCACCCATCAGAGCTGTCAGTGCCAATTAGTGTCTCCTCACAGGCGCTTGGGGTTTTTCTTTCTTTTCACAAAGCCGTCTCTGATACTATGGTAGCCTCTGAGTACAGTGCCAGGCAAACTCCCAGAGGTCTCCAATGGAAAGATTCACATGCCAGTTTAAAAAGGACTTGAGTCACATGGTGTATTAAATCAGTATAAAGCAGCAAGAAGCAAGGGGAAAAGAATAGCTTCAGTTAACATTCTTAGGATAGTGTTCAGGGCAGGGAGAAAGGCCATGCCACCTGAGGCCCAGGGTGCACAATGTGTAATGTCCTGCTTTGCTCTGTACATCACTGGCCACAGCTATAACAGTGGACCCTAGGGGTTTTGTTAGTGTTTCTTGGGTAGAGGACACACGGTGCCAGAATAGGTATCACTAATGGGTGGTCAAATTAAGACCACCTGAAATTAACATCTTATGAATATTTAGTATTCTGAATATTTAGTGCTTTTTATATATTTAGTTTTGTATATATTTAGTACCCATGTGCCTCATGAATATTAAATACTTTATGACCCTTTCTGTTTTTATTAATATATTTTTTAAAAGTTTATTTATTTATTTTGAGGGGTTGGGGAGAGGCAGAGAGAGAGAATCCCAAATAGGCTCCATGCTGTCAGTGCAGAGCCCGACATGGGACTCGAACACACCAACTGCAAAATCATGACCCGAGCTGAAATCAAGAGTTGGACGCTTAACCACCACCCAGGCAGGCGTCCCTAAACCAGTGTGTTCATTCTCTAATACACATGCACAGGCTCTCCTTGTGGAGTATGTACTGTATTCTTGACATTCTGGATGCATCTCAGGAATTCTGCGTGTTTCTGACAAGCTCTGTTTACTGGTTAGTTAATGCCTCCTGAAAGAATGTGCCTGTATCTTACAAACTTCCACATCTAACAGCTGACCGTCCTCCATGCGTGGGAGAGTGGTCTGCATGAGAACACCCTTCCTGGCAGCTGGGTCCGCAGCAACTGTCATGTTCTTGGATTTGCCACCACAACAGCCATCTCCTCTCTGGTGTGTTAACACCGCAGAATTACATGGTACCAACATTATTTGAATGCTAGTGGGCTGGCCCTGAGCTGAGACCTTTTTGTTGGTGATTTAGTGCTGTCCTTTGATGTTAAACACAATTGATTTTTTTTTTTAATTTATTTTTTTTATTTCTAGGAGAGATAGAGAGTGTGAGCAGGGGAGGGTCAGAGAGAGAGGGAGTCACAGACTGAAACAGGCTCCAGGCTCCGAGCTGGCAGTCAGCACAGAGCCCGACGCGGGGCTCGAACCCATGAACTGCGAGATCATGACCTAAGTGAAAGTCGGACGCTTAACCGACTAAGCCACCCAGGTGCCCCAATGTTAAACACAATTTAGAGGTGGCACAAAAGGAAACCATTTGCTGGGGAAGTGGAATCTTATCGTACAGATTCAGGGAAGTCTGGAACTTGATGCCCTTTTGGCACTAGAGTCTGGGTCAGAGCCCCAAAAGAACTTGGCCTTGTTTCCATTAACATTTTTTTTTTAATAATACAACTCTAGAAAAGGAATCCTTTGCTTGCTATCTGAATTTAATGTATCTTCTCAGCTTGGTATTGCTGGTGGGAATCTTTGAGTAGAATAGAATGTAACAATACTGCATGCTTACTGCGCTAACACTGAAAATTATTCAGACTTTTTGTGTCTTCATATTTGTACTTTGAGATCTTTACTTTCTTTTAAAAAAAAGTTATTTTGAAAGAGCACGAGAGTACATGCGAGCAGAGGAGAGGCAAAGAGAGAGAGAGAGCGTGCGAGAGAGAGCACATGCCAAGCAGTCTCTGTGCTGTCCGTGTGGAGCCTGATGAGGGGTCCAGACTCCGGAACTATGAGATCATGACCTGAACCAAAATCAAGAGTTGGACACTTAACTGACTGAGTCACCTAGGCACCCCTGAGATCTTTACTTTCTAAAGGGCTTTAAAAATATATTGATGTGGATATAGCTTCCATTTTTAAAATTGGAAAATGTGATTTGTGGTCACTTATATGTTTCCTTTTTCTTTGTTCCTTGTCTCTCCAGGTATGTCTGTGTTTGGCTTAGACAAGAATACATATTTATATGTTTGTGGTAGAATCTTAACTCAGATGGCTCTTAATTCTGTCTGCAGGAAAGAATCTATAATTTCTCCCAGTGGTCTAAAAAAATTGTGAGAAGCTTAATTACCATTTATTGCAAATCTTCTTTCTCAGTGTTGGAGAACAATATTGTGATTTCCCAGCACTACTGACAGGTGACATATACCTATTTTTAAAGACTGTGTACCCTCCCTAAGAGCATTGTGTGTGCATTAATTCATTTATTTCAGGATCTTCTGGAAATTATAAACAAAATTTTTCCCAAGGCCCAAACTTGTGTTGGTTGTGAAGTTGAAACTGAAATCTGGTACTATTGACTCAAGTTTAATATTCTTTGTTATGTCGTGTCTGCATTAAAAGAAAAAAGAATTCAAGTCATGGTACTTTAAACATTTTGAATGAATTATTCAACTGAAAGGCATGGCTTTATAGTCAACTAGTAATTTATAGTTCCAGAGCATAGAAAATATGAAAATATTTTCTACAAGTCTGCAAGTTCTGGTATGACCCTGATACCAAAACTCCTAGAGGAGAATCACTGAAAAAAACCTATAGGTCAACTTCATTCTGAATATAGAAGCTCTAAGTAAATATTAGTAAGTTAGATCCAACAATGTATTTTTTAAATGCCGTGTTATGACCTTAGTAGGGCTTATTTCGAAAAGGCCAGCATGGTTCAGCCTCAGGAAATGTGTTCCTGTTATAACCTGCAGTAAGGAAGCAATTGATAAAACTACACAGTCCCATCAGTAGAGGCCCAAATGACATTTTAATGAAATCCATTTAAAAAAAATGGGGCGCCCGGGTGGCTCAGTTGGTTAAGTATCTGACTTCAGCTCAGGTCATGATCTCACGGTTCTTGGGTTCGAGCCCTACTGTGCTGACAGCTCAGAGCCTGGAGCCGGTTTCAGATTCTGTTTCTCCCTCTCTCTCTGACCCTCCCCTGCTCATGCTGTCTTTCTCTCAGAAATTAAAAAACAAAACAAAACAAAACAAAAAAAATAAAAAAAAAAAACTTATTAGCACATTAGAAACAGGGCATTTCTTTATTTGGTAAAGATGGCATCTACTAACAACGTGCCTCAAGCTATATTTAATGTTGCAACGTTAGAACATCCCCGTTAAAAATGGGAATGATGCAAGCGAGGATGCGCGCTGTGCTTGCTAATAGTGTCTTCACTGGTAGTTCTGCCAATTAAGTCTCTTGCAGAGGAGGAGACAACACTGTTATTATTTGCAAATGATTTGAATGTCTCCCCAGATCCAAGAGAATAAGCTAAAACAATCATGAGAATCCATGAGTATAATAACGTGACATAGAATCATCTTGCAAACATCCAGAGTTTTCCTGCGTACCGGCAGCATTCACTCAGAGAACATGATGGAGGAACAAAGCCCTTTGACAGTCACCACAGGTGTCATAAACTGCCTCGGAGTACAGCCACCCAGAAAGCAGTCCTGAGTAACGGGAAGAACATGCTGGGTCTCTGTAGTAACAAAGCAGTACTTATACATTATGCTGAATTTAATTTGGCAACAAGTATGCTCCATTTAATTTGGCAGGGACTCCTGCTTTTACAGATGATGCTTGCCAACATTATTTCCTCATTTTACCAGGGAAGAAACGGAGACTTCAGGCACATTCTGTGATGCAGAGTGTCCGTGGGTAATTCACGAGGCAAAAGCCTCGGTGATACTTGACCTCCGATTTTTGGCTTCACAGCTGTTTCACGCTAGCTTGTTTTCTGTATCCTCTTGAGTCCAACATATGTGTATTTCCTCTAAAAATTGGGCTGTGAATCAAGTATCAAATGGAGGATAATTCTTTCTCTTCTGTGTTGTGGATATTACAGTTTATAATCCTCAGAATTTCTGTTGGATTGTTTTTATTTTAAATTATTTGGGTGAAAAAAGGAGAAGTGTTTTCACCATTTTAAGGGCTATTCATTGTAATTCCTTAATGAATAATCAGGCCGGAACTAGAATTAATTTTGTAGTTAACGCTTATTCTTAGGATAGTCTCGTTAAGCTCCATAGCGGTGTCTCGTCCTGTCAGACGCTGCTAACAGGAAGGGCACGGTCCTTTCTTCACAGTTTAATTTTGAAAGCAATACCCTGTACTCGTTTTCTCAGGCTGTGTAACAAATGATCACAAACTTGGTGGCTTCAAACAGCAGACATTATTCTGACACAGCTGTGGAGGTCTGAAGTCCAGAATCCATTTCACTGGCTGAAATCAAAGTGATCAGGGCCGCCCTCCCTCTGGACGCCTGGGAGACTGTCCATTTCTTGCCTCTTATGGGCTTGGATGGTCCTGGGCTTGCGGCCGAGTCTCCAGTCTACGCCTCTGTGATCACATCACCTCCTCCCCAGCGTGTTCTCTCCGCTTCCCTCTTATCAGGACACTTGTGATTGCGTTTAGTTCCCCTCTCCCTCAATAATCCAGGATAATCTCCCCATCTCCAGGCCTTTAATGTAATCACTCCTGGATGTGCCTTGCCTGAGAAAGTCACGCTCTGGGGGCAGTCAGAGCAGAGCGAATACTAGTCTGTGGCGAGCTTGTTGACCTTGATCGAAGGACTCTACCTCTTTGAACTTTGGCTTCTCCATCTGAAAATGGAACCGAATACATGCCAATCTCAGAATTTTTGTAAGGGTTAAGAGAAATGGTGTTGATTCTGATAGGGTTTTTTCCACCTATACTTGCATTTAAAGCTTTGCTGTGATTTGTACCTCTAGCCAGTACCATCCTAGGCACTTGGTAGTTGCCTGGTAATTAATGTTCACAAGTGGTTTTTGGTCTTCTGAAGGACATTGTGGCATTGCATTGTCATGCAGCTGGAGATAGCGTGGTGACAGTGGCTCATCCGGAAGTATCCTGTGTGCGACTGTTGAGGCTCAGGGATTTAGCAGATCGAGGGGATGCCTGCAAAGCAGAATTGCCAGCACTGTGGTTTTGTGCAAACAGGCTACATTGAGTGCGTGTGTGATGCGCAGAAAGAAGTGTTGACCCAGAAAGGGGAAACGTTAGGGTTGGGTGTGAGGAGTGTCCCGCTGCCTCACTGCAAAGCACATCTGTGCACACACACACTTACACTGCATATGAGGTAGACTTTTAAATTTTTTGAAAAAATTTTTTTTTGCCTTTTTTGGGGCCTTGGTGGCTGTGTGCTTACAGTCCGGTGTGAATATCTGACAGGGTTGGGCGTCTCATTCCTGAGAAATCACCTCCAACTAGATGTAACCTCCTTGAGAACAGGAGTCACTGGTGCGGGGCTGTGTGTCCTCTCTTCGCCTTTGTGGATGGGGACAACTGTCCCGGCACAGTGAGGCGTTACTGTGGGGCACGAATAGTTACTGATTCAGCCAAGGCCTTGGTTAATGAGTCATTTGGCTTATGATGTTTCTGAGTTACAGGCTGTCCTGAGGATCTCCCTGACTCATCTGGGTGGCATGTGGTGTCCAAGAGGCCTCCCGCAGTGACCGTGCATCACTAAAGGAGCCAAGGAATGTGGCAGCCTCTCTTCTGTGATTCTTCCTGCCACTGCCTGGCTGTCTGTGGGGAGGAGTGGCAGGAGAGGCCCTGGAAAGGAGGCAGCCAGGGAGCAGCAGAGTGGGCACATAGGGGAGGCCAGGGAGGGGTGCATACGGGGCAGGGAGGGCCCCTGGGCGTGTATCACTGAGAGCGGGCTGTGCCAAATCTGTAGGGCATTTAGGATTTGTATCTGTTAACATCTGTCTTTGCCGTATTTAGGATTGACTTTAACCCTTTTATGTTGCTGATGCTTTTCATGTGCTTTTATCAGGTGCTCTGGCATGAGGTTGGCAGGCTTTGAAGGGCTCTTTAGTGGAAAGCAACACTGAATGTATTTAATCAGGAGTGAGAACAGTCATGGTTCTGCTGGGCTCTGGACAGTGCTAAATGAATGCAGAAGTCAGAAGTTAGTGTTGGTAGAGAACATGCGATGACCTGAAGCAATCAGACAAAGCATCTTAGGTCCAGGATCGACCTAGTGACTATGTGGCAGGGGAAGGGGGTCACAGAAGGGAGAGCGAGCTGAGGACAGGACTAAAGGAAGCTTCACACAGTCACCCAGTACTGATGGGGGGGTCTTTCTGGCCTGGGGCGGGATGAGGCCCACTCCCTTGTATTGTTCTTTATTGCGCTTTGCTGATTTGGAGTGTTTTACAAATTGGAGGTTTGTGGCAGCCCTGCATGAAGTCTCTTGGCGTCATTTTTCCAACAGCATCTGCTCACTTCATGTCTCTGCCACATTTGGGTAATTTTGGCAGTATTTTGAAATTTTTTTTGTTGTTGTTAATGATGATTTGTGATTACAACTTGCTGAAAGCTCAGATGATGGCCAACGCTTTTTAGCAATAAAGTATGTTTTGATTAAGATATGCACACTGGTTTTTGGGCATCATACTATTACATACTTAATAAACAACAGTATAGTAGGAGCCTAACTTTTGTATGTACTGGGAAACCGGAAAATTCCTCTGACTCACACTGATGCAGTATTTGGGGTGTGATAACCAAACCTGTGGTTATCTCTAATGTTTGCCTGTTGTATACACAGGAAGGTGAAATATAGACCCTGTCCTTGTAGAACCGCTCTGGTAACAAGGGGCTGAATTAGCAGTTACTGTAGAGCAAGTCCTATGGTCTGAGTCTGAAGACTAATATGTTATAGGAGAAGGAGTGAGCAAGCTTTCACTGGGTGGGGGTTAGGGGGGAGGTCTCCTGCCAGAGCAAAAGAAGTGTTTTGTGCTCAGGTTCATCTCACAACTGTGGCAAGTTGGAATGTTCCAGAAATCTTTAAAAAAAAATGTTTTTTAATGTTTATTTTTGAGGGAGAGAGCATGTAGGGGAGGGGCGTAGAGAAGGGGGACAGAATGTGAAGCAGGCTACAGGCTCTGAGCAGTCAGCACAGAGCCTGACGCGGGGCTCAAACCCTCCAACCGTGAGATCATGATCTGAGCTGAAGTCTGGCGCTTAGCTAACTGAGCCACCCAGGCGCCCCCCCCCACCTCCAGAAATCTTTGTATCCTATTCTGTGCTGTTTAAGGAGCACGTTGAGGAAGAAGACACACTGGAGTGAAGAGGATTGTAATGTCTTAGCCAGTGATTCTGCTTTTGTTTCTTCCTCAGTGTCAAATCAACAGTGCCTTGACTTCTTTCCATACTGCTTTGGAACTTGCGATAGATCAGAGAGAGATCCAGCATGTCTGTCTGTATGAGATCGGTAAGTATGAAATGTCTGTCCAGCTTCTGGTCATGACATGGCATTCTTGCATCCTGCTTGTGTCTGGCTGGGTGTCTAGTGTCTTGTCCCCTTCGTCATGCATGCTTGTGCACGTGTGCGTTATTAATGCTGTTCAGTTTGTATCTTCTGTAAAACACTTGCTGCCATTTATGTTGAGGCCTTGTCATCAGAGCACCAGGGTGATACTTATCTCCATGATTGTCACGACTGCGTTAGAGTTTATTCTTTTTTTTTTTTTTTTTTTACAAATAGTTTATTGTCAAATTAGTTTCCACATAACACCCAGTGCTCATCCCCACAAGTGCCCTCCTCCATGCCCACCCCTCCTCCCCCCCACGTCCATCAGTCCTCAGTTTTTGTCAGCATTCAAGAGTCTCTCATGGTTTGCCTTAGAGTTTATTCTTGATAACATTTTAGGATGATAGGTCCTGTGAAAAGAATTGACTAAAACTTATTTGCAAATAACCTCATAGGACTGCACCTTGGAATCCAAAACTAGGTTTTCCTCCCTTGCACTGGTGTTTACCTGAAAAGAAAAATACGGTGTGGGAGAGTGATGGGCACGTGGAGCCCAATCCCAGCCCTTCGGCCGACTAGCTCCAAGGTCTGGGACGAACTTTGTAAGCCTCATGGTCGCAGTGCGTGTTCAGGTGCCTGCCCTCAGCGGTTGTGAGATTTAGATGCAGCAGGAGGGAGTGTCAGGCGGGGTTGCTGGCCCTCAGAACACCCTCCACATGTGTTAGCTTCCTCCCTTCTGCTCCCCTCCCTCCTGCAGACACATTTCTCGACAGATGTGGAAATACTTATTTGCTGACAGCTCTCCCTCTTCCCCAAAGTTGTTGTTGAGTTTTTTGCTGACTGCGCTAAAATTCTGTCCTGTTACACTAGTAATTCCACAATCCTTTTCTGTAGCCGGTGCTCCGTCATGCGGAGGAGAACCCACACGACGTTGGGCTTGAAACAATGACACGTTGTAATAAGGGCTTCGTATTTGTTAGGGGTTCAGCCCAGTAGGGCAGGGTCACATCATACAGCACATAGAGAGGGAATGAAAGGGCCAGGACAAGGAGAAATGAGGCAGCGATGGGGTCAGCAGCAGGACCGGAACCCCGAGGCCCCTGCAGAGAGGCAAGGGTAAATGGGGAGGGCACAGGAGGCATTGGACACCGGCCAGCTCGCGGCCCTGGGATGCTCGCCGCTTGCTTGTCTGCTGCGGACCTAGTTATCTTCCTGAATAACTTTTTTTTTTTTTAAATAGTTTATTGTCAAGTTGGTTTCCATGTAACACCCAACTTTAAATCTTTTTAAGGAGAAGTACAAACTAAAAGACCGGCACTTCCCAGTAATACAATATTATGTGTTAAATACCTGATATGGATTAGGGAAGAGAGATGAGGTATAATCCAGTGGAAAATATAGTTCTATATGATCTAAATCCTGCTGGAGCTCTGGGTAGTAGCCCTAATATAGGATGGAACGGATTTCAGAGAACTTGAATTAAGGCCTAGATTTGGTGGCCTTTTTTTTCTTCCGCTTTTATTGAGATCTAATTGACATAATACTGTATTAGTTCAAGTTGTATGACCTAACAATTTGATATGTGCGTGTATTTGGAAAATGATTGTGATGGCCTCTTTTTCTGTGGTGCAGCATTTCAAGGTTGGTGGCAGTATGAGGTTTAGAGCTGAAGGAGGCTTGGAAATCATCGCAGCCTAACCCCTGAGGCCTCTTAGGAAGGTTAACCCAAGAAAAAGCAGCACATTTATAACTCAGGCTGCTTATTCCGATTCAGTGCTACCTGTACCTGTTTTGCAGTTAATTCCCATCTTATGGGATGAACGTTACTAGCCCCAGTTTTTACTATTATGTGTCCGCTTCTCCTCCTGTCCCGTAGAATTGACACAGATTTTCTGGAAGTGTGGATCCCTCTCCTCCCTGTACTAAAAAGGCAGGTCCAGGATGGCATGAGGAGGCAGATACCACAACTTATTATGGAGGTGACACTGGATAGCAGAGAGCAGTGGCTTTCAGTCCTCGGCTCTTTCTTCTTATTAGCTCTGTGGCCTTGACCAAGTCACCACCAACCTCTCCATGCCTTAGATTTTCCTCCTTGGTAAAATGAGGACACCATCTGCCACCTTAGCAAGCCCCTAATAGAGTTAGAAGTATGCCCGGTGCCTGGCTCGGGCTGGGCACACAAAGGGACTCCACCAATGGCAGGCACTGTGGTAAAAGTGAGGGTAGAATTCCCTGCATTTTCGTGGCTGCCTTTCCTTACCGGAAGGCCTGTCCTGGTGCTTTGATCTGGGAAAGATGGGCCAGGAAAGGTTCTTTCTCAGCTCTGTTGCCGACCTGCGGAGGGAGAGGGGCACGTACTTAATTTCTCACTGGCTTGTTGTCTCTATGTTTCACAAGGGTTTGAGAATTAATAGTAATCATTAAGGAGCACCCGGGGTGCTTGAAGACTTATTGATGCTCGCTATGTATATAATTTAACAGTATTCCTTCTTTTTCTGTGTCCATGCCTGCTCTGTGGAGAAGTACTGCAGTGCTCAGATTAATCTCACCACCCAAACTGGACTGTAGGATACAAATTAGAGTGTTTTTGTGGAAATCTTTACATCATTTTATGTACTGCTTCCATACTGCCTAATGGGTTGTGAAATCAGAAGTGCCTGGTCTTACTCAAAATGTCCCATTGAAAATAGGTCATCAAAATGAGAGAAAAGGTCATCTTTAGGTTTTCAGGTCGCGTGCTTGCGGCACTGAGACAAAGATGGTCAGCCGTAGCAGATTCCTAGCTTAAAGGCAGATGTGAATCATGACGTTAGGGCCCCATACTAAAAATATTTCTCTCATAGGTTGGTGCAGCATGATTGAGCTGAATTTCAAAGATGCATTTGATTCCTTTGAGAGGCTGAAAAATGAGTCCAGGTGGTCCCAGTGCTATTATGCCTATTTAACTGCGGGTGAGTAGCCCACTTCTGTGGGGAGTTCACCACATGCGTGGGTGGATGGGAGGGAGCCGGCAAGAGGATGTGGGGTTCTCGCTTCTCTCCTTCCTTTTCTGCAGCTTGTTAATGTCCTGTGCCACCAGCTCCCACGGTGTACACTGACTCAGTCCCGCACACCAGCTCCTCCTCTCGGCTGGTTTGGTCACAGGCTCTGCCTTGAAAATGCTTATTATTATGAGGGTTTCTGTGTCTTTTGCCCTAAGCAGCCTCAGCCTACACTGAACTCTTATCCTTTACTTTCTACAATGTGAGTTTTAGTTTTTAAGAATTTAAATAATTTTTAAGAAATTTAATATGTCTCTTAAATGGTGCGAGTAGTTTTGTTTGGATCGTTAGTGCCCGGGTTGCAAAGTTGCGTTTGAGTAGTCTGCTCCAGCCTCACTGTACTTATTAACCTTGTTAAATTTACAGTGTGATTTTGCAGAACATGAAGTATTTGAATGCTGCACATCATTTAGCAGGGACACCTGTAATTGCAAGAATAAGCGTGCATGGTCTTTTTGGCCTCGTCTCAGGAGATAGTTAAAAATATGCTGCCACCTGGTGGACAAAAGGGATATCTGTGCCCTGAGATGCATGAAGTGCTGTCGTGCCGTCACGATGTACACTTGCAGAGATGGAAATTAAAGTACCAGTGGCTGTATGTTTTGTTCCTCTGATGATAAACTTTCCTTACACAGCCATATAAGCTATTCTTTGAATTTCAAGATTAATGCAAACATAACTTTAAATTTTAAATTTTAACTATCTCCTTATTTCCCTGAATATTTGGATTTAATGAAACATTTCCTGTCCTACCAGTCCCTTTACTGATCTGTTTAAGAGAATTAGCAGTGGAAGAATGCATGTCCTGGATGTTCTAAAACTGCAGTTCATTACAAATCAATATGAAACCCCTTTATAACTGCAGTCCCCCACAGGGCATCCATTTTTCTCTGGCCCTGTAGCTTATGGTGGAATAGGGTTACTTTCAGTATAGTTTTTAGTATACTTTGTCTCACACCTTAAGAGTTCTATAGAACCCACAGCCATCTCCATTGAAAGTGCCAGCTGTTTCCTGTCTAGCCGCAGTGTGCCCAGCGTGTTGAATGGGTTAACCAAAAAGCAGAGGTCTTCACGACAGCGCAGCTATCGGTTGTTAACGTGCTATTGAGTCACATAGTCATTTGTGGGCAGCTGTTTCTTTTTTAATTTTTGTTGACCATAGAACACAAAGAAATACATATGCAATGTGGCTATATAGCGGCACATTGTTTCTCCACATATTGGAAATCCAGGACTATACCAGTTTGTAGGAACTGATAATTCATGGAAGACTAGTATCTGCCTTTGCAAGGGGAGTTCGTGCAGATGATAAGAGGTGTCAGGAGCTCCACTACAGAGTGTACACGGGAAGGGGACGGATCACTTCTGTCAGCTATCCGCCATCTTTCAGGAGTTGCCATTTAGTTGGCCAGAAGAACAGGTACATGTTGACAGCCAGAGCTAGAGAGGATGGGTGTTCAGGAACCAGAAACACTGCCACCAGAGGCTTAGTTTCCTGTACTGTTCAATTGTAGTAAAATACATATAATTTCTCCCATTTTCACCATGTTTAAGTGTACAGATCAGTGGCATGGCGTGCATGCAGATTGCTAGGCAGCCATCACCACCATCTGTCTCTTTTTTAAATAATGTGACTATAAGAATCTTATGAATTATCTGAGAAGGATGTCAAACTAGATGCAGCAGACATTACTCTTTTTCATTGGCTTACTGTGACCTTAGGCAAGTCTTTTAACTTTCTTGATCCTTTACATGCTCTGATTTATAGTCTGATGGAGTTGGTATACCAAACAATCACTGCATTTCCTTCTGGTTTCGAAATGCTATAGCTGTGAGAGATGAGGTCATTTTTGATGAATTCAGATCCCGCCCTCTGGACCAGGGCCTCTTCCCTAACCGGGAATGTGGCTGCCCCTCCCTTGAACATTCAGCTCAATCCCTCATACTCCCAGTAGAAAATCCTCTGCCTCTCCCATCACCGTGACATCCACAGTCTTCTCTGAGTCTTGGTGCCCCTGCTCCTCTGGCCCTTCTGACAGCTGTCCATCCTCTGACATGCCATGGCCCTGTGCTCTGCTTGACCACGCCCCAAACTGTGAATAGAGGACCACCTAGTTTTAGGATCCCTCGAATAAAGGAGGAATTGGCAAATCAATTGACATTCCAGCTGGGGATTGAAAAATATGTGCCAAAGACAGCATCTTAGAAAAAAAATTGATATAAATGAACTCAGTGCCATTGGAGTTGAGAAGAGTAGTTGGTAAAGTTGGTAAAGCAAAGAAAATATGAGTAGGTCTTTGCCTGGGGCTTAGGTAGGATGAAGATTGCGTGCAGACTGTCAAAATCTTACCATCCTCCAAGGCTCTCAACCTGACTCCTGGCTCCTCATCACTCCATCCTTTCTCTTTCTGAGCTTTTCCAAAAGCACTTTGGTTTTCCTACCCTCAAGGCTCTCATCAACATATACACTGTAGCTATAGGACTATGTGTGTATCTTCTTCCTCCAGCTGAAATTTACATTTCTTTAAAAAAATTTTTTTAGTGTTTTATTTATTTTTGAGAGAGATAGAGATAGCATGAACAGGGGACAGTCAGAGAGAGAGGGAGACACAGAATCTGAAAACAGGCTCTAGGCTCTGAGCTGTCAGCACAGAGCCCGATGTGGGGCTCGAACCCATGAACCGTGAGATCATGACCTGAGCCGAAGTTGGACACTTAACCGACTGAGCCACCCAGACGCCCCTGAAATTTACATTTCTTTAGGGTTAAAGCATGTGTTTTCTTCATGTACTTGCTGGTGGCTTGTAGGTGGTAGGTGGCCCAGGAACGTGTGTAAGATTAATTTCATGACTTTCTTTCCAGACAGAAAGGTATCTTCCATCCACCATGAAGCTTCATGATCTTCTTGACTCCTTAGCATTCTTTCCTAGATTCCTTTTTATTCCACTTTCTGAGCATGTGGACTTGAGCTAGACTGTGCCAATAGCTGGGGAATTTTATCACATCCAAGACTAGCACCCAGCAAGAGGACCAGGACCACGGTTTTCCTGTATGTCCCCACAAAGCTCTGGGAACCCAGTTAGCTGGGAAGTAGCTGTTGAGTCAGTGGTGTGACACAACAGGATGGTGTAAGCCTCTGTGTAACCCTTGCTCCCATGTTTTTCTTCAGTAACATTTTCCAAGTATCATCAGCCTGAGTATCTTTCCGTGGCATTTCCCTCCTAATACTTAAGAAGTACAACAATGGTTTCTTACAGTTTGTCAGGGAGCCACCGGTGACGTGGATGGGGCACAGATAGTGTTTAAAGAAGTTCAGAAACTCTTCAAAAGGAAAAACAATCAGATTGAACAATTCTCAGTGAAAAAGGTATGTTGGAGCCCATTGATCTGGTGTGTTGTTGATGGCATTTGTAACCGACACTGTCTTGGACAGGTGTTAGGAAATCCTTATTGAAGCTGGTGACTTACTTGCCAGTGTGCTTTGCCACCATGGAGAAAATTTACCTCCATGATCATACCTCCTTTGAATGAAAAGTGCTGGTTGTGCTGCACGTAATTAAAGCAGTTTTTATGTCTTTGAGTGGGTAAACACATTACAGACCTTGTAGAGCTAATGAGCATATCTAGAGAGGGAAAGCACCTGTCTAAAGAGTTGAGTGGTTTTAGAAACATAGAAATTGGCAGGATCCAGGCAAGAGATACAAACTATTGATTCTCAATAATTTACTGAACACATCACATTTGGACCTTCTAAAAAACAAAAGCATGCAGTAGAAAGGCCCAGTACTGTAGGGACAAAGACCCTAATTTATTCTACACTTTTAAGAATAAAAGTTAGCTGAATGGGTATGGGTTACATGACACCTTGTCATATCCTGAATTTTCCATGATTTTAGTTTGCTATTAACGAATGAACATTTAGTGACTTGGCTTGAGTATAAACTAGATTATAATGTGGAAATACCACTGAGACCACTAGGACTAAGTAGGAAATTAAAAAGTCAATAAAACCATAACTAAAATGCATCTAGTATTACATCTTCCATGTAAACCCGTTTGTCACCCAGCTTTTATAAATTCCTTTGATGTAAACTGATGTGAATCTAGTTTCGTCCCCATGTTTTCTGAATGCACCCTGGATCTTAACAGTATATGGAGTTGAATAATGAATGAAAGGGATATCTGTCAATACATTAAAGTTTAGAAAGCAAAAAATTTTTATAGAGTGAGAAGTTCTTACTGTTAGCTTCATTGGAGGGGGTTGTTTATGTTACAGGTGAACTGTGCTTTTTTTTTTTTTTTTATTTGAATTCGTTTCCCCAAACCCAGCATGATCATTTTCACACTTACAGGCAGAGAGGTTTCGGAAGGCAGCTCCAACCAGAGCGCTGTGTGTGTTGGCCTCCATCGAAGTGCTATACCTGTGGAAAGCCCTTCCCAACTGCTCCTTCCCCAACCTGCAGAGGATGAGTCAAGGTAAAAACAAAACTATGCATTGCTGGTTTCTTTGGTTTCCCATTAACGTTATCTGATTCAGAAGGTATAGTTCTGTCATTCTTGAATCAGGTGGTGTGGTGACGAAGAATGTTCCATTGCTTATAGATGATACATGCAGACAGCACAGGAGCGTATGGACCTGTTTGCATCGTTAGCAGCATGTGCTGAGGCACACTGACCACAAAGTGTCACTGATTTTTACAGCCCTGGGGGTTGCTGAAAGCATACTTCCCCCACCCCTAATAAAAGCCCTTTGTTTTATATAGGTTTGCTGCACATTTATTAAAATGCATAGATAGTAAGTATCTGGTTCATGGAGTTTTGACAAAATCTATGCATGCTGGCATCTGCCACCACAGTGAAGATCTAGAACATTCCCAACCACCCCTGTAATTTCCTTAGTGCACTTTCTTGGTCAGTCCCCACCCAAAGGCAACCACTGTTCTGATTTCTCTCTCCACAGATTACTTTTGCCTGTCCTTGAACTTCATAGAAGTTCAGACCATGTGTACTTTTCATTGCTTGGCTTCCTTTTTTCAGCATAGCACCTGTGGGAGTGACCCACGTTGTAGCCCATGTCAGTAGTTCATTCCTCACACCTGCTGAGTGGCGCTCCACCGTGGGTGCGGCTAAATCTGTACCGTGGTGTGTTTACCTTGTCTCCTGTTAGCAGAAGTTTGCTTTGTTTCTGGTTTGTTAGCCATCATGAGTAAAGCTGCTACAAACATACATACATAAGTGTACTTGTCTTTTGTGTGGACATCACATGCTCATTGCTCTTGAGTAAATACCTAGGAGTGTAATTAGAAGCCTAGATTTTTGATTCATGTATTTAAAAAATAGGACCATAGGTTATGGTAATATAGCCTTTATAAAGTCATTTTTATTATAGCTGTGGGAGAAGTTCACAGGGAGAATACACAATCTTAAAGCTTTATTGCTTATTAAAGAAATACTGTAACTTTTTTTGCTAAAGCTTAATGGCAGATGTTTGAATTTTGTCTAATCTTACAAATTAGTTTGCTTTACTCTGAATTCTAGGGAAGTATAAAGTCAGACAGTGTTGTCAGAGCCAGTTTTATAAGTGAGGAGACCAAAACTCAGAACAGGTAGGTGATGTGCCCAGCCCCCACTGGAGCAGGGGTCACTGCTGCTGGTCTGAGGATAACACACCAAGTGGTAGAGCTTTATTCTCTCCTACAGCTTCATGCTCCAGGGAGCAGGGCGACATTTACGGCTTGCAGCTAGAGGTATGATTGCAACATGAGACTATTAGGTCAAAATAAAAACACAGATGTCCAAAAAGATGTTTATTTTTTATTTCTTGAGAGAGAGAAGGAGGGAGGGAGGGAGGAGAGAGAATCTCAAGCGGGCTCCACACACTCAGCATGGAGCCTGATGCACAGCTCGATCTCATGACCCTGAGATCATGACCTGAGCCAAAATCAAGAGTCGGACACAACCAGCTAAGACATCCAGGCACCCCCCCAAAAATTGTTTTATAAAACGTAATTTAATCTTTGGAAATGAATTCTTAGTTGCATAAATGCTGCCCTTTTTCAATTAATATTTTATATTAATATTTGGACTTAAAAATAGTCTGTCACTGAAGAAAATTTTTGTCAGATTTCTTTACAATCACACTTTTTGATCAAATGCAGAATTATCCATTCTTCCATTCTATCACATACTTTTATCATCAGACTTCTTGGCAGGTACCTTTCGCTTATTTCCAAAAAAAAAGAAAAAGAAAAAAATCCCCCTTAAAGGTAAAACCTTTGGTAAGCGGATATCCCAGAGATCAAAGCAGTTCAACTCCAAAAGAAGTGGTGTGCAAAGGCCCTGTAATTAGAGTGTGTAGCGCTCCTAAGAGGGATTGCTTGAAAGAAAACACTTTTCGTGGATGTGCAAATTTTGCTATGTCCATTTCAAAAGAATATACGTAATTTTAAACCCATCCCTAGTTGTTGATGCAATTCTAGAATGTCTAGCAATGTCTAACTCAAAGGAACAATACAGAATTTTATTCTTGGTAATGCACAAATGTGAAATCATGTAGAGCTAATTCAGACATAAATGCAAATATAAAATAGGCTGTAATTAGCAGGCACAGAAATGATTATCGCTTAATGTGACTAAATATTCTCTGACTCCCCCTCCATGTGTCAAAATAAATAGCAGTGATGTGGTCATGGAGAAAGGGAGACTCTTGGGTAAACATGATACAATTCTTTAATATCTTTGTTAAATATTAGTGCAGTTTTGAGATCGATCAATTCGTTTCTATCATCCCCCAGTATTGAGCAGTAATGATCTAAATCTCTTCAGCCATATGGAGTACAGAGAAGATCTCTGTAGAGTAATAGTTCCTGAAAACACTGGTAGTGAATGAAAGCCATCACATGCATTAATTAAATGCTGACCCAGCGTTATGTATTCAGCTTCTCAGATGGCCCCCCATCTGTAACTTCTTCAGCAGGTATAGTTGGATTCTTATGTAATCATCTTGTGGTTTCATCGTAGCCCTTCCCCCACCATATGCACCACATTCTTCCTCAGCATTTTATTTATTTATCCATCCATTTATTTTTAAACACTTAAATGTTTATTTTTGAGAGGGAGGTGAGGGAGAAGGAGGGGGGGGGGAGAGAGAGAGAGGGAATGAATGAGCACACAAGCAGGGGAGGGGCAGAGAGAGAGGAAGACACGGAATCTAAAGCAAACTCCAGGCTCTGAGCTAGAAACACAGAGCCCAAGAGGGGCTCAAATCCATGAACTGTGAGATCATAACCTGAGCTGGAGTTGGACACTTAACCAACTTAGCCACCTAGGTGTCCCTCTTCCTCTGCATTTTAAAGATATTTCTGTATATCCTCAACAGAGTGCCCAGAGTGATCCTATTAAATGAAGTCATATGTTATTTTGGGCCTCAGGGCCCTCTGTGGTTTCATCTCACTTAAGGTAAATGCCCAAGTCTATTCAGTGACCTACAATGCTCTGTGATCTGTCCACCACTTGCCCTCCTCCTCCTCCCCCACATTGCCACTCACTGCTCTTCTTCCTTGCTCACCAGGCTCCGGCCACACTCCTTATTGTTCTTGAACACACCAGGCACACGCTGGCTTCAGTGCCTTTGCATTTTCTCTTCTTTCTGCCTGCAAATGTGCTTCTGGACGTCCACATGGCTCCTTCACTCATTTCCTTCAGGTCTTTACTCAAATATCACCTTTTCATTGAGGCTTAAACTGTACACAAAGGTGTGTGTGTGTGTGTGTGTGTGTGTGTGTGTGTGTGTGTGTGTTTGTGTACACACATATGTATGTGGCTCTATTTGTAAAACCTTACCAAATCTCCGTATCCCTGTTGTTCACTCCATAGAAACCATTAACTTCTTTCCTTCTCTGTTTGCTTCACTGTGTTTCCAGTTTCTATCCTTTTTCCTTTCCTGGGAAAAATGTAGGTGACATCCTCCAACATGCGTGCCCATCATGCACAGGCTAGCTTCTTGAAGTGGAGGGGTCACGTTGGATGCCCCCTCGGTGACTAGTGCAGTGCATTGGTACAGATGTGGAAAGGTGTGCCCGCTGTATGGCTGATGACATTAGTTTGATAGAATTTTTTAAAAATATTTTTATAGTTTTAGGTTCTTAGCAAAATTGAATGGAATATACTAGAGCTTCCACATACCATGCCCCCTCACTTCCCCATACACACAGCCTCCCCAGCCATCAACATCACTCCAGATGGATACATTTGTTCCAGCCAATGAGCCAATGCTGACGCATCATTAGGTTGTACATTAGGGTTCGCTCTTTGTTTTGTACATTCTGTGTGACTTGACAAATGTGTACTGACCTGTAGCCACTCTTAGAGATAGTATCTTGCAAAATAGTTTCACTGCACTAAAAATTCTGTCTTCCAGCCCTTCCTCCCTCCCTCTCCGTCCCCCAGACCTGTGGCAACTACTGCCTCCAGAGTTTTGCCTTTTCCAGAATGTCCTATAGTTGGAATCCTGCAGTATGTAGCCTTTGCAGATTGTCTCTTGTTCTTAGTAACAACATGATACAATTCCGAGTCCTCTTGGTGCACAGACATTTGATATCTTTGCCTGTCTTTGAATAAGGATACTCACTATTGGATGAGGAAAAGGAGCCTTCTGAGTGCAAGGGGGCAGGATCGCGAACTGAATACGTCACTAAACAATGAAATACTTAACTCATGATGGTATTTAAGAAATTAAGTGAATTAGTATCCTTGCTATTTTCACTTCTCCTTAAGCTTGCCATGAAGTGGATGATTCATCTGTTGTTGGATTAAAGTATTTGCTTCTTGGTGCCATACACAAGTGTCTGGGAAACTCGGAAGATGCTGTTCAGGTAAACCCTTAATGCTGTGGCTAAGGAACGTAGACCATGAACACCTGTGTGTGCGCTTAGGAAAAAGGAAAATGGAAAAAGCATTCAACAAAACCAAACCTTCTGCTGCAGTGTGAGCTTTACCCTCTAACCCATCCGTGTCCTCTCTCCTCAGTTGCTACAAGGGGGTGGTGGTGGATACTAGTTAGTAATGGAACTTCAGATTCTTAGAGTGCTTCTTTACACACAGGCTTGTCTTCGGGCAGGAGTTCCTTATCAAAGATGACAGTCTCGGAGGAGGAGGAAATGAGGATGCAGACAGTTTTAAAGGAACAAAATGAAGCCTCCTAGTTAGATAAATCCCGAAAATGCTCAGATATGTTAGTGTGTGTTCCCTTTTCCTGTGTCTGTAACTGCAGATTACCGAGGCAACGCTGGAGGTGAGGTTTAGAAAAGTGTTTGCTTAAGATGCTCTGCATACATACTATATGGAAAAGAACTATTTGTTATTTTTAAACATAGTTGGGGGAATTTTTCTAAGGTTTTTATGTGGTTGGATATTCTAAAGTATATCCCCATGTGATTTTGGTTGCTGTTTGAAAGAGTTCATTTACAAAAGCCTTGGCTTTTCAATCCTAGAGTGTTGACATACTTGTATTTTATAATTTTAATTTTTCAGCATGGGGTCATGATGGTATACAGCTCTGAGTAGCCTGCTTTAGATCATATACTGAAGTATTAGCGAGATACAGTCAAGAGCTGATTCTTGGCTTGTGCGCTTCCTGTTTTAAATATTGGTACGTTAATTAGAGATGCAGATAAAGATGTTCTCAGCAACAAAATCAGTAGAGCCTAAGTTGTCAACTGGAAAAATAAGGAGCACAAATTGGGCTGATGGATGGGTAGCATAGCCTGGAGGCAAGCATGCATGGGGCTTGTGAGATATGGATGAGGACCAGAAGAAATAAGGATGCAAAACAAAAAGAGAACATCTGATCTAGAGTACGGGGATGAGTCCCCCTTTCTGTCTCCTTAAGGTGCAATGAACCCTAAGTAGGAAAATGAGTTAATTGTAAAAACATTTGTATTACTTTCAGTTCTTTCAGCGCGCTGTTAAAGATGAGTTGTGTCGTCAGAATAACTTATACGTCCAGCCATATGCTTGCTATGAACTTGGCTGTCTTCTATTAGACAAACCGGAGGTAAGACCTTATATAGTTCAAAGAATGTTCATTGGCAAGAATGTGCAGGTGATTAGGCACAAAGCATCCTTTGTTTGAAGTCAGTGAATTGAACTTAGTGGGTTTTTGTTTTTGTTTTCCTGGACATCATATAGGATGAATCCAAGAAGCAAATAATCCTCTTTTACTATGTTTAATGAGACAGTTTCTTCCCAGGAATTAGAAGAATAAATGTACCTTTTTGGACAAAAACTCACTTGAGGGGAAGATCATTACCATTTTTAGAATGGTATGATACGATGTAGTGCGGCTTATTCAGAAGAACACGGATTTGCACTCTGATTCTAGCTCTGCCTTCACCTTAGTGTAGGATGCTGGCTACATTACTGAACCACATATCTTCCTCCTAATATGTATAACAGGATGAAAAATACCTGCCTTGGCAAGTGAATAGAGATTATGGTGAGAATAAATGAAGATGATGTGATGATTGCTTTAAAAATTTTAGAATACCATATAAATTTGACAGTATTAAGTTGTGTATTTAAGTATACTGGGAAAGTTTTGTTAAACAACTGGATTTGCTTATACCTTCCCCCTCCTTTTTTTTTTTTTACAAATTATTTTTTTTTTACAAATAGTTTATTGTGCTTATACCTTCTTTTACAAGCTCAGTTACATAATACTAGCTTTAAAAGATTCTAATTTTTAGTAAGTTCATTGTACTTTCAAATAAATAGACTTTCTAAAAGTAGAGCTCAATCACCAGAAATATGATTCAAACCTGACACTTAAATAGGTAGTCCATCTCCCCAAATATAGGCTTGTAATTGGTAAGTCCTTTGATATTCTAATTTTGCCAAAGTAGAAAAGGCAAGTTTTGTGAATTTTTGTGGAAAATCCAAACACCATATTCTTTAGAAAAAGTTTTACTCTTAATACAGCCTTAGAATGTATACTTATAAATAAGACTGGTCTGTTTCTAGAAACATGAAGCTGATGTCCTCAACCAGTAATGCCCTCAAAAGATCTGACTTATTTATGTCAAGTAAACTTTCTAATGATCATCAATTTTAGGCACCTCAGTAAGATCTTAAGCTATAATAACCCTTCCAAGCTGTTAATCTTTCGTTGTATATATAATGAGGGTTATGCAGTTATTTAGTATTTCCGTAATGTTAACTTAACAAGCATCATTAAAGAAAAATTGAGTCAGTGAACTTGAATGTGCAGTTGACTTACCTCTGTGTCTCCTGTGACTTGTTTTAACTAATCTATCCTGTTATAACATTTTCTGCTTGAGTGTGTATAAATATAATATTAAAAGATATCATGTTTTTCTTATATTCATAGACTGTAGCAAGAGGCAGAGCTCTACTTCTTCAAGCAAAGGTAAAAATACTGTATCTACTTTTTTCCAGGGCCCTTCTTCTCTCTGTTTTGTCCACTTGAGTCTGAATTTTGTGAGATGATTGCTCTGATTGATATTTCTGGAAAGGAAAAGTAATAACTGATTCTGCGAGCTGTTGCTTTTAAGTGAAATTACTAATAGCGTAAGAAACTCATGAAATCGCCCATCCCACTTTATAAACACACTTCTTGTTTGAGTGGGAAAATAACCTTTGATTTCATAACTACTTGAAAGAAGAATTTCTAATAGCAGATTAGATTGAACAGAATTCAAGACTACTGTTTCAGGAATAACATGATGACAGTTCTCCAAAGACAGCATTAATGACATTCTCCTGGACATTTTAAAAATGAACCCAAAGTTGGAGGTCTGGGAAATAAGAAAATTGAGTGGATGGGAAGCAGTGTGAGGGATTTCACTTCCGGAAGCATGAAACTGTGTGGCTTACCTCTCAGTGTTTCAGAAGGCTTACTTAGTTCAGAGAGTCCATAAATCTCTTTCTTTGGTCTTCCAGGAGGATTTCTCTGGCTACGACTTTGAAAACAGATTGCATGTCCGCATCCATGCTGCTCTGGCCTCTCTGAGGGAGCTGGTTCCTCAGTGACAGACTTGGAGTTCCTGCTCTGTCCCTCCCCACCAGGTTCTGCACTTTAAAATAAAAGCAGAGGACACAGCTCTTCCGCAAGCCCGAAGACCGGCTTTTCTTCTGAAAACCACCTGTGCCAGGGACACATTTCCCAGTTAGGCTGACATTAAAGATCTCCTCTTTTAAACATATAGCTAAAAAGTAATAATAATGAGGATACTAGTAATTATAACTAACCACCTGGGGAGAGGGTTAAGTGACCTTGTTCAAACATTTTAGTTTTGTGATTTATTATTTTTAAAATAAAAGCCAACTAAATATTCAACCTGTGATCTTCTAGGAACGCCTACCTTAAGCACACATCCAACTGCATAACACTAGGAGGCACCTGTAAAATTATCAACAGTATTATGACATAGCATTTATATTGTGTTTTGAAAAAAATAAAAGTGCTTTCTAGCGTTTACTTTTTCCTTTAACAGCACAGGTATTCTTATTCCTATTGTCTAGACAATGAAACTCAGGCACAAGAAGGCCAACTGACTTATCCCGATCAATTATTCCTGTTATCAGTGGAGCAGTGAATAGAACGCAGATCTCCTGACCACAGAATATTCTTGTAAAACAAAATGTGTTAATAACCCAGAATTTTATGTTTCCCTTATTAAAACACAAATGCTTTTCAGCTGGAGTTGTGTCATCAAAAATACTTCTCTCCAGATTGTCTACAGAATGCTTCAAAGTAATGAACACCTTTTTCCTTTGAAAGCCAACCATGTGTAGAAGCAAGTAGATAGTTTTACAATCAAAAGTAGAACTGTTCTGCTAATTTATTAGAAAGCCTCATCTGTAGGCTAGATAGATAACACCTATATTTTAGGAGTTTCCTTTTCTTTGTGATAAATGGTCTCATTACTGACTTTTGGAGGTCTTTTAACAAACTACTTGACAAGGTTATTCTTGAATGAACATAGGTTTTTGGGTTTTTTGTTTTTTGTTTTTTTTTTTTGCCTCAGAATATTTGCTGGTGAAGGATTTTCTAAGCTATCTATTGTTGAGATTTAATCATTTTCTCCTTAGCTCAGGTTATTCTCTAAAAGGAGTTTAAAGTTAATTTTTAATCCTCCATTGCTAATTTTTATTGTCATTTAATTCACCTCTTAGCCCAGTACTGCACACCTTTGGTTTTTGAAGTCTAAACACCTCAATCACTTGAGAATTTCTGTCATAATTATGTGTCTAACTTGGCTCAGGTTTAAGGTTAGATTTTTAAAAATTTATACTGCACTAAAGAGAGTATCATCTTGGGGTGTCATTTATTTACATATCCTTGAAGCTGAAGCATGAGCTCATGTGATATTAATACTTTACTGTTTCTTTTAAACATAGGAACTGCTAGGATAGTGACAGTTTTAACCTACTTAATCCGATTGAGGAATGATAATTTCTTTGAAAGAAATAATTATTCCTCACTGACTCTAAATTATATTCATGATTCCTCACTTCCAAAGTGTTTTGTTCACGTTGACTCTTTCTGGTGTGAATCCTGCATGGATTTCTGACCCTAGCTGGAGAGAAAAGATTGCTATCTTTACATTCAGTGAATGAGTAGATCTGGAAGCCAAGTAGATGCTCTCTGAAGAGAAAATTTGGTGTTTAAAAATACTGGAAGCCTAATTCCCTTGAGGCTTAAGGGAAGAATGTTATGAATTTATGAGGCATGGTCCTAGTCATGGTGTCCTCTTGGCTATAGCATAGGAGCCAGACTTCCCAGTTAGGGTTCTGGAGGATTCTGAATCCTGAACTTCTTGCTTCAGGTCATACTCACTTGAATTTTCAGTTCAAATATTGTTTGAACTGTTATGCAGGATTCAAAGATTACATGAAGCCCTGTGCTTTAGAATTAAACAGAAATTATTCCCTGCACTCACAGCTTTAAACATTTGTTTGTATTTCTCCAGAAAGATTTCAGGATTCAAGTAAGTTTGTGTTCAGTTCACAGACCATTTTAATAGTCAGAGTTCGGTCTGTTTGGAACTCTTCCTACATTTGGTGCAGGATAGCTCCTGTGGTTTGTGTGAGTTAACAGGGTGGTAGAGTATGGAGATGGGGTAGGAAATGATTCTAAGGTCTCGAACAAAAACCACAGTGCAGTATATAGTACCATTAGCTTGAAACCTGAGTACATTTCTGAGTTGAGTAATTCATCACATTTTCTGGCCTGTGTGCCATGACTTGACCAGCCTGTGAACTGTGATCTACCTAGAAACTTAGCTTGGTATGAGTTGCTCTTTACCTGTTGCAGATGAAGAAAATGATGCTATAACAAGAACAGTTTGCATCTATGTCTGCTTTTTTATGCTGGCATCACTCCTTTTTCATTCCTATTTTGGAGGCTCTTAAATGGATATTCTAATTTGAGTGTCAAATGTATTTTTGTATTAGATTTTGCCTATGATGAGAGAAATCTTGAATGTATACTTATGTACCCTGAACACATAATTTGTCACAGTTGGGAGACATGGTCTAATGTGATCTATGTACCTTTGTCGTTAAAATATTTAAGAAATTTTGGTTAGGTTAGGTGTCTTTGATTTTAGCACATGATAGCTAAGTTTTTGAGCCAGTGAAGTATGTCAGATGTCACAGATAATTAGGAATTTATTGTTGAATATTGTACAAGTCAATGATTTATAGAGTTTGCACTTTTATGCTTCTGCCAACTAAAAGGAGAGTGCATATTTGATTTTTAAAATAGACACACATGTGTGTGTATTCCTTTGCTGTGTAACTTTCCTCGTTGATTCCTTCCTTAAGCAAATTGTAGTGACAAGTCTATACAAGTGAATCTGAATTGATGAAGATATACATTGACAGTCACGATGCACTGTTTGGTGTTTCTTATATATTTTTGAATCCTGTTGGTAAATTTTGTAGAAAAAAATGGTTAAGCTCCTATCATCCCAAAAAGATACATAGTAGAGGGAGGAGACTTGGAAGCCTGGAAAGATAAAAGGACAGCAAGGGTTCAGGAGCAGGAGATGGGAAAATTGGTCCATAAAAGATGTGCTCCTTCTTTAGTAATGTGTAGATTGTCCAGTGCACATTGTGACTGGCTTTCTTGTGAAAACTAGGAAGGAGACTGGGGATTGTAACCTGGGTGAGCTGTGGGTTACACTTTGTCCAGCTACAGGCCAGTGGCTTGCAAATTTTAGTTGTACAAATTAGCACTCCTTTGAGAGTCTAACTCAGTAGCTGTGAGGTAGGATTTAGCAAAGCATTTTTAACAAGCTCCTAAAAATGACTCCAGTGCAAGTGGTCTACATTAGAACAACACTACCCTAGGTTATCATCTTTTGGTAAGTATTTAGTAAATCTGAGAGAGAAGCCAAACACAATTATATAGCAAGGTTATGCTCCTAGAGTGTATTATCATTGGGCCACTGATGAAATGTTTCTAACCCACTGGCTTTCTGAAGCAGGAGATCCCTGAGTTTTAAAGAAGGATGTAGTCAGGTGAAAATGATGGCTAGAAGATCATCTCAGGCCTTGGACCTGATGAACAAAAGCACAGAGGTGACAAAAAGCATATGTTCAGGCCAGTCTCTCGAGAGTCAAGTGGGAACAAAATAAAATTTGAATTATACAGAGGTCATGCCAAAAACTTTGAACTTCCATGACGTAAGTACAGGGAGCAAAGAGCAAAAACAAAGTAGATTAACATTTTGCACCTAGATCCCTAGCAACTTAAAGGGAGGACAAGAATGTAAAACCACATGAAATCATTAAGAGTTCTAGAAATCAAAGCAGCAAATAGCAGTTTAAAAGGTTTTGGTTAAATGTTTTCACTGTAACAACTTGCCTTTCAGAGGGACTTGGACAAAAGAGTCCTAGATGAAATGTGAAGAGTAAAGGCTGGACATGAATTGAAGGTATTCTGCCCAGTACCTAAGACCTGTGTGTCCAAGGTGGCCTGCCAAGGTTAGGCTACAGAAGCGTAAATGTCTCTAATTCCCAAAGATGCCATAAATGGGGTTTGTACTTGGGGTTTTTAGAAGGTCAGCTTCATTCTGTCTTTGATGGTTAAATATATTCTGAACCAAACCACCAGAAATCATGACAGCTTCATTTCACTTTTATCCACCAAAGTGGGGCTGTGGCTGTGGCAAAGGACAAGTACCATCTGCAGACCTATCATCACAGTCTAAAATTAGCATGTCTTCTTTTAAAATGCAATCTTCAGAAGAGGGAGTCTGTCATATGATGGGCACTGAGTAACTTATTGGAAAGATTTACTATCTATAGAAAGTGCTCTGTGCAGCTTAGATGGAGACTGGGGCCCCCTCAGTATTGCCTGTTAAGAGCTCTGGAAGCCTTAACTTTTCTGATTTTTTAAAAAGATTTTTTAAAATCGCGTCTATGCCTTGAAGATGTTGTTTGATGGTTAACTTACAATGGTTTTTGTTTAAACATTTGAAAATGAATTACATTGAAGCCTGTTTGAAGTTTGGTCATCATGATTATGGTGGTAGTTAATGCCCAGCTCAAATATATGAGCCTGGGTAGGTGAAAGAGCAGGGAGCCAGGTATTTGAAATGAGTCGATGTGCCTTTATTTAGGTCTCAATTGCAACCGGTTGATGATAGTTGGGTTTGGGGAGCATGGGTTGTGCCTGAGGTATGGCCAGATCCGAGTTACAGAAAGTGGAAACATTATTGTCACATTCTCTTCCCACAGGGGGTCTTCTCAAAAGGGAAAGTACTGTGTTGCGTAAAATTATTGGTTCTCTTTAACACCAGTGTTAATGTATACCGTGACAGGCTATACTTCGGAAAGGTGGCTGAAAAGAGTAACCCTGTGGGAGAAGAGATAGTGCAAAGAGGCGAGGCGGCGACTGCAAGAAATGACATAAATCTGTTTCCTTCTACACCAGCTCTTATTTTATAATGATTGATGAGAAGTGGAAAGGCTGTCGCCTTGACCGACTTCTGGCCGTTTGGAAACGCCAGTTTCCCTACGCCCGTTTGTATTCTCGAAAAGGCGAAGCCCACCTGCCCCCCTGGCCCGCGGAGTCGGAACCTTTGTCCCTTTCGGCTCCCCATTGGCTGGGGACGCCGAGGCTCCGCCTCCTCTCGTAGAGCCTCGGCGGGGGGAGGGGCTTTGTGACGCACGCCCTGAAGTGCCCTGACGTCCGCAGGGCTATAAATGCCCCGCCCCGAGCCCCGGGTCCTTCAGGAGCCGCCGGCAAGGGGGCAACGAGGAAGCTCTTCAGAGCGTAGCCGGGAAGGAAAAGGTGGGGCGAGTGTGGGGGAAAAAGGCCCTCGGCCCAGCGGCCCCAGAGGCAGTTACGCCCTCGGGGCGCCTCATGCGGCGGGCTCGGTGGACGGTTCTCCCAGTGTTGGGGAAGACGGCGGGCCCTCGGAGTGGGAGGCCCCTGGGGAAGGGCAGGCTCCCACCGGTGGGTGTGGCAGAGCTCCGGAGTCCGGGCGGCGGCTCTGCCACCTGCGCCTCCTGATCTAGGCGCGGAACTGGGACGCCCGCTCTCCATTTCCCTGCCCTTCCCACCAAACAGACCCCACGGCAAACCAAGCACAGACCCCAGCGGAGGTCTTGAGAGAGTGGTGTGCGTTGTTGACGGTTCCCGTGGCTCCGAAGTCCCCACTCGCGCGTCCTCAGCCTATAGCACCGTTGTCCTGCTCAGGCGTTAGCTCTGGGGGAGTGGGTAAAATGGAAGCTCGCAGTTCGGCACGGGGCGGGGCCGTAAAAGTGGTTTTGGACAAATATTTTTTAAAGGAGAGATCTGAGAAGCGGTCGTTTTTTAAGCACTCAGAGTGTGTGTGTGTGTGTGTGTGTGTGTGTGTGAGAGAGAGAGAGAGAGAGAGAGAAGCGGTCGTTTTTTAAGCACTGTGTGTGTGTGTGTGTGTGTGTGTGTGTGTGTGTGTGAGTGAGTGAGTGAGTGAGTGAGTGAGTTACTGGTCCTGCTTTGGTGTCGCAGTATTTCTCAGCTTCCTCAGGACAGTTCGCATGGGGGGCTGTGTTGTAGGACGCCCATGTCCCAGGTCCGGGGACCCTGAATGGCCTCGCACCTTCCCAGAGTGTGGTGTGGCTGGGGGCGCGGCATACCGCCTGGGCTGAGAACCTGTAGGATCCCTGTACGGCCGTTAGGTCCACGGTTGGTAGCTTCAACTGCTAACCGCCTACGGAGAGGGTGTTTGGGTAGCTCCGTCATGGACACTGGTAAGCCACTTTTCCAAACGTGACTTACCTACTCACACTGGGGGGCAAAATGTGTACTTAAGAAAAAAATTATTCACACACGCACACAAAAATACCGTAAGTATATGTGTGGATCATGCGTACAGTTACTGCCTACGTCCCTTAACGTTTAGCATATACCCTGCCAAAGCTGCACTGGTATTTTTATTTTTTGTTTTGTGCACTAGTGGTTTTTTTACACATGGCTTAATTCAGTAAAGGTCAAATTGACTTACACTCTGAGAGTAGGCTTTCATTAAAGGATTCAGTACACTTAGTTTAGAAAGATTTGCTTTGACCAATATTCAGTTTTTCCCCCTGACCTTTGGGAAGACGAAATGTGCTTTTAAATATTCAGAATTTGCTATAACACATTACTTTTTATTAGAGGTTGGCTCCTTCTGTAAAACCTGTGCAACTCAGTTCTATGAAACTCATTACTCTCAACTGTAGGGATGTTGACATGATTCATCATATCACACTATTCTTCCCTTTATGAGGACCTGTGGGAGAAATTTCTCCTGGGGCTCATTGTTTGGAATACCTGTGAGTCTCCCAGGCAACTTTTTTTTTTTTTTAATCTTGGAAACATGAATCATTTAACCGTTTCCTATTTTGTGATGGCTGCCTGGTAGCTCAGGAGCTGATATGACACTGCATGCCATCAAGGTGTAGGGGTCTCAGCTTGTAGGACATCCTAGTCTCAGCTTGTATGGCTTCATCGTATTTTTCCTACCATAATTTTTCCCTTAACCACTGAACTCCTTTCCTTAAATACTTTTGTTCTTTACACATACTTATAAACCTTCTGAAACCTCCTGTGAAACAGAGCGCGTGTGCGCATGCACGCAGGCACACACACACACACACACACACACACACACACACACACACACAGCTTAGAATGGCAATCTCTGAAGCTCTTGAGAATTACAGGTTAGACTATGCAATACCCTTGGTACCACTTAAAATCCAGAAAGGAGGGAGAAGGGGGAGAGGGGAAATCTAGGGCAGAGGTTAAGGGAGGATAGGAGAAAAGAGAGTGGTGCATATGGTAGTGGGTGGTGTGATACTACAAGGGTAAAAATTGTATACTGAAGGATGATCAACGTGTCCAGGGATATATTTAGAAAAATGAGGGAAAAGATGTTTTCTTATAGAAACTCTATTTTACAATTCTGTTTGATGAAGGTACAAAAAAGAAAAAGCCAGTGCCCATGTAGCTTCGAAGGATGTTGTTTACACACAGATACATGAGCTTAATTTATCTTTCTTGAAATTCTGCACAAAATATTTACTAAGTTTTACAGAAACAAATCTTGTTTGGTTGGTTCTTTGTTTTTACTGTCATCCTGGAGTTCTTGCCAGGGCTTTCCCCAGGGGTTTAATAGTACTTACTATATTGCTCATCTGCACATAATAAGCTATTGACTGTATGCACGTGCACATGCTACCATTAAGAATTAGCTCACTTTGCTAGAATAAATGCCTGGAGATTAGAACTGAAGCTAATAATTTCTATAGGAGACTGATTTGTTGTCAGAAACTATCCTATATTCTTTGTAAGACCTTGTTTTTCTTTATTATAGTTGAGATTACAGACATCCTGCACAAATGATTTCTTCAAAGCCCAGACTTGTCGTACCTTATGGCCTCAAGACTCTGCTCGAGGGAGTTAGCAGAGCCATTCTCAAAACCAACCCGCCAAACATCACCCAGTTTGCAGCCGTTTATTTTAAAGAACTCATTGTGTTTAGAGAAGGTTGGTTTTTCCTTGGGATTATCTATTTGTTTCTTTGAAAAGGAATGCATTTTAAATTGGGAGTTTGATGTATCTAATTTCTTGCATTTTTTCCTTCAGGGAATACTTCTCTCGATATAAAAGATCTTGTTAAACACTTTCATCAGATTAAAGGTAAGTACCACAAGTAGTAACAGTTTAATAATACTCGTTATAAATCATTGCGTCATTGCTAGCATACATTCAAGCTTAAGCATGATGCCCATAAATATTTTGCTTAATTACACTGATGCTTGTTTAAATCATCACACTGTTTCATTTTTATTATTGGATCCATTTTTTTTTTTTTTTAAATCTGGAGACTGAGATTTTGGAGGATTTTAATAAAAGACAAAAATAGGTAACACCCATCTTCTGCATACCATTTGGTAAAATGAGACCTAGAACATGGTGTATAAACTGTGGCTCAGATCCTTCCCAATGGCTCCTGTCTTTAATGAAGTACAGTGAACTTTGAAGAAAACTGGATGTTGTAGTAATAGATGTACTACTTAGGGAAGTTGTATAAACACTCTTCTTGGAAGATTTTTTCATTAAGAAAAAAACATCCTTTTTCTTGTTCCCTATGATAGGTTAACTGCAGTTCATTTGGAGGGCAAGAGATCAGTTAGGTGCTTCTGACCATCTTTTCTGTTCCTAGTTTTTCTTAGAAAGTAGTCTTCCAGCTCATCTCTGTGACAGTGCTGTATATCTGCTTTGAAAAGAAGAAGTTTTTTATGTGTATGTGTATAAATGTCAACAGCATGAATGTGACGGCATGAAACTGCATTGACAGAGGAGCACTGAGGAAAGTCAGATGGGAGAAAGGCAGAGTTTACATGGTGAAAGTTTGGGCAGATCACCAAAAGCAAAAGGGCCATCCCAAGGACAGGGACACATGTCTAGAAGAATGGTAAGAAGCTTTTGGCAGAATTTTGTGGAGAAAATGGGAGACTCATGGTCAGGGAGGGAAATAACGAAGTAATTTTTGCTGCATTGGCTGGCCAACATTTTGGAATGACTAGAGAAAGAAAAGGTACAGTCAGTGAGTTTAAGCCACTTTTAATACTCTACCAGTTTGGTGATGCCAATAGATAACATAGTGAATATAGGGAGAAGTCAGGAGTAGGACCTAGGAAAATGTAAAAATCATGAGGATTTGACCCAAAGGGAAAGACCCAAAACAGGGAAAGACTGCAGGGAAAGACCCAAAACAGAAAACAAGACTAAGACTAGCAAGAGTCAGCATTTGAAGGGGCAGGAGAGTCAAGGTTCAGGAATATTTCACTATCTAGACTGGCTGCTCCCTGCAGGGTACTGATGGCATTCCTAGTTTACCATGAGACAGAGGTCTGGGATTTGCTTACCACCAGCAGGACATACAAGTGCTAGAACAAACAAATCTCCCCTTCCCTATGAGGCTCCTTTCCCAAGAGTGAAGGTAATTATAGGCTTTTTACTTGTGCCTTCTATACCAGGAGCTGTGTTTGAGAGGATTGGGATTTGCAGGCTTCCTATAGGTGAGAATGGTGATAAAGTCAGTAAATCTTTATGGTGGGAGGTAACTAACTGGTAGCCTTTTTTTTCTCCTCATTTTTAAAAAATGTAGTTTATTTTTGAGAGAGAGAGAGAGAGACAAGAGACAGAGACAGAGACAGAGAGCAAGCAGGGGAGGGGCAGAGAGAGAGGGAGACACAGTATCTGAAGCAGGCTCCAGTGTCTGAGCTGTCTGCACAGAGCCCGAACTGTGAGATCATGACCTGAGCCGAAGTCAGATGCTCAACCATCTGAGCCACCCAGGCGCCCCTGACTGGTAGCTTTTGAGGCAAATTTGTGTACTGAAGAACTTATCCACCATTCAACTTAGAAGTGGACTAAATTAATGTGGTTTACCTTAATTAATAGACTGAACCAATGGAACAGCTGTACTTTGGATAGAGGTAAAGAGGGAAATGAATGATACTTTTCTCCTCCAGTAACTACAGATGCCAAGGAAATGGACACAACCTACAGATAATCCTAAAACTCAGCTCACAGTACAGCTGTAGCCATAGACTGCTCTTCAGTAGTAGAATAGAAATGAACATTGCTTATTCTAGATTACTGGGGAGATGGGAAGGTAACATGAAGATATGAGCAGAAGATATACTGAGTTCATTGTTACTAATAGCAATTTGGGTCATTTTTCTGCCTTTCATTTTTATGCCAATTGATTTCTTAATGGTAAACAGTGTCCATTAACTTATGTTCCATCCTAGAGACTGCATGAGTCCTCTATATCCAGGAAAGCATCACTCTGGGCTAAAGGGGGACTATCTAGGGATATACAGACAGTTTCCGCTTGGTAGGCTGTTTCCTCCCCTGAATGACATCCTTTTATCTTCTAACTGGTTTAATTCCCCAAATGCAATTCCTGTGGGAGTGCCAAGTACATTTGGCTGCATGATTGTTGGGTTCCGTCCAATTAAAATGTAGGTAGAACGAGTGGCACCTTTTCCTCTAAACAGACTTCCCTTCTGTGGATCCCACTGCTGGGTGTGGTGGCACCTATAGTACCCTATGTGCTCTGTTGATCCCAAGGACTGTAACTCTCCCAAGCTTTCAGTGATGTGTAATATGGAAATATGGACCATTCTTTGGGGTCTATGTCAACTGACTCTTACTCTTGTCTTTCAGTCTCTTCAGCATGAGGCTAGGTCAACCTCAAGGCAGTAGTGGGTATTAGCACTTGCTGATGTGGGGCAAAGGCTAACTCCCATTCCTAATGCATTGGTCTCCATTCATCTCCCAACTATCAGATTTGATTGTGAAAGACATTTGTTTTTATGTCTAGAGTACATCCCTGCATGTACCGTTTTATTTGAACACTTCATCCTGGATTTTTCTTGGAAGGAGGCCCATTTTGGTAGCCTTCTTTATAGGACCAGCAGTGTTCACCCATCTCCCCAGTGCCTTTAAAAATGCATCCAAACTGAGATGATGGGAGAGGGAGGAGGAAAAGAACCGGATACAAAGCTCACTTTCTCACTTCTCTGTTGTCTTTCACCATTTCACTGTTTTCCAGAGCCTAGGACCTTTAGGATGGTCCCTGACTCTGTCCAGGCCTCCACGGTGGCATTTCACCCATATATGCCCATTTCCAAAGCAGTTCATGCTATGACACACTTTCTTGGATCCCCTTCTTGTTTTTCTGCAATTTGATGAAACAGATCTCACTACCACATGAATCCGTGAAAGTGCCCCAATTTTTCAGTCTCTCAGGAGAGTTTCTTCATTAATAGGAATCATTAACTGGGGGCGATTTTCGAAACTCAGCTGATATTTTAAGGCAAAAGAGTTGTCTCTTAGGTTCTACCACTTCGTAATATATGGTAGGAAAAGAAAGGAAAAAGGAATGGAATTATTGAGTACAGGCAGACCTTGAAGATATTGTGGGTTCAGTTCCATACCACCATAATAAAGCACCACAAAAAAATAAAGCAAATATTGCAATAAAGCCAGTCAAATGAACTTTTCTGGTTTCACAGTATGTATAAAAAGTTATGTTTTATACTATACTGTAGCCTATTAAGTGTACAATAGCATTATGTCTTAGAAAAAACGGTGTGCATACTTTAATTAAAAAACTTATTGCTAAAAAAAGAAAAAAAGAAAAGTACCTTCTGAGCTTCCAGAGAGATGCCTTGATGTTGATGGCTGCTGACTGATCAGGGTGGTGGTTCCGGAAAGCTGGGGCATCTGTAGCAAATTCTTAAAATAAGACAACAATGAAGTTTGCCACATGGATGGACTCTTCAAGAATGTCTTCTCTATGGCATGTGAAGCTATTTGTGTTTTATCCACAGTAGAACTTCTTTCAAATTAGAGTCAATCTTCCCAAACCCTGTGCTGCTTGATCAACTAAGTTTATAGAATATTCTAAATTCTTTCAACAGTCTTCACCAGGATTGTGGTTCTTTGCTCATCCGTAAGGAGCAACTCTTCCCCTGCTCAGGTGTTGTCATGGGACTGCAGCAATTCAGTCCCCTCTTCAGGCTCCACTTGTAATTCTGGTTCTCTTGTTACTTCCATCCCATCTGCAGTGAAGTCTTGAACACCTCAAAATCATCCATGACTTTGGAATTAACTTCTTCCAGATGCCTGTTAATGTGGATATTTTGACCTAGTCCCATGAATCATGAATTAAAAAAATTTTTTTAATGTTTATTTATTATTGAGACATAGAGAAGCAGAGCATGAATGGGGGAGGCGCAGAGTGAGAGGGAGACACAGAATCTGAAACAGGCTCCAGGGTCTGAGCTGTCAGCACAGAGCCTGACATGGGGCTTGAACCCACAAACCATGAGATCATGACCTGAGCTGATGTCAGACGCTCAACCGCTTGAGCCACCCAGGTACCCCAAATCATGAATGTTTTTATGGCATCTAGAATGGTGACTCCTTTCCAAAGGTTTTCGACTGACTTTGCCCAGATCCATCAAGAGGAATCATTAGCTTTTGCAACGATAGCCTTATAAAATGTACTTCTTAAACAATGAGACTTGAAAGTTGAAATTACTTCTTGATGCATGGACTGCGGTATCGATGTATTAGCAGGTATGAAAACCACATTCACCTCATTGTACGCTTCCATCAGAGCTCTTGGATGACCAGGTGCATTGTCCCTGAGCAGTAATATTTTGAAAGGAATATTTTTCTTTGAGTGGCAGGTCTCAACGCTGGGCTCAGAGTTTATCCAGTAAACTGGGGCGCTTGGGTGGCTTAGTCAGTTAAACATGGGATTTCAGCTCAGGTCATGATCTCACGGTCCATGAGTTTGAGCCCCGCATTGGGCTCTGTGCTGACAGCTCAAACCCTGGAGCCTGCTTCAGATTCTCTCTCTCTCTCTGACCCTTCCCTTCTCATGTTCTCTCTCTCAAAAATAAACATTAAAAAATTATTTAAAAAAAATAAAATATTCAGTAAACCATAGTATCAACAGATGTGCTGTTACCAGGCTTTGTTGTCCCACATATAGAGCCCATGCCCAGTAGATTTAGCATAATTCTTAACAGCCCTAGGATTTTCAGAATGGGAAAAGAGCATTGGCTTCAACTTAAAGTCACCAGCTGCAGTAGCCCCTAACAAGACAGTCAGATTGTCCTTTGGAGCTTTGGAGGCAGGCACTGTTCTCTAGCCATGGAAGTCCTAGACAGCATCTTCTAATATAACAAAGTCTCATCTACATTGAAAGCCTGTTTAGTGTAGCCACTTTCAGTAACGATCTTAGCTAGATCCCCTGGATAACTTGCTGTTTCGCCCTGCACTTTGATGTTATGGAGACGGTGTCTTTCCTTAAGCCTCATGAACCACCAAGCGAGCTTCAGAGTTTTCTTCTGCAGCTTCCTCACTTCTCTCAGCCTTGACAGAATTGAAGAGTGTTAGGATCTTGCTCTGGATTAGGCTTTTGGTTTAAGGGAATGTTGTGGCTGGTTGGATCTTCTATTTAGAGCACTAAAACATTCTATCAGCAATAAGGCTGTTTTGCTTTCTTACTGTTTATGTGTTCACTGGTGTAGCACTTTCAATTTCCTTTAAGAACTTGACTTTGCATTCACTGCTTGGCTAACTTGTTGGCATAAGAGGCCCAGCCTTAAGCCTATCTCAACTGTCACCATGCCTTCCTCACTAAGCTTAATCATTTTCTAGCTTTTGATTTCAAGTGAGAGAGATGAGACTCTTTCACTTGAGCACTTAGAGGCAATTGTAAGGTTACCAAATGGCCTAATTTCAATACTGTTGTGTCTAGGGAACCAGGGAGGTCCCAGGGGAGGAAGAGCACTGGAGGAACAGCCAGTGGCCTTGCTTAACATAGGGTTGCCATGAGCCTGGAGTTTGTAAAAACTGCAATACTTGCAAAGTGAAATAAGGTGTGAAATAAAGTATGATAAAATGAGGCGTACCTGTTTTGTCCTAGGTATTTACAATATGTATTTTGTTAATTAAGACAATTTTACAAGTAGGCAACATCATTGCAATTTTACTTGAGAAAGCTGGTACTTGGATGTGATTATATAACTTGTAAGCTTCTAAATATTAAGTAATTGGTGGAGTTAGAACTTAAACTGAGATCTTCCTAGAAGCATAACTTATGCTGTTTCTACAGTAAAGAGCATCCTAGGATCCATCTGGAAAACCTTGAAATTCTTGAACTGAAAGAGTGAAGAGAGAGGCATTTCAGCTCCCTTTCCCTACAGTATCTCCTGCTCTTTCACTTCTTCCTCTGTGATCCTGTGTAGACCCTGGAGCAAGACTGTGCTAGTTCTCATTTGTTCAGCACTCAGCGGGGAGGGAGGGCAGTGCTTTCCTGTTCAGAGTGGCAACTGCCATCTCAACACCACTATCGCCTTCCATCCCCGAAGCTCGATTCAGTCCAGTTTCTGGTATCAGCTCTGTCCTGCTTTCCAGCAGAGGCAGGAAATAACGAACTCTTCTGAAGAACCAAGAAGGCCTGGCTCACCTAAGTCCCCAACTGCATTAACCTGTTAACTTTTCTTAGTAATCCTGAACATTCTTGGCTTGGCCATAGAATAGTAATTACTGGCATGCACTGTTGTTGATCTTTGGGCCCAATTTCAATTTCTATGCAGCCCCGTAGCAGTTATGCATATCATTACATTATGCATATCATTACATGTTGTCTTGAGTTACTTATTCATATTAAATATTTTTAAAGCTTTTAGTTTAATTCTTCCTTTTAATTGTTTTACGTTTATTTATTTTTGACAGAGACAGAGATAGTTTGAGCAGAGGAAGGGCAGAGAGAGAAAGAGGGAGAGAGAATCTCAAGGAGGCTTTGTGCTGTTACCACAGAGCCCAGTGCTGGGCTCAAACTCATGAAACAGTGAGATCATGACCTGAGCTGAAGTCAGGAGCAAGGTGCTTAACCAACCTGGGCACCCCCATTTTTAGTTTAATTCTTATGCCAAATTCTATTTTCATGCATTATTTTCATAGTTGGTTACATACACCTGTATAGCTATTCTCTTATTAAGTAAATGAGAAATATATAAATTTCAAGGAAGTCTATACTAAATTTTGTGAAGCTCTCATGCTTACTCTGTACTTACCTGGGCATTTTTTTCAAGTAAGGCTGTACTGAATCCCTAACCATGGATGGGTGTTGTGGCAAAACTTGGGTGTTTTGGCATAAGAATTAAACTAAAAATTGGGATGTCCATGTTGGTTAAGCACCTAACTCCTGCCTTCAGCTCAAGTCATGAGTTTTATCTCTCAGTCTTGGATTTGTTTAGACAGGGTGGTAATTTGTACCAAGAATTTCATTAAGTTTAAAAGGGTTCACCTGATTATGTGGTGGTGATTTTGCAGCTGAGGGGCTTGGGTCTTTTATGCCTTTCCACTGTAGTAAGATTAATCAGTTGGGGGACTAGTCCATATGACAGAAGGCAAACAAATAATTGAGTCCATTGATATAGTCAAGCGTTGGGGTCAGGTGATCAGACGAGGGGCTGAAAGAGAGGGTTAGGATTGAGAGAGGAAGCAGATATGGCAACACCAGGAGAGTCAGGACAGGGACACCAGGACACAAGAATAAGTACATGAAGGAAGAGCATCTTGGACCTTAGAAATGTGTCTCTCTGCTATCCAGGAACTTTGATAGCTCCCTATTCACAAAACCCAAACTCTCCAGTGTCGTGGGGATATTTTTGAAAAATACTAAACTAGTGTACATTGATTTCAGACAGCCTCTGATTGTTCCTGTTTGCTCCTTTCATCTCCACCCAGTGAAGCATTCATTTGCTTTAGGAGAAAAGGTGAAAATAGCTGGAGTAGGAAGTCGTTACTCAGTACGGAGTTTCCAAAGTTCATCGTAAGAAAGCTTAACACCTTGGAGTATTTTAGGAGCCTGTTTTTTTTTTTTTGTTTGTTTCAATATATTTTTAAAAAACTTTTATCCATTTTTGAGAGGCAGAGAGTGAGGGAGACGCAGAATCTGAAGTAGTCTCCAGGCACAGAGCCCGATGTGGGGCTCCAACTCATGAATTATGAGATCATGACCTGAGCCGCCCACGCGCCCCTGCAGGAGACTGTTTTGTTGAGAGAAGATCTTGGAATTTTTAGAGTGGAGTTTTAATTTAAGAGCCAAAGCTACCAGAATCAAGTTTTTATTTATATGTTTTAAATGTTTATTATTTTTGAGAGCGAGAGCACGAGCATGAGGGGGAAGGGCAAAGAGAAAGGAAGACACAGAATCTGAAGCAGGCTCCAGGCTCTGAGCTGTCAGCACAAAGCCTGACATGAGGCTCAAACCCACAAACCATGAGTCAGACGCTTAACCGGCTGAGCCCCCCAGGTGCCCCCAAAGGTTTTATATATGCCATGGAGGGGCCGGGGAAGGGGAATAAAGATAGGATATAAGCTCTTCTTGTGCTGCAAAGGGAAGGGAAATGAGAAGTCCTTCCTGGCAATGGGGCTGTGGTACTAGGGTGTGTGTAACTAGTGCCAGCTGAGATGGAGAGCGGTTATCAGGCGGGAATCTGATTGGAATTCCCTACAACTTGAACAAAAGCCTTGCTCTTTGCTTTCCTGGCTGCCTCTTGGAGAAGCGGTGTGAGGAGCATTGTTTAACATAACCTCTGCTCTGTTCAGCACCTCCTCAGTAATTGTCAAGATCGGACATCTGGTAAGTATTTGTTGAATAAAAAGAATTCTATTTGAAGCAGCAGATTAGAACTAATGGAGTCTTTCTCAGATGGGCCTGAGGTTTCTGGGCCCCAGCACCCCACATGTGGTTTTTAGTTGGTCCAGATGTGTTTTGATGGTCCCAGAGAGCTGAAATCGCAGGGCCTCGGGCTGGGAAAGTGCAGTTATTCAACCCGCCGCCAGAGAGGTATAGCACAGCTTATCCAAGCAGGGACTGAATAACCCTGGCGGCTGGGCTTCAGATGCTCTAGAGGACTGAATCGGGAAGGGCTCTCCCAGGCCTGGAGTGAAGGTGACAGGCCACATTTCCCACAGGGTGGGAATACTTCAGCAAGTACAGCACAGTCAGAGACAACACTCGGGGCACCGGCATTAGGTGCTGTGCCTCCACCAGCGATGACAGACAGGTGGCAGGAGAAGGCAACATGGGTGAGAGCCAGAGCTGACTCTCAGGTTCACATTCCCTCCTTAGAAGTGGGAGAACCTTCGGGGCACCTGGGTGGCTTAGTCAGTTAAGCATCCGACTTTCGCTTGGGTCACTATCTCGCGGGTTCGTGGGTTCGAGCCCCGCGTCGGGCTCTGTGCTGACTGCCAGCTCAGAGCCTGGAGCCTGTTTCAGTCTGTGTCTCCCTCTCTCTCTGACCCTCCCCTGCTCACGCTCTCTCTCTCTCTTTCCCCTAGAAATAAGTAAAAAAAAAAATTAAAAAAAATTAAAAAAAAAAAAAAAGAAGTGGGAGAACCTTCAATAAAAGAGCAATACTCTGAAAGATCGAATAATTAACCAAGTAACCAAAAGAGACTATTAAACTAGAAGAGATAAATATTTTTAACCTAGATCAAGTAAATTTTGCCATTTGGAAATGAGCATTTTAATGCAGAGAAAGTAACGCTTTCTGACAAGTCTGTCACAATTTGTAAATCTTGATCCTGTTACAGGACCCTGAATGCACACGCAACTTCCTGCCTCCTGCCTCCATCCTGCCTTTGCAGGCCTCGCCCCCATCTGGCACCAGACGGCTTGTCTCCTGGTGTTTGCTTTATGCTGCGCCTCTCTCCAGGAGTTCCTTTGCACCTTTCAAGTCCTCCATATCCTTAATGCCCAGTTCATGATTTTGTGTAACAAATACGTAAATCCCTACCCGCCGGCAGATGCTGTGCTCTGTGAGAGTCAGTGCAGGAGAGACTTCACTTATGGCTCTGAGGGAGAGGGGCTGGTATCACACCTCGCCTCCTATCATCAACAGCCATAAAGCTGGAGAAGCTGTACAAAACTAAGGCCAGGGCCTGGGTTCTCAGGCGAAAGGATTCACAGGAAGTGAGCCCCTCATTTACCCTCACAGCATTTTTCAAATTCTTGCACAGGGAAAGTGAGGCCAAGCAGAGAGAGTGCAAGTGTCTCTGGGAAGAAGAAATGGAGAAGCAGAGTTCAGGGCTACTAATGTGACTGGGGTTCGAACAGCAAAGTATCTGAGAGGGGCTGTTTGCAGAGAAGGATCCCCCCAGAAGTGTGCAAAGCCCTTTCCTTTGGGTTGCTGGCCAGCTCCAGAGCCAGCGGGTGGAGGGCGGCTTGGGGGCTTGGCCGGGAGGTGCTCTGCGGAGACTGGCGGCTGTGTGGGGGGTTGGAGAAGTGATGTGCTGCTGGGGGTCGGGGCGGCTGGGCCCAGCCGAGGTGAAGAGACTTGTGAAACTGGCCGTGCAGTTGTGACCCCAGGAAGGTCACAGCCAACGAACAAAAAATCTTGTGAGAGGAGTAAGAACAAAGCTGAAATATACTTGGTGCTTTTCCTGCAGAGAGCATTGCGGTATCAGGGAAGGGTTTTCCAGAGAGAATCCTCAGTACAGCAAGCAGATGTGAAAGCGTGCACTGAGGAAGAACAGGGCGGGCGGCAGACAGATGCTGAGCTGAGGAAAGGGGTTCACAGCAGTTTTCCAGTCCTAGGAGTTTCAGTATGTCATCAGCTCTCTCGGCCTCCCACACCATGGGAGTTTCTTCATGCCCGGGAACTCACGGAGTCCACACTTCCGGATCCAAAATTCTCTTCCCCTCTCGTCTGAGTCAGTATGACTTTGGCCACATTATCACATGTCGCTAGCAAGTGCTACCATTTTTAGCTTAGACTAGATGACATTTCCTAATGTGTAAGTGTCCTGTAGTCCCCAAGTTTTCCAATTCATGGTTAAATTTTATATACGAATTTCCTTAAATTGAGGAATGCCTGTATTATGACAGCATTTGTTTCATGAATACGCTATTCTATCCGCTGAAGATGAGCTCACTTACTGCTCAGGTTGAAAGCTTGGCCCCTCCCCTTGGGTTTTGTGTAGAAGTTTAGATCAGGAGTTTCTTCCTATGGAGGTTTTTGGCTGAATTCGAGGCAGAGTTATGGTCTTTTCCCTGATGCTGGCCAGCTGAATGAAGGTGGTGTCTGATTAAGTGTTTTGTCACTGTGCTACTCAGGGTCACTTAGTCCTGAGGAGATGAAGTGAGGGATGTTTTGAGTGGACAAAGGACAGGGAAGTTTCATTACCCACATGAAATTACCAGTGTTGGGAAATAAAGCAAAACTCTTCCGTACTTGGATACGTACTGACATTTGAAAGTTCTGTTACTGCTTTAAAATTGGGAGGGAGATGTATGTTTATTAACCCATCTGGCTGTTTTTTAGTAGAGAGATGGTCAGAAGGAACGACACAAGAGAAGAAACCACAATGTGTAAAAGAACCGGTAGAAACACCTATAATTCCCCAAGAACCTACACGGATGGAAAAATCTACGGACACGGAGGAGGACAATATAGCTGGACCACTGTTTATCAACAAAACCACTCAGTTCCCATCAGTTCACGCTGAGCTGCTCCCAGAGCCCGAGGAGACGACCGGGGCTGCTCAAGGCTCCAGTTCGAAGCCCCCTACCCCTAAGGCCCTGAGCCCACCCTCGTCACCAGCTCCGGCAGCTGCCTCCGCGGAGTTTGCATATGTCCCAGCTGACCCAGCTCAGTTTGCCGCTCAGATGTTAGGTAACGTTGCGTCTGTTCATTCTGATCAATCTGACGTGTTAATGGTGGATGTGGCGACCAGTATGCCTGTGTTTTCCGAGGAGGCGCAGAGCTCAGAGGCTGTCCACGGTGCCGCGGCGGCCACTCCCGCTGGGTATTCTGCAGAGGTGGGGGCCCTGCAGGTTCTAAGCCAAACATCTGTCCATGTAGATTTGGGTTCTAAGCCTAAAGACGATGCAGCTGAGCCATCAACGGCTTCCTCCTTCCCCTTGCAGGATGAACAAGACCCTCCTGTTTATGATCAAGCTCCTAAGGTCCCTTTACAGGCTGAGATTGAGGTCACCTCATTCGTTCATATATCCTCTATCTATAACGATGAGCCTGTGACCGAAGGAGTCACTTATGTCGAGCAAATACCAGAACACATAGTTATCCCTTTCACTGATCGTGTTGCTGTCGTTAATGAGCAGTCACCACCTGTGAGTCCCATTCCTGTAGCGCTCGAGAACGGCTCCAGCAAAGCCGTAGGTGCCATAGAACACGCACAGCCAGAGGAGGATGCAGAATACTCCTCGGTGCAAACGGGGGCAGAAGCAGTTCTGCACTCCGACGCCTCTCTGCAAGGTCAGCCTGCGCCCCTCCAGGATGCAGAGGGCTCTACCAAAGCAGTAGGCTCTGAAAAGTCTCTGCCCCTTGAGATGGAGCTCACTACCCTGGTCGCTGGCACTCCTGGGCAGGAGGAACCCGGGGAGAACTCGGCCGCCCAGGAGACGGAGGTCAAACGTGCGCTCTCTGGGGACTCTGCCAAAGCAGTGACTTTGGGTGCATCTGTAAGGTCATCTGGTGGTCCCCCCCCTCCTGTTCCAGAAGGTCTTACTGAGCCAGAAATCGAACCAGAACGGGAAGCAGCACCCGAACAAGGTTTGCTCGAGCCAGGTAAGAAAATCAGATATGGCAAAATTAACAATTACATTTCAGTAACATCTGTATTTCAGGTAACCACTAGGTAGGCTTCCTATAGATCGGTCAGACGACTTTTAAATAGTTTTTAAAATGGCAAACCTATGTAAAGGCTTTGTTGAATTTGAGATTTTACTCTTACGAGATGAGTGATTTTCAAGTGACATCACCAAAGTTGGCCTCAACATTTGCTCACCCAGCACTTTTGGATGCAGCGCATACAGTGAAAAACCTTAAGGGCCAGCTGTCAGGCATGAAGTATGTGGTAACTGCTGTGGTGTCAGAAATTCCTCCCTCGTGAATGTAAAACCCAACTCCACAACGCCTTCCGGAGGCTGCAGCCCGTGGCCCGTAAGAGAAATGGTGGTGTGTTGCCCCTGCTTTCGCCCAGCAGCAGGAGAGCTCTGCAAACGGGTGTGGGGAGCTGGCCAGGCCCCGGCTCCCTGGCTGGGGGCTTCTGCAGCCGAGGGGGCGGCTTTGGAGCTGGACAGAGAGGACGGGTCAGGCCGAAGTTCTGTCACACGGGAGAGCACAGAAGACCACTGGGCACTGGAGCCACTGCGATAACTGGTGTCCTTCTGTCCGCTCCCTGGACAGGCGCGGACACCCCGCCGCTTCTGTGGCCGCTGGCCCTCCCCAGGGCTTTCCCATGACACATACACGGTTTGACTCCTGTCTCAGTCCAATTAAGGCATTTGGTCTGCCATCCCTGCCCTCTCCCTCTAGGGACGGATGGGCCATGCAGATGCCAACCTCCCCCATTCCCTTTGCAGAAACTCTCTCAACTTTACCATTCTGGCTCTGGGAAGAGTCAAAGTGTTACCACAGCAGGTGTTTGGGGATCAAATTCTGTCTGGCAGTGTGGTGGGGTTCTGCACAGCTGAAAAGCGGAGGGCAGCGCTGGGAGCCAGCTCACGGGACGGGAACTGCGCTCGTGGCTTAAGCAGTACTGGCATCCCGACTGCCTGTTCCCCAGGGCCTCGCCCTCTCTAAAGCACTATGAGGATATTTCAAATGGAAGATGGGGCTTGTCTTTGATTTTAATTGGCTTGCAGAAGGAGGAGTTGACAGGATCTGAAGCCACTGAAAAGGTAGCAGGGTAATCATGTGCATAGTGTTTTCTTTTCTGGGGAAGAAAAAAGGCTGCACCCGGGACATGGGGCCCAGTGCTTACAAGGTGAAATTAGCACACTCTGGGCAAGGTGCCCTACCTCTGCCCCATCTTCTGTGACTCAGTTCTCCACGACAGTATGGTCATTAGGCAAGCCAAACCTGACATCCTAGATTCCTGGGGGTTAGGTAGATGGATGACACTCCCCAGACATCTTTTTCTTAAAGAACCTCTCTGGGACCAACAGGCCTCGCACTGCCACCTGGGACCCAGGAGTTCAAGCCTTGCCTACAAGGGGTGCTCTTTGGGGTTCTGAGTCTTAGATTATGAGAATGGGCGATGACGGTGCCTATGAAGGGCCAGAGATAAGTGACAACGTAACCAAAAGATGATGCCCCGTGCGGACTTCCTTAGTGAAGAAAAAGTCACTCTGCAGATGCATTAACACTTTTTCAGTGGTTTCACATGCCCTTCAATTGTTTTTGTAAAGCCACGAGTTTGGTAAAGTCCTGACGACACGTTGACAGCCACGTCTAACGCAGGCACCTGGCAGCGGCTCTTAGGATGGGATTGCTGCTTCAGCCGCGACACGGGTGCCTCTGCTGCCCAATGTCCCAACACTGTTCTCACTTTCCACCTGGACAGAACACTCTTCTGCACTACCGGACATGATTTACACCTCTCTCTAGCATGCTTTATGGCACATATTTACCACTCCAGCTGTTGTTTATATGCAAGGAAAACTTTTAAAGACATTTCTGTGCATAGCGCCTGATACAGAGACCAAACCTTTAACACCTGCAAATTTTTTTTTTATAGCCATAGCAGCAAGCGAAGCAGGACAACCACCACCATATTCTAACATGTGGACCCTTTATTGTCTAACTGATATGAATCAACAAAGTCGCCCATCACCGCCACCTGCACCTGGGCCTTTCCCCCAAGCAACCCTCTATTTATCTAATCCTAAGGATCCACAGTTTCTGCAGCAGCCACCGAAAGTTACTTCTCCAACTTACGTGATGCTGGACGACAGCAAGAAGACGAGTGCCCCACCTTTTATTTTAGTAGGCTCGAATGTTCAGGAAGCTCAGGATTGGAAACCTCTTCCTGGACATGCTGTTGTTTCTCAGTCAGATGCCTTGAAGAGATATGCTGCGGTCCAAGTACCCATTGCTGTTCCTGCAGATCAGAAATTCCAGAAACCCACCCCAAACCCCCAGAATGGTAGTCCTCCAAGTGGACAAGATGTCCCCAGACCACAAAGCCCAGTTTTTCTTTCTGTCGCGTTCCCAATAGAAGATGTAGCCAAAAAAGGTTCAGGATCTGGTGACAAACGTACTCCCTGTGGAAGTTACGGTATTGCTGGAGAAATAACCGTGACTACCGCCCATGTCCGCAGAGCAGAAACTGGAAACTGGTAGGTACATTTTCCTGCGGTTGCACAGGGACCTTCGCTTGCTCGTAGTGTATAAACACCTGGAGGTTGAGGTGTTTATAAAAATTGAATTGAGATATGCAAGAAGTTGGGCTATACTCAAATTTGATGTGGTTCTTCTCTCCAAGTTCATTACCCCTGATTACTACTACAAGCACAGTGGGGCTCTGGAAGGACTCACTGAGGACCTGGACTTGGTTTCTAATACATGAACTGATCCACTCATTCACCTGTGAACACATCTAGTCCATGGAGGATAGTAGAAAAGGGGTAGATTTATAAGAAAAAAAATATTCCATAGGAATTATAGAATCTAATTGGCAATGTTAAGGGGCGGGTCAGAGCAGACAAGAAGCAAGCACTGGGGCAACTGGAGAACGAGGGGAGAGACCATGTGTGGAGCAGCCAGTCTCTGCGGGATGTTTGTTCCCTCGCGGAGGGCAGATTTACAGGTTTGCATAGTAGCAGCTGGAAACACCTCCAAGAGCCCAAACTGGCATGAACTATGGATAAGACAGTTGAATCACTCACAGAGCATCTTTAAATTCTTCCTCCACCTACAACTTAATGGCATGTCCTGTGCTCCTCCCTGACACATGCCGGCAGGGCAAGCCCCCAGCGTTAATTACGCCATGTGGAGGAGGGTGAACAAAACAAGATGCCGGGCAGGTGTTCACGCCCAGATGCAAACTCACCATGGAGCTGGCCTTGCAGAGAGCCCGCGGCTCGGGCCTAGGGCACGGAAAACCTGGAGTGTGAGACCTCCTTAGAGAGAGTGGGGTAGGAAGCTCACTAGGAAGCCCGAAGACAGAGCTGGAGGGTGGGAGGTCACGAGGAAGCAGAGACGAGTTCAGGAGGTAAACTCACACAACCCTGAGTTTTGCTACTCAGAACAATTTGCGGGAAATTCCAACTGAACATCTGATGGGAAAAAGCTAGATTTCCTTCCCAGGCAGGTTCAAGTACTACAGTGACTGTATTTAAGGGAGACAACTCAGTTATCAAATCTTGGGCCTATGTGCCCTTCTTATTCATCACCCCACGCGTAGACCTCTAGTGGAACTGTCAAAATGGCTGTTCTTAGCCGGAAATGCTGGGATATGTCACTGCAAGTGCACAGGTGACTGAGTAGATAAGAATTTAATGACAGGAGCACAGACCTCGCATTTCTGATCTGCCATTCTTTTTACGTGTTCAGGTTCATAATTAAACAATTCACTGTTTATATTCCTAACAGATGCTGGAAATGATGCCATTTGAGTCAACGTTCAAGGTGGAGTCTGCCACCCAGCGTAATTTGTCAATAAACTTCATGCAAGCATAAAGCCTGTGTTCTCATTTTGTAATTTAGCACAACAAAAAGGACAAAAATCTTTTCAGACTTGTATAGCCTTTTCTGACTCTCTCTACACCGGAGAAGAAAAAATTCCCACTCTAGTAGCAGATCTACTCCCATATTTCCTAGGTGGGTGTTCCCACTTAGCAACTCCAGGTTGACATTCACAGCAGGGGAGTACAGGAGGCAGCTCACACTAATACTGGATTTACAGAGAACCAGCCCCTGTGCTGACTCCTGAGCTGGTTAGCACTACAGGCCCTATTAATTGTGGACATTAGTAGGTTTGAAAGTTTAAGAAACCACGCCTTTGGGCAACATTCTAAAGCCTTTATTTAGCATCAGGTAGATTATTTCATTATAACACTTGTGAACTTCAAGACAGCAATTAAAATAATTTACTGGCAGCTACCTAAAGCCCCTTGGAGCAAGCTCTCAGTCTGGGGTCGGGTGGATAAATACCATTAGATGAATGCACCCCAATGAAAGGGGCAAAGCTACTGTACAGTCGGTCTCCATACAGATTTTACGTACATGGGGGCCTTGCAAACCTGAAATGCACAAGACCTCCTTTTGTAGAGTTTGGTACTTACATGAGTGCAACTTCGTGTCTCTGGTGGCCTTTGCCACACAAGGTCAAGCATTTAAAAAGGCTTGTCATTATGTAATGATGGTGCTTAGAATCTATTTCTAGGGCATTTTTGTGAACTGCTAGATTTTATGCAAATTTTCAATTCAAACACCTTTTAATTCTAAAGACCGTGATTAAAGAAAATTGTAAAAGTACAGAAAATTGTGAAAGTAAATTTAGAGCACTAAAGTGTCTTTTCCAGCTTAATTCTTTAGAATTTTCAAGTCAGGAACACGTATTCTGAATACTCAGGTGTTTTTTTCTTTTTGGAAGTGGGAAGGGGTAAAATTGAGAGGATTAGTTTGAAGAAAAGCCATCTTTTTAACGTAGTCTTTACACAATGACATAACCTTCTCTACATTTGAGCACATTAACGTTGTGTAGAAGAGTTCTAAACATTTCAGAGTTACAGCTAAAACATTCAAGCATGACAGCATAAAAATATGCAAAATAACTTGATTTGGGATTACTATATAATTCCATAAAGCTAAAGTTGGGTATAAACCTTCAGTAAATATGGCAACAGCAACCATAAAAAAAGTATGTTCTCCACTCAGTTTCTCTTCCCTCTATGAAACAGTTGTTCCAAAGAAGTATGTCTGGATAGCAAAATTACCCATTTTTCCTGACCCTCCTCACCGGTATCACTTCATGCCCTACTTCCCTCGAGTGAAATGCAAGTTATCTCACGAGCGGGTTTTTTCTTTTTTTAAAAGATGAGTAGAAACCAAGGAAAATATTTAAAAACATAGGTTTAAGACTTATTTGTAGATGAGCCAAACACCTTGACTTGTCTGCATTTTAATAAATGTCAGGCAGATTGAAGTAGTTTCTGTCCCAGTAGCTGCCCGAGTAAAGCCAGTCCTGTGCTCCGTTGTAGGGATTAGGACCTTGATGGAACCACCTGTTTAAAAAGAAAGGACAAGATTGATGGGGAAGCTGTTGGAAATCCAGGGTACCTGCCATTTCGCTCAGAGTCCGGGATTTCCAGAGATTTTTAGAGACCACCTATATACTATAAAGAGTAGCAGTCCAGAAGCTAGGATGATCCCACACAAAAGGTTCATGGGGTTTTTCCCAGCATTCAGCAATAGTATTCAACCGAAGAGGACCTTCTGTCTAGTGGGAGTATAAGAACAAAACTATCTGTGTAACTGTTCATTCTCTAGCTGCATTCCTTACCTTCCACCAGAAGGCTTTTTTTTTTTTTTTTTTAAGGTTTAAAGAATATGGACAAGGAAACAAACTTTTAGGAACTTTGACAACACACCAGAGTAACAGGTAAGCTACTGGATTCCGAGTTAATGCCCCCTAAACTCAAAGCAGAAGGGGAATGAATGTCAGAGAAGTTAAATAATTTGCCCAAGCTAGTCACTGGTATCAAACTTAAGTATGATTTTAAAGACCGTGATTCTTCCAATCTACTCTGCCACACGCAATCCAGAAACTAGTCCTCACCTTCCTAGGTCTCCCATTTTCTCCAGGCTCATGCAGATTCTTGGGTGGGATCTAGGAGTTAACAACCTGATCTGTCTTTTCTAATTCTGCACAGAATCATTCTGTCCTAATCATTTTCTTCCCCTTTAAAAAAAAAAAATCACCTATTTCCAGTAGCAGCATTCTTCAGCTAATGGAAAAGCAAAATTACTTGCTCAGAAGGTTCACAATTAAATTTGCATAACATTTTCTAAATATGAGTTTTCAGAGTAACATTTGTGAAAAAGTTTCAATTGTCTTTGTGCCATTCTTCCTAATTGCTTCTAAATTTTTTTTTAACGAAAGTCTTAATGTTCTATTGCCCCTACCGCAGCCCAAAGCACGCTCAGAGAAAGACTGCTTCAGATTAGGTGGGTTCCTTGGAGGATCACATGGGAAATGCCATTAGACCACACTTTCTAGAATGTTAATATCTGAACTCTATTCAGCTTTTGGGACTTTTTCCTACTTGGAAAATTTAAGTCAATTTTAAATGATCAAGATGGGTCACATTTAGTTAAGCAGACTGAAAATTTTGCTGGTCTCAAAAGTCCAAGCAGTAAAAAGTACTTTTGTAGTTAGGCTTAGCAAAGTCAGGCACTTCAGATGCCTCAGGCCACGTGCCACGGGGGAAGCCAGTTCGGAGCCCATGTCTGCAAGCGCCCTGCGGAGCCCGCCTGCTCTAGGACAGAGTCCACATGCTACCCTGGAGCTGAGCACCTCAGAGTGGATGGTCTGATGTGCAGGATTAGTTTCCCTCATCTGCCAGCTCTCACTGTGAGCACTCACATCTGGAAACCTCTGCTATCACCATGCCCCGCCCACAGAAACCACACAGTCCGGTTAATTTGTCCTCAACTCAAATGTTTTAGACCAGCACAGGTCACAGCAAAGAGGAGAGTAAGATTTCTTTGCTACCACCTTTCAATTCAATTATTTTTGAGGCTACAGAGAGTTTGGTCTGTGTCAGGAAGGCAGCATTCTATAAAATGTGAATCCTACATGACGCTCAGATGCTGAGGAGACACTGTCACCGATATTTTTTGGCCTCATCACATCACCTGCCTCCCTCCTTTAAAAAATCCTCTATCTCTCACTGGTCCCTCCGCTCCCTCCCTGTACCACACTGATTAGTGAGGATTCTGCTAGGAAAATAGGTCAGGATTACAAGCAGGCATTTTCATAAGCAGGAGCCATAGTTTATAGTCAAACATTTGGGAGCCCGTACTCTCTTCGAGTGAAGCCAGTGTTAGCAGGAATGCCAGCTTTTAGCACGGAGGGATTTGAGATTTTAGTAAGTTTCTGGGTTTGATAATTCTGAAGGCTAGTTAGCTCCACCCAGCAGAGAACGTTCTTTTATAAGCTGCCCTGCCCCCACCCCGCCTCTACTCAAACTGAACCACAACTTTCAAAAACACATCATCGATCCTGAGAAGACTCAAGTCTGTGAGAGTGCACTCTTCCCACCGCCACTCAAAAAGAGCTCAAAGCACATATTCTCTGGACAAAGAAACGGTCAGTAGAATCATTTTAAAGAGGTGTATTCACATAAGCACTGCGATGCTGAGAGAGCATGGCACAAAGGCCTCAAACTGTAGCCCACAAACGCGGCTCCTACTTTTACTTTCAGGAGAATAAAGAACGGTCTTGAAGCTCAATTGCTTTCTGAATGCTATGGCTTCGACAGTAAAACTTCTTAGTGGACTTTTTGCTTATACTGTATTCCTGAAAACATGGCCAGAAAAATAAAGGACTTAATAATTAGAAATATAGTACAAAAGTGGGGTTTTCTGCAAAAGAGGCTAGAAATAATAATAAAATGAATCAAGTCTTTTCAAAAGGGATCACAGGAGAGCAACAATACAGCTTTTCATGAATACAGGATTCGTGAAGGCGGGGGTTCTGATCCCAGGCCTGCGGCTCATGAGCCGTGTGCTGTGAGCAAGTCCCCTAAATGAAAGGCACCAGGATCTGATTTCTTCTGAACGACGACGGGATTTCTGGGCCACTCTCCAAACTGTATTCCACAGAGTTCTAGGGAGCACAGGGTGGGAGACAGCGAGGGGTGGCCCAGGTCCTGCCCCCGCTCCTCACCCGACCACCGCAATGTTTCCACACCTTCTGTATTTGCAGACTCTTGATACAATCATTGGCAAAAAAGCTTTTTATGCAGACCAAGTCCAAAAACACTAGACTGGATGAAATCTAAGGTCATGTCTACTTCTAAGAATTAGATGCAAAAGGGCTATCGATAATGTCTGCTGAAACACTTGCAAAAGTATGCCCATATTGGCTCTACAACTTAGTTAATAACTTTGAATTATGGGACAATGGTTTCTATCATGTGATGTAAATGTAGGAAATGTTTTTATTCCTGGTTCCAAGTGATTCTATTAATACAGGGACTAAGAGACTCTTTAAAAACTTCCAAAACTTAGAAATTTTATGACCACTTTCTATTTTTGAATGGAATCCCAGGTTACTTTTTACATATCATATTTCCATAACCTGTCTCATCCCTTGTGTTTGGAAGAGTAAAGACACGGTGTATATGTGATAAACACGTAAGCAAATGGCCCTGTATGTTTACTCATGTGTACTGTCAGAGAATGGCTCCAAACCTATTTTCTTGCCAAAATCTGTTAATATCAGATTTTACCTTCCCTCTTATAATAATGAAAAGGGCAGGACTTGGCCAGACAAGGAAGGTAGACGACTCACCTCCAGTAACTTATGGCACTATTCTAAGCCTCATTTCCAAACAGTTCCTTTCCTTTTGTCACCCATGCAAGTCTTTCAGCTTTTCTCTCCCCCTCAGAACACTGGCAGGGCTGGGTCAGGCCTCGCTGGGCTGCCTCTCATTGGAGCGCCCTGCCCTGCCCCACCCCCACGACAGCCTGGGGGCCCGCACGCACCTCGTCTTCCAGTCCTCCTCCGACTTGGACCTGTTTTTGCGGGCTGCTCTTTGTTTCTCCTCAAGTCGTTTTTTTTCTTCACTAGCTTGATCTAAGGTACGAACATCAATGAAAACCAGTTATTCCCCAGGTAGCGACCGCCAGGCACAGTACTGTTATGGAGAAGCACCACCCACGTGTATTCCCATGGTATTTGTTTTAGCAGAAAACAAACATTACGTTAAAATTTTAACACACACCCAAGGGAGTGAGAGGCAGAGGAGTCACTCAAGACCCAGTTGTTTCCTTCTATATACAGTCTAGCCCTGAACAACCTCTGCATTTACCAACAGAACCTGCTTATTCTTGGGGCACCTGGGTGGCTGTTGGTTGAGCATCTGACTTCAGCTCAGGTCATGATCTCACGGTTTGTGAGTTTGAGTACTGCATCGGGCTCTGTGCTGACTGCTCAGAGCATGGATCCTGCTTCGGATTCTGTGTCTCCCTCTCCATCCCTCCCCTACTCACACACTCTCAAATATAAACATTAAAAAAAAAAAAAAAATCAAACCCTACTTATTCTTAAGGCCAAAATAATGATGTTCAAAAGCTTCAATGAAAAATTGGGTGGAAAAACAGTCAATGTGAAATTTTTCTTAATCCTTGGTGAGACCTCACAGAGCTCCTTCAGAAGATTCTATTCATAAGAAATTCAAACAATTTTTCCAAATTCTGTCTCACTGATCACTCAGAGAGAGCCTGAGGGGTGCAGTCAGAGCAGGGCTTCTCCACCCTGGCGTCCCCGCCACACCGCATGTGCTCGCCGCCCGAGTATTTGTGGGGGCGTCAGGAGCACCACAGGATCCGGCTTCCGGCCGCTCCATGCCAGTAACAGGTCCCCAGATGAGACAAACTCTCCGGACATTGCTGCATGTCCCCTGGGGGGTAAGCCTGCTCCCCTTCTGAGAACCACTGAATCAGAACAAATGTAACATCAGCTAATAAAACTGTTGTAGTTAACCGAGGCCATGCTCTTCTTGGAGACTCATGAGGTATTAGTTAGGTTCTCAAACATTTGATGACATAATTAGTCAGAATATAGTTTAAAATTGGTAACAATGCTATTATTTTCTCAAACTCCCCTCTGACATTTACAACATTCCTTTGGACATATGGAGAATATTAAATTGTCAGGGAAGATCACTGAAATAATGAATCTAAGCTACTAAAGTCTACCTCAGATTTCCAAATTTTAAATGAAAGCTACTGAATTTGTACTGAATTTTAATTAGCTCCCTCAGAGACTAAAAATGCTTGTACCACCGCAATGACGCTACCGGCCACATTGCCCCTCCCCCACATCAGTCTTCACCATCGGATGCTCCTTACCTATTTCTCCGTTCTCCATGGCTCGGATGTCAGGCCGTAACCTGCAGTCTGTCTTAGGAATCACGCTCTCCATTTCCTTGTCTACTTCATTCAAGACCATTGCAAAGCTAGTAAAATTATACATCTGAAAAGCAGCAAAAATGTTCACATTAACGTGTACCAAGGCATAATGCAAACCAAAAGCCCCAAAGGTAGAAGGACTTGACAATGACCCCCAGGGTCCACGGTAACGGCGACCCGCCTTCTCAGGCCACTCTCTTCAGTGTTTTCACTGAAGTCTGCACCATGTGTGGCTGTCTGTCCCAAAGAAATCCCAAAGCAGGCTGCACATGATGACTGTTCTCTAAAACTGTCAACGTGAAGTCCAACTATTAGCAAGCTGATATTTTTACTCCATTAAAATCATTACTTGCTGGATCTGGGTGCTTAATCCTGAAGTATCTGTACCATCCTGTATTCGATGAGAGCCAGCCTTACCCCTAAGTAATCTTTAAAGAAGCCCCAAGAATGCCACCCTGACATCTTCCCAGCCAGATCTCGGAAGGGAGGAACAGCATGAACGCCAAATGTCAGGTGACAAGGGAAACTGGTGGGCAGAAGCCAGCCTAAGGATGGCTGAGGAACACTTGGGTGATGGGCTGAGCTGGCCCTGCGCTCTCGGCCCTGGACAGGAGCAGCCCAGTCTCACCTGGGCAGAATTCGGAGGCCGCGGGGCTATTCGCCACAGGAGAACACTTCCAGGGATCACGAACACGCTTTCAGAATCTGGCATTGGCATTTCGTCCGACTCCTCAGAGGTGCCCATCTAGGAGAACCAGCCGATGGGCAAAATGAAAACACCGTAACACAGCACACTTAAAAATCGTAAGCTGACCATGGTTTCCCGCACACGCCTAGAACGAGCACTGCGGGGGGCAGGGGCACCGGGCCCCGCTCGCCCACCAGTGGTGCCGGGAGTCTGTATGCACCTGCTGACCAGGGGCCGGGAGCCCCTAGGCGATGTGTGCAGTACCAGCTAGTGTTGGGTGCCCTCGAGGTAGGACCTTCCCCATCAACACTCTTTACTGTAGTGTTTTATTGTTCTTTGAGTTTTTTTTTTTTTTTTAATGTTGGTTTATTTTTGAGAGAGAGAGAGAGCGAGCACAAGCAGGGGAGGGGCAGAGAGAGAGGGAAACACAGAATCTGAAGCAGGGTCCAGGCTCTGAGCTGTCAGCACAGAGCCTGAAGCAGGGCTCAAACTCAAGAACCTCGAGATCCTGACCTGAGCTGAAGTCGGCCCCCCTCCCCCCGCCTTTTTTATAAAAGACAAACTCACTCACTGGAGTATTTACTGGAACATTAGGAGAATAAGACACGGTTAAATTCTTGGGGCAGTTAACCAAATGGATCAAGGACACCAAACCAGTAGGGATCCTAAAAGCATTCAGTAACAAGAGAATTTAAAGGGACTTCAGGCTAATGAGAGAGCAAATGACCCTCGGGCTCTCCCGCAGGGGCCAGACCGTGCTAGCAGCTCTGGTGGTGCTGATCCTTCTGTAATAAACCCGTAAGGACACAGGGCGCTGGCAGCTGTGTGAGGGCGTGGACCTCACCCCTTTGGAAGGTTGGGGAATGCTCCCAGTGTCACACCGTCACTGAGATGCTGCAGTGAACATACCGTTTGCAAACCAGCAGCGGGAAGGGGCAGCACTGAAGACGACAAACCTGTCCTGGCGCCTGAATGCGCTCAGGGACGTCAGGAGCCAGCGGCAGCTCCATGCACATGGGACGGGGAAGGGGGCGAGGCGCCAGGGAGTGACAGGAATCTCTCTACACGGGCACTGATCTACAGAGACTGGGAGGATTCACGGACACGAGGGACACTTTCTGGGACGCTGCCGATGCCCATGGGCCCCCACCCCGGCTCTGTAAAGGAGGGTGGATGCCACATGCATGGGCGAGCCTGTCTTTGCCAAGTGGCCTCGTAGGGGCCAGAGCGGCAGCCGTCAGTCCTACAGCAGCTGCGGAGAAGCGTCAGTGCGCCTCCCAGAAGGAAGGAAAGGCAGGCGGGACTGGGTGCGAGGAGGAGAGCAGAACAGCGCATGGGGACGCAGGGAACGAGAGAGAGAGGGTCAAAAAATGTTTTATTTCCTAAACCACCACCTATTTTTGAGGAAGACTGGGGTTCCTTAATTTCACAAGCATATGAATCCCACTAGGGGAGCCTGGGAGCCCGCCTGCCGGTGCCCTGGCCCCTAGCACGCCTGCGAGCTCTGAGCAGCAGGGACGTTAGTAGTCTGGGGTCTTTACTACGAGCAGGTATTATTTTGAGCCCTTTCCAGCAGCTGTCAACTCACCTGACAAGGCAGGTACTAGTATTATCCCCATTTTGCAAACGAAAGCCAGAGAGAAGGTGTGAAACCGGATTCTGCTCACTCATCCTTGCTTGGGGTGGGGAAGGGGGGGGGAGGGGAGCCGACCTAGAGCTTGTGCTCTTAACCACACGAGCTCCTGGGAAGCAACCCGCCTTCAGTGTCTCCTGTCCCAGCAGGTGCACCCTTTTGTTACCCTCTGCCCCCCTGCCTGGGGGAAGGAACAGGAGCGCCTCCTTGGGCCCTGGGGCAAGCAGCTGTGTGCCCTCCATGTGGGAAATGAAGAGTCTCATAAGGAAGAAAAGTGAATGAGGAATGAATGACTCCCTTAACTGCACTGGTCTTAGCTCCAGTGGTTTAGACACGAGAGAGGGGGAAACAAAATTGCTAGCAGGCAGGAACATATAGGAAATAATTTTGGAGGAAATTATAAACATTCAACTGATCTCCACTTCCTTTTATTAAAAAAATTTTTTGTTTATTTTTTGAGAGAGTGAGAAAGAGCGAGCAAGCATGCTCAAGTGGGAGAGGGGCAGAGAGAGAAGGAGAGAGGATCCTAAGCAGGCTCTGCAGCCAGCACTAGCCCGATATGGGGCTCAAACTCACAAACTGTGACTCATGACCTGACCTGAAACCAAGAGTTGACGCTTGACTGACTGAGCCACCCAGGCACCCCGATCTCAATTTCTAATGCACACGAACAGAAAGAAGGAAAGGAACATCTGTCCCAAGATGAACCCCACTCTCCAAAGCTATGTGAATTCGAGTCATCGACGCCTCATACTTAACCTCACACAACTACAAGAGTGGTGTGCACCCGTATCCCAGAAGGCTATGCCACACAGTCACGACTGGGGCGGGTTATCTGTTCACTAAAAAGACTCAAGAACGTCTGTCAACTCTACCTCAATTAAACGAAGAAGATCCATGGAGAAAAATTACATTAGCAACAAGCAAAAAAAAAAGGGGGGGGTGTCAAACTGGCCTGTGACCCAGTAACAGGCCGCCTCCAAAGTGATTAGTACAAGTTCAAGAGCCCAGCAACTCCTTCGGTACCACCTTCCAGGATGTTCACCTGTTTGCTGTTTTTCTTCTCTTCGGTATTTTTCTTGTCATTTTTTTTGTAAGCATCAAAAGTGGCGGGGTCAACGCTGTACAAACACTCGGTCCACTTCCCATAGAGGGCACAGAGCCTTTTCTTGCTGTCAAGAGACATTGATACTCAGCCAACAATGAAACAGTGTTTTGCTGTAATTGCATCTTATCATGAAGATGCTTATGAATCAGATTCTTTAAAGAAACAGACATTTCCTTGTAGAAGAAAAATTTTTCAACTCACTGAAATGTTTGTTTCCTAGGTTATGGCAGATTTTAACCCTGAAGTTTTATTTAGCAAACGATGCCAATACCACCCAACACCTAAAATGGAGACTTTACCTTTTATCCTGAATGTAGCCTTCGACTTTGTGTAATTCCTTACCAAAGAGGCCACATGGCTTGAAATTCAACACACATTTGTCCCCAGTCCTGTGAAGGAGATATTAAGCTCAGATGACCATTCACCACGGAAGCATCAGTAGAGAATAATGAGGAAGATGACCTTTCTAGAGCAGTTGCTGTTTTCTGATTCTCTAACACATGCCAGGCTCCACACGGTGGTTATTATGACTAATCCCCAATTAGTACTGGATTAATTGCCATTAAGAAAAGGCAAGCAGGTGCATAAAGAATAAGAGACCTGCTGCTATGGAGTCATGTCTGTGTTTCCCCAAATTCACGGGTCAAAGCCCTAACTCCCAAAGTGATGATATCTGGAAGTAATTCAGTCATGGGGGTGGGGTCTTCATGAACGAAATTAGTGCCCTTTTAAGAGACACGAGACATGAGCTCTGTGTCTGCTATGTGAGGATACGAGGTGGTGGCCCCTGTGAGGCAGGGAGAGAGCCTCTACCAGATATCAAAGCTGTCAGCATCCTGATCTTGGACTTCTTAGCCTCCAGAACCGCGAGAAATGAATTTCTACTGTTTAAGCCAACTAGTCTGCATGGTGGTCTGTTAGAACTGTCTGGGCTGAGCAAGACACTTGCCTATGGTCACAAACTAGGATTTGGACCCAGCTCTTTTTAACTTTCCTGTTCCTCCCACCCCACCTTCCTCTGCAAATAAGACAAACTAAGAACTATAAACAAAATGAGCTGAGGATGAAATTACAATTTCATCTGTAAAAGCTCAGAGTTCACCCAGTCTTCTCTGGTCAGAAACTTGAATGAATGAACTCCATTCATTAAATGGATGGGCTTCTATTTACCTAAGAGTCAAACTGCCTGGTTCTTAAATTATCAGGAGGCTCTACTAGGGCTTTTGAAAAAAAAACAACCAAGCCCCCCACCGGACTGGGGCAATGACAGCGGAAGGGACACACAAGCCCTTTACAGCATCTTACTTGTGGTTGGTGATTTCCACATTGCCGTACTGCTCGATCCAGAGTTTACCCACGATGATGTTATGTACACAGCAGGTAGGATTTGTCCATGTGTATGCTTCACTGTGTCTAAAAAAAAAAATCCAAACCCAGAAAAATAAATGAGGAGTGTTACTTTGTTTAAAATGCCTCAAATGCATGACTCAGGATAACAAATAAGACAGCTGGAGATAACTAAGCTCTAAGACTTCAAAATCTCTATTGATGTAAACTCACAACAAAATGGGTTATTGTCTAACTACTCTTGTTACTACTCTTGTTTCTTAAAAGGATATAGAAGCTTAAGAGAAAAACTGAAACTTTCACTGAACTGAACTCAAATAAACTAAGTATATACCAGTGTATCTTGAGTGTATCTTGTTTCATTGTACTTTGCAGATACTACAGCTTTACAGCATTTTTTTTTTTAAAACAAATTGAAGGTTTGTGGGACCCAGCATTGGCACAATGTTTCCAACAGCTATTGCTCACTTCATGCCTCTGGGTCACATTTTGGTAATTCTTACAGTATTTCAAGGTTTTTCATTATTACTATATATGTTATAGTGATCTGTGATTATGACTCAAGAAAAGCTCAAATGATGGCTAGGATTTTTCGCAGTAAGATATTAAGTTATGTATTTGGATTTTTTAAAAAGATATAATGCTTTTGTACACTTAAAAGACTATAATGTAGAGCACACATTGTTCCAAATGCACTGGGAAACCGGAAAGCTCATCTGACTAGCTTTCCTGCAGTAGTCTGGAATCGGGCCTACCATACCTCCCAGGTATGCCTGTTCTCATCGTAAGCGTTCAGAAGTTTGGTGGAAACATAAAAAACAAAATTAGAGATGGAAAATAAAAATGAAGGTCTACTTAGGACTAACCAAAGGAATACCTTCTAGCTCACCAAAGAGAAAAACATGTAGGTCAATAAGCACCAATTTTACACATCCTTTCCTTTTGAAAACATTTGTTTTACATCTTCATACACTTGTGTTTTTTACAGGTATTTTTCATTTACAAACAGAAAAATTCACTTTTGTTAGCATATCATTCAAGGAGTTTTAATGCACGGCTAGTCCTTTGTAACCGCCATAAGAACACAGAATAGTTCAGTCACAGCCCCCCAAATTCACACACACCCCCAGTGTAATCAAGGTCTCCCTTCTACCTAATCCCTGAGTCCCTAATTCACCCCTCATCCTTATACAGCGCATCTGTTCTCCACTGTCTTTCCCAAAACGCTACACACAGGACATGATACAGTAGGCAACTTTTTGGGATTAACTTCATTCATATGATGCATTTTAAATCCCATGTATCAATAATTTGTTATTTCTGAGTAGTAGTCCACTGAATGGATGTGCCATAATTTAACCATAAACACACTGAAAGACTTTGGGTTGCTTGTAGTTTTTGTTCCAGTGTGGTGAACACAGAGTGTTATATTAGTTTTGGGTATACAATACAGGGATCCAACAATTCTATACACTACTCAGTGCTCATCGTAAGTGCACTCTGAGTCTCCTTCACCTGTTTTCCCCAGGGTCCCACCCACCTCCTCTCTGGTAACCATCAGTTTGTTCTCTATGGTTAAGAGTCTGTTTAATTTTTCTTCCTTTATTTTGTTTCTTAAATTTCACATATGAATGAAATAATATGGTAGCGGTCTTCCCCCGACTGGCTTATTTCACTTAGTATTATACTCTCTAGATCCATCCACGTTGTTGCAACTGGCAAAATTTCATTCTTTTTTATGGCTGCCTAATATTCAGTTGGATAGATACACCACATCTTCACCTATTCGCTTACTGATGGACACCTGAGCTGCTTCCATAATCTGGCTATTGTGTAGAATGCTACAATAGACATGGGGGTGCATATATCTTTTTCAATTCGTTTTCATATTCTGGCAAATATCCAGTAGTGCAATTACTGGATCACACGGTAGTTCTATTTTTAAATTTCTGAGGAACCTCCAGTTTTTCATGACTATTAATACTGTTGTTAAATACTTGTGTGCACGTTTTTGTGACAATATAAATTTTCATCCTCTAGATAAATACATAGGAGGGGGCTGCTGAGCTATATGGTAAACCTGTAGGGGGCACCTGGGTGGTTCAGTTGGTTAAGCATCGGACTTCAGCTCAGATCATGATCTCAGGGTTCGTGGATTCGAGCCCCGCATGGGGCTCTGTGCTGACAACTAGTTCAGACACTGGAGCCTGGGAGCCTGTTTCAGATTCTGTCTCTCCCTCTCCCTCTGACCCTCCCCTGCTCACGCTGTCTCTCTCTCTCTCAGAAATAAATGAAACATAAAAAAAAAACAACAAAAAACCCAGAAAAACCTATAGTTAACTTTATAAGAAACTGCCACACTGCTGTCCAGGGTGACTCTATCATTTATATTCCTACCAATGATATTTCTAGTTATGTTACATCTTTGTTAGCAGTTGGCATTATTGGTTTTAAAAATTTTGATTTTATTTAAAAATAAAAAAATTGATGATTTTAGCCATGCTAATAGATGTATCATAGTATCACACTGATTATAATTTTGTATTTCTCTAATGACTAATGCAATTGAGATCTTTTCATGTGTTTGTCATCTAGATATATCTGTTGGTGAAGTATCTGTTCATGTTGTTTGCCCAAGAGTTGCTCTATTCTCTTAGTGCTAAATTTTGAGAATTCTTTATATTCTGGATACAAGTCCTTTGTTGGATATATGATTTGCAAATAATGTTTACCCATCTACACCTTCTCCATTTTCTGAAGCATGTCTTTCACAAAGCAAAAATTTTTCATTTTGATAAAAGTCTAACTTATCAATTTTGTCTTTTCTGGATTGTGCTTTGGTATGTACCTCTAAGAGTTCATTGCTTAATCCAAAGCCATAAAGATTTTATTTTCTTCCAAAAGCTTTATAGTTGTACATTTTAATCTATGATCTATTTTGAGTTCATTTTTGGATAAGGTGGGAGTTGGAATTGAGATTCATTTTTTAAATATGCATGTCAGATTGTTCCTACACCATTTGTAGAAAGGACTATCCTTAACTGAACTGTGTTTGCACCTTTGTTACAAATCAAGTGACCATACTTCTATAGGTCAATTTTCCGACTCTCTTCCCTGTTCCAATGATGTACATGTCTACCCTTCTGCCAATACCACATCTTCTTAATCTCTTGATTTTTAGAGTTAAGTCTTAAACATGTGAAATGGGAGACCATCGATTCTATTATTCCTTTTCAAAACTGTTTTGACCATTCTTTTTTCACTTGCTTCTCCATACAAATTTTAGAGTCAATTTCTCTATACCAAAAAAATCATCCTGGGACTCATCGTTTGGATTAATTAATTAGGGGAGAATGGACATCTTAACCATATTAAGCTTCCAAATATACTGAAACACAGTCTGTCCTCCATTACTCAGATATTCATTGTTTTCATCAGTATTGCATAGTGTTCAGCATAGAGATCTTGGATATACTCTATCAGCTACATTCTATTCAGCCTATCTCAGTTTTTCTATTTGTTACTGTGATTTTCAGTATTAAAATTTCCAGATATACTTCTATTTCTTTGCCAAAATGTCTTTCTATTCATTTTAAGCATGTTCATCCTTATCTTATGGGGCACAGTTATAACAGCCACTTTAAAGTCTTTGATACGAATTTCAGTATCTATATTTAACTCATCTTGAGGTTAGAGCCTATTGTTTGTTTTTTCCATTGTGAGTTATTGAGATTTTCCTGTTTTCTTGTATGTCGAGTGGGTTTTGAATTGTATTCTAGACATTTCAATAATATGAGATTCTGGGTCCCCTTAAAATCTTCTGGAGAGTGTTGCCTTTTGTTTGTATTGTTTTATAGGCAATTAACATACTTTCAGGTCATGAGTCCCGACCCAGTTTCTGTTGCTTTTGATTCTAGTGTCAGTTTAATTTTGTAGCCTTTGTAGTGCTATTCAGATCCACCCCTCAATAGCCACTTGGGGGCCTGGGCACTGATCCACACAGGAATTCAGATCTAAAGTCGGCAGAGATAGGAAGAGACTCAGGGACTGATCCCACAAACCACAGATCATGACTCAAGCCAAAATTAAGAGTCAGACATTTAACCGGCCGAGCCACCCAGGTGCCCCAGAGCTTGTTTTTTTTTTATTTTTTTTTTAAAGTTTTTATTTACTTATTTCCACACGTAAGAGAGCTCATAGAGTATCTGTCTTTGACTTATTTCACTTAGCATAATGCCCTCAAAGTCCATCCATGTTGTGGCAAATGGCAAGATTTCATTTATTTTTATGGCTGATATTCCATTGTGCTGTATATAAACACCCCCCCTCCCCCCCACACACACATTTTCTTTATTAATCCATGTAAGACACTCCATATAAGAAATTCATTTTCTTTGGTAAATATCCAGAAGAAGAATTGCTGGATAATGTGGTAGTTCTATTTTTAACTTGAGGAACCTCCATACTGTTCTCCAGAGTGGCTGCACCAGTTTGCATTCTCACCAGCAGTGTACGAGGGATCCCCTTTTTCCACATCTTCACCAGCACTTGTTACTTCTAGTCTTTTTGATACTAGCCATTCTAATAGGTGTGAGACAGTATCTCACTGTGGTTTTGATTTGTATTTCCCTAATGATTCGTGATGCTGAACACTTTTTCACGTACGCATTGGTCCCCTCTAGGTCTTCTTTGGAAAAATATCTATTAAGTCTGCTCTGCTCATTTTTAAATCAAATTGTTTGCTTGCTTTTTTCCCATTGAGTTGTAGGAGTTCTTTATATATTTTGGATGTTAACCCCTTATCAGATAGATATGATTTGCTAACATTTTCTTCCATCCTAGGCTGCTTTTTCATTTTGCTGATGGTTTCCTTTGCTGTGCAGAAACTTTTTGTTTGATGTAATCCCACATTTTTTAAATGCCTTTTTTGCTTTTTCTTTTGACGTGAGATTGAAAAAAATCTTCAGCAAGACCTATGTCAAAGACCTTATCACTTTTTTTTCTAGGAAGATTATATAAAGTCTTATATTCAAGTCTTTAATCCATTTTGAATTAACTTGTGTAAGAAAGTGGTCCAGTTTCATTCTTTTGCATGTGGCTGTCTGGTTTTCCCAACATCATTTACTGAAGAGATGGTCTTTTCCTCATTGTATATTCCTGCCTCCTTTTTAATAAATTGGCATAGGTTTATTTCTGGGCTGTTCTGTTCCATCCTTCTTACGTGTATGTTTTTATGCCAGCACTACACTGTTTTAATTACCAAAGCTTTGTAAAATAGTTTGAAATCAAGAAGTGTGATGCCTCCAGCTTTGTTCTTCTTTCTCAAGATTGCTTTGGCTCTTCTGGATCTTTTACGGTCCCATGCAGATTTTAAAACTGTTTGTTCTCAGGGCATCTGAGTGGATCAGTAGGTTGAGAGTCCAACTATGACTGAGGTCATGATATCACGGTTTGTGGGTTTGAGCCCTGCATTGGACTCTGTGCTGAAGCTTGGTGCCTAGAGCCTGCTTCAGATTTGGTGTCTCCCTCTCTCTCTCTCTGCCCCTCCCCAGCTAGTGATCTCTCTCTCTCAAAAATAAACATTAAGAAAAATTGTTCTGTTTCTGTGAAAAATGTCATGGGAATTTTGATAGAACTACATGGAATCTGTAGATTGCTTTGGGTAGTATGGATATGCTAACAGTATTCATTCTTATAATGTGTGAGTACAGAGTTAAGAAAACAATCCCATTTACAACTTAATCAAAAAGAATAAAAGACCTCAGAATAAATTTAGCCAAGAAGTCAAAGACCTGTACACTGAAAACTACAAAAATTAATGAAAGAAATGGGAAGACACAAATAAATGGAAAGATATTCCACGCTAATCTTTTTTTTTTTTTCCTATTGCAGAAGAGAACTTTCAGATCTACCTGATGTATAAGACGGGCCACACAATTATTATTTCAGTATTTCTCAAGGTGAATTCATTTTTTTGAACACTGATTTTTTTTTTTAATTTAAATCCACGTTAGTTAACATGCACTGTAGTCTTGGTTCCAGGTGTAGAACCCAGTGATTGACCTCTTACACATGACACCCAGCCCTCATCCCAACAGGTGCCCTCCTTAATGCCCATCCCCCTCAGTTTGTTCTCTGTACTTAGGAGTCTCTTATGGTTTGCCTCCCTGCGTTTTTATCTTATGTTCCTTCCTTTCCCCTATGTTCATCTATTTGGTTTCTTAAATTCCACGAGTGAAATCATATGGTATCTGTCTGTGACTGACTTATTTCGCTTAGCATAATACATTCTAGCTCCATTCACGTTGCTGCAAATGGCAACAATGCTGAGTAGTATTCCATTGTATACATATTCCACATCTTCTTTATGCATTCATTTTGAAAGATAAAGAAAACATTGCCATGAACACATCTTCTTTAAGAACTATCATGGAATAATTAGAGACATCTGGGTGGCTCAGTCCGTTAAGCATCTGACTTTGGCTCAGATCATGATCTCAGTTTGTGAGTTTGAGCCCCGCATCGGGCTCTGTGCTGGTGGCTCAGAGCCTGGAGCCTGCTTGAGATTCTGTGTCTCCCTCTCTCTCTGCCCTTCTCTTCCTTACACTCTGTCTTCCTCTCTCAGAATAAACATAAAAAGAAATTTAAAAAAACCACCATGGAATATAATTGATTCCATTCCATCTTAAAGTAGATCAAAACATTAAGTTAAACTTTTTATATATACCTAAATTGAAAAACAATGGCTATCGCCCTGCTTCTCAATTCATTTACAGAGAGTGGATAATTTACACTGTTTAAAAGCTGTTTCTTTTTTTTACAGCTTTAAAACAACACTGTCAGGTCTGTGGGTAAGTGCAGAGAGACATGAAGAAAGCTTGATTCCAACTCACTCAAGGAGCTCCAGAGTGATGGTTCCTTTGGGTTCTGCTTCTACACTCTTGCCCCAGAACTTCAGTTTGGGGTAGATTGAGCCGTGAAAGATAAAATCGTTGTTTAATCCTTCAGCATGAAATGCACTAATGGGTGGGTGATGGCTGACCTGCTCCGAGATGAGTCTGAAACCAAGGTCATCCCTTGAGATTTAAAAAGAAAAAAAAACAACACTGTAACTAACTCTTATCAATGTAATGTGTACATTGCTGTTGTTTCAGTCAAAAGGCAACATTAAAATATTAAAGAAACAGAGTCAAGCTACTTGAACATATTAAAGAACACACACATGAATGTGGATGATATACATGAATTGCCAATATTAGCCATGTAAATTTAAACCCACCGTTTCAAACATTTAGAAAATAAATAGTACTGGGGCCTCCAGGGTGGCTCAGTGAGTTGAGTTGAGCATCCAACTTCAGTTTGGGGCATGATCATGAGGTTTGTGGGTTTGAGCTCGGCGTCAGGCACTATGCTGACAGCTCGGAGCCTGGAGCCTGGAGGCTGCTTTAGATTCTGTGTCTCCCTCTCTCTCTCTGCCCCTCCTCTGCTTACGCTTTTTCTCAAAAATCAATGAACATTAAAAAAATTAAATAAAAAGAAAAGAAATGGTATCAAAACTTGTGCAGAAAAGTAAAGGAAGACTGAAAAAAACTAAAGCCAAATGAATTCCTTAATTGTGGGTAAAGAACAGGCAAACAGAAGTGCATCTATAGATGTGTCACTGCCTTTATGCCAACAGTATACATTTATGTTACTATATTTGATATGGGTATTAAAAAACTCCAATCATACAATCTACATAAGAAGAAAAGAATAACTACGGAAATCCCTTAATTACTTTTTATAATGGTACATTTTATGTATGTTTCCACATTTCTGACAGAGTCTCTAAGATAGAAACAAACATCAAAATTGTTAACTTGCTCCAGTAATGCAAACTATTGGCAATGTTAAAAATTTTTTTTTTCCTCTTCATCTAAAAAGCTATATGTATCATGCAAAGTCAACTACCCATCTGAAAAAGTGAAAGAAAGATCTTTACCGAACTAATTCGTAAGTCTCTCCCAGCAGCGGGTTGAAAGGCTTTCCAGTGCGTTCCCACTGAGAAGCAACAGCAGATACAGCAAACGCAGCCACACACTGTGGAAGAGCATTAGAAGTTACAAATAGCCTCGCTTGCTCTCCATTCTTTAAGGAACAGACATTTTGCTGAAGACAATAATTACAAAATTATTTTGAGGAGTTTAATTACTTTGGATTTTTAATATGGGTCTAGCAACTTAATATGCAAGTGCGGGTATTCAAAATGAAAATTACTGAGTGTCTTGCTATAGTCATTCCGAGCCATAGTTTTTATATCACCCTGAGTGCTACAAATTCACTCAAAACTTTTAAAAAACTCTCAAGCCCAAAATTACTTTTAATTCCCTTAAAATTTCTAAAAAGTACAATTTTAGGATAGAGCAAAAGAGAAAACTCAACAAATTGGTTGGGAAGAGCGGATTTATAGAAAGGAAAGAACAGAAAGATTCCATTTAGAATGCCATTGCTTTGTCTGGAGCACAATGTGGTTACATTGCTCTGCTAACTAATCCATCTACACACATTACGTAAGCATCTTCTGTCCAAAACAAAAGTGCAAAGTGCAGTTCCTTGCTACTTTTTAACCTAGAATAGTGTGTATGTTAATCACACACATAAGCATAAATAGACATATTTGTGTGTGTGTGTGTGTGTGTATGTGTGTGTTCATTCCTTCTTGGAAATACTCTTCAGTGTGAAGGAAGAAGAGTTGAGCTGTTTCTCCCAATACTACACTACTTTCTAAAATGAAGACTCAGATACAGCTCACCATCATCAGATTTGCTTATGGGCCACCTTCTGCTTCTTTTTCAATTGTCACTTGTCTTCCCACTGTGATGGCACTCTGGTAGGAGGATGGCATGGGAAGGAACGCAGAGGACACTCCAAATACTCTTAAGTTTTAATAACATTTCCCAGCCTCACATTGGACTAAGCATGAATTTTGTGTATGTGTTTTGGGGGTGGAGGTGGCAGAGAAGTCTCTGAGATTTAAACCCTTTCTGTGCTTGTTTGACACATACCTGCATCCTTTCCACAGAATCAGAGAATGAACTGGCCTTGTGGATGAGGTATGTGTGCTCCATATATTCAGTGAGTCGTTGTAGGAAGCTCAAAGGCTCATTAAATATAACTGGCATGGTGATCTTGGACAGTTCCTATTTAACAAGAAAATGGAAATGGTGATGTCCAATATACATGGCAAACTCACCTGCTGGTATCTTTACCTCACATGCTTCCTGGGAAGGAAGTAACAGAAAATCACAGCTCATGAAATTGAATTAGCGTCAGTTCACTCGCATAAATCTTTCCCAAAGGGCAACATGAAGTATATTGTTCTAGACCTTGAAGGAAATACAAAGACTCTCCAGACACTCTCCTTCCCCTCAAGGAGCTCATGATCTGGTAAGCATTAGATAACAACTCTTAATAAATCTGCCTTGGATTAGAATTAGGAAATGGGGGGTGTCTGGGTGGCTCAGTCTGTTAAACATCTGACTCTTGATTTTGGCTCGGGTCATGATCTCACAGTGAGATGGAGTCCCACATCCCACATCAGGCTCTGTGCTGACAGCAGAGCCTGCTTGGGATTCTCTCTCTCTGCACCCCACCAATGCTCATTCTCTCTCTCAAAATAAATAAACTTTAAAAAAATTAGGAAATGGGATACAAAGATGATGGGGCCCCAAAACCAAAAAATCTTCATAGGGAGCTAATGATCAATGATGTACCATTTTTGTGGTAATTATCCAAAAGAAATTTCAGACTGTTTTTGAACAACATTGAGGTTTCCTGAGCAAGCAAATCTACTATACTGTGTGGACCAGGTACTAGAAGGCTACTGTACATTTTACAGAATAGGTTTTAAATTCTGTCTGCTAGAATGACACAATCACAGTCGACTTCCAAAAATAATGCAGTGATGGGGGGGGAGGGGTGTCACTGACTTGAATTTTCAATTCTGTGTATCTTGTCCTGCCAGCAAACAACAGTATCATTGGGTCTTTAAAATATTCATTAGGTAACATACTTGCTTTGGTATTCTCTAGAATATTCAGATGATCTTCCCAACCCTTCACCTACCATTAGTTAAGTTTCCTCTGGAAATCAGGTCTTTCATATTATTAGCTTTTCCCCCCCTCAAAATCCACATTCTTACTCATCTGTACAATTAAAAATCTGTGAAAGAACTTTCACAAGACTACAACTGGAGAGCATTAGAAACATTAAGCCCATTCATTACCATAAAATATTGCAGACACGTAGCAGCTCAACCTAACTAATAGAAGTGGTAAGTTCACTGCTGTCTCACTAGGGAGACAAGGGAGAATAGGAACCAAAAAAGAGATAAAGAAAAGAAGATTGCACTATATATACTTGGAGATCTCATTAAATCCAGAAATTCACTGATGGGGTCCATGTCAGAAAACTGGGAACACCAAAGTTTAGCCCAAATGAGATGTCTTAAGCTTTCTTCTACTTAAAAATACCTTGTTTTCTTTTTTTAAAATTTTTTAAAATGTTTTATTTATTTCTGAGAGAGGGAGAGACAGCATGAGCAGGGGAGGGTCAGAGAGAGAGGGAGATACAGAATCTGAAACAGGCTCCAGGCTCTGAACTGGCTGTCAGCACAGAGCCCAATGAGGAGCTCGAACCCACGAACCGTGAGATCATGACCTGAGCCGAAGTCAGATGCTTAACCGACTGAGCCGCCCAGGCACCCCTGTTTTCTTTCTTTAAAACAAAACACAGGGGCATCTGGGTGGCTTCGGCTTCGGCTCAGGTCACGATCTTAGTCTGTGAGTTCAAGCAATGCATTAGGCTCTGTGCTGACAGTTCAGAGCCTGGAGCCTGCTTAGGATTCTGTGTCTCCCTCTCTTTACCCCTTTCCTGCTCACACGCTCTCTCAAAATAAACAAACATTAAAAATAAATAAATACATAAATAAATAAATAAGCATAGTGAAATACATAACTCTCGAAGTAAAAACATGAAAATGCTCCTTTCCCCAGAAACAAAGCACGAGCAACTGACTGGGATACAGTGCTATATAATTACACAGCAATATGTTAAAAGTAAGGGGGCTTTGGGGTGCCTGGGTGGCTTAGTCGGTTAAGCGTCCGACTTTCGCTTAGGTCATGATCTCACTGTTCGTGGGTTCAAGCCCCGCGTCAGGCTGTGCTGACTGCCAGCTCAGAGCCTGGAGCCTGTTTCAGAGTCTGTGACTCCCTCTCTCTCTGACCCTCCCCTGCTCAAGCTGTCTCTCTCTCTCCCTCCTAGAAATAAATAAAACATTAAAAAAAAAAAAAAAGTAAGGGGACTTCAATACTCTACATTCAACAATGGGTAGATCATCTAGGCAGACGATCAAAAAAGAAACAATGGACTTAAATGACATGTTAGGCCAGACAGACCCCACAGACATATACAGAACATTCCACTGAACATTAGTAAAATACATACTCTTCTCAAATGCACACAAAACATTCTCCGGGACAGATTATACATTAGGCGCAAAACAGGTCTTAATAAATTTAAGAAGATTCAATTGATTTCAGGCAACTTTTTGAGCCAAAAGAGTATGAAATTAGAAATGAATTATAAGAGGGGTGCCTGGACGGCTCAGTTGGAAGAGCAGGTGCTTCAATCTAGGGGTCATGGGTTGGAGCCCCATGTGGGGTGTAGAGATCACTTACATAAGTAAAACTTTAAAAAGAAGAAAAAATTAATTGTAAGAAAAGCAGAAAAATTCACAAATACATGAGACTTAAAACATACTACTGAATAACTAATGGGTCAAAGAAGTAAATTCAAAGGGAAAATCAAGGGGTGCCTGGGTGGCTTAGTCGGTTAAGCGTCCGACTTTTGCTTAGGTCATGATCTCGCGGTTCGTGGGTTCGAGTCCCGCGTCGGGCTCTGTGCTGACTGCCAGCTCAGAGCCTGGAGCCTGTTTGAGTCTGTGACTCCCTCTCTCTCTGACCCTCCCCTGCTCACGCTGTCTCTCTCTCTCTCCCCTAGAAATAAATAAAACATTTAAAAAAAAAAAGGGAAAATCAAGAAGTATCTTGAGACAAATGAAAATACAACGTGCCGAAACCGATGGGATGCAGCAAAAGCAATCCTAAGATGGAAGTTCGTGGCAATAAACATCTACATTAAGAAATAAGAAAGATCTGACATAAAAAGCCTAACCTTACTTAACTTCAAGGAACTACAAAAATAACAAATTATGGCCAAAGGTACTAGAAGAAAGGATGTAACAAAGATCAGAAGGGAAAAAAATGAGATAGAAACTAAAAAGACAATAAACAAGGAAAATGATTCAAATAAATAAAATTGTAAATAAGACACATTACAATTGATACCGTAAAAATAAAGGATCATATGGGCAAGATGGGTGAAAGAGTGTGGGAGACAGAGGCTTCCAGTTATGGAATAAGTAAGTCATGGGGATAAAAGGTACAGCACAAGGAATGCACTCAATGTAATATATGTAATGTATGGTGAGAGATGGTAGCTACGCTTGTGGTGAGCACAGCATAATGTGTAGATTTGTTGAATCACCACACCGTACACCTGAAACCAATGTAACATTGTATGTCAACTACAGTCCAATAATAAAAAAAAAAATACATGGAAAAAATACAAAGGCTCATGAACTACTGGAGCAATTACACACCAACAAATGGGAAATCCTAGAATAAATGGATAAATTCCTAGAAAATACGTAACCTATAAAGACTGAAATCATGAAAAAAGAGAAAATCTCAACAAATTATCAATAAGGAGATTGACACAGTAACTAGAAGCCTGCCAACAAACAAATGTCCAGGACCACATGGCTTCATTGGTCAATTCTGCCTGACTGTACCTCTCAAACTCTTTCAAAAAATAGTAGAGGAAACACGTACAACAGATTTTATGAAGTTAGCATTAACCTGATCCCGAATCAGACAAGGACACTACAATGAATGTGCATCTGATGAGCATGGATGCAAAATCCCTCAACAAAATATTAGCAAACCAAGTTCAAAAGTACCTTAAAAGGACCTTATACATCAGGATCATGTGGGATTTACTTCGGAGATGGAGGGTGATCCACCACATTAACAAAATCATTAAAATCATATGATCACCTCATTAGATGCAAAAAATGCATGTGACAAAATTCAGCATCCTTTCATGATAAAACTCTTAACAAAGTGGGTATATTGGGAATGAACCTTAACCTAATAAAGGCCATATATGGCAAACCCACAGCTAACACCATGCTTCCTGATTTCAAACAGTATTACAAAGCTATAGTAATTGACACAGTATGGTATTGGCATACATCTGGACACACAGGTAAACGGAACAGAACAAAGAGTCCAGAAATAAACTCACGCATACAAGGTTAATTTTTGACAAAGGAGACAAGAATATACAATGGGGGAAAGGACAGTTTCCTCAATAGATGGTGCTAGGAAAGTGGACAGCCATATGCAGAAGAGTGACACTAGACCATATTTTACATCATTTGCAATAATCAACTTAAAACAGATTAAAGATTTTAATGTGAGAACTGTAACCATATAACCCCTAGATGAAAACACAAGGGATAAGCTCCTTGTCATAGGTCTTGTAATGATTTTTTTTTAAATCTCACATCAAAAGCAAAAGTAACAGGGACCGTATCAAACTGAAAAGTTTCTGCAGAGCAAAGAAAACCATCAACAAAATGAAATGGCAACCTAGAGGATGGGAGAAAATATCTGAAAATCATATATCTGATAAGAGATTAAGATCTAAGATATATATTTAAAAACTCTTACAACTTAATAAAAAAAGGAGATTTAAAAAAGGGCAGAGGAAATGAGTAGACACTTTTCCAAGGACAACATCCAAATGGCCAAAAGGTAAAGGTATCTAATATCACTAATCATCAAGGAAATGCAAGTCAAAACTACAATGAGATTATCATCTCATACCTCTTAGGATGGCTTTTATATACAAGACGAATGGCTGGCGATAATGTGGAGACAAGGGAGCCCTTACACACCACTGGGGGAATGTACTGTGGTACAGACACTGTGCAAAGCACAATGGAAGTTTCTTAATGAATAAAAAACAGACCTGCCCTATGATTCGTCAGTTCCACTTCTGGATATTTACCCAAAGACGTGAAAACAATAACTTGAAAAGACATTTGCACCCCCATGTTCATTAGAGCATTATTTATAATAGTCAGTATGGAAATAACCAAAGTGTCCATCAACAGACAAACGGATCAAGAAAATGTGATCACTGGGTCAAGAAAATGACATACACATTCAGGAGTATTATTTGGCCTTATAAAAGAAAACTTTGTCACTTGTGACAGCATGGATGGACCCGGAGAGCCTTATGCTAAGTGAAATAAGCCAGAGAGAGAAAGACAAGTATTCCACAGTATCGCTGACATGTGGAAATTATCAACAACAACAACAAAAACAAGACAGTAAAGAACAAACTTAGAAACATGGTAGGGAGGCGGTTACCAGAGGCTGCAGGGGGGGAATATGGGAGAGACTGGTAAAAGAGTACAAATTTTAGTTATAAAGACGAATAAGATCGAAAGATCTAACGTAGAACATGGCAACTACAGTTGATAACACTGTTTCTGCATAAATGAAATTTGCTAAGGGAGTGGAATTTAAATGTTCTCATACACAGTGTGAGATGGGATGTGCGTATGTGAGGTGAGTGACATGTTAAATTAACTCAAGGGGAATTCTTTCACAATGCACAACCTGCAGTCATCTCAATGTAGACGTTAAATATCTTATACTGTTGTCAACTATACATCAAAAACCCCATCCCTTCTACAGACAGCGTGCAGTATAGACTGTACCTCAGAAAAACATTGTTTTCAAAATATCTTCTGAGTAAATTTAATTGACCATCTACTAGGTGCCAGGCACTGTTTTAGGCACTGGGTTAAAAACCTTTGTAGAGCCAATCCCGACCTGGGATGCCCTGCTGTCTCCCCTCACCTTACAGAGCCTACCGTATTTGAAGGCCCAGCTCAAGTCTCTCCTTCTCAGCCATTTTAGTTCTCATCGATTTCTTGCTTCCTCCAACTCCCAGAGTGCCAGAGTCTATATCTCACAATTTAGCCCTTGCTCACGTATTGGATCGCATACTGTTGTGTCAGCTCGTCTTGCTAACTCTACGATAATGCAGTTCTTGAAGGGAGGGATAAGATCTCATACTCCGCCTGTGTCTTCATCACCCGAGAGAGAGAGAGAGAAGGGCACAGTGCAGGTGCCCCTCGTCTCCATGCTCCTCTGCAGTCCCAAAGCCCATGGACTTTATGTCTATCCAGGCATTTATCACAATGCTCTAAACTTTGTTGACTCTTTTGCTGGAATAAAAGCTCCTTGAAGTCAAACCCTCTTTTTAATGATACGTGATAGTTTACATGGCATATGTTGTTAGGTTACATGGCAACATGTTCAAAAAGATGCTTTATAGACAAAGCAACAAATACTAGGAGGTCACAGCACCAAAGTTAACAGCCATTGCCTCTAGGAGTTGTTAGTACAGGTAATTGTAATTATCTTATTTATGCTTTTCTGTATTTTCTAAGTTTCCTAACATGAACATGTATTGCTCTTTTAATCAGGAGCAAAAAGAACAGTGACAGAAGATGCTCAGGTTAGTTCAGTCCGAAGCTCCAGGGACAGTGAAGTGGCTGAGAGGTGGGTTCTGAACAGAAAGCATCATGGTGACTACCAGGGACTGGGGACAGGGGCCTGGGAGTTACAGCTGAACGGTTACAAAGTCAGTTCTGCAGGACAAAGTGGTTAGGTGGACGGCGGTGATGGCTACACACGGTGAATACACGGATGTCACCAAGCTGCCTGCTCACAAATTCTTAAGATGGACATTTACGCTGTGTATCTTACCACAGATAGAAAAACAAACAAAATGAAATGGGCTCTGATATCAAAGACCCCTTGCTACCTACGAGTTGTTTCACCATGAGTCAGTCCCTCACCTCTCCCCAGATGAGGATTTCACTGTACACCTCACAGGGCTTGTAGAGATTAGATTAGTTCATCTGTGACACTTGGAAGAGCACCAGGCAAATATGAAGCAAGCAATAAATGTGAGCTATGACCATGGAGAACACATGCAAGACCGCCAAGTCCTCTCGGAGGCAGAGAGGCAAGGGAGCCTCAGGGGTTGGGGTATTTCCCCATCGCCTGAGCTGCAGGGAAGCTATTCAGAAGGCAGCATGACTTCTGCACGCAGACTTTATAGGGTAAGGAAGGGAAGGAAAGGACCCCTGCTCCCCCTGGAGCCCCGGCCAGGGTGGCCGGCTGCAGGCCCATGCATAAGGCTCTTCCTGCTGGCTGCTGCTCCGTCTCATCACCAAGACAGTTCTCTGAGGGGACAACTCGAGCCCTACCCCTTAACTAGCACGTGACCCAAACTGTGCCGTTCTTGATCTCTATGTTTCACTTTCGTGTGTACAACATCGGGATGAGATTTAGTCATTATGGCAATGAAGAACTTTACCTCAAAGCTTGATTCTATTTTTTTCCTCAAAAAGTACTAAAAGGACTACAAAATAGTCCCTGAGGGAATAGGAGATGTGCTAGAGGAGATGGCATTTTAGCCTGTCCCTAATTACAGCGGATCAGATGAGAATCCTGGCCCAGGGGCTTCATCTTCCATCTCTAAAGCAATGAGGGGTATGCTCACCCCTTCTCATACATCCTCCCCCTGGGAAAATATACAGACAAGGATGGGACCATCCAGGGTCTACTAGCCACCTGCCTCTCAACACCGGTTGGCTAGACTTTACAGCAGTTAGTGAGTCAGTGAAAGCAGGTGTGGTGTACGCTTTGAGACGAGGGCATAAAGGACATGGTTTTATCACTAATTCAATGAGTAGATTATTTTTAATCATTTGAAAAGCTCCTAAAATTCTAAATAAGCTTCTTTAAATCCAATGTTGTAATCTAGAATAATTTAAACACTTTACTACTTCTTTTAGTTAACTCAGAATGTAAGCATTCAGAGAAGTGAAAAGGCACACGAATCTGGGCCAAATAACAGAGAGGAAGTCTGAAGGAAAGAACAGATCCCAGAGAACATATACACACAAATCCAGTCCACCATAGCACCAGCCTCACCCTCTCTGAGAGTCCGGCAGAAGAGCAGGAGTATCTATACTCTTACAATGAAGCAATGGACTTAAACAATTTTATTGCCTCTATTAGTCAAATTATTTTAAAATAATTTTACAGTAATTTTTAATTGTTAAAATCTATAGTTCCTTAGATATGTAATAAAAACCTCAAGTGACAGAAACTCCATTTCATCCCATTTTGGAATTTTACAGTCACATCATTTTTACTTTCAACATAATCAAGTTTGCTTCTGGGCTCTCTAGATACTGCCCACTACTAATTAGTACTGCGCAGATCCCAGTAACAGGAAAAGAAACGACGCACGTCATGAGGGTCAAGTTTCAGGAAGAAATATGAGCTAGACTACTCTGATCACTGGGAGCATCAGTTGGCTGGAAAAATTAAACATTTATGCCAGGCAGTTCCACCCTGTGACCTAGCTGAAAAAGTTTAAATTTACCCATGCTAATTAATAGCAACCAATGATGCAACTGAAGAAACTTAATTGCAATTTCTCATCTGCTGACAAACTGAGAGGAAAAAGCGGGAGGGAGCTGCTTGCTTCATCTCTTGAGCACTATATAAACAATCTGAAGGCAAGGCCAAATTTGATCCCAGTGAAACTGGAAAATATTTTATATATGTAAACTCTAACACTGTAATACCCAATTGTGCAAATATTAAGACCTGGGTTACATACAGAGAGAGACTCAACTTAGATCTCTGGCGAAGTCTGTCTGCTTATTTGCCCTAGCACCCAGGGGTGAGGCAGAGTCCTCACTCAGGAGTGTGACCCAAGCACTAAATGGGGCTCTAGGCTCTTAAGTGCCAGGCAAGTAGCTAGAAGCAGTCTTGGCTCTGCTCCTTGGATGTGCCTTCTGCAAGATGAAGTTGGCAGTGGGTCCTTCCTCCACACCCCCTCTACCTCCCACAGCTACCAAGGACGTAGAAATCCATCCCGCTTACATTTAAGGGCTTCGGAGGGTCAAAAGTCTCTCACATCGTCTGCTACTCAGTGCCCTCCTTCCATAAGATGTTTACCATCTTCTAGTTTATCTACTGTCTAAATACCACTGGCTGCGCCAAAAGCGGTCACACGAAGTATTCACAAGACAGCCCTCCTGGCACCAGTTTGAAAAAGGCCTGCCGCCCTCATGCCTTTTGCTGTTGGTCACACCACTGTCCCTCAGCTCTCACAGATCAGCCCGAGGGGAACACAATGGGATCGAGTGGAAGATCCCACACTTAGAAATGAACAAACTGCGGGGCAGGAAAGGGGTGCGTGTCTGTGTGTGAACTGAACCACACAATGCGCATCCTGGCACAAACCAACCGTAGAAACAGAAAGAAAAACAGAAGAAAAGCTGTAAGGAAAAAAATAAACAGAAAGATATTCCTTTCCTATTCCTCCTGTCTCATAGCGGAGTATTCTCAGAGCTGGAGGCACTTAACAAAAGTCTGGACAAACACTGGAGAGGAATGTAAAAGGACAAGAGACACACTGGCTGATGCCTGGATGGGTCTCAGTCTTCACCCTGTATTCACTCAAGGTGCACAAAGACCGGCTAGGAGATACGGGCGGGGCTGCATTAAGGAGACAAAATTTCCAGAGGCTCAGCCTCCACAGGCACTTCTACCTAATTACCAGCAGGTCCCAGCAGACACCGCACTGGAGGTCATGCTGCTGCTCTTCTCCCTCTTGCCCTCAACTACCCTTCTGCGATGGGGGGGAGGGGGGGAGACAACTCACACCAGCCTCAATCACTGTATAGTATTCTTGCTCTGAAATGTAAAACTCCTCAGGGTGCCAAATGAAGGGTGGGGTAGAAGTACAGTACTGGTATCGGTGAGGCCTCTTTTAACTGAGGCGCCGTAACTTGTGTGAGGGCTCCATGACTTTCCCTGTTTCAGTTAAGGGAAAGACCTGACGTCAGAAAAGGACTCTTCTGGCCATTTCTCCCATGCTGGGGTATTCTGATTTCAGAACACGGGAACGGAAGGTGGTAAAGATGCTAGGTAGAGTTTAACTACTTGCCGTTTCTATTCCCTGTCTCTCAAGTATTTATCATGTACCAGCTTTGGCAAAGTTCCAAATCCTGTCTCGATTTAGAATTCAAGAATGGGACAGCTGTCACAGTGACATATACTAACATGTTTATCTGAACCTCAAAATACCATCGCTCTCCTGACAGTCAGTTGACCTGAGCTGTGCCTGAGTATGGGCTGGCTCTAGGCTGTGTGGTGCATCACGTAAATGAGCTACATCTGTGGTTTTGAGGGAAAAATGTTTGAGGGGAAAAAAGCTCATGATAAGATAAAAGCATTTTATCAAAAATTATTACAAGGACACAGATGTGTTTGAGCAAAAACTATTTCAATGTTCTCCCCCCTTCTCACTACTGCAAGGTACATGTGAGTAAGAGGGCAGAGCTACGTGCAGCAAGAGTTGAGAGCGCCAGTGAGGCTTCTCCAGCCACATTTCCCAGAGGCCAAGGCACCTATGACTCCACTGGAGGCTCATAAGACCTCTACAAGTGAGCTTTCTCCAAGTTTGTTCAAGTAACACTGAAGAAAATCCTAATTGAGCTGTCAACTTATGGATCATAGAAAAGTATTTTTGAGGGGTGCCTGGATGGCTCAGTCAGTTGAGTGTCCGACTTCAGCGCAGGTCATGATCTCACGGCTCATGAGTTCAAGCCCTGCATTGGGCTCTGTGCTGAGAGATGAAAGCCTGGAGCTTGCTTTGGATTCAGTGTCTCCCTCTCACTCTGTCTATCTCCCACTCATTCTCTCTCTGTCTCAAAAATAAATATTAAAAAAAAAAGAAAAATATTTTTTTTTAAATGTTTTTTTTTTTTTTTATTTCTAGGAGAGAGAGAGACAGCGTGAGCAGGGGAGGGTCAGAGAGAGAGGGAATCACAGACCGAAACAGGCTCCAGGCTACGAGCTGGCAGTCAGCACAGAGCCCGACGCGGGGCTCGAACCCACGAACCGCGAGATCATGACCTAAGCGAAAGTCGGACGCTCAACCGACTAAGCCACCCAGGCGCCCCAAGAAAAATATTTTTGATAACACATTGTTATCTGAACTTTTGACACACAGTTTGGGAAAGGGTCGAAAAACTGAACGGTATTGTGAGATTCAAAAACCCCACCAAACCCCCACTCCCATCTGTCTACTATTGTGAGCAAGGCTTCTTAATCTTGAATCTATTAAAAAATTACTTGTTACTGAAAAGCCTGTCACATTCTAGCAATAGGTGACATTCTCAGATGTCTAAACCCAGTGGAAAACAAATCCATTTTATGAACATTTTACATTTTATGTTAATATTTTCATAAATTTTATAACACTTGTTATTTCTGATCAGTCACATATTTGTAAGAATAATGTGATGCAAAGAAACTTAATATTAAAGTCTTAAGTTCACAGGATATACACTAATTTTTACTTTTATAAGTATTTTTGTGATAGCAAAGTGTGATAATCAGTAAAAGACCTTAAAAGATTAAAAAGTTTAGGATAATATTCTGTAGAAAATATGGGATGGAAGTAGGAGTCAAAGGATTAAATGGAACTATAAACTTTCCAACTCTTAGAGTAAAAGCTTGCTCCAGGTCTCTATGGTATTTGGTTCCACTGGACATCATTAAGAGTAGCATCTCATTTTCATTTTAAAAGGTCAGTGTGTATAATACACCAGACCTTTCTCATCTCTGATAATAATCCAACACTAACATTCTAGGACTCCAATATATTTAGTGAACTCAGGGTAGATACCTGCAAAGCCCTGGGCACAGGTGCCTGCTCAAATTCTACGCCTCACCCCAGGACTGGCCCTGGTTTCAAAGGTCACTGGGCATCAACACCCAGGACCTAACCCCTGGGTGAGTCCCACTGAGAAACCCTGAAGGGATGAGAGAGAAGAGGAGAAAGAAAATAGGGGAAGCACAGGATAATGGGATTATGAGATCAGAGCCCTTCAATGAAAGGACAATGGGAGTAAGGAAATATGGAAGAAAGGTTTCAAATCACTAACCAGTATCAGTATTAGTTCTGAGCTGGAAATCTGTTTTGTAAAAGCTTCAATCACAGAGAGTTTTAGAGTTCAGGATCAGTTATCAGTATCAGTATTCATTTCATGTAGTATTATCCAACACTGAGTAACATAATCCTGTCCAAAACAGATTGGAAGGAAAAAGAAATAAGTCATTAGTTTTGGAAATCTAAGTCTCCATGTAATTTTTGGGGGGCACCTGGGTGGCTCAGTAGGTTAAGCGTCTGACTTCGGCTCAGGTCATGATCTCAAGGTTTATGAGTTCGAGCCTCACATTGGGCTCTGTGCTGACAGCTCAGGGCCTAGAGCCCGTTTCGGATTCTGTGTCTCCTTCTTTCTCTGCTCTTCTGCCACTCACATTCTGTTTCTCTCCCTTGTTCAAAAATAAACATTATAAGTATACACACACACACACACACACACACATATATAATTTATTGTCAAGTTGGCTAATATACAGTGTATACAGTGTGCTTTTAGTTTTGGGAGTAGATTCCTATGATTCATTGCTTATGTACAATACCCAGGGCTCATCCCAACAAGTCCCTTCTTAATGCCCATCCCCCATCCCCCCCCATCAGCCCTCAGTTTGTTCTCTGTATTGAAGAGTCTCTTACGGCTTGCCTTCCTCTTTTTCTGTTTGTATCTATTTTCCCTCATTTTGTTCCCCCATAGTCTTCTGTTAAGTTTCTCAAGATCCACATGAGTAAAAACGTTATGATATCTGTCTTTGAATGACTTATTTCACTTAGCATTATATCCTCCAGTTCCATCCATACTCTTTTTAGAAAGAAGCAAAGCAAAACATGTACAGACGTGGAAGTGGAAGACGGGGTCAAAGTGAGCCTGGCTGGAGATGGTGCTGGATACGGGGTCCAAGATGGCAAATGTCAGGAGATCTCGGACTTTCCTTCCTGATTAAGACAAATTATTCCTAGACTGCACCTGGCAGGTAAGCATCTATTATGAGTTCATAAAAGCCATGTATTTATGGTTTGGGATTTTTTTTTTTTAAGACTTTTAAGTAATCTCTATATGAGTATGGGGCTCAAACTCACACCCTGAGATCATAAGTCTCATACTCTACCACTTGAGCCAACCAATTGCTCCAAAGTCATTTTGGATAATGATGTTATACAATAAAACCATTTCATCATAAGGGGCATCAAGTTTTTAAAAAGTTGGGACTGGACCCCAGTTCAGTGTAGACTTGTGAGGTTTTCATCTGCAGGATGTTTATACTCTCCACTCTGTTCTGGCATGCTCTCAAGTCAATAGAGACATCATGAGAAGCTATGGTTCAATACCAAATATCCCCCAGTACTTTAAAGACTTCTTCTTATAAAGTTGAGAAACTAGGAATGCGGAGCTATGGGGAAGAGCTGGTTGAAGGAAATGTACATGGCTTTTGCAATGGAGGCTTGCCCACACAGAAAGGAACTGAAGTGTTTGAATATTTTTTTATTTTTTAAGTAATCTCTACACTCAACATCTATCATGAGTTCATAAAAGCCATGTACTTATTTTCTTTTTTAAAGATTTTTATTTTTAAGTAATCTCTATACTGACCATGGACTTCAGCTCACAACCCTGAGATCAAGCAGGCCAGGTGCCCCCGCAGTGTTTGGATTGTTCAGTCTAATAGAATCATGGAAATGCAGGGTGCCTGGGGGGCTAAGTCAGTTAAGTGTTCGACTCTTGATTTTAGCTCAGGTCACCATCTCACGGTTTGTGGGTTCAAGACCGTTATCAGCTCTTCATGGACTGCTCTGCTCTGCACTGACAGTAAGCTGCCTGCTTGGGATTCTTGCTCCCTGCCCCCTCCTCCTCCCCTGCTCGCAAGCTCTCTTTCTCCAAAAATAAATAAATAAACTTTAAAGAATCTGAAAAAGAAAAAAGAGAATCACAGAAATGCACTGCAGGCTTTTAAAAAATGCCTTTGCTTTGAACTTTAGTACAAAAACATTATGGTTATTACATTTTCTTAAAATATTTTATTTATTTCTGAGAGGGAGAGGCAGTGTGAGCAGGGGAGGGTCAGAGAGAGAGGGAGATACAGAATCTGAAGCAGGCTCCAGGCTCTGAGCTAGCTGTTGGCACAGAACCCAATGTGCGGCTTAAACCCACAAACCATGAGATCATGACCTGAGCCTTAGCTGGACGCTTAACCAACTGAGCCACCCAGGTGCCCCTACAGTTTAAAGTTTTGAACTATTTTCTTTTGGAGGATACATGAAGGCAGACATTGGAGGGGTAAACACAAAAAATTACTTTTAAAAACATACTCTAATGATGATATTTGTATTTTTCTCTCAAGATACATTGTAGTTGGGGCACCTGGGTGGCTCAGTCAGTTAGGTGTCCAACTCTTAATTTTGGCTCAGGTCATGGTATCACAATTCGTGGGATCGAGCCCCATATTGGGCACCAGGCTCATGGCACAGACCTGCTTGGCATTCTCTGTCTGTCTCTGTCTCTCTCTCCTCCTCCCGCTCCGATCTCTCTGCCCTTCCCCAGCTTGTGCTTTCTCTCTCAAAATAAATAAATAAATTCTTTAAAAAAGATACACTGCACTTTATTTATTTTTAAGATATATTGTACTTTAAATCTCTATGGCTGGCTAACTCTTACACCTTTTGATTGTTTCTATTGCCTACTAGAGGGGATCCTATGACAGTGCTCAAAGACCAATACTTACAAATGCTAGGTAAGTCCTTCAATCCACAGTAGTAAATGTCCCCCTAAGAATGTTAGCCTCTTATAAGCTTAGTAGAGAACATTTATTTACACAGTTTTGCAATAAAAAGTAAAACTGAAATCATTCTTCTAGAGAAAAAGAGTTTATCTTTCAAAGTATGACAGGTATGATCCAACATAACATTATGTCCTATCTTTTAAAAGAATAGTTATTCTTCATTTAGACAGAATGGTTGCTTTAGACATAAACTAGACTTCTAGCCTGAACAAATTCATGACCCCACCACTAAACCTGACACTTATGAGACAAAAGATGGTAGCAGACAGATTCAAGCAAGAGAAATACAGAAAACTGTATTTTCCATGGCATCCCAAAAAGCTCAAACACAGCTGAAGTTTGCATACAAATTCTGTTGACCAAATAGTTTTTGACAGATGTGGTATCAATTCTACAGTGACGGTTTCATTCATTAGAGAGTATGTAATCCATTTAATGAGTTGGAATCAGCATTAATTTAACATAAAAGGAAATACCACTTATTGTAAGGATGAATGTTCCTTTTGTGAAACTGATTTAATTTTATTATTTTCTTTATTTTTGGGGGGGTGGGAGACTGCTTGTGTGCACATGAGGGGAGGGGCAGAGAGAGAGAGAGAGAGGAGAGAGAGAGAGGAGAGAGAGGAGAGAGAGAATGAACCTCAAGCAGGCTCCACACCCAGAGTGGAGCCTGACACAGGGCTCCATCCCACGACTGTGAGATCATAATCTGAGCCGAAATCAAGAGTTAAATGTTTAACCAACTGAACCACACAAGATGCTCCGGGCTTTAAACACACAAATATACCTATTTGCATACTAAATCATGGTGGTAAATATGTTTACTAAGGGTTTGAAAAATACTGGCTCTGTAGAATACAAATATAAATTTTTTACCCTGAAAATTTCAGATTGAAAGACACTAACATGTATAATTAACATCTTAATAATATATACATTTGGTTTGTCCTGATGAGTTTTAATATAATTAGAGGCTGATTCTTTAGTATGATGATTAACTGCTGCTAATAATATTGAGCATTATGCTAAACCAAGGACTTCCTAGACAATTTACATAAATTATTTATCTCTCAATACACATCTAAGGTAGAAGTTATTCTCCTAACTTGAGGGTGTTACGCTGAGCGAAATAAGTCAGGCAGAGAAGGACAGATACCATATGTTTGCACGTATAGGAGGATTAGTAAGAACTTAATGGAGGCCTGTGGGGGAGAAGAAGGGGGGAAAAATAGTGGGGGAGAGGGAGGGAGGCAAACTATGAGAGACTCTTGAATGCTGAAAACAAACTGAGGACTGATGTGGGTGGGGGGGAGGGAAAAGGGGGTGATGGGCATGGAGGAGGGCACTTGTAGAGATGAGCACTGAGTGTTATATGGAAATATACTTGACAATAAACTATTAAAAAAGAAAAAGAAAAGAAAACTTTTTCCTCCTAACTTTACCCAGGAGGAAGCCCTATCCAGGCTGTTACAGCAGGCTCCCTGGGGTCTCACAGGTAGGAAGCAGCAAAGCTGAGACAAATCCCAGCATCTGGCTCTAGAGCTTAGCTGAGTCACTCTCCACATAGTAGAATCAGAAAATAATTGTTTAAAATGACTATTTCTGGGATTAGGTCCTTGGATGTCCCATTTGCAAAGTCTCAGATGAGGTAACCACGTGCAGAGAGCAGGGACATTAGAGAAATGCCGAAGTGGGCACGCCCGAGTTTCACTGACGGCAAGCTGCAGAGTGAAAGGAAAGTGACTACATTTGTTGGTGCAGGAAGTCCTCAGAGCACTCCTAGGATGCACACTGTCACGCTACACAAGGTAAAGTCCAGGCAGACTCTTTAGCAGCTCAGGACTCACATGTTTACATGGTTCATCATTCTTGTTGGGCAAAGTTCCTGATAGAAGAATGAAGAGAACTTTACTCAGAATTCTAGCCTAACTGATGTCCAGGTGGAGCTGTGGACCATTGTTTTATTATTATTTTTTTTTATTTTTTTATTTTTTTAATGTTTTTATTTATTTCTAGGAGAGAGAGAGAGAGAGCGAGCGGGGGAGGGTCAGAGAGAGAGGGAGACACAGACTGAAACAGGCTCCAGGTGGCAGTCAGCACAGAGCCCGATGCGGGGCTTGAACCCACGAACCGCGAGATCATGACCTAAGTGAAAGTCGGACGCTTAACCGACTAAGCCACCCAGGCGCCCCATGTGGACCATTGTTTTAAAGACAATCTACATCTTTATGGAATTTAGAAGATTCTGCTTGGTGCTGCCCTTCCCCACGTCAGATCGACCTGCACAGCTAGGCAGGTACACATTCCACGTATCTAATATACCACACTTAAAATTCAAAGCACAAAACAAGTAGCTGGTATGAAGAAGGGTATGTGAAATTATATCCTACACTTTGGGGAGTCTGTGCTTTCTGAGAGAATTTCTGGGTAATTTTATGGGGAAACACAAATGTGGTGTGACAACAGGAAAAGAGCATTTTCTTTTCCTATTTTCTCAACAGTGAGAAGTCACGATGAAACCCCATTAAAAGGGCACAAAGAGTGGTTCAAATTCTGTCAGGCAAACCTACGACTTATCCTAATTTCTGACTCTCAAGTTTCCATAAACTTTGTTGTATGTCACTTTTATGCCAACATTAAGATTCTCTTCCAAAGAATATGTAAGGAAACATGCCTGCTTAATGTTACATTAGAGAATTGATAGTTAATTTACCATTCCAATACATTTTCTTAGGATGCTCCAGATACTGAAGTCATTTCTGGAAAACATAGGGGAGGGCAGGCTTGTTCTGAAAGAAGAAAAGAAAAATAAACATTTTAATGCCACTGACACTAGGAGGGAAAAGCTATTGTCATTAATATGAACACCACAGGCATGCACGTATAGACACCTTAAAAATGTGCCTTTTTATAGACAAGGTAAAACAGGGTCTGTCGGAGGCTGTACCCCGATCACTGCTGTGCTGGCCCCTGAAAAGTGTCACAACAGATCCACTGGCCCTGTGCCACTGGTGTTATTCTGACCCTAATGACCCCAGCTCCCCCGCTGGCATCCAGCTTTCTGCCCCACCTCACAGGGCTCGTCTTCCTGTCATGTGCTGGCACAGTGGATTCTGGTTCGCTTCTGCTTCGAGACACAACTACTGTTATCTGGATGCTTCATACATGTTTGTACTCCAGCTGCTAAATAATGTAAACAAAATGCCATCACAGGGCCTGTTTTTAAGAAACTGAATGGGAAAATGGAAATAAGCTATAAAGCCAAAGTAAAATTTAGGCCTAGCATCTTACATTAGCACTTTCCCAAAGACATTGATGTGAACAAAATTTAGCCCCTCTGGATATACAGGAAACCCCTTGCCAATTAACCTGTCCAGAAGGAGGACTGTCAAAGCCTCCGCAGGGGTCTGGAGGCAGCAGAAGGCTGATGGAGGTCAGGGGCAGAGTGGCCTGGATAAGCCACGTGTCAGGGCTCAGGCATCCAGACCTGGCTGGTCACAAGCTGACCCCCCTTTCACAGATCACAATGACAGCACTACCGGCGTAGTGGGGACAGGGGCCCAGACCACCTTTCTGAAACTGTTAAAATACTACATTCTTTTCAGTTATCTTAGATTATGGCAAGAGATGCTGGTATAGCAACTGCTGCTTAGAACACACCTATGTAACTAAAGCATCAAACAAAATAGTAAACACAATAATGTATCTTCAAAAAACTTTTATTCTACAAACTAAATTAATTTGAATTACAGAAGTGAACATTAAGTTTTAAAATAAATAGTATTTTTAAGTCCTCCACGGTAAAATCCTTCTGATTTCTTTTTCTTTTTTAGGAACACACACTGCTCATTTGGCAAATCTGTCATCTAACCAATCTGCCAGATAAGTAGCCACAGATGGTATTTAAATCACATTCTCCACCATTCAGGACCATGAATCTCCATGACATGAACAGTGGAACCCAGGGACAGATTTCCCACCATTATCTACCATTTGCATGTTCAGTGTAGTTTTAGAGATGTGTACAGTTGACCCTGTTTAGAGATGTGTACAGTTGGTTTGAGCTGCAGGGGTCCACTGACATGTGGGGTTTTTTTCTAATACAGTACAGCATTATAAATGTATCTGCTCTTCCTCGTGATTTTCTAAAATCTCACTTTATTGTAAGATATAGTATATAATACACATGACATACAAAATATGTGTTAATTAACTACTTATAGGTTACTGGTAAGGCTTCTGGTCAATAGTAGGTTATTAGTAGTTACGTTTTTGAGGGTTCAAAAATTATATATGGATTTTTGACTGCCCAGGAGATGAACTGTCCAAGGATCAACTACACAAAGTTTTTTTATCTTTTGTCTGTGAAAAAATCAGCCAGAAATGGAACAGATACTAGAAGTTTGAGCCGGAGATAAGCTTCGTGAAGACTGAATGAAGGGCTGTAATTCCTCCCAACCAACAGCTACACTGAGAGCACAGGTATGTATCACTATTTTTATATTTTTTTAATGTTTTATTTCTGAGAGACAGAGAGAGAGAGAGACAGACAGACAGGCAGACAGCATGAGCAGGGGAGGGCCAGAGAGAGGGACACATGGAATCCAAAACAGGCTCCAGGTTCTGAGCTGTCAGCACAGAGCCCGAAGCGGGGCTCGAACCCATGAACCGTGAGATCATGACCTGAGCCAAAGTCAGACGCTTAACCGACTGAGCCACCTAGGCACCCCTATATCACTATATTGGTTAAACACAAGAAGAACAAGAAATATTCTGGAAACAGAAGAAGATAAGACACCCCAAAAAAATTTTTTTAAAAATTTTCAATTTAGAAATCATTACAGGATTGTCAGCCAAGTTTCCCACCTGGGAATATCCCACATTCATTTTTATGCACTTATCTCACTATGGCATTTTATGAAAATTTGGTAGTTACTCATTCATCAGGAGGCCAGATTATCTGCAACATTATCTACTCCAGAAGCCAACCAGAAGGCAGAGATAAAAGGGACAGTGAAATGTAACAGGCCATCACAAAGTCCATGCTATCTTCTTGCATAAGACATGCAAAAGCAAACTCCTTTAGATCTGACTGTGTGCAATACACTGATCAAAAACCGCAAGAGAAACCCTGGCCACTGGGACAAGTGCACAACATGGAAGGCATAGCCCAGTGAAAGACCTCAGGGTTGTTGACTGTAATCTGAGTCAATGGCATGATGATGCTGCCAAAAAGGCAGGTGCAATCTCAGACCGCCAAAAGGAGAATGGCAGCTAGAACATTCCCAAGGGGCAAGTCTGCAATGATCAGACGTGAGCCAGGATTCAGATCCATGTGCCATTTTTCTTTTTTTATTTTTTTATTTCTAGGAGAGAGAGAGACAGCGTGAGCAGGAGAGGGTCAGAGAGAGAGGGAGTCACAGACTGAAACAGGCTCCAGGCTCTGAGCTGGCAGTCAGCACAGAGCCCGACGCGGGGCTCGAACCCACGAACCGCGAGATCATGACCTAAGCGAAAGTCGGACGCTTAACCAACTAAGCCACCTAGGCGCCCCCATGTGCCACTTTTAAAAGGAACCTGAACACTCCCGCTCAAGAAGACTTACCAGAGGTCAGGCAGACGTGTCTGGGAAACATTTCTTACAAGAAATGGATGAAAGAAATGTGCAGTCCAGGACAAAGAAAAGAAACTGGAGGTCTTGGGGAACAGCAGGCATTACAGAGGTCTTGGGGCAGTAGAGGACAGGGCCAGGAACAACGGCATGCCATCACCACACTCCGTCCCCTTCAACAAAAGCACTCCCTAAGCACCTCTGGTGGCTTCAGTATTCTCCACAGCACTGATCAACACACGACATACTACTGTAGGCTCTCAAGTATTAACCACTTCCCCTCAAATGGTATCTGAGCTCCTGGAGAACTCAGGTTTCATCTACTGCTGTGTCCAGGTTGCCCAGGGCAGTGCCAGACACAAAGGAGGAGTTGAAGTACTTGATGAGCAAACTTCGGAATGTAGAAGACCTTTTAGCATGCATTATCTCCTTCATAAAGAATTTGGTTTATTCTGTGCTACTCAAGTGATCAGGACTGGGACCACTGGTAGAAGTTACCAGTAGCATACTGATAGAAAAGTCTTATAATGAATTCCAAAAATGATAAACAAGAGATTCTTATTAAGTAAAGTTTTCAAACTGAGGCTGAATGGATCCCTTTCTGTCACAGCCCGGGAAGGCAGCCCTGTACTGGGTGGGAAGCTGATCTAGAACAGCTGGCCAGGGATGCGATTCAACACCCGATAAGGAACATCATGGGCCCCCATACAAAGAACTACCCAGTCCCAAATGTTAGTGATGCCAGTGTTGCGAAACCTCCCATAGAAATATGAAAGCTTCATACAGAAGTTTAAATTTTGCAGTGGCTACAGTAAAAAAAGAGACCGAGATAAATTCATTTCAATAATATACTTTATTTGGGAATGTCGTCACCATCACGGTGCCATGAGTCATTCGTCCTCTCTCCTCTCTGATTTACAACTAATTGGACATACGTACCCTGTGGGGGGTGGGGGTGGGGTGGGGAATCACAGTGTCTCTGCCCAGCATAGCAGGATGCTGGAGAAATTCATCCGTCTGTGTACCCTAGGTCGGGTAGGCTGGCCTGTGGAAGAGGCAGTGGACCTGGCAGCCACAGACAGTGATGGTAGAGAGGGCAGGGGCCTTCTCTTCTCAGTCCCGCACTGAGCCAGCACACAACCTTTCTGGCAGAGGAGGTGGAGGGTTAAGGCAGTGAACGGGGTCTGCCTGCAAACAGGTGCAGCTGGAGGGACCGAGTACCCTGAAGAGAGACCTCCGAAGGAAAGCATCTGCTGTCCTCCCCAAGCAGCAAGAGACTGGTCCACAGGCCTCCGGAACCCCTCCCACTTGAAGTTTCCCTGACAGGGCTGTGGGTATGCACAAAGCCCCAGTGCAAAGTACACACCTCCCTCCCACTCTGCCGCCACCCTAGGTTTTTTTCATGCTCCTACTCTTAGCAGGAAGTCAGCTCTGGTAACAAAAACCAAAAAGTTGTGCTATAGCCCCATCTTCTGGAAAACGAAAGGAAAACCCTTATTCAACCTGTTGAACCATTAGACTTTTAAGTAAAGGAAACTGTGGCTAAATAAGAAAGATGTTCACTACTTCAGATGTGGAGGCAGGGGCACTTCTCATCAAACACCATGAAAAAATCACATAATATAAAAATCTATCATGACAATTTTCCAGCAATGAAACCCCAAAACATGGAATACTGCTATCTAACTGATAATTTAAAACAGCAGTTATGATGAAATTCAATGAGCTAAAAGAAAACCCCAAATGGCAATACAATGATCTCAGGAATAAAATTAACAACTAGAGTGCTTTACCAGAAAGACTGAAATTCTAAAAAAAAAAAAAAAAAAAAGTAAACAGAAATTCTGTAACAGAAGGACTCAATAAAAGAGACAGAGTGCAATGGAAACAGAGCAGATCTTATGGAAGAGAGAATTAGCAAGCTTGAGGAGAGAAACAGAGAAATGATTCAGGAAGAAGAGGAGAACAAGAGTTCAAAAAAGTGAAAACACCCTATGAGAACTATCTGACTTTATTAAAATGCTAACAGAAGAATAACAGGTATCTCAGAAGGAGAGGAGAGGGAGAAGGGAACAGAGAGCATATTTAAAGAAAGAAATAGCTGAGAACTTCCCAAACCTGGGGAAGCATCTGATATGTAAGTTCGTGAAGCTAACAGAACACCTTATTACCTCAATCAAAAAGACTTTCTCTCAGATACATTATATTAAAACTGTCAAAGTCAGTAATAATGAATGAATTTGAAAGGCATGGGGGAGGGGGGAGGACAGTAACCTACAAAGGTACTCCCAGTAGGCTACTAGCAGATTTCTCAGGGGAAATACAGGCCATGAGAGAGTGGGATGACATATTCAAAATACTGAAAGATAAAAACTGCCAGCCAAGAACACCCATCCTGGCAAAGCTATCCTTTATATATGAAAGAAAAATAAAGGCTTTCCCAAAAAACTAAAGTTAAAGGAGTTCACCACCACTGGACCTGCCTTAAAAGAAATGTTGAAAGGGACACTTCAAGCAGAAATGAAAAGATGAAAGTACACAAAATTCAACCTGATTAACCAGGCATGTAATAATACTGTAACTCTCTCTTTTTCTTAGAATATATTAAACATAGCATACAGGAAAAGAACATTTAAAAGTAACTAAAGCTACTACAACTTGGTAACAAAATCAAAATTAAAAGAGATAATTTGTAACAATAAAGGATAAAACTTTTGTAGATGAAGATAGATTGCTATCAACAGGACAAGGACTATTTTATCTATGAGATACTTTATGTAAAACTCATGGTTACCACAAAGCAAAAATCTAGAGCTAAGACACAAAATGTAAAAAAAGGGGGAGAGTGAGCAAATTACCATGGAAAACCACCAAATTACAAAGGTAGACAGAAACAGAATGAAAAAGAAACAAAGGAGAGACAAAATAACAAGGAGGCAAAAGAAAAAAAGGAAGTGTAAGTCCTTACATAACAATAATCACCCTAAATGTAAATGAATTGGACTCACCAATCAAAATGCAGAGTAGCTGGGTGGATTAAAAAAACAAGAGCCAACTATGTGCTGCCTAATGAGTCTCATTTCAGCTCTAAAGACCACATAGGCTAAACATGAAAGAATGAGAGGTGATAATCCAAGCAAAAAAAAAAAAAAAAAAAGAAAAAAGAAAGAAAGAAAGAAAATTAAGAAAAAGAAAAGGAAAGTGTAACCATACTTACATCAGGCAACATAGATTTCAAGCCAAAAAGGGTAACAAAAGGAAAAGAAGGTCATGATAAGGTGGGAAGGGTCAATATATTAAGCAGATAGAACAGTCATAAATACGTAGAGTCCCAACACCTGAACACTAAATATATATTTAAGCAATTAATAATAGACCTTAAGGAAGAAACAGAATAATACAATAAGTACAGAGGAATTCAATACCCAAGTATCAGCAATGGATAGATCATCCAAAGAACACTAAAAGCAAACCACATTTTAGAATAGATAGATTTTTACAGAATGTTCTATCCAAAACCAGCAGAACGCACATTCTTCTTACGTGCACATGGAAGATTCTCCAGGACAGACCATGTGATAGGCCACAAATCGGAGCAAATTCAAAAGACTGAAGTCATACCAACTATCTTCTCTGATCACAATCCATGAAATTGATAATCAAGAGGAAAGGGAGATCTTCAAATATCTGGAAACTAAACAACTCTTCTAAACAACCAGTGGGTCAAAAAATAAACCAAACAGGAAATAATAAATTATCTTGAAATTAATGAAAATGAAAACACAACATAGGAAGTATTGTGGGATGCAACAAAGCGATTCTGAGAGGAAAATTTATAACAATAAATGTATGTGTTAAGAAATTCGATCTCAAATAAACAACCTAACTTTATATCAAGGAACAAGATAAAGAACAGATTAAGCCCAAAGTTAGCAGAAGTAAATAATAAGGATCAGAGTATAAATAAGTAAATAGAAAAGGAAAATAATAAAGGATCAATGAAACTAAGATATGATTCTTCAAAGATATAAACAAAGCTGATGAACCTTTAGCTAGACTAAGAAAAAAAAAAGAAAACTCAAATGAAAGTACAAATTACAGGGGCACCTGGATGGCTCAGTTGGTTAAGAGTCTGACTTGGGCTCAGGTCATGATTCAAGGGTTCGAGCTCTGTGCTGACAGCTCAGAGCCTGGAGCCGGCTTCAGATTCTGTGTCACCCTCTCTCTCTGCCCCTTCTCTGCTCACATTCTGTCTCTCCTTCAAAAATAAACATTGCAAAAAAAAAAAAAAAAAAGGAAATTACAACTGATACTATAAAAATACACAGAATTATAAGACTACTATGAACAATTATATGCCAACGAATTATATAACCTAGAATATATTTAGGTTACATTTTTAGGATCTGTTACAAATCTAGGATACATTTCTAGAACACATAACCAACACCGAATTAAAAAGAAACAGAAAATCTGAACAGACCAATAATGAGTAGAGAGATTAAACCAGTAATTAAAAAAAAAAAAAAAAAAAAAAACTCTCCCAACACAGAAAACACCAGGACCAGACAGTTTCACTGAAGAATCTACCAAATATTTAAGAATTAACACCAACCCCCCTCAAACTCTTATGAAATACCAAGGAGGAAGGAACACTTCCAAACTCATTCTGTGAAGCTAGCATTACTTTGATACTAAAACCAGATACGGATACCACAAGAAAACGATAAACCAATATCCCTGATGAGTACAGATTCAAAAACTCTCAACAAAATATTAGCAAACCATGGGGCGCCTGGGTGGCTCAGTCGTTAAGTGTCTGACTTCGGCTCAGGTCATGATCTCGCAATTTGTGGGTTCGAGCCCCACATCAGGCTCTGTGCTAACAGCTAGCCTGTTTCAGATTCTGTATCTCCCTCTCTCTCTCTCTGACCCTCATCTGCTCACACTGTCTCTCTCTCAGAAATAAAAACATTTAAGAAAAATATTAGCAAACCAAATTCAAGAACACATTAAAAGATTATATACATCAGGACCAAGTGGAATATATCCCTGGGATGTGAGTATGGTTCAACATACACGAATTAATAATGTAAAACATTATATCAATAAAATGAAAGATAATAATCACAGGATCATCTCAATAGATGCAGAAAAAGCATTTGACAAAATACATCCTTTCATGATTAAAAACCCTTAACAGACTGGGTATGGAAGGAACATACCTCAACATAAGAAAGTCCATATGTGACAAACTCACAGCTAACATCATACACATTGGAGAGAAATGGACAGCGTTTCCTCTAAGATCAGAACAAGTCAAGGATGCCTACTCTCACCACTCGTATTCAATAGAACACTGGAAGTCCTTGCTGGAGCAACGTAGGCAAGACAAAGAAATAAAAGGCTTCCATTATGATGGTGTGAAAGCCATATGCATTGGATTTTGATCTTTTCTTGAGCTACATGTACAGTACTCTCTCATGATGCCAGACAATGGAGGTCACAGCCCCCAGTCACCCACAAGATCACAAGGGTAAACAACCAATGTATACTTACAACTATTCTGTCCCCATATAACCATTCTGTTTTTCACTTGCAGTACAGTATTCAATAAATTACATGAGATATTCAACACTTTATTATAAAACAGGCTTGGTATCAGATGGTTTTGCCCAACTGTAGGCTAATATAAGTATTTTGAATATGGTTAAGGTAGGCTAGGCTAGGCTATGATGTTGGGGAGGTTAGCTGTATTGAATGCATTTTGACTTAGGAGATTTCCAAATTATGATGGGTTTATTGGGATGTAATCCCATTGTAAACTGAGGAATTGGAGTAAATAAACCTCCAAAGAGTCAGTAAAAAAATAACTCACCCACAAAACTATTGAAATTAATCAACAATTTTAGTAAAGTAGAATACAAAATCCACATATGGAAATCAATTACATTCCTTTATTTTAATGATGAGGCAACTGAAAAAGAAATTTTAAAAACCCACCCCATTCCCATTAGCATCAAAAACAATAAATTAGTTGGGAATAAACTTAACCAAGGATGTGAAAAAAACCACATAATGAAAACTACCAAACTTTGTTGAAAGAAATGAAAGATGCAAATGGCAAGACATCCATGTTCACAGATCAGAACTGATGCCATTAATACAGCCACACTAGCCAAAGCAATCTAGAGATTCAATGGAATCCCCACCAAAATATCAAATACATTTTTCACAGGAATAGAAGGAATTTTCTTAAAATTTGTATGGGACCACAAAAGACCCCAGATAGCCGAAACAATACTAAGGAAAAAGAACAAAGGTATCACGCTTCTGGATTTCAAACTATACTATAAAGCCACAGTAATAAAAAAAAAAAACAGTATAGTGTTGGCACAAAAATAAACACATCAACCAGTGGAACAGGAGAGAAAGTTCAGAATTAAACCCCAGTATTTCTGGTCAACTAATATTCAACAAGAAAGGCAAGAATACCCAGTGGAGAAAGGATGGTCTATTCAACAAATGGTGCTAGGAAAAATTAGAGACACAACAATGACACTGGACCCCAAACTCATACCACTCACAAAAATTAACTAGAAATGGATCAAAGACTTAAATATTCGACCTGATACCATAAAACTCCTAGAAAAAAATATGGGTAAGAAGGTCATCAATACTGGTCTTGGCAATTTTGGGGGCAGGATGTCAAAAAGCACAAATCAAAAAGAAAAAGAATGGGAGTACATTAAACTCAAGCTCTGAATAGCAAAAACAACAACAAAATCAAAAGACAACCCAACAAAAGTTCTGCAAACCACATATTAAAGAGTTAATGTCCAAAATACATAAATAACTCAGTCGGCTTCGGACACCTGAGTGCCTCGGTCGGTTGAGTGTCCAACTCAGGCTCAGGTCATGATCTCACAGCCCCACGTCGGGCTCGCTGCTGTCAGTAGTCAGTGCAGAGCCTATTTCAGATCCTCTGCCCCCTTTTCTCTCTGCCCCTCCCTCACTTATGCACTCACTCTCAAAATAAATAAAACAAGAAAAAAAAAAAAACCCTCAGTCAACTTACTAACAAAAATCCAAACAATCTCATTAAAAAGTAGGCAGAACTAAACAGACCTTTTTGCAAAATCAAAATGGACAAGTAACAGATGAAAATGTGCTCAACATCACTAATCATCAGGAAAATGCAAATCAAAGCCATAATGAAATATCACCTCACACCTGCCAGAATGGCTATCATCAAGAAAACAGAAGACAACAGGTGATGCGGAGGATGTGGTAAAGAGGGAACCCTTATGCATTGTTGATGGGAATCTAAGTTGGTCCAACCACTATGGAAAACAACATGGAAGTTCCTCATAAAATAAAAAATAGATCTACCATATGATCCAGCAATTTTACTCCTGGGTACATATCCAGAGGAAATGAAAACAGGATTTTGACAAGAGAGCCGCACTCCCATGTTTACTGCAGCATTATTTACAATAGCCAAGATACGGAAACAACCGAAATGCCCATCAATAGATAAATGGGTTAAAAAGAGGCGGTACATCTACACAATGGAGTATTCCTCCCTCACAAGAAAGGAAGACATCCTCTAATTTGTGACAACATGGATGACTAAGTACTTTACACTATGTGAGAGAAGTCAGAGAAAGACAAGTCCTGTGTGGTACCACTTATATGTGGAATCTTAAAAAGCTAAACAAGGAGAGTAAAATGCTGGTTCCCAGGGGCTGGGGGGATAAAAGTGATGGTGGTTAAGAGTACAAACCTGCAAGGAGTAGTAAATAAGCCACCAAGATCTAATGGACAGAACAACAAACACAGGCAATACTGTACTAGTAAAAATCTATCGTATTTCACACAATATATGCAAAACATTTGCATGTTGACATGTAAGCAATACAAAACACTGAGATACTTTACATTTTTTCCCGTCTTAACACTTTAAAATCCAAAGTGTATTTTATACTGAGAGCACACAATTCCACTTAGCTTAATTTTCAACAATTAAAGTGAAGTCTAACCTTACCAAAACAAGAAAGTGGTAATGTAACAGAAAAATATTTTAGTAAAATAAAACTTGTATTAATAAAGATTAAGACTAAAAATTGTGTTTCTCTATCACACTAACTACATTTCATGTGCTCAAAACCCACAGGTGGCTAGTGGCTAGTACTGGACATGTCCAATTTCTGTGACTGCTTCTGGAAAACACAAGGACATTACTGCTTCATGCCTGTGGGGGAAGAACCAAAAAAAATCACTCAATACAGGATTCTAAAGTCAATGAGACAGAACAGTCCATATCCTAATCATTAAGAAAGTGATAAATCTTCTGTAATATTTTTGAAAGCAGAGGGAATAAAAAATTTTAATAATTAGGTAGATTTAAAACTTTTAAAATGATTTCTACTGAAAAGGCAATGTTTCTATATTTAAAAATTTTACTCCCCCCACCAGGACCAAAAGAAAAAAAAAAAAAAAGAAAAAGAAAAATCCCTATTGACACTGGATGAAGGAGAATCACTCCAGGCAGAAGTAAGAACAGAAGAGAGAAGTGATCAGAATTTTCAGGCTGAAACCATAGATCAGTTATTCTCTTTCCTTGGGGTTTATCTGAGAGTCATTATATCCTGAATTCTATGCTTCCTTTTTTTCTTCACACAGAGAGAAAACACCCTGTACCAGGGACTGAGGGCGATGTGTCCTGGTTCTATTTTCAAGTACACAGATGACATTACGACCGTCCGCACAATAACACAATAACTGGTTTTAGTGAAAAGCCTCACCACAGCTCTTCTATGAGTGGGAAGCGAACGGCTCAGTGTGTTATCCTGCCATTATTCCCACCTACCCAGGGCTGTGGACAGACCCCTGACAGAACCAAATTAGTGTGACTTAGAATCCCCCTTCTTCTGGGGGAAAAAAACAAAAAACAAAAAACAAAAAAACACCACTACCACCAACAAAACAAAAAAACAAAACAAAAAAACTGGTTCAAGTTCAGGAGATCACCCTCCTCTAAATCCTTAAGGTACTTTTAGGTGGCAGAGACTGTATGTGAGGCTCAGCTGGACAGAGCCTCTCAAATTCACGTGAGCTGCACAGGCCCTCCTGATCCGCCTGTGGACACCAGGCCCCCTGCCTTCCTGCTCTTGCCCCATGGATTGCTCTGGTAAACACAGAACTCTGTTAGCTCACGGAGGCTCTTTTAAAAAGAGCAGAAAAAGATGACAAAACAAAGGCAGGCAAAAGTAAGCTCTGGCTGCATGCAGATGCCAGGTGTTTCAGGATCTTCAGGTCTACTCCTTTCGTGAGGCCACACAAGCTACATAGGTCTTGTGTTCGGGCGTGTGCGTAGTCTACTGAAATAGCATTCTCCTTGGGCATGGGGTCTCTTTCACAGAGAAATGTAAAGATTGCCGGATGCCAACCAGGGCCACAGCCTACCTGCCCAACCTGGGGCAAACCTCCAAGCCTGAGCCCCACAGCCGCACTGCTCACACTCTGGTGAGCAGATCCATAGGAGACAAAGTGATGTCCAGGACAATGAGAGTCTCATGGCAGCCACATTTCAATTTCTTACCTGCACATCAGTCTTTAATAATTTTAAAACCTCTTTGTCATTTTTATAAAGTACATACATATGAAGATAAAAACAGTCAGACGTTGGTACTAGCTTCTCAATTTGTAAGAGCTCTCTGTGTATTATAAATATTTACCTGTGTATGTAAGTATTCTACCACCTACATTGCAGACAACTCTTTCCAAGTCTATCGCTGGTCTTCTGGTTCTGCTTACAGTATAATTTGCCAAATCAAGTCCGGGGAGGCTATACAATGTTACATCATGATCTATACGTGAAACTTAAGTAGCTATCTTTCAATATTTCTTCTATGGACAAGCTAGAAACACTTCACTGTTCTATTAATAATCACTGCAGAAAAAGGAGTAAATTTCTTTTTTTTTAAGTTTATTTATTTTGAGAGAGACAGAGACGGTGTGAGTTGGGGAGGAGCAGAGAGAAAGAGAGAGGCAGACAGAGAATCCTAAGCAGGCTCCATGCCATCATTGCCGAGCCTGAGACGGGGCTTAAACTCCCCGTTAATTTGTTAATTCATAAAGTTTTATAATCTTCTTCTTAAATTTTCAGAAGTTCAATTTCGGTATCAAAGTCAACACAACCTACAACAACAAAGATAGTCTCAAGCATTTACCTACCTAGAAAAAAGTTATAAGATTAATTTTTCAAATTAAAATATTATGTACCAACTAAAACAATTCATGGAGGAACAAGCCTGCCAGCTAGGCCCATCTCCAATGCCAATGTAAGAGCATGGAGGGCTCCCTACTATACTTTTCTCTTTGCACAAACATGCATATACAAGTATATGTTCTTTTACTGAACTATTACCCTACAGATCACACGTCTCCCATTGAAGGGTATATCAAAAACAGCCCTCCCAGTTGATAGATAAGTATCTTTCTTTCTGATACCTTTATGCACAGGTACACAAGCAGGTACGTGTAACTTTTTACCAGTAGCAAATCATGCATGCTGGTTGTATTTTTAATGCAGTCTTTTCCCCTTTTGTTCCTTTGTGCTTATCCTGCTTCCCTATCTCAGCTACTACCGTATTACCCTGTAACCCCAGTTCAAAGCCTGCTAAGTATTTTTCTCTACTTCTGTACATTTTATCAAATAGTTGCAAAAAGGGCACGTGTGCACCCGCAGGAGACTTCTGACTGGAAGATTCCACACCAGAACACTATTTATACACACTTCTAGGTGGTTTGCTTTTCCCATTCAGTATTTTGTGAAAATTTATTCAAGTCTAACAGTAAACTCATTCTTTTAAAGAGTGAATCATAATCCATGACCAGAGACCTGTACACAAAAATACATTTTGCCACTCTCCATGACAGGTGTTCACTGTTCTAATTCTTTTGCTCTGACAAGGCAGCATCTTAATACATCACATGCCTCTCTAAATCTGACCTGTTCATTCCTATGGGACAGAATTAGGGTAGGAGTGTTGGCTTTTCAAAACGTGTATCTATTTTCTATCTCCCCAGATGTTATCAGACCCCTTCCTGAAAAGGTTTTGGCAATTTTGTATTTTACCAACAATCTAGGAAAGCACTTTCTCCCACACCCCCACTCGCAGCAATCAGGGTCAATAAGGTGTTCTTATCCAAGTTTTGTCCGTCTGTCAGAAAGTCCTACTGCACTGCTCTGCTTTGACTAGTATGGAGTCAGAACATCTTTTCATGTTTAATGACTGAATTTATGCATCCGTAGACAGCCTATTTATATCATTTATACCACTGGGATTTTTTGGTCAATTTTTAAGAATTGGTACAGGATACTAATCTTCTATCACATAGATTGCAAACAGAATCATTTGCTGGTTAAAGAAGAAAAAGATGCACAAATATGTCTTCTACGGGGTTTCTTAAAACAGCTTTTAGCTTGAGTGTCTTGGTATAAGGAGGTTTCCCCCACTTCAGATTTTTTTAATGATGTTTTAATTCTTTAAATGACCAAAAAAATTTATGTGTATCTCAAGCTCCTTTCTTTACATAAAAATGGCTACGGATCTTCAGGGCAAGCCCTTGGCTGTGCACTGCTGACCAACTGTGATGCAAGATTTGAGCACTCTGCGTTCGGGGTTTTTTCCAACGGTGCCTGTGAAGTCAGCCAGGTCCCTCCCACAACACAGGAGCTTTGTCTCCAACCTTTCTCTTACCCACACTTTGAGAAATCTTCATAGTTCGCATTTTTATTTAGGTTCATTGTAGCTTTTACCGTTTAAAAAGACCTCTGATCACTGATCTGTATGCTTCAGGGAGGATGGGAAAAGTTCATGAGTTTCTTTAAAAGCAACATTTCACAAATGCTCTGACATTACACTATTACTGAGCTAACTCTAACTAGTTCTACCAAGACAAAGCATTTGAATACTACATTTAGTCAGTGTTTACTGTACCTTAGATCCTGTGTTAACCGCTTAACATGCATCACCTCACTAAGTCCTTAAGATAATGCTGTAAATTAAGCACTCCTTAAATAACTTGTCCATGGTCACAAATCTAATGAGTGGCAGGACTCTTTAACTCCAGATCCTTAGGTCCAGGTTTCAGAGCCCCAGAAACTTTATTTGTGCAAACTTCAACAAGTGACTACTTAACTATTCCAAGCCTCAGTGTTTCTATTTAGAAATATATATGTAAATCTACATGCATAAAAATTTTATATTGTCATGGTGAGGTTCCAAAGAGCAAAAGGTTATGATGGGGTCCCAATGACACCAGGCTTATACATTAAGTGTCTTTTAAATTTTCAGTCTAATTCATTGGTGGTTTGTAAACTCAAGTTAATGTTCCATATAACCAGCATTTTAAAAAAATGAAAATGTTCCAATAACATATATCCACATTTAAACATGTAAACTATGTGGTCAACATTTTTGAAAAAAAATGTATTTAAAAAATTTTTAGGTTTGTTTTTGAGACAGACAGATGGTTGTGGGGGCAGGCAGAGCATGAGTAGGGGAGGGTGAGAGAGGGAGACACAGAATCTGAAGCAGGCTCCAAGCTCTGAGCTATCAGCACAGAGCCTGATGAGGGGCTTGAACTCACAAGCCATGAGATCATGACCTGAGCCAAAGTCAGACACTTAACTGACTGAGCCACCCAGAAGTCTCCCCAAAAATATATGCTTTTTTACTCTGAGATTTGGCCAGTGATACAGAACATTCATCCCAGTGCCTGCCAAACAGAAACTCAACACAAACTGGATTCCTGATGTTGTTATCAATTATTTCAGAGAAAAAACATCTCATTTTCCTGTTTAAGTTGTTAAAGATTTAAAACTACTACTACTTTCTGCAGGAATACCTTACTTTTACTAATCTAATTACAGTTTCAAAAGATGATTGAAAAAATGTCTGTTTATTGAACAGTATATTCACAACTATAAAAGGTTTGCTCAGAGAACCAGGTTAAGAAGTATTTGCCACCCTAGAGAAAAGCAAACCACGAAATGGCTCTGACATGTTGCTACTTCCCTCAAGTAAGGCTTTACAACAAGCACAGGATGCTGGCTGGTTTAGCCAATGGTCTCACTTGCGACAGATACCAGGGGTCTGAGGACATTATTTTTAGAATAAACTGACTCCCATCTTCAAACTAGAAGGTACTTCCTTTAACCAAATATATCGTGGGGGAGGGGAGCACGGGGAAGCTTTAACAGGTCTCCTCCATTCAGGGTTCTCCTCAGTACCTATTTGGGGAATGATCTAGAACTCAAATATGCTGTTTGTCAGCAATGGGATTTTGAAAGCAGCTCTAACATACAAACTTAAAACACTGAGGTAGGCTGGTGTCCCACACTCTGCTTAAATTTCACAATTCCTTACTTTCCCTGTCTTCATTTACCCCGTTATTTATGTGCACATCTCCCACTCACTGAAGTGTCATCTCCCCAAGATCAGGGATTATGTCTTATCCTCCTCTGTATCCCGCAAAGTACAGAGTATTTTAAATGTACCACATGCTCAGTGTTTTAAAATAAATGGCTTTCCCTAACATCTCAAGGTAAAATGGGCCAAATAATGAAAAACAGTGGAAAAAAGAGAGATACAGAGAAGTAGCAAGTGAGGTATAAAGAACACAATCAAATTTTGTCTCTAAGTCACTTCTTAAGAACACATTTTCAAACTAAACTGGTTTAACACACATTTTCACTTGTACTTAACAACTGAACATTTATTCATGCTAAATATTCTGAAGGAATCATATATTTAAGTAATTTATTCAGATATTTAGAAAAGCAAAAGCAATCAAATTCTTACCTTTGATTCAAGATCAAATCAATAAGTATCCAATAATTTCATAGATTCTAATACATCTTTAACTGTAATACTGAAAATTCCTAGGTGCACATATATTATGTATTTTGAACTTAACATGTGTATATCTATCTGCAGAATGTACTTATCACGTCTCTCCTCAACTATCAGAATTCATCTTCCCCCATTCAAATCCTTTCTTCCACAAGTCCCAATTTAAATACAGCTGACCTTTGACCACAGGGATTAGAGATGCTGATTTGCGGCTAAAGATCTGTGTAGAACTTGTGACTCCCTAAAACTTAACTGCTAATAATAGTCCACTACTGATTAGAAGCCTAATGGATAACATTAATAGTTTTTTAAAAATTCTGTTATCTATATTATATATTATATTCTGAAAAGAAAACTAGAGAAAAATGTTATTACAAGCATCATAAGAGAAAATACATTTACTGTACCATATTGATTTTAAGAATCCACACATAAGTGGATGCACTCAATTTAAACTCATGCTGTTCAAGGGTCAATTATATAATTGTAATGAACAAAAGCTTGCGTTTTGAATCTAATCTTTAATTTCTATCATACTACTGTTTACTAACCAAACTGAAATAGTTTTCCAAAGTAGGAAGCCTTTGGAAATAAACTGTAAAATTATATTCACAACACTGAAGAATAGACTTTAAAACAAAGTTGCAAGAGTTAGCTATGGCTGTAAAAAGTCTCTTCAGTTTTACAAATTATGGATAATCTTATTTGAAACAATCTTTACATAGTTCATCTGGAATATAGTTCAAAAATCCACTCTTTAAAAAGGGTGAAAAGGGGAGACGCCTTGGTGACTTAGTCTGTTAAGCGTCTAACTTCAGCTCAGGTCATAATCTCGTAGTCTGTGAGTTTGAGCCCTGCGTCAGGCTCTGTACTGACAGCTCAGAGCCTGAAGGCTGCTTTGGATTCTGTCTGTCTGTCTGTCTCTCTGTGTCTCTGCCCTCCTCTGTCAACTCTCTTTAAAAAATAAACATTAAAAATTTCTTTAAGAAAGAGTGAAAAGGAAGCAATGTGCAAAGAAGCCTTACCACACGGGTAAATGTATTTGTATCACTGGGTGAACATATTCTTACTTACAAGTCACGTGAAAAGTACCAAGTTTCATTTTTGGAAATATACTACTCCTATCTACCCCTTCTTCTTTCTGATTAGGACAAACAACCATAGAGATGCAAGTCGTTCTCTTCATCTGAAAGGGTAAGTTTCTAAACACACTCTTATCCATCCCTCCGTTTACCTCTTGAGAATATGCAAGGCTATTGTTGAAATTTACTTGAATTCTTATTAACATTAAATTCTAAGCTCTGTTGAACCTGCAATTAGAACACAGCAGGTACTCAGTCAATGGTGCTGAGATAAACTTGATGCCAGTCATTTTCTATTAATTAGGAAACTGTCTCACAGTGCATTTTTAATATTAAATATTTCTTCCACAGTAACAATGATTTTCAAAAGCTCTTTGTTTACTTGGAGAACCTGAGGAAGTTAACCTGAACAGCACACATCTTCAGTGACACTAGAGACAAGCAAAGGTAGTGTTTCAAAGTTTGGGATAGACACAGATTCCTTTATAAGACCCAAAAAAAGCCTTAAGGTACAAGAGAAAACTACAAAGTGGACTTTATAAAAATTAAAAACTTCTGTGCACATAAGATATTCAAAACATCTGTTCATTATTAAACAAATGTAAAGGTAAGTTTCAGACTAAAAGAAAATATTCATCATACGTATATTTGATAAAGGATTATATCCAGAAGAGAAATATAATTCCTACAAGTTGCTAATAAAAAGACACACACCCCATTTAAAACAGGCAAACACTCTGATACTTCACAAAAGATATAAAAATGGCTAATAAATACCTGAACAACCAAGCAAAATCATCTAGGAAATGTAAATTAAAACCACTTGTCACACTCATTAAGACATCAAATGGTAATGAGTATATGGGGCATCTGAAAGCCTCACATAGTGCTGAGAAATGATACAATGACTTTGGAAAAACAGTACAGTTACAGTTTATAAAGTTAAACATACACACCCTTAGGACCCCCAAAACGAAGAGAATGAAAAAGAAACATATAAGAAGACTTGGAGCAGCTTTATTTGTAACAACTCCAAACTGGAAACAGCCCTGTTGTCTGTCAACAAGGGTACAGATAAGCGAATTATGGCACATTCAACCATGTGATAAGAAAAAGCAATGAACACTGAACACTGATATACACAATAGGGATAAATCTCAGAAGCATTATGTTGAGTGATTAAAGCCAGACTCAAAAGAAATATATACTGCAATGACTCCATTTATAATGCATTTGGGGGCGCCTGGGTGGCTTAGTCGGTTGGGCGTCCGACTTTCGCCTGGGTCATGATCTCGCGGTTCATGGGTTTGAGCCCCGCGTCGGGCTCTGTGCTGACTGCCAGCTCAGAGCCTGGACCTGTTTCAGTCTGTGACTCCCTCTCTCTCTGACCCTCCCCTGCTCACGCTGTCTCTCTCTCTCTCCTAGAAATAAAAACAAAAACAAAAACGTGTTTATAATGCATTTGTAAAACAGACAAGACTGCAACTGGGTGGCTCAGTGGGTTAAGCGTATGACTCTTGATTTTGGCTCAGATCATGATCTCCCAGTTTGTGAGTTTGAGCCTTGCACTGGGCTCTGTGCTGATGGCACAGGGCCTGCTTGGGATTCTGTCTCCCTCTCACTCTGCTCCTCCCCTGCCTGCTTTCTATCTCTCTCAAAGTAAATAAGAATAAACTTAAAAAAATAAAAGAAACAAATAAGAATAGACAAGACTGATCTACAGTGACAGAAATCAAAACAGTGATGGTGTATGGAGGACGGGGATTGACTGGAAGGCAGTTAGAGGGAAACTTCTAGAGTGATTAGTTATATAGGTAGATGCATTCGCCAAATGCAATGTTAGTTACATAGGTAGATGCATTTGCCAAAACTTATCAAATTATATATTTGTGATCTGTGAATTTCACTGTATGTATACATTTTGTTTCAACAAAGAAACAAAAAGAAATTACAATTGGAATTTATTGGTATAGATGAGCATTTCTCAAACTTTTTGTTCTGGAAATCGATTTCACTCTTAAAAATTACTGACAACCCAAAGAGTTTTCTTTAATTGTAGATTAAAACTACCACTATTTACAATATTAGAAAAAAAGCCCAGGGACACCTGGGTGGCTCAGTCGGTTGAGTGTCTTGACTTCGGCTCAGGTCATGATCTCGCGGGTTGTGGGTTTGAGCCCTGTGTCAAGCTCTGTGTGGACAGCTCGGAGCCTGTAGGCTGCTTCTGATTCTGTGTCTCCCTCTCTCTGCCCCTCCCCAATATGCACTGCCTCTCTCCCTCCTTCCCTTCATCTCTCTCTCTCTCTCTCAAAAATAAACATTAAAAAAAGCCCAAAACACTTTTTTACTTACCAATTCATTTAATAACAGTATGACCAATATGTTAAAATGACATTTTTAAAAAATATTTTTATTTATTTCTAGAGAGAGAGAGACAGCGTGAGCAGGGGAGAGTCAGAGAGAGAGGGAGTCACAGACTGAAACAGGCTCCAGGCTCTGAGCTGGCAGTCAGCACAGAGCCCGACGCGAGGCTTGAACCCACGAACCGTGAGATCATGACCTAAGCAAAAGTCGGACGCTTAACCGACTAAGCCACCCAGGCGCCCCTAAAATGACATTTTTTATAAAGAAATAACTATATTTTCCAAAATAAAAATAACTGAGCAGGAAGAGTGGCATCATGACAGATTATCCAGACCAAAAGAAAAAAAAAGTTCAAAGAGAAAACAGTGACCTAATGACACAGTAGGTCATATGGACTTAACAGACATGCACAGAATATTCCATCCCAAACAGCAGAACACATAATCTTCTCAAGTGCACGTGGAACCTTCTCCTGGTAGAGCACACTAGGTCATAAAACAACAGACTAAAGACTGCAATCATACCAAGCATCTCTTGTGACTGTTACAGGAGGACACTAGAAATCAGCAAGGAAGAAAACCTGGAGAAAACACAGATGCATGGAGGGTAAACAGCAGGCTACTAAACAACCAGAGGTCAACAAAGAAATCAAACAGGAAATCAAAAATTGCTTTGAGGCAAATAAAAAGGTAAACATAACACTCCAAAATCGAGGATTCCAGCATAAGAGGGAAGTATATAGTGATACAGGGGTACCTCAGCAAGAAATATTTCAAATAATCTAACCTTGCACTTAAAGGAACTACAGGAAGCACAAAGTCCAAAGTTAGTAGAAGCAAAAAAATAATAAAGATCAGAGTGGAAGTAAATGAAATAGAAACTGGGAAAACAATAGGAAAGATCAATGAAAATAAGATGGTTCTTTGAAAAGATAAACAAAAATAAACCTTCAGCAAGACTCTTCATGAAAAAAATGAATGCCTGCCACAATAAAATCAGAAGAGAAAGAAGAAAAATTACAACCAACACCACAGAAACACAAAGGGCTGTAAGACACTAGTATGAATAATTTTCTGCCAACAAATTTGATAATCTAAAAGAAATAAATTCCTAGAAACATACAATCTTCTAATACTAAGTCAAACAAAAAATCTGAACAAATTGATTGCTAATAATAAAATTGAATTAGTAATCAAAGTCCCAACAAAAGTCCAGGACCAGATGAATTCACAGGTGAATTCTACAAAACATTTAAAGAAGACTTCATACCCATTTTTCTCAAACTATGAGAAGAGGAAAGAATATTTCCAAGTTTGTTCTATGAAGCTAGAATTACCCTGGTACCAAAACCAGACAAAGACACCACAAAAAAAGAAAAATACAGGCCAATATTCCTGATGTACATACATGGAAAAACCTCAACAAATATTAGCAAGCCAAATTCAACAACACATCAAAAGGATTATACATCACAATCAAGTGGGATTTATTCCAGGGATGCCAAATGATTCAATATTCACAAGTCAATCAACGTGATACATCATATTAACAAAATGAAGACTAAAAATCACATGATTATCTCAAAGGATGCAGAAAAAGCATTTGATAAAATTCATGATCCATTTATGATAAAAAGTCTCAACAAAGTGGTACACAGGAATCTTATCTCAACATGATAAAGGCCACCACATATGACAAACCCAGCTAACACCATAGTCCATGGTGAAAAGCTGAAAGCTTTTCCTTTAAGGTCATGGACCAGACAAGGAGGGCCAGTCTCACCACTCTGATTTAACACAGTACTGAAAGTCTTAGCCACAGCAATCACTCAAGAAAGAATAAAGTCATGCAATTGGTTAATGAAGAAAGAAGTAAAACTACCACTGTCTGTAGATGACCTAATACTATATAGAGAAAACCTTAAAGACTACCAAAAAATTGTTGGAATTGATAAAATTCCAGGATATAAAATTAATGTAAGAAATCTGTCCTATTTCTATACACTAATAATGAAGTAGTAGAAAGAGAAATTAACAATCTCATTTATAATTGCATCAACAAGAATAAAATACCTAGGAATAAATTTAACCAATCTGGTGAAAGACTTGTGCTCTGAAAACTGTAAGATACTGATGAAGGAAATTGACAATGACACAAATAAATGGAAAGATACTTCATGTACATAGACTGAAATAATACTGTCAAAATGTCTACCATACCCAAAGCAATCTACAGATTCAATACAATCTCTATCAAAATACCAATGGCATGGTTCACAGTACTAGAAGAAATAATCCTAAAAATCGCTCGGAACACAAAAGACCCCAAATAGCCAAAGCAATACTGAGAAAAAGAATAAAGCTAGAGGCATCACACTCCCTGGTTTCAAAATATACCACAAAAACTACAGTAATCAAAACAGTATGGTAGCAGCACAAAAAGACACAAATCAATGGAACAGGATAGACAGACAGGAATAAACCCATGACTGTAGAGTCAATCAGTTCACCATGAAGGAGGCAATAAAAATACAATAGGGAAAAAACAGTCTCTTCAACACATGGTGCTAGGAAAACTGAACAGCTACATACAAAAGAATAAAACCAACCACTCTCTTACACCATATATAGAAATCACATCTTTATTTTTGAGAAATAAACTCAAACTGGATTAAAGGCCTAAACGTAGGACTGGAAACCATAAAAGTCCTAGGAAAAAAACACAGGCAGTAAACTCTTCGACATCGGTCTTAGCAATATTTTTTTGGATATGTCTCCTCAGGCAAGGACAACAAATGCAAAAATAAACCATTGAGACTAAATCAAAATGAAAAGCTTTTGCACAGCAAAGGAAATCATCAACAAAAATCAAAAGGCAATCTACTGAATGATAAAAGACATCTGCAAAAGATATATCTGATAAGGGGTTATCCAAATAACCAAATAATTTGGATAATATCCAAAATATATACAGAACATCTACAACTCAACACCAAAAAAAAAAAAAAAAAAAATCCAAGTAAAAGTGGGCAGAAGACCTGAATATATTTCCAAAGAAGACATACAAATCGCTAAGAGACACATGAAAAGCTACTCAACATCGCTAATCATCATAAAAATGCAAATCAAAGCCACAATGTAGTATCACCTCACACTCGTCAGAATGGTTATTATCAAAAAGACTAGAAATGACAAGTGTCGGCAAGGATGTGGAGAAAAGGGAATCCTCATGCACTGTCAGTGGGAATTAAATTGGCATTAGCTACTATGGAGAAAATAAAATTTAAAAGACTTAAAAATAAAACTCAAAAAATTAAAAATAGAACTACCATGTGGGCCAGCAATCCAATTCTAGGTATTGTTCTAAAGAAACCAAAGGACTAATTCAAAGATATACACGCCTCTATGTTGATTGCAGCGTTATTACCATAGCCAAGATATGGAAGCAACCTTAGTGTCTACTCACAGGTGAATGGATAAAGATGTGATATATACGGGTGCCTGGGTGGCTTAGTTAGTTAAGTGTCCAACTCTTAATTTTGGCTCAGGTCATGATCTCACTGTTTGTGAGATCCAGCCCTGCATAGGGCTTCAAACTGCTTGGAATTCTCTCCTGCTCCTCCCCCTGCTCATGCACATTCTCTCTCAATAAACAAAATGTGGTATATATACACAATGGAGTATTACTCAGCCATAAAAAAGAATGAGATCTTGCTGTCTGTGACAATATGCATGGGCCTAGAAGTATCATGCTAGGTGAAATGAGTCAGAGAAAAACAAGTATCATATGATTTCACTTATAACAAACAAACAAATGTAGAGAATTGCCAGATTTAGGGTGGTACAGACTGGGCAAAATATAGGAACATTATTAAGAGGTACACATTTCCAGTTATAAAATAAACAACCCACAGGGATGAAAAGCACAACATAGGGAATACAGTCAATCATATTGTAATAATGTTGTATGGTGACGGTAAGTACACTTATTATGTAATGCATGGAATTGTGAAATCACTATTGTCCACCTAAGACCAACATAACACTGTCAAATATACTTCAATAATAAAAATTTAAAAAGGCTCAAGTGAAAATAACAAAACCCTACAGTTATTTCACAAATATTCACTGAATTTATTTATTTATTTTTTAATTTTTATTTATTTCTAGGAGAGAGAGAGATAGCGTGAGCAGGGGAGGGTCAGAGAGAGAGGGAGCCACAGACTGAAACAGGCTCCAGGCTCCGAGTTGGCAGTCAGCACAGAGCCCGACGCGGGGCTCGAACCCACGAACCGTGAGATCATGACCTAAGCGAAAGTTGGACGCTTAACCGACTAAGCCACCCAGGCGCCCCATTGAATTTATTTTTTAAATGTTTGAGAGCACGCAGGTACAAAAAAGTGATTGGGAAAGGGGCAGAGAGAAAGGGAAAGAGAGAGAATCCTAAGCAGGCTCCACACTTCCAATACAAAGCCCAATGCAGGGCTCAATCTCAAGAGTCTTGAGATCATGACCTGAACCAACATGCAGAGCCTGACACTTAACCAACTGAGACACCCAGGTGCCCTCGAAAATTAACTGAATTTCAACTACTGTGTCTGGTTTTGAAGATAATAGGAGGTGGGATCAATGAATTATTCAAGAATGTTTATAGCTTAAAAAAAAAAAAAGAATGTTTATAGCTGAGGGGTGCCTGAGTGGCTCAGTCAGTTAAGTGTTTGACTTTGGCTCAGGTCATGATTTCACAACAGCTCATGAGTTCGAGCCCTGCATCAGGCTCTGTGTTGACACCTCAGACCCATAAGCCTGCTTCAGATTCTGTGTTTCCATCTCTGTCTGCCTCTCCCCTGCTCATGCTCTGTCTCTCTCTCTCTCAAAAATAAACAAAATTTTAAAAGTTTTAAAAAAATGTTTACAGTTGAGATACTTCTGTTTTGAAATGTCATTTTCTGGATTCTGCTTTAAAATCTGCACTTCTTCATCTAAACAGTTTTAAAGAGATCTGAAATCATTAAGATATGTGAAACCAATATTAAATCTTATTTTAATAAAACTAAAAATTTCCAACTATAATTAGTCTATGTAGTTTTCCTGACTGCCTAAAAAATGGATATGGCTTTTCATATTATCTTAACATTTAAATCTGGGAGTAAAACTAGAGTAAAATCACTCAACTCAAATAATTTCAGCTTAAACTGCTTCAATCTGATTTTATCATTATGAAAATTATACTCTCATACAATTAGGAAAAATGATGTTTGCCCTCCAAAGTTGGTAAGATTTATTTCCATAGTTTTAAAAATATGTACTGTTATTGTTCAGTCATGTAATATTAATTTAAATTGTAGTTGTAATACACGTGGAGATTTAAGATATTTGGGGGGAAAAGATCTTAAAAGGCACCTTACACACACAATATTTTATAATCTTTAAAAAAATTTTTTAATGTTTTTTATTGATTTCTGAGAGAGAGAGAGAGAGAGAGAGAGAGACAGCGTGAGCAGGGGAGGGTCAGAGAGAGAAGGAGACACAGAATCTGAAGCAGGCTCCAGGCTCTGAGTTGTCAGCACAGAGCCCCACATAGGGCTCGAATCCACAAACGTGAGATCATGACTGGAGCCGAAGTCAGATGCTTAACCAACTGAGCCACCCAGGCGCCCCAAAATATTTTATAAACTTAATACGCTGACATCAACATAATTAATATACCTAAAATTTACCTATATGGGGCAAATCTGCCAGTCTTCATTTTGATAAAAGATAAAAGTGAGCTTTGTTAAATCTTTTTTAAAAAGACCATATCGGGGCACTTAGGTGGCTCAATTAGTTAAACATTCGACTTTGGGCTCAGGTCATGATCTTACCATTCGAGAGTTCTAGCCCCAAGTTGGGCTCTGTGCTGACAGCAGGGAGCATTGGAGCCTGCTTTGGATTCTGTCTTTCCCCCTTTCTCTCTAACCCTCCCCCATTCACAGTCTGTCTGTCTGTCTCTCTCTCTCAAAAATAAACATTGGGGGGAAAAAAAAGACCATATCACTTACAATTCTTTTCTCACATGACTGACATAGTAATGTACCTTCTACCAACTTCCAGGTTTGAATTCAGACAATATAGGAACTCCAAGTTCTCTCTGCATAACTAGAATGCCATTCTGAAGCATGTTATCAGCCAGCACCATGACTTAGGGCTTAGTCAGACGTGAAGGTGATGGGGCTAGCTGACAGCTGGCTATTTAACGTGCTCCAAGACATCTTCAACTAAAATTAGCTTAGAGTCTTGGAAGCAAGTTGTACAAGTCTAAGATGAGAGCTTTACAACCCATCACATGCCTTTTAGTTATTATGCATCTTTAAAAAAATCTAACAACTTGGTTCCCTATTGTAAACTGAGATAATTTTATGTAATTATTGAATTTTACTATTTTGCTATATGTTTATAATTGAGATTTTTCACTTTTGACCTTTTAAATTATAAAATATCAATGATTATCACTTAATAAATCTGGCTCTGCATGCCAAAGAAGTTAGGTGGTTATATTTGTTTTCTAAGAGGTTTTACCTGTTTTAAGAAGTCAACACTTCAAACAGACTTTCATCCTGATTTTCTAAAATTTAGGATTCGTCGACCAAATCAGTAACAGAGTAAATTTACTTCCTACTCTTGTTTATGACCATTACTGGATTAAGAGGAAAGCCTATAACCGTCGCATTTCCAAGCTAAAGCGGACTGATGAGAACATATGATAGTCTCCCCGATCCATGGTTTTGCTTTCTGTGGTTTGCCTTCTGATTTATTGTCACAAAGTCAATAGTAGCCTAACACTACGTCCCATGCATACATCATTCACCTCACTTCACTGCATCACACAGGCATTTTGTCATCTCACAGCATCACAGGAAGGGAGAGTACAATATAGTAAGATATCCTGACACAGGGAAAGAATACATCCATGTAACTTTTATTACATTGTTATACTTTTCTATTTTATTATTGTTAATCTTTTACTGTGCCTAATTTATAAGTTTAGCTTTATCACAGGTACACATGTATAGGAAAAAACATATTGTACATCTGGCCTGGTGCTACCTGTGGCTTCAGGCATGCCCCGGGCGCCTTAAATGCTCTCCCCTATTGATAAGGGGACCACTGTACCAGTGAAACTAGTCTTTCAGTTTAGAAGGAAGATGTCCTTTTGGACTCACTTTAGGCCTACTTCATGGTGTTCAGCACCGGTTGAGGGGAAGGGAGGACAAAGAAAAACTGACCTTTACCTTGGGACAAGGTGCTCACCCTTATCTCTAAGGGTAACCAGATTTCATGCAATGGGTACAGGAACAGTCTGAAGTAACTGAGATGAAGCAAAGTGAGTAGATCGTGGTAAGGCCGTTTTGACCCAAAGGAAGTGGTTTTAATGACAGAGAGCACTGAGGAAATGCATGGTGCGTATAGCACAGATCAGAGCCAATGATCACCCCCCCCACCAACCCGCGTCACACAAAAGCTTACCCAAGCCTCTTAGAGTGTGGACAGCTAAAGGAGCAGAGGGGAAACAAGATGGTGAGCAGAATCTTCTAATACCCCACCATGTTCCAGATCGGGTCCGAGGCTGTTTTATTGCTACCAACTTTGTTGGCAGGTGAGGGGAAAGAAGAGTTTCCTGGTTTTATCAGAATTTTCTTAACAAAAAAAAAAGAGAGAAAAGACAAAAGACACCAGAATTTTCTCAGATAGTATACTGCGAAATGTCCTGGCTTGGAACCCGAGTACGCTCTAGGCGAGTAGGCAGCGCGAAGGGAGGGGAGACCCGAGGGGAGATCTGAGGGCTTGACAGTCACGGCTGATCCTTGAATGCAATTCTGGAGCAAAATTGTTTTCGACAGGCTGGACATTACCCGAACACTGCAGACAAGGGCTTTGGGTCCCTGAGGGCTTGGGGACTATGCAAAATACAGTTAATAAGAGAGGATGCAAACAGTAGCCGAGATGGACCACATGATACAGGTGCAAATGCCAGCCTGTCTCTTGCCTGGTCTCTGAACATTTTAGGCTTATTTCCTTTTTTAAAAATTTTTCAAATGTTTATTCATTTTTTTGAGAGAGAGAGAGAGAGGGAGGCAGAGAAAGAGGGAGACACAGAATTTGAAGCAGGCTGCAGGCTCTGAGCTGTCACCACAGAGCCCGACATAGGGCTCGAACTCATCAACTGTGAGATCATGACCTGAGCTGAAATCAGGGTATTAACCGACCTGCACTACCCAGATGCCCTTAGGTTTATTTCCCTTTAAACCACACCTACTTTTTCAGAATGAATCTAACAATTTGTTTGTGATCTGCTTTAGCCAGTTTGACGGCCTGATTTAACTTCCTTTTTAAATGATCTGAGGTGCTTCTGACAGCTTACCATCAAGAGGGATAGAATTTCTAGGGAGAGTTGAATTTCTAGTCCCTTCCTGCTCTGTGACACCTAATACCTCCATGGTGTTATCCCACATGTATGTGAGTTGGTTTGCTTTGGGCACAGTGAAAGACCCATATTGCAAAGTACAGTATTCTTCCTCTTTCTTCATAAGGTTTCTTCTAAGAAAAACTACAGAGTGTCCTAAAACATACAATCAGTCCAAGCAGTGTACCTGGCCTTCTGAGATTTTCTTATTCTGTCTGCTAAGACAGATTATGTCAATCATCTACTGAGGGAAAAACAGCTCCAAAATTTGGTTTTCACTAAAAAGGGAATGCATAATTACTGAAGAAAAATAATTTCCATGAAAACATTATACCTGTGATTATTCCTGCATCCTTTGCAGTATTCCACTTGGTAGGAAATTGGTGGATAACGGAGATTATAAGAAAAGAAAATGAATTTTTTCCTTTAGGATTAATAACAGATCCCAGGTCTGTTTCAAATTGGCAGAACTTTCGGGGCATCTGGGTGGCTCAGTTTGTTGAACACCCGACTCTTGATTTCAGCTCAGGTTATGATCCTAGGGTCATGGGATTGAGCTTACATCCAGCTCTGCACTGAGCGTGCAGTCTGCTTGAGATTCTCTCTGTCTCCTTTTGCCCCTCTCTCCTGCTAATGCTCACTCTCTCTAAAAAAATTTATAAGTAAAATTGGCAGAACTTTCAATGGGTTCATGTGTTCTTTTGTATGCTCATGTTAATACAAGTGGGAACTTAACAAAGACCCAGAGAACTAGTTCCATGTTCACTTTAATTTGTAATAGTGACCATCATTGAGCCAACAGCAGATATGTGCTTAATGCTTTGAAACTATGTTGTTAATTCTCAGTAAATTATTACATAAAAGAAACAAGCAAATGAATTAAAGCCTGAGACAAATTATCTTAAATTTCAAAATATGAAGGCTTTGTCTAGATATATAAATCCTTGTTATTCTAAATATCTATAAAGATTCTAAATTTTAAGAACGGCATTAGAGGTTCTGAAATCAGAAAACTTGGTTTGAATGCAGGTCCTCCCATTTATCGGCTAAGGGATTTGGGGCAAGTTAATTAAGCTTTCTGTCTTCAATTTTTTCATTTGTATACTGGAGGATGTAAGAATACCTGCCCTAACTATAAATGAGAAGTATCTTGAGAATCAGAAACTGTGGAGTTTGGGGGCACCTGGGTGGCTCAGTTGGTTAAGCATCTGACTTCGGCTCAGGTCATGATCTCATAGTTTTTGAGTTCAAGCCCCACATTGGGATATGTGCTGACAGCTCAGAGCCTGGAGCCTGCATTAGGTTCTGTGTCCCCCTCTCTTTGCCCCTCCCCCGCTCACACTCTGTCTCCCAAAAATAAACGTTAAAAAACTTTTTTAAATAAACCTACAGAGTTTGTAAAAAGTGCTTTATATACAATAATTTATAATCCAAATGTAACTTGCATCCATTACTATTATGCACAATACTGTAAAGAACACTGGGTTTAAAGCTGACGTAATCCATTTGGCAGCAAGTAGCTTCAGAAACTGACAGGCCTAGGTGCTCTCTCTCTTGCTTCAGGACTGTATGTTCACTGGGCATTGCCCACCTTGGAGACAAAGCAGCTGAAGTGTGGACAGATCAAGTGCTTACCAAAGCCACATAGCTGTACTGAGTCACAGAGCCAGAACCACACCCAGAAGACAAAACACATTAAGCTGATGGTTCTCAGTCATCTTGGGATAGTGGCATACCTTTAACCTACTAGAATTTGTGGCAATATACTAAAGGTATCAAAAAACCCAAATGCCAAAGCACAAAAGCAAAACAACACCTGAAGAGTCTATGGTTATTAATGATCATCAACAGAGCTTGTTTTGCTGAGACTAGTGAGCGGTCTCCAACGCGCTGTTTACGGCCAGCAAGCACACGATTTTACTTCAGCACTGCTACGACACCGTGCCCCATCTCCTACCTCGCACCTCTTCCTAAAACCGGCTATACCCTGCTGTACCACACAGCCCGTATCTGCTTAGATCACCATTCCATTCTGCAGTATAACAGTACATATTCCTGGTTACACTTATATTTTCTACATTTGTCAGATGCAGTGACAATGCTTCCTGGTTAAGAACCAGGATGTGTAATTAATGGGAGTCACTGCTGTATTAACCAGGAATTGGCTTTGAGAATACCTTCAAGGGCAACATGGAATTTCATCCTAATCTTTCAAATTCTGGCTCAATGTGGTGTTATAGCAACATGACTCAACGGGCAGGTTATATTCCATGATTAGGATAGATTACAATTTATGCAGTCAAAAGGTTTTGAAAGAGTTGTATAAACAACAAATTTTTCAAAAGATTTAAAGGCACAAAGCAAGAAACAAACTGTTAAAGGAACTCCTTGTTTTAAAACAATCGCTTCCTGATTTCATTTATTTACAAATCCTTATTATTATATACGATGTTTTCTGAAAGACAGAATTCCTCCCATGCTAATAAGCAAAGCAAACAATACTGAGGAACAGTATGTCCCCGGAGGCAGTTTTCTCCTTTAGGCAAAATTTAAATTAGCACAGCTCCAATGGGAAAGAGATACTTCAGTGTATCCTTAAAGACCAATTCCCTATGCCATCAGAAGTCAAGAGGCCTAATCGGTGAATTATTGCAATTAAGAAATGGACAGAAGGGCGCCTGGGTGACTCTTGGTTTTGGCTCAGGTCACGATCTGAGTTTTGTGATGGTTTTTTGAGTTCAAGCTCCAAGCTGGGCATTGTGTTGACAGCACAGAGCCTGCATGGCATCCTGTCTCTCTCCCTCCCTCCCTCTCTCTCTTCCCCTCTCCCTTCCCCTTCTCCACTCGCGCTGTCTCTCTCTAAATAAATACAATTTAAAATTTTTGAAAAAGCAGGGTACCTGAGTGGCTTAGTCAGTTAAGGTCTGAGTCTTGATCTCAGCTAAAGAGATCAGCTTGATCATGATCAGCTCAGATCATGATCTCATGGTTTGTGGGTTCAAGCCCCACATCAGGCTCTGCGCTGACAGTGTGGCCAGCTTGGGATTTTGTCTCTCTCCCTCTCTCTCTGCCACTGGCCTGCTCGTGCTCTCTCAAAATAAATAAACTTAAAAAAAAAAATGGACACAGTAAATAGAAAATGGTAGAGCCTTAAAAGACTAAGTTATGCTGAAAGAGATTTCCCAGACACTTAAAACCTTATGTTCATGTGGAGGATGTATCTTCAAATAGAGCAAGATGCCAAGCAAGAATGTCCATTTTATTAAATATTTAACTTCTTTTTGATATTCTGAGGATTGTAAGTGTCTATAAAGCAAACTTCAAATAGAAATTGGATATTTACCTAAGAGATTCAAAAAGCCTAGGGATCAAAGGGACGAGTAACGGGGCCTCTGTAAGGGAAAAATAATCTCAAGGGACCAAGGAATGACTAACAGAGCTTTAAGCCTCCAGTCACCTCTTGTTTATACTTCTGACAAATGAAGTTTACAACCAGCTCTGGAAGGCCAGGCACACCTTTGTATTGGCAAAAGAAAGAAAACCATGCTTCAATTTAACCATACTATGAAATATCCTTATAAAATACAATGGAAATCAACCACAGAAGATGTTAAAAGTTCGGACAATTTTCCTTATTTCACATTTACTAAAGGTAACAGTGTCATTCCAAGATCAATACTTAGAGCTACCTCTTTCCCCAATTTCAGTTTCAAAGGACAATTTAAACTTCCTAAGCTCAGCCAAAGATCTTTTAAGTTAAAAGAAAGGACGAAAATAATTCCATTTACCCATTTTTACCTAGGATTTATCAGCTTTCTATGTGCAAGATTACCTGACTTTTAATTAACCAAAATCACTATGAGTGTTTTGCATAGATTATCTCTTTAATTAATTAATAAAGCCAATGAGGTAGGCTCTATTATTACATCCATTTTACAGATGAAGACGTTTCAAAAAAAATTATTACTTGGTTAGGTCAGAAAAGTGGTAAGTACGGGATTCAAATTAGGTAGCTCTTACTACACTGCTCTAATTCACTCATGAATTTTTTCAAAGAGCAAATATACATATGTGTGCAAAATCCAGAAACAAAAACAGGATTAAGAGTGCCATTTATTAATGTGCTAAGAATTAAACCTTCTTTCTAAAATTATCTTTCCCTTTGGCAAATCTGGAAAAAAATATTTTCAGCCCATGTTGCATTTAAAAGCTGGTTTCTCCAATGATAATTTTATAAAGCTCTGAAAATTGATGAGTTTAACATTCCTACAGAAAAATGGGTAAAGGATATGAGCAATTCACAGAAAAAAGAAATACAAAATCAATAAACACACAAAAAGATGCTAACCTTCCCTCAATTCAGAATGGGACCTTCCACAGGAATAAGGACTTTGTTCATTATTGTAACCTCACCGTCTTGAATAGAATAGGGGCTCAACATATATTTGCTGAATAATTAGATGTATGTACAAACACACACACACACACACACACACACACACACGTTTAAAAGCAAAGCCAAGAACTGTATGCATGCATTTTCTATCATTTGTATGAAAAAACAGTATTATATGTAATAATGATTGCATTTGGGGGAAAGGAAGATGGCTAGCTTAAAAAGCGAGAGTTAAAATTTGTAAACAATACTCTATTTCTGAACTTTAAAGCACATAAATAATATATCATCAATTAAAAATTCTCTAAATACATACATGTGGGCACACATATATATGCATTTCTTAATGTGTTGTAGAAAAAAGAACTCAATTGCCTAATATCAAGGAAAATGAGACCAGAAGAATTGGAAAGAGCATATGCTGAGTGAAAACAAAGGAAAGGTGCATAGTGTCTTTTTTAATTTAAAAAGGAATGTATCTTTACACTGCTTATATTAAAAGCCAAATAATCAGGACATTATAAGAATAATTACATTTAGGAAGAGGAGGGAAACAATGCTGAGGGGACAAGAATGGAAACTAGATTTTTCTAAACATATCTTGTTTTGTATATTTGACTTTGAAATCATTTTGACTTAAAAACCAAGTCAAAATAGAGTCTGTGCAACAACAGTTTAACCAGAAGGAAAGTGACCTGCAAACACAACACTGACTCTACATTCCAGATTGAATATGTTAAAAGGAAATAAAAAGAAATCTGAAATTCTTTTCATCAACCATATTGCTATTAACAGTGTTTGTGAGTCTATTTGTGTGCAAAACCAACATATTAGAATAAAGCAAACAGGTAATTCTATTAACGCCATTAGAAACCATGAAATACAAGTAAAATCAAAGGAATTAAGAGGAAAATCTTCTAATCCAAAATTTTAACTAGAAATATATTGGTATGAACCCATGAAGTACTTTTACTTACAAGGTGGCGGGAAGGGGTTCACCTCTCTCCAATGAAAGGGACTGAAAACTGGCCAACCCGAGAGTACTGAATATTCTTATTACTGAGATTGTTATATATAAATACTACTTCCCACTAAAACGAAATGTGGCTCCTTAGAGTAAAAGCTTACTCTAGGTCTGGGACATAAAATAGAGCAGATAAGCCCTGAAACATCTCTTTGTATCAGAAAGCAAGGCAGCTATCAAAGACAACTGGATTATTATATTAAAACTATACCTAAAAACAAAATGAAACAAAAAACAAACCTTACTGGGGTCTTGTCAAAAGGACACAGAGGGGCTGTCTGATCAAAGACGGGCAAAAGGGGCTCCTGAGTGGCTCAGTTAGTTGGGCTTCCAACTTGAGCTCCGTCATGATGTCATGATGTTGCAGTTCTTGAGTTCAAGCCCCGCCTCACCGCTGGTGCACAGCCTGCTTGGGAGTCTCCCCCTCTCTCTGCCCCTGCTCTGCACACTCTCGGCCTCTCTCAAAATAAGTAAGTAAAAACTTAAGAAAAATAAAAAAGATGGGAAAAATAACCACCATAGAATTAAGCAATCCAATCCACATTTTCATTCATCATCTCTGTAAGATGTCAGGGAACCAACATATTCTAAAAAGAGACAACAGGCAGTGTTTTCTTTACAGAGGGTTCTACCTGAGGAGGAGGAATGATAGAAATGTAATAGGTCCTTTTCTGCAGCCCCTAATGAAATGAGGATGGAGACACTGATCAAAAGTGGCTATTAAATCATTAGGGTCAAGGCTGCTGGACAACTTTATGATGGATGTGTCAGCCTGAGAACACCTGACACCCCAGGAATCAATCTCAATGTTATAATGAGAAGGAAAACCAGACAGCATATGTTACCCAATGGATGTAATAGGAGGTACACCTATGGTATGTGTACCTATGAAGTACTCTGTGCCAAATAATTCAATCTTAAACCTGGCTGAGCCTCTAAATAGAACCATCTGTTTACAGGCAATTCAGGAGTGAAAGAATATGTTAAATACCACCATGGGAAGGCAACCAGCAACATCCAGACTGTGGACTATTCTACAGGACAAATGGCCAGGTTTCTTCCGTAAATAACTGGCAAGGAAGTAAAATGGGAAAGAGAAGAAACCTAGAGATTAGAACAGATTGAAGAGACCCATAAACCAAATGCAGTAAGTGGACCTTCCGAATTTTTATTATTAAAGGATATTTTAGATCTAATTACTAAGTGGCATTTTTGAGACAATCAAGAAAAACTGAATAACCACTAAATATTTGTAATTAAAGATACTATATTTTAGGTGTCATAATGGTACTATGGTTTTAAAAAATAAGAGTCCCAATATTTTAAAGAATCACACTAAAATGAAGATGAAACTGTATCTTGGATTTGATATAATTTTTAAAATAATTTTTTAGGGGCACTTGGCTGGCTCAGTCAGTAGATCATGTGCCTTTTGATCTCAGGGTCATGAGCTCAAGCCCCATGTTGGGCATGGAGTCTACTTAAAATAAAGGTTAAAAAAATAAAAATAATTTTTTTAAGTTCTAGGAGGTCAGGAGGTCTGTAGATGAAACAAGGTGGGGTACACGATAAATGAAGATGAATGATGGGTATAAACGGCTCATCATAGGATTCTGTTTGTGTGTCTGAAAACTTCCATAAGAAAGTTTCTAAAATGGGATTATATGCCTGAAGACATACTCTTTACTTTTCTTCAACTCCAAGGCCGATAACACAAATTGTTAGCTATTGGTTATTTTGTTCACTCAAGCACAGCTTTGCAGGTTATGGCTGCTCTAGAACACTATTCTCATCTGCCCACAAAACTCACTGATCTAGAATAGATTCAAATGAACCCTCAGAGTCAGGTAAAAGTGTTTGTCACCATCATTTGCTGATAGAATGCTACAACTGGAAAGATTATTAGGTCCCTGATTTCCTAGACTAATTTTGGCAAGTCAGTCTGGTTTTGTGAAGGTACTTATCATGAACCTAGACTCCTGTCTTTGCCCTTTCTTTGCTAATACACCACTGTGGCCCAACAGCTTGTTAGAGGAGCTAGCTGGGCTTTCCGCATTTGAACCCTTTGTGCTGGGTGCCCAGCCCTCACCTGCCAAGCTCTTACTGGTCCAGGAATCTCCAATTGTGTTTTGGTGGGAGAGGTGGGTGTCACATGTAATCAGAGTGGTCTGCTGGCATCCAACCTGCCAATCTGTCTTAGGGGTCCAATCTCCACTGCCCCCCAACAGGGGGTTTCAGGAGGGCCAGCTGTCTGCCTCGCTCCCACTCTGTGGCACCCTGGCCCCAGCCTCTGCATCTCCTGGAGTGTCTCGCACCCTTTCTCTACTGTTTCTCTTGGAGTTTCTCATGGCTCTCCATCTCTAGCGCTCTTCTCTCTCAGGCTTCCGAGACAGGCATGTGTCCCGCTGGTTAAAAAGGTAGGCCCCACAGTAGAGCTGTGTGTTTTAGTAATAGTATTTTAAAACGTTTCTTCAAAAAAAAAAAAAACCTTCTACTTTCCAGAGCAAGTAAGTATTCTGGGGCAAAGAGAAGGCTGAGAGTGCAGATTCACTGTGTCTTTGGAACCCACAGGCCCCACCACAAATCTTGGTAATTCTGCTGAGGCTCTTGTTCTTCTCGCAGGACTCTTGGGTCTTTAGAAAATCAAAGATGCATCTGGACTCCTGCTAACATGACCCTGGTCATGACATGATGACAGGGAATTACCCCAAACATTTCCTGACAGACAAGAGTATTTTTTTCTGCCCAGGGCACCAGAGGATATCTGGGAGGAACTGGTTAGTAACTCTGTACCCTGACCTCATCAAGTTAATTTGTCCCATATCTGTAGGGAGATTCCAAAACCAAGATGGTTTTGTTCTAGTGATTAGATGTATTCAAAGTTGAATAATTTTTACAACTAACAACATTTTCTCACTATAATCTTACTTCTGGAAAGATACTGTCTTAGCTTGTATTCTCAATCTCTTAAACTTGACAGCATATTCTTTGTATGACTTCATGAACAGAGACTGTTGTTATTTGCCTGGTTATAATTCAATTCTAAAGAAGTCACAAAGGATAAATAAAGGGTAAACTGAGTGATCATCAGGAGTCCTAACTTGCCATTTCAGCAAAATAAACCTTTGAGATTCTTAGCCACACTTACTGAAGAACAGTAGGCTTTACTCAAGTGAATTAATCAATATAAATACAAGCACATTAATTAGAATCAGATATAAACTTAGTTCCTATCACATTTCTGTTGTCAGAAATTCTTCCCTATTTTAAAACTGTAGATACTTTATATTTCCTTCTAAAAGTTTTTAAGTTTTGCTCTTCCGCATTTAAGTGTTTGGTTCACCTAGAATTTATTTTTGTGTATATGAAATAAGGACTCATTTCCTTTTTGTTTTGGAGGATCCATATTAAGTGACTCAGTACCATTTACCTGACAGTCCATGCTTCCATTCACCGATCTGCTATGCTAGCTCTACTGTGTATACCAGGTTTCCTAGATCCGCGGGTCTTGGGACCTTTCCATTCCATTCTACAGATCTACCTCCAGGAAAATTTTGCACTAAAGATTTATAATCAGTTTGGACATTTGATAGAGGAAGTGCCTTTCTTTTCCTCAACCTGGTTCTTGAGCAGTACCTTGGCTCTTCAAAGCCCTATGGACTTAAATATATATTTCAGAATCTGTGTTTCAACTTCCAAGTAAAAGGACATTGAGATTTTAATTAAAATTACATTGAATCTGCAGATCAATTTGGCAAAAACGTCTTTCTGACAATGTATTTGCCTTTTCATAAGTTTTATATCTTTCAGTAAGTTTAATATTACATTTTTGGCTAAGATTCATTCCTAGGTATGTAATTTTATAATAAATACTCTCAGTATCCCCTCCCCCACCGTCTAAGCTAGTTTATCTGTTGATGGTGGATTAAAATGTAAACACTTGATTGTGTATAAAAGCAGCCCTGATAAACTTCTTTACCAACTTCAACAATTTGCCTGTCCATACTAATGGTTTTTATATTTTTTAATTAAAGTTTTTTTCAACGTTTATTTTATTTTTGAGAGAGAGAGAGAAAGGGAGTGAGCAGGAGAGACAATGAGCAGGAGAAGGGCAGCGAGAGAAGGAGACACAGAATCCATAGCAGGTTCCAGGTTCTAAAGATTTTATTTTTTTAATGTTTTATTTATTTCTAGGAGAGAGAGAGAGACAGCGTGAGCAGGGGAGGGTCAGAGAGAGGGAGTCACAGACTGAAACAGGCTCCAGGCTCTGAGCTGGCAGTCAGCACAGAGCCCGACGCAGGGCCCGAACCCACGAACTGCGAGATCATGACCTAAGCGAAAGTCGGACGTTTAACCGACTAAGCCACCCAGGCGCCCCAGCAGGTTCCAGGTTCTGAGCTGTTAGCACACAGCCCCACGTGGGGCCTGAACTCATGAACTGCGAAATCATGACCTGAGCTGAAGTTAGACACCGACTGATCCACTCAGGCATCCCTGGTTTTGTGTATTTCTAAATTTCATGGCTATAGTATATTTCTGACCATGGCCTCTAAATAATGCTGAATAGCAAAGATGACAACAGGCATCCTTATCTTATTCCTGATATTATAAGTACTGTCTTTTATATTTCATTAAGTAATTTGTTTCTTGTGACTTTTTTTTTAATGTTTAGTTTTTTAAGAGAGATATACAGAGTGTGAGCGACGGAGGGCCAGAGAGAGACGGAGACACAGAATCCAAAGCAGGCTCCAGGTTCTGAGCTGTCAGCTTCAATGTTGGCTCAAACCCACAAAACATGAGATCATGATCTGAGCTGAAGTCAGCCACTCAACCGACTGAGCCACCCAGGTGCCCCTGTTTCTAACTAGATTAAAGAAGTTCTCTCTTCTGTTTATGGTTTGCTGAGATATTTATTAATCAGGAATGACTTCGATTTTATTGAATGTTTTTTCTTTATTAGGATGATTGTATGTCTTCCTCCTTTTTATCTACTAATGCTATTAATAAAGTAAATAACATTTACAAACAGAACTTACAGGACTGTAACATGGATCCTATGTTTCACATTGTAACTAATCTGTTCTGCGTTAAGTATCTTTTATCCCATAACCAGTGACATGATGAAATAAATATCTTTATAGAACATAACAACTTGGGGCAAACCGCTAACAAGTTAAAAGATCAGAACTCTGAATAAATTTCATAAATTAGGTCCGAGAGAGCTGCTCCTATGAAACACAGCCAACATGACTAGAAACCCTATCAACATATACATGACTACAGCTTGGTGTAGCCCAATTTCCCACAAAGCAACACAGTTTATCTTCTGGACTAAAAATAAACTGCCATTGAAATGGTGCATTTGTTTTGTGTACTTGCTAGCTGCAATATTTCTGGTTATAGGTCATCAATAAAACCCTAATTTTGTTGATGTTTCCCTAGAACTAACCTAAAAGCCCACAGCATGCACAGCACTATAGTACAGTTCATTGGCTGGCAGAGCATAGGGCGTATCAGTGGTTCAGAGTGAATATAAACATATAAAATACTTTTCCCCAGGCCTAATAATAATACGAGACATTGCAGAAGTTCCCAAGAATTTGTATGGCAGAAAAACCATTTTTTCAAGATTTCACTTTGCAATCACAAGCTTTACATGGTGAGAAGAGAACTCAGTTTATTTAGCCAAAGTTCTTATTCAAGAGAGGAATTCAGTGGCCTACTTAGTTACGGTACGAATATTCTGTTGGCAGGACACCAGGGTGGCTTAGTCAATTACATGTCCAACTTCGGCTCAGGCCATAATCTTGTGGCTCACAAGTTAAGAGTCCTGCACTGGGCTCTGTGCTGACAACTCAGAGCCTGGGGCCTGCTTTGGATTCTGTGGTTCCCTCTCCTTTTGCCCTTCCCAAGCTCACACTCTTGTCTGTCTGTCTGTCTATCTCTCAAAAATAAATAAGCATTTAAAAAAATATATATTTTGTTGGCAATTATCGAATGGGACAGATTAAAAGTCCATAATATCTATGCTTTTATTATCATAGAAAGAAATCGGATTACTTTGACATGCCTTATTTTATGGTTAATTAATATGACATATGCCCTACAGTTTATGTTTCTCTGGGCCGGAAGATTTCACATCACCAAACAATGACTAGGTGGAAACCGAAAACAAGTGGGTTGAGGTTGAGGGCAAAGCAAATCACCACTTTTGAGGAAACAGGGAATTAACAGAGTTCAAGCAGGTCATTTGCACTGAGTGCTTCCCACTAGCAGACACCTTCCAAGGCTCCTCTGTATGTAATAAATTAGGGAGCAGAAACATAATTTGTAATGGTTTATAATATGTACTACAGAAAACAGAGCTTAAATATTTTTGTTGGATAAGGACATGAAGTGGATGTGGTGACTCCCACTGAAGCTAGAGATGGGGGAGAAGAGCAGAGAGGCCCCTGCTGAGGGGAGACCCATTAATCTCTCAAGATGGTTGAGATTTTAAGTTTCCACACTAAATTTCTGATACACAAATGGTTCCGTGGCTAAAGATCAAAAATAGTTGAAAATCCTTGTTCTAGTTTATCAGTAAATTAGGCCAGGATTTAATACTTTCTATGTGAATTATTGTAAGACTTATATTTGCCATTTTAAAATATTAATTTCTTGCTTTAAAAATTTTTATAATCCATATTCTTCCCATGTCCTCCTTCCTAAATTTAAGTATATACATCCTAGAGGGTGAGTGGTGGTGTGGAGTGAAGAGGAAATATATAATACAGGACAAGGTCAAATACTAATTTCACGTGACCTTAAAAAATAAAATAGAAGACTGCAGATAAATTTCAGGGTCACTTTGGGCTGATCCTCCAACAGCAACTACTTCCGCTTTTCTAAAAACATCACCAAAATTACTACTAATTCAAATTATTCTTCCTATTACCACAATAATGGCTCATTATAAGCACAGATACTTACAACACAATTGAGGGCACAGGAGAGAGGGATTTGGTAACACTGAATACTACATTTACTCTCCTATTCTAAAATGAAACGTTGAAATTATTTGTGGCATAGGTTCTCTTTATTTGATTAGAGAGGAACTTCATGACAAAAGGCAGGCTTAAGAAAAAAAAAAAAAAACAACCTAGGGGCGCCTGGGTGGCTTAGTCGGTTAAGCATCCAACTTTTGCTTAGTTCGTGATCTCGCGGTTCGTGGGTTCGAGCCCCATGTCGGGCTCTGTGCTGACTGCCAGCTCAGAGCCTGGAACCTATTTCAGAGTCTGTGTCTCTCTCTCTCTCTGACCCTCCCCTGCTCATGCTGTCTCTCTCTCTCTCTCTCCTAGAAATAAATTTAAAGAAAAAAAAAAACCTAACAATGACTTTTCAAAATAGAAACTGTTAGGTTTTCCCTATAAACCTGGCTGCTGACAATTTCCTAAACTGTCCTCTTTTCTCCTAAATACCTAAAGAATCTTTTATTACATTTACAGGCTTAAGAAGTTACAGCTCGTTTCTCAGTTCAACTTTTCTGGTGAGGTCACTACTTAGCTGCATTCCTTTGTAGTTTTTCCTAGTGACCTGCCCTGATTTCACTTTTCAACAATTTCACCTTCACATTCTCATTTTACCATTCTGGGTTTGACTAATTAAGATACAACACAGAATATATGAATACAGTATAATAAATTTCTGTCAAGTGCAAAATCCTGTTATGATGACAGCGCACATACAAAAGGGCTACTGGGGCTCTGGGAAGCAGCAGAGAAGCGCCTCCAGCCCGAGGACCAGAGAGCATCTAACCACAGATGCTCTCTGATGGATATCTGAACAACTGCATCACCAGACTGTCATGATGTATGTCTGGAAGGCCTGCCAGGTGTCCTGTTAGGTATTTCATGTCCCACACAGAACTTCTCAGCCCCGGACTCCCAAAGGAGTTGACAGCAACTGCTGAAGGCAATCAGAAAGGACACTGCTGGCTGTATACTCTGCAAGAGTAGATACCATCAAGTATGTTTAGAAGATACCCTCTAACCAAACTAAAGAAAATTTTGGTTTTAGTTCATTACCTGAAATTCACTGGATGTTTTCAAAAGGAGCATAAACTAAGACATTTTTGCTGGCTGGGGTAAATACACACGAGTCAGAAAGGTATGTACATTTTTTTTCCCGGTAGAATAATTGAGACCAATCAGGACCAGAATCATGGCACAGAAATGGAGTTAGTTACACAACCTCTAAGTATTAAACAACCCATCTGTAGAAATTAACTGTTAATAACTTCTTACCCCCAACGTGCATTTCAGAATGACACCAGGATATAGCCTTAACCCATAATTTGGTAAAATATTTTATGAATACCAACAGGCACAGGTGTCACTGCAACTGTACACCTGTGCCGAAACCGGAAAGCTCCCGTGTCTGCTGAGTCTCATTACTCTAGGACAATCTCTAGGACAAAATCATCAAGGGAATAAAAAGATACTAATGTTATTAGACAGTGTAAAATGGATATGTTCAACAAACCCTGGGCCTTAATAAAAGTCTTTGTTTAAATGTAACTGAATTGTATCAACAGGCAGGCAATATTACCATTCACTCTCACTAAAACTAACAAGAAGATCAAATGGCGAGAAACTAAAATAGCACGGGGAGGCAGAGTCATCAAAGATGTATGAGGAAAAAGGAGCCCGGCATCAATTGCAATAGACAATTCTGAAGAGCCCATCTGAACTGCCACTAAAGGATTTATGTTCCTCGAAACCATGGTTGCCAAAACCAAGTTTTTATGCTTTGTTCCTATAGTTACAGGTGATGTTCTTCTCTCAAATGAACAAAAGCACTTAAGCTAAATCCTTTCTCTGAGTTGATAATGGCAGTTATGTGTCCAACGAAACGGGAAAAACAGAGAAGGTATGCTTTTCTATATGAAGCCGTAAGGATTTTAAAGGAAAAAGCCAGCAATGGTAACTGTTAAAGGTTGTCCTACCTGTGCTTTTTGATGCCATTGGAGAGAGCATCTCCACCACCACAATCGCTTCCCTCTGACATTCTGTGTTTTCTCTTGCCCAAGTGCTCTCCTTCCTCTTCCGAGGAGCGCGCCGTCACCGCCTCCAGTCTGCTCAGGGACCGCTCAGACTCGGACTCTGTGGCACAGCAGGTTCACAGTCAATGAACTGAACTTGGGTGCAAGGAGGCAGTAACAATGGATATCCCCCTTAATGCATTAGGCTTTGAAACTTAAGCAGCCTACTTTGTCCTTCAACAATCCATCCGTTAACCACCTCCTCAGGGATTTCAGGGAACCTGCACCCAATAAGGCTAAGGACTTATGAAACAGATACAGGCTAATATAAACTTGCAAGTAAACAGATTTTATACATGATAAGAGATTTCCAAAGATTATCCAATTCTTCAAGAAATCATATTCAGGAATTTCCCCTTCCCCCAAATTTCTGTTTTTATCTTTCCTCGCAAAGCATCTTAAGGGTAACTTACCAAAAGAAAAAAAAAGGCATTTAGTTTTTAAAATTCACATATAAGAAAAAAGCTATAGTGGCTGTACTCAGGGAAAGTTTAAATCACCTCTGATACTGCATACACAAAAGAAAAGGTAATTTTAAAATACTCCAAAAAATACTTCTTTTAGTATGGTATTATTTTAATCCTCAAGAGCTAAAGCTCAAAGTGTCCATATACAATCCAATTATCAGGCAGGCATTTTTTAGGATAGAAATACCATGTTCCTAATTGGCTATGTATTCAGGGTAGAGCCATCTGCCTGTTTGAGAATATGAAGACAACTTATTTTTATACAACGCATTATAGTTTTCAGGCATGATCACATTATTCAACTCCTTTTAGCATTTCCAGGGTGCCTTGGTGACAGTAAAGCAGGACTATGGGGTTACCAAGTACGCTGACGGTCTCATGGTTTGTGAGTTAGGTGAAACAGCATTTGAACTTAGGTCCCCTGACTCATTTATCGCTCTATAAACTTCAACTCAAAGCAGCAGTCTGCAAAAAAACTTTAAACTGTGCCTATATTTCTATTCAAACATAAATTCAAGGTAACTTTCTAACTTCCCTTCTTAAGCTGATGAAGGTAACTTTCTAACTTCCCTTCTTAAGCTGATGACTACACACTTAACTGTCGTCAGCTCTAGGGCAGAACTCTTAAACACACTCAAGCAAACTTCCTTAAACTTCTTTAAATTTACTGACCATCTGCTTAGTTTGTATTATAGCTAAACTGTTCAGGAAATCAAATTTTTTTGCACTCTCTTTTCCCTCTGCTGCATTCTATAACTTAGCCAACATCAAGGAACCTTATTTTTATCACATTAGGTTGGTTACAGATCTTCCTCAGCTTATGTCCCAATAAACTCATCAAGTTTAAAATATTAGGTTGGGGCACCTGGGTAGCTTAGTCGGTTAAGTGTTCGACTTTGGATCACGTCATGATCTCATAATTCAAGGAATTAGAGCCCCACGTCCGGCTCTGTGCTGACAGTTCCAAGCTTGGAGCCTGCTTCAGATTCTCTATCTCCCCGTCTCTCTGCCCTGCCTCTACTTGCGTGTGTGCTCTCTCTCAAAATAAAATGTTAAATTAATTAATTAATTCATGGGATTCCTGGGTGCCTCAGTTGGTTGAGTGTCTGACTCTTGATTTCAGCTCAGGTCATGACTGCAAGATTGTGGGATCAAGCCCTGCCTTGGGCTTTGCCTACTTAACATCCCCCTCCCCCCACCATTTGCCTCTGCCCCTTTCCCACCTTGTGCCCTCTAAAATAAACAAATAATAAATAAAATATTAAGTCAAAAATGCGTTTAATACATCTAACCTACTCAACATCACAGCTTAGCTTAGCCTACCTTAAACATGCTCAGAACACTTACATTAGCCTGCAGTTGGGCAAAATCATGACACAAAGCCTGTTTTATGATAAAGTGTTGAATATCTCATATAATCTACTGCATGTCATACTGAAAACAAAATGGGTGGGTGCAGAATGCTTGTCAGCGTATCGGCTATTTACCCTCGTGGTCCTGTGGCTGCCTGAGAACCAAGGCTCACTGCTGCTGTCCAGCACTAGTCCCAGAAAAGGTGAAAATTCAGAATTTGCAGTATGGTTTCTACTGAATGTATCTCGCTCTCACACCATCCTAAAGCTGGAAAACCCCAAGTTGAACCATTACAAGTCAGGACGCACCACAGTAACGACCGTTGGACAAGTACAACGGCAGGTTGGACGACACATCCTGACCTCTGAACTTTGGCTCCTCTGAATGGTGTTAAGCTACCTGCAGAACATCTTTCAATGTCAGGAAATAACAGCTATGTTATTTTTATTTTTTGTAAATATAATTTTACTGGAATTTCTGAAAATATACTTTGTTCAAGTCATATATCTTGTAACAAAGAAACAGGTATTTTAGTAAGTTTAAAGAGACTTATTTTTCACGGTCAGTTTTGTCAGGTAGTCACCACCTTGTATTCAAAAAAATTAAAGACAACCTGAATAGCCAGTAACAAAGGACAGTCACCCATCAGATGAAATTAGTTGCTAAAATTACATTTACGAAAACTTAATAAAACAGAAAAATGCTTTTAACAAAATTCAAAAGACCAAAATAATCAAGATACCATTCTGCAACTCTAAAACAGAGCAAAAAAATAATTTTACTCCTTCTTAATGAGAGACCCTTCTGGTTCAGATGTACATACAGAAGAGAGCAGTAGAATAAAATCTGTGTTGGGCACAGTGAGGTAAGAGAATCAAGTTTCTGGTCTAGGTCGATGGATATCAGGAAAGACGACGTAAGAGAGGGGGTGCCTCAGGTAAATCTTTAAAAAAAGGAAAATAGCACTCAGGTGGAGGGAAGAATGTTGTTCAGAGGAAGTTGCCTGAGTAAATCCTGAATCCAAGATGATGACAGTGGTCTTTGGTGAAATAAGGGTGGTTTTTTTCACATTTACATTTTCTTAAATTTTTTTTTTAATGTTTTATTTATTTCTAGGAGAGAGAGAGAGAGAGAGAGACAGCGTGAGCAGGGGAGGGTCAGAGAGAAGAGGGAGACACAGAATCCGAAGCAGGCTCCAGGCTCTGAGCTAGCTGTCAGCACAGAGCCCGACGCGAGGCTCAAACCCACGAACCGTGAGATCATGACCTAAGCGAAAGTGGGACGCTTAACCGACTAAGCCACCCAGGCGCGCCCACATTTACATTTTCAAATTTGTTTCATATGAAAAAAAAATCAAGATTTTGAAGAGTCAGACAAAACAGTTTTGTCTGAATTGGTTAGTATTATTTAAGATGCATTAGTACTTTATAATTCAGTTGTCATGAAGACCAAAAAGCACTGAAGCAAAAAAACAAACAAACCTCAGGCATTTATTAAACAGCACTATGAACAAAACAATGTATTTGCTATTTAAGGACTATAAATCATAAGACAGGGACTTGTCCACCTAAAAAGAAAATTCCTAACAAAAAGCAGACATACGCAGTAAACACCACAGAGGTAAGGCAATTAAGAGCTTCTATGAAGCAAAGAGACTTTTTCTAAATTAAGACTTCAACTTAGTGAATACAAGACCTCCTACCTTCATCCCTACTCCGGGACCACTGGGGTTACCTCCCCAGGGATCCTCTGTGGCGAGTGCTACAACCTGACTCCCTCTCTGCCCCTTCCCAGTCAGCCTCTCTCCTAATTCCTTTTCTCCTGGTTCTTCAATCTCTCCCTTCGCCCAACCCTTTTTCCCAACCTCCCTGCCTAATACAACCAGGCTATCCCCACCTTCCCCTTGAGGGCACCAATGACCTCAATAATGTGAAGTCCAACGGGTCATTTTTTAATTCTTAAAGAATTATCGGCTCATTCGCAGTATATGACACTGGTTAATTCAATCCTCTCCTCCCCTTATCAAGTGCAGCAGTATGGAGTCAAAGAACAGAAAGATCTGGTCCCTGCCCAGGGTCTAGCAGAGGTGGACTGTTTTGTGAACATCTGAGTTCAGTAAAGTTTTTTAGGTACAGTAACAGAAGTCTGAATGGGAACAGCAGGCCAAAAGGACAAGGTGTCTAGAAAGGACTATGGCTAATGATGGAAAAAAGTAAGGGTGAGGGGTAAAGAGAGAGTTGCAAGAGAGGACTTTACCAAGCAGAGGTAAGAGCAGGACCCAGCACAGATGGGAATGGGGTGCTGGGTAGACGGGAGTGGAAGACGCAAGGAAGGAGTAGCAGTAGAGGGTGACCACAGGTACGGAGATGAATCTGAATTTTGGAGTCCCTAGTGCAGCTGAGCGTATAAGATAAAGAAACAGTAAAGGCAGGCAGTGGGGCAATGAGGATATAAAATAAAGAAGGAATGAGGCAGTGTCCCGATACATGCCGTGAGGGTCTGTACACCTGGCCAGAGGGCAATCACAAACTTCTCTCCGAGCATTCTAGTGTCAAAGGTAGAGAAGGAAACATGATCAACAACGTGATTTACAGTGCCCCTGTGGTAAAAACTAACTAGCTGCTTATTTAAGAACAAAAGCTCATTACTTCTAATACTATGAACAGAGAGATGTCTATTATACATAGTATGAAATAGTTACTTTATTGGCAAGAGGGAGTCATTTAAGTTTATTTACTTCTTTTGAGAGAGCATGTGTGTGCATGTGAGAGGGGGAGGGGCAGAGAGAGGGAGAGAGAATTCCAAGCAGGCTCTGTGCTAACAGGCTGGGGGGCCCTATGAGGAGGCTCACTCCCAGAACCACACGACCTGAGCTAAAACCAAGAGTCAAACACGCAAACAACTGAGCCATCCAGGTGCCCCTAAATAGGGAGTTATTCTTAACAGACTGCATTCATAGCATTAGTCACACCAATCTGTCCCTAGGACAGCATCGTTTCATATAGAGACCCACAGTTCTAGATATATTTAAATTCGAACATGTTGTGGCACCTGGGTTCCTCAGTCAGTTAAATGTCTTACTCCAGGTCTCAGCTCAACTCGTGATCTCTCATTTCATGAGTTCGAGCCCTGCATTGGACTCTGAGCTGACAGTGTGGAGCCTGCTTGGGATTTCTCTCTCCCTCTCTCTCTCTTTGGCCCCTCTCCGGCTTGCTATCTCTCTCAAAAAATAAACATTAAAAAAAAATTCAAATACGTTTAGCTAAATACCTAATAACACCAGAGACACTGTAGAAGTTTACGGATCAAGGTAAAGCCTGCCCATAGAAGTAATTTTCAAATCTCCCAGTAGTAATATATTGGTGATAGATCTTAGCACTTCTGAAAATCTTCAATCTCAATCTTAAAACTTCAGGTTTTTCAATTTTGCCCACACATATAAGTATCAAATAAGCTAGACCTTATCTATCATCCAATGTTAATGGGCAACATAGTAATGTCTTAGTGGAAAGCATAAAGCACTTGGAGAGAGTGCTTAACGCCTGCTCTGTGGTAGTTACTGAGCTCTCTTATAACAGCATAAGGCCATGATCCTCATGTTTTAAAAAGAAAAACACAAACCATGTGGGAGAGGAGTTAGTCTTTCATGGGTAGAGTTGGAAGTTTCAGTTTCAGTTTGGAGAATGAATCCGAGTGGGGGCAGGTAGGTAATGCTTGTGCAACAGTGTGAATGTGCTCCGTGTGCTCAAAGCCACTGAACTGCATACTGAAAAGTGGTAAAAATGGCAAATTTTATATTATGCATACTCTACTACAACAAAAATAAAGCCCAAACAAATAAGCACACAAAAACCTGTTAAGCCAAAGCTCTATCATGCTGGATGCATGAACTGTATTCTGGTCCTGTTAGCCCACTTCAATACCAATGAAAAACAAAAACAATGCAGAAACAAAACTGGTTGATTTTTCTACAGACATATTTCCAAATGCAGCAAAAGACAGTATTTTAACAATATACACAAGCTAGATTCCAGACACAGTCAGCCTTTCACCATCCTTCTAATTTCCCCCTTATAAACATGTGTGTTTCTGTAGTAGGCAAAGCCACCCTAAATTTTCAGACTACTTCATCAACCTCTGTAAAACAGGGTAAGGGAATTTATGAAACAGCCTTAAGTTATTTACTGAACTTCTGATAGGCAACTAGGAAAATCCGTGCCATCGAGTAATGAAGAAAGGGAATATAGTGTGTCTATATTTGTGCCTTTGTTTATACCCACACAGTTACAAAAGGACTTGGGTGGCTTAATTGAGAATTTGATTTTAAAGAAAAACTGTCAGAATAACACTTTGAAAAAAAGACTATTTCACAAGATAAATTCTTTAGCCTATAGGAGAGCATTTAAAGTAGAAACTGTGCCTGATTATTTTCTCAATGAAAATAACACATTAATAGAATGTTTTAATGTGACAAATCTCTAAAGGCCTAGACCTTTAAAGTTCTGTCCACATTAGGACACAATCTTCTTTCACTTCACAATCATAATCCCCTCTCTCTCATGCAAACAGCGTGGAAGCCAATGGCTGTGACTGGGTTAACATGACTTTACAACATTTCTCATCAACTTTCATACATTAAATATGTACGCTTCTTTGTATGCCAGCCATACCTCAATAAAGTGGTCTTAAAAAAAGCTTCAGAATTAAAAGGATCATTAATTCTACCCTACTTTGAGTTTTACCTCTATTAAAAGGCTGAAAGAACAGGTCATAAAGTTAACAATGTGAACATGCCAACAATTCTTAGGTTATCCTGATGAACTTATTTTTATATGACCTTTGAGAACGAGCTTGTGAACAAATAGTACAAAGGAGCAAAACAGTGGATAACATCTAAGTAACCTTTCCCCTGTTACTTAAGGTAACAGGAAATGGTCGGGAGATACACATGCTCAACTTAATACTTTTACTGTTGGTTTCCCGCATACTAGGCATATTCTAAAAATGTCCCAAGTAACCCAAGGTAACCCAAGCTCAAAAAATCAGTACCAGATTTTATTTTTGCTTTAGGGTACTACTATGTAAACTTAAAAAATTATAGTAAATATAAAGAACACAAACAAAAGTAAAACCTACCACACTGAAAATAAATTGTAAACTGAAAGTCAAAACGAGTCCAGAAGGGGCTGCCAAGAGGGTACTACAATAATTTACTAAGGAAGTGACAAAAGCTTAAAACAGAACCCTGGCAGCAAGCATCAAGAGTGAGAGACACTCTAGACAGACAAATCCTCCCTGAATAATGTCCAAGGTCAAAATCAGCCAAATGGTATAGTGTTGCTTAAGACAGAGTTTCTTAAAAGTACTGGCTTGTCCCAAAGCAACTAAATCTACTCCCGTTTTCCACAACTTGCAAACTCTGCACATGTGATTAAAGATGAAGAATTCCATAAGCCACAGTGTGTGGACTGCCGGGAATCTTACGTGTAACTGTTTTGAACGATTAAATTCAGAGCTTCCTAGTTTGTCTTGCCGACATCCTTAAAATTGTTTTCAGGAAGGTCACATATGCATTCACTCACAAAACTAAGACTAGTTACAGAAAAATCTACTGTTATTAAAAAAAAAAACACACACACACTTGGGGCGCCTGGGTGGCTTAGTCGGTTAAGCGTCCGACTTTCACTTAGGTCATGATCTCGCGGTTCGTGGGTTCAAGCCCATGTCGGGCTCTGTGCTGACTGCCAGCTCAGAGCCTGGAGCCTGTTTCAGTCTGTGACTCCTCTCTCTGACCCTCTCCTGCTCACGCTGTCTCTCTCTCTCTCTCTCCTAGAAATAATAAAAAATTTTAAAAAAAAAAACCACTTTTCTTGTGATTTCAACTTAATAAATCAACATTTACCATGTATCTACCACACACCATGTAAAGAACCAGCTGCTGAAACAGTGTAGGAAGATTCAGGAGACAAGACTGGTGCTCTCCAAGAATTCGAAGTCTAACGTATAAGATGCATAGGTTCATATAGGTAAATAAGACATGTACGTAAACTTAATGTTAATACAAAGCGTCTGTGGACAGTTGAAGAGGTCGCTCATAAGGGACCCAGGGTACATTCCAAGCAGAGATAACATCTGAGCTGCAATGCTGAAGACCAGTTTAACGAGAAAAAGAATAAAATGGGTGTGCAGGGGAATAGCAAAGAGCTCCAAAGCCTGAAAGAACAAATATGTGTCCAAGAATATCTAACAGAGCTGGAGAGAAGGGTGGCTGGAGGGAAAAGATGTGGGCAGCAGAGGTGAAGTTTATAGTGAATTAGGTCACAGAGTTTGGACTCAACTGTAGTTAAGGGGATGTTTTTCCAGGGAGTGATGAGGTCAGTTTTAGATTTTACACACAGCACTGATCTATCAGTGTCCTGTGGCCACTGTAACAGTTACCACAAACACGGTAGCTTAAAACAACAAAAATTTAGTTCTTTATAATTTCGGAGGCCAGAAATCAAAAATCACCTTCCCTGGACCAAAGGCACAGTGTTGGCAGGATCACTGTCCCCCTGGGTGCACTAAAGGGAGAATACATTCCTTTATGTCTTTCAGCTCTGCAGGTTGCCTGTACTCCCAGGCCTGCGGCCACATCCCTGGGCCTTCAGATCACCTTGGCCTCTGTCTCACCTCCCTCCATCTTTCTGTTACAGGATACCTGTGAAGGCAGTCAGGTCCCACCCACATAATCCATGCTTATCCCTTCAACTCAAAATCTGTAATCATATTTGCCAAGCTCTTTTTACAAAAAAAAAAAAAAAAAAAAGTTACAGGTTCCCAGGATTGGAAGCCACACTTATCTGTGGGGGACTGCTTTTCAGCCTCCCACATCTGACATGTCAGATGAAAAACGGGCTGGCGGAGACAAAGACCAGAAGCAGCAAAACTGGTTAGAAAAGCATCTTCCACTCTCTGAGGTCAAAGGGAGGAAGAGGTGAACTAAGGTCCCCTCAGCGAGTATGGGCGGGGCCGGGGGGGCATGAGGGAAGGGATAAAGGGGACCTCTGCATGTGTAGTTTTCCCAGTGGGAAGATGATGATGTGGTTAGCCAAGACAAGGAATGCGGAAGGGGGAAGAAGATGGTGCCAAAAGAGATGGAAATCCTAAATACATCATTATCTTCCACATCAACAAGTGTTCAAGTTCAGTCATTTTGGCCTTAAAGCTGTATCCCAAAATTTCATTTGCTCAAATATGTGAACTCCTAATGGGAGCCAGAATATGCTGGGTGCCAGGGATGCAGGCTTTCTTGTGGAATATACTAGCTGGTCAACTGGCAAGGCTGACAGAAACCAAATAAATTGTACAGAATTTCAGCTCTGGAAAATGGTGCAGAGAGCCTACAAGTGGAGATCCGATCAAGTCAGGAAAGTCAACCAGGCTTCCTTGAGGAAGCCACTGACCCTTCCGCAAAGGTCAGGAGGACATGTGTTCATTAAAGCAACACAAAGAGAGAACTGAAACTTTCCGTTCTCACTTCAATTGCTTTTATTCAAACTCTTGTCATCTCTCATCTAGGACACAAGGACCCTGAATCAATCTTTACTCCTACAACACAAACACTCTACGAGAACGTGAACTCCTGAGTAGACACCAGGTCTTATCTTCTTCGAATTTCCATCTTAGTCTAATGCAGTTATAAGAATTCCACAATGCTTATGTTAAAAATTATATGAATCTTTATAAAACACTAATCTGAGGTCTCTTTGAGAATTATGCCTGTTGGCTCCCCACCACCAGTATGCTAAAATTCAAATTCTTCAGCACAATCTTGTCACAGGACTCATTACCAACTGGTCCTAAATGACTTTCTTGGCTTCATCTTCCTAGCACTCTAAACGTTCACTCTTGCCTCGGCCACACCTTCTTTCAAGAGGTGTTTTTTTTTGTTTGTTTGGTTTTTTTTTAATATTTTTTATTTATTTCTAGGAGAGAGAGAGACAGCATGAGCAGGGGAGGGTCAGAGAGAGAGGGAGACACAGACTCTGAAATAGGCTCCAGGCTCTGAGCGGGCAGTCAGCACAGAGCCCGACGCGGGGCTCGAACCCACGAACCGCGAGATCATGACCTAAGCGAAAGTCGGACGCTCAACCGACTAAGCCACCTAGGCGCCCCTCAAGAGGTTTTGTAAACAATTTTTCTTTACATCTCCATGTGCTATCCTCTTCCACAAAGCATTTTATACCCGTTGTATCTGTCTGGAGAACCTTTGCTGACTCTTCAAAACATTACTCAACTGTGATGCGTTGTCCAACTTTCTCAAGCTGTCAGCAGCCTCTCCTTTGAATTTCTGTCACCCTCGTGACATACCACCCAGCAGTACTCATTCACTAACTTGTTCAACAACTATTTACCGAGCGCCTCTTTCTTTATCTAGCACTATTCCAGGGGCCGGGCATACAAGAGCAAACCGAGCAACATCTTGTCCTCACGGAGGAGGCTACATCCTAATTGTGGGGGATCCACAAACAAATGACTATTATGTGAAAGGTGTGTTTTTTTTTTTTAAAGGGCAAAAAAGGGGAGGGAATAAAAACTGATACAGTGAAAGTCTTTCTGAGCAAATGAATGAAGTGAGGGAGCAAGCACTGTAGATATCTGGGGGAAGAGAGTTCGTGGCAGAGGAAATAATGAAAAGCAAAGACCCAAGGGAGAACATGCTTGGCAAGTTCAAGAACTAACACTGAGGTCAGGGTGACAGAAGTGAGGAGGACAGAGGCAGACTTCAGAATGGTGGCAGAAGGCCAGATCGGGTAAGACTTTGGTTTTTATTCCAGTCAAGAAGCAAAGCCACCGGAGGGTTCTGCGCAGAGGACTGATGTGCACAGATTCATGTTTCAGAATGATCACTGTGAACGCTGTGTTTAGCACAACACTGGAGAGAGGGGTGCAAGCAGGGAGAACAGTGAGAAAACTGCTGTAATAATCTAGATGAGAGATGGTGGGGGCATGGGTCTCGGTGGTAAGAGTGTGGATATGATGAGTGGCCAGAGGCTGATACAGTCTGAAGGTACATCTAACAGGATCTGTTGAGGGACTGAATATGGATGTGATACACAAAAATGAGACTGTGTGATGGATAATTCGAAGGTTCCAAGACTTGGCCAAAGCACCGGGAAAGACAGACCTTCCACCTATCAAAATGCAAAAGACTGCAGAAGGAACCGGCTTTGAACAGGAAGCAAGAGTTCTGTTTGGGACATTTTAAGATATTTATAAGATATTGTTAAACATTTACGTGAATATGTCAGGTGGATAGTTAGAAAATGAGTTTGGAATTCAGGGGGAAGCCAGAAGCTGGAGACACAAAATTATGGAGTTCTCAGAATATAAATAATATTTAAAGGCATGAGACTAGATGAGACCATGTCAGGCAACAGGGCTCAAGCTTTAATGTCCATATGAATCACCTACAGATTTGGGGGGAAAAAAAAAACCCGCAGATTCTTATTCGCTAGGTCTGTGCCTTAGGTTGTGAATTTCCAACAAGCTCCCAGGGGATGCTGATGCTGATGCTAATCTTCAGGCCACACTTTGAGTACAAAGGACTGATAGATAAGTGTGGACAGGATAGAGGTTCCCTGCCTGCCACGGAGTCACTCTAACATCAGAAGCTAGAAGGATGCAAAAGGACTGGCACAGGAAACTGAAATGAAATCACATGAGAGTGATGTTCTGCAAGCCAAGTAACGAAAATGTTCTGTGAACAGCTTTCAGTGCCAGTGAGAGGGCAAGAGAACTGAGAAAGAACCACTCAAACAGGCAACTGAGTGTAGTCCAGTGGTGACCTGATCGAGCACGGAGTGCAACGGTGAGAATAAACCTATAAACAGAGGGTGTTCAAGATAACACGGTGAGGAAGGAGAGTAAAGTGAGATCAAAGGCACTTTTAGAAGATTTAGCATTTTAAAGGCAAGACAGCTGATGGGAACAAGAAACAAGCCATTGCCTGGGAGAGAGGAGGAGACATAGAGATGTCCTTTTGTAGGTCAGAGGGGGTGGAGTCCCAGGCACAAATGGGGAGGTTTCAGTTTCATCAATGCAAAGCAGAGAAGAAACAACACGCACACATACTACATATCCTGGGGTGTGGTGGCTTTGATACTGAAAACAGGAGGAGTGTGTCAGTGACATAATGTCCCCAGCTGATGAAGAATGGAGGAGGAGGTATGACAAGTTTTAGGTGAGATACGTATGAAGCAGCACGTGAAAGTCACGGACCACAGAAATGGAGTGGGACCACTGGGCAGCGAAAGGGCCCAACACAAGTCAGTGGCCGTGGACTTAAAGCCAGACCCACTGGTGTGGCCCTGGATGTGTCTCCAGCCTCACCTAGTCCCTTGGGGACTGGGGGTGGAAGGGGGAGAGGGATGGCCTGGCATTCTGCCAGCTGGATACAGCGCAGGGAGAGAAAGGCAGGGGACTGATCACATGATGCCCCACGCAATTTAGGCTTCGAAGGAGAAAGTGAGGGCACATGTGGAGGGAGGATGGTGTAGAGATGGAGATGATGTGATGTCACGCAGTCAAAGCAATGCTGGGATCGAGGCTTGGAGAGAGTGGGTTGAAAGATGGGAGATAGCCATCAGACATATACATGATCTCACGGTTTGTTAAGTTTGAGCCCCGGGTCCTGCTTAGAATTCTCTCTCCCCTCCCTCTGCTTGCGCACATACTCCTTCTTTCGCTCTCAAAAATAAAATAAACAACAACAAACAAAACTGTGAGACATACAAAATGGAGACAGATAATGGCATCAACATGGTTCCTGAGAAAGGCAAACTCTAAGCTCTGATCTCCGGAATGAGAATGAGCAGCTGTGGTGGGCTGGCGGGCTGGATGCCTTCTTCACTACACTGAAACGGTCTTTCCAGGTGTTCATCTCTTCCCCTAGCCCACCAGCAACCCCCCAGACTGGGGGACTGGATCTTACCTGGCTTGGTATTGCTGTGCTTAACAAAGCACCTGGTGCACAGCGGGCACTCAACCTTTAGGTGTGGTTCATGAAATCCTCCCACTGCTAGGGACAGTACTAAATGCACGTGGTTTACAAGAAGTATTCAAGATAGCCATTAAGTTAGTCAATAAAAACATTTTAGAAAATGGAAGAGGAACCCAGAAGGTCAACCCAAAACCTTAAGGACACATTATATTCAGGAGTGTTTACCTACAACACATATAGAAGATAAGATGCTGGATCTTTTTTTCAGGCTACAAACACAAAATGAGACTGAGAGCTCCTGCCACTAGTCAGATTTTCTCCAGAATGTTTTACCATGTTACATATGGAAGGCGCTAAGTAACCGCCATGCTCTGTGGCACTCATTTTGCTGTCTATCACATCAACTAATTAATATGTTTTGTATGGGGCAGTAGACAAAACGTAGAAGTTAATACAAGATTACTGCAGTGAAGGGAAATGAAGTGTTGCTGAGGAGATAAGGAAGGCATACACCAAAAGTTATATCGCAAGAAAAAGGGCAAGAACAAGGCAGTATGGCTAATTCTCAAAAAAAAAAAAAAAAAAAAAAGTGGAGGAGGGGAATAAGAGAGAAGTGCTAGGAATATAGTTGATATGGCCAAATACTAGGCAGGTGTGGACTACAGTAAAGACCAGGTAAAAAATGAATAGTCATTTCAAAAATAAACTGTAGAAAGAGGGGAACCTGGGTGGCTCAGTCAGTTAAGCATCTGACTTTGACTCAGGTCATGATCTCACGGTTTGTGCCCCATATCGGGCTCTGTGCTGACAGCTCAGAGCCTGGAGCCTGCTTTGGATTCTGTGTCTCCCTCTCTCTTCGCCCCTCCACCTCTCTCACTCTGTCTCTCTCAAAAATAAACATCTAAAAATAAAATAAACTGGAAGGAAAGAACACCGTACACAGAATGTCTTCTTCCCAATAACACTGACCACCTTGGTCAGATCCTGTGTCTTCTGTACATAAAATGTCAGTGCAGATGGGATCACGTGTTCTCCAATATCAGCTGTAGTACTTACTGGATTAAACTTTATTTGATATAGGTCAAAACCGTTCCTGTGTTCCTCTCCTCCAAACAAAACCAAAATTGTTATATTACCACTTTGCATTTTGAGTTTTGACTTAAAAAGACAGGAGCAGCCACCCTTGCAGCTGCTGAGAAATGCTAAAACTGGCTTCAATTTCATGACATAACCATCTATTGGTTTTGCCAGTCTACACTATTGGATTGTATGCATTATTCATGCACATTTCGACCAAAATAGCATTAAGAGGAAAACCTAGCAAGAAAGCCTCTCTTAAGCAAATGATCTCAACATGTTTCTAAAAAGGAAAATGAACAGACAGTAAGAAAACCAATATATTTTGAAGTTATAATACCCAAAAGGCAAGAATTTTGGTGAAACTGCTCAGACCAGTTCTAAAGAACAGCCATAAAATGATTTAGCCAGTAATAAATGTTTCAAAAATAATTCCTTAGAATATTAGTAGAGATTCACAAAGTCAGGCACCCTGAATTGTCTCCCCTTCTTAGCGACTTTTTCATTCCCCCCCAGTCCCCACTGCCGTGAGCAGGTCTCCTAGCACCAACTAGATTGTAAATTCCTCAAGAACAAATTGTATCTTTTAATACCACCTCACCCTGCTCACTCCTTGTCTGCCATCCCTCCTCTCCTACACGGGACCTGAAGTGGAACATGCAGCAAGCACTACCGATTCTCTCGGCTTGTATTGAATATCAATATGTTTTTAGGGAGGACAGAAATATCAGTGGCGTTGGTTCAAAACCTGTACTCAGCACTTAGAAAGGAACTCAGGGATTTAAGTAGACAGGGCAACCATATTGATAAAGAGACCAGCACAGTACCATGAAAGGGGTTATAAAGGAGGGTCAACAAGGAAGCAGAAAATTAACATGATTAATTCTACCAGGGGGAGTCAGGAAAGACTACTCAGGGCAGGGAGGTACTTTAGAGGTATTTGAGAGCTCTGATAGGGGAACAGGGTAGCAATAAAATAAAAATAAACCAGAAATGGTAGGAATATGAAGAAGGAACCACTCTCTTCTTTCCTAAAGTGATTCTTTCTATGTATTTCTGCCCTTTATTTGCTCACAGAATGACTATGTTCTACAGAACCAGCTATCTGTTAGTTTCTTCTTCCATCTTCTCGCTTCAATATGCATGAATGGTTCATCCTATGCCAGGAGATGGTCATGACTATAAGAGCGGCAATTTCACTCAATATAACTATTTCTTTTCTTACACACACACACACACACACACACACACCACACTAACACACACATACACTAGAAGATGTAGCTCCTTTCAAATCATGTTACATAAAACAATTCAAACTGTGAAGAAGAAATCTGTTTGCTTTATGGAATTTTATGAAATTTTTAGTCACTGAGCATACTGAAAAAATAATTTTTACATGATCAAGAGATCCCATGGGGCTAGAAAAATCAGGCTACACCATATGCTTCCATCAAGGTTTGTCTTACCCACGCTACTAGATTTTCAATGATCTAGCTTATCTACAGAAACCTAAAGGGACATAGGGAAAAGGAGTGGAAAGTAAAACAGAAAGTCACATGAACTTCAAGTCTAAACAAATAAAATTATCCTGTTATTTTAAAGAAAGTAACACAAGTTGTAAGCAACTTTTAAAAAGATCAAATAGTCAAAATAATTTGCAAATATTTTGAGAAAAGAATTTTTAAAAATCTTTTTATATCTTTTAAATATTAGCTTGATTTCATCTTTTATTATAATCCCTTATTTTTTTTTAATATTTTTTATTTATTTCTAGGAGAGAGAGAGAGAGACAGCATGAGCAGGGGAGGGTCAGAGAGAGAGGGAGTCACAGACTGAAACAGGCTCCAGGCTCTGAGCTGGCAGTCAGCACAGAGCCCGACGCGGGGCTCGAACCCACGAACCGCGAGATCATGACCTAAGCGAAAGTCAGACGCTCAACCGACTAAGCCACCCAGGCGCCCCTATAATCCCTTATTAAAAATAAGCTGTAAATGAAGGGCATATGGGTGGCTCAGTTGGTTAAGCGTCCGACTCTTGATTTTGGCTCAGCTCATGATTTCACACTTGCGAGATCCAGCCCCAGGATGGGCTCCACGCTGGATGTGGGGCCTGTTTAAGCTTCTCTGCCACTCCATACTCACTCTACTTTCTCTCTCTCAAAAAAAAAAAAAAAAAAAAACACAAAAAACCCACAAAAATAAATAAAAATAAGCTGTAAATGTAATACAGGTTTGTATACTTTTTCTTGGTCTTATTTCACACCACACCCAATAGCCTCCTGTCACTTCTGCATCCAAGGGCTGGAGGATGGCATGACAGGTATGGCTAGTGAGGGGAAGGAGCAAGGCAACAAGTCTGACTTGACAACAAGAGCCTTGAAGACTGCTTCAGGAGTCTGATTTTTATTCTCGGTGCAATTAGAAGCCACCAAAGGATTCCAGGCAGGGGAAGACAATGACAGGACTGTCTACAAAGTGTCACCATGGGTGGTGGGCACACAGTGAACTTCAGAAGGCCAGGTTGGAAGCATGGTAGTTCAGAGGCTGGACAAGAGTGGGCACAGTGCAGGTGACAAAAACGAGAGCTCCGCGTGCCAGACATCGTTCTAAGTATTTATCATGATAATCTTATGACCCATCTACAGCTGAAGAAATGAGGCACAGAAAACTGAAGCAACTTTCCAAAGGGTAGAGGAATCGGTGGAGCCACAATTTATCACCCGCCTCCAGTCCCTACACCTACCTTGTAACCCTACATCTTAGTAACAGAACATACATAGCTTTGAAGTATGATTTGAAGGTAGAACGGACAAGCTTTGGGCTGGGTTTCACTGATGTGGTACATGAATGTCACATATCACTCCTAGGTTTATGGCTTTGAGAGGAGAAAAGTGCCATGTACTAAAACGAGGCAAATCTCAAAATTTCATTTTTTATTTATCTAGTGGACAGCTGAGTCAGGGCTAGAGATATACATCTGGGAACTGCATTAGTCAGAATAATGGTCCCCCGAACATGTCCACATCCTAACGTGTGGAGCCTGTGGAGGATATATTACCTTGTATGCTAAGAGGACCCTGAAGATGTAATTAAGGACCCTGAGATAGGTAGGTTACTCTGGGTTATCTGGGTAGGCCCACTGTAATTCCTAAAGTCCTTTAAGAAGTGAGGGAGAAAGTCTGCATCAGTCAGAGAGCTTGGAAGATGTCACACTGCTGGCTTTGAAGATGGAGGACGGGGTCTCAAGTCAAGGAATGCAGGTGGTCTCCAGAAACTAAAATGGCAAGGAAACAGATTCTCTCCTAGAGCCTCCAGAAGAAACACAGCCCTACCAAGACCTTGACTTTGGAACATCTGACCTCCAAGACTGTACGAAAGTAAATCTGCATTGTTCAAGTACATTTGTGGTAGCAGCAATAGCAAACTACTCCAGAATGTTGGGTTATTATTTAAAATGATGTGTGGGGCGCCTGGGTGGCTTAGTCGGTTAAGCGTCCGACTTTCACTTAGGTCATGATCTCGCGGTTCGTGGGCTCGAGCCCTGCGTCGGGCTCTGTGCTGACTGCCAGCTCAGAGCCTGGAGCCTGTTTCAGTCTGTGACTCCCTCTCTGACCCTCCCCTGCTCACGCTGCTCTCTCTCTCCTAGAAATAAAACATTAAAAAAAAAAATAAAAAAAAAAATGATGTGACACGGGGCACCTGGGTGGCTCAGCAGGTTAAGCATCCAACTCTTGGTTTCGGCTCAGGTCACAATCTCACAGTTCATGATATCAAGCCTCATGTTGGACACTGAGCTGACAGTGCAGAGCCTGCATGGGATTCTTTCCCACTCTCTGTCCCTCCCCGCTTGTGCTCTGTCTTTAAAAAAAATGATGTGATATTAAAAGTGAAGTCAGAAGGAACATTAACAAAAATTGTTGAGAAGACACAAAGAGATGGGTACATGAACATATGATATGAGGAGAGGACGGCTTCAACTGAGGAGGGACATTTCTTCTTTTTAAAAAAAATTTTTTAATGTTTATTCATTTTTTTGAGAGACACAGACAGAGTATGAGTGGGGGAGGGGCAGAGAGAGAGGAAGATGCAGGCTCCAGGCTCCAAGGCTCCAACTCAGGAGCTGTGAGATCATGACCTGAATCAAAGTCGGACACTTAACTGACTGAGCCACCCAGGTGCCCTTCTTCTTTTTTAACAGAAAGGAAGAAGGAAGCAGGAGTGGAGGGTGATGTGTGAAGACTGTAGTGTGAAGATGACGTCATTCCCAAAAGACAGCTTTTCTCTCTCAATGAATTATTCGGCGAGGTCATCAGCAGCTCAAGACTTGAACCCTGGGTCTCTGACTCTTCATTTTAATGCAGTTCTACACTGCATCAAGTGATTTGCAGGATTTGTCATAGGAAATAGTAGGAGTGGCCACAGAGGGACTACTGTTCAGGCAAGGGTAACAAAACTCAGGTGAGTCATTCAGGGCAGGGAGGAGCAAAGGCATGGCAAGTGCCCCTTGCCTTCATTGCTATAGCCACGGTGCCACATGATAAGTAACCATGGCACCTGCACTCAGCCTCAGGATCCTTCTCAACACAGCCCACCACAAAGCAGCAGGTACCACATACCAATCTGAATCAGTACTCGAGATGTGATGTACTTGCCAATCCTTACCTAGTGACTACAGTTCTTTTTTTCTCCTCCTCCCAGGGAAGACTGATTTTGGAGACTGCTTCGAGTGTTAAAATATAACTGAGATGACAGTAGCTGCTAAATGTCTATCAAGAAAACAGTGGTGAATCATATCATGGACTTTTATACAACCTTTAGAAAGAATGACCTAGAGTCGCACTTCTGATGGGAAAGATTTCCAAGTTACGTTACATGAAAACACAGATCCAGGGGTGCCCGGGTGCCTCAGTCAGTTAACAATCTGACTCTTGATTTCAGCTCCGGTCATGATCTCAGGGCTCATGAGATCCAGTCCTGAGACAGGCTCCAAAGCTATCAGCAGGGATTCTTTGGATTCCTCTCTCTCCCTGTCCCTCCCCAACTTGACTCTACCCCTCTCAAAATGAACATTAAGAAAAAATAAATAAATAAAAAGAAAACATAGCTCCAGAACAATCACACAGCTTTTATTCTTGATTAAAAATGAAACAAAATGAAGCTGTACATACACATGCACACACACGTGGGAATGCCTTTTTTTTTAATGTTTTATTTATTTCTAGGAGAGAGAGAGAGAGAGACAGCGTGAGCAGGGGAGGGTCAGAGAGAGAGGGAGACACAGACTGAAACAGGCTCCAGGCTCTGAGCTGGCAGCCAGCACAGAGCCCGACGCGGGGCCCGAACCCACGAATCGCGAGATCATGACCTAAGCGAAAGTCGGACGCTTAACCGACTAAGCCACCCAGGCGTCCCACGTGGGAATGCCTTTTAAAGGCCTGGAAGAGAATATATCAGGCTGTGAGAACTTCCAAAGAAGAGTGCATCGTCAGGATAAGGGATGAAGGGAAAATTTCACTGAGTGATGCACGTACTTTCGTGTTGAATTATTACAATCTTTTTAATGAACATTAAATTTTTTCTCTCTTAAAAAAAAACATAAAAGACGAGCAGTTGAACTGTCTGGGCTCTTTTATATTCAGATCTCTCTGCATTTAATCCTATGATCCCTCCAGTGACTTTCTCTTTTGGATGTCATCAAACGGAAGGAATATAGGAGATAACTTGGCACAAGGTAGGTGTGAAAAAATGCTGGCAGGCTCTGGTGTCATTCCCTTCCCTCCCCCCAGTCGTGTTAAATACTTCCTTTGCCCGTCATTCATCCCACTGCTTTCAAATCCTAGCTTCACTTTCTCTTCCCAATGAGTCAGTCCTTTCACAAATGCTTTATCCAAGTGACAACACCATCATCAGTATCATCTTTTCTACTCCAAATTCTGGCTATTAAAATTACTTTTTTCATTCCTTTGATTGTATCACACTTCCCACAATAACGAATCTGTTTATCTTACATAATAAATCTCTTCTCCATAAGCCCAGCGACAACCACTTTCCCTGTCCTATATGTACTTCGTTTCCTCCACCCAATCTTCTTTCGTTTCCATTTCTCTTACCTCTCACTGCATTTCCTTTAACCTCCTACTATGAATGTGACCCTTTCACTTCCTGCCCACAGAGATCTTCTGCTTCCACGGTCAAGTTCTATGAGGCCAGAAACTGTATACATCTATCTATTCTGTAAGAATTTGACTTACTCAAATAAGAGAGGTCACAACTACTTAGTGGGACATCCCCTCCCAAGTCAGTCCCACTTCCCCACATACGTCTCCTATTTTCGGAGCCTCTAGGACACATCACGCGTGGTCCTAAACACAGTTTATACACAGGAACTCATTTAATCCTGATTCAGCCTGTTGAAATGGATACTGTAATTATCCCCATTTTAAAAATGTGTGAACAGAGAACAAGAGGTCACAGAACTTGCCCAAGGTCACACAGCCAGCTGGTGTAGGAGGCAAGATTCCAATTTAGGCTGTGGGGTCCATGCTCATCAGCATGTCGGGTTTCTGGAATGTATTTCTGAGGCAAAATTAAGCACTTCTTTCCCCTGCTCCAGCCACACTACTGTCTCACTCAGCATACTGGACTGGAACCACTGTACTTGTCTGTGTCCTTTCAGGATTCAGAGTACTCTTTGATGACACACTGTCCCTTGGTCTACCCTTAAACATATAAGAGCACCCAGAACTAGGAGATATTTAATGGTCACTGAACAAATTAATGAGTTTTCACAGCACTCCCTCCTAGCTTAGCAAACACCGACCAGGTCAGCGGACTCGGTAGGCAGCCTCTTCCCAACCTGCAGGCTCCCGCCTCAGTAACACCACACCAAAGAGAGACCGTGTGGGGAGCGGTGGTACTACACGTCCTCTGCTCTGTCCAGACAATGCCAGGTGACCTCTACTCTAAGAAGACATTCAGGAGGTGGGCTTCAAACCACCCACAGCCCAGGAGGCAGGATTCTGGAGTTACCTGACAGCGCATCGTAGAACTCGTCCTCACTGAGGATGCTGTGGGGAGGCGAGCCTTCGGCCAGAGACCGCTCTAGTTCATGATGCTCAGTGGCCAGGGCCTCCAGTGCTTCTGACAAAATTTTGTTTTTTTCTTGCTCCTGTTCCAATTTAAAATTCCTCACCTGGAAGAGAACAGACACACACGCACAAAAAGACTTTAGAGTGACAGGAGACATACACTTACTCAAAAGGATGTAAAATTTATTTGCTTTTGATCCAGTTCCATCGCAACATCAGAAGTGAAAATAGTCGTGTTACATACATGCATGGATGAATGAGCACAATTACGAAGCTAATTCTGTTCTTCCCATGGGGCCTTTTCTCACAACAGCTCTAGCTAATGAAAATAGATTAAGACTAGCAAATTTGGCTCAAATGATCAAGATCCTAGTGTAAGAATGTGAGCCAATTTGGAAGTCAGAGAAAATTTTAATAGAGAATATCTCTCTTGACATTAATCATGAAATTAAGCCCATTTTGACTAAAATTAAAAGCAATCTAAATATTAAAATGAATACCGCATGAAAGTGTAACATATAATCCTCAAGTTTACTTCCAAAAGAGCTGGTGTATCAAATGAAAGGAAATGAGTTTTAACTTCCATTTTTCAATTCCATATTTTGGTTATGGTTCCCTATTTTACCTTGAATTTAGTACACTAACAATAAAAAGATTATAAAAAAGGTAATGCTTGTTTTGATTTTTCATCTTTTAATAAGATCATCCATTCTTCCTAATTCAAGAGCATCTCAACCTTTGCAGTTAACGAACACCCTCTGAAATTTAAGTAAGCTGACCCTCCTGTAAAATAGCAGGTACTAGATGTGGGGTGGACAGTTTCACCTGTCCTGGCATCGGAACTCTAGAAATCACAACTATTCCACAGTCCCCCTCAACTTTCATTCCAACAGATCCACAATTAGCCACTGTGCAAATGCAGAATTCTTGTGTTCTTTAGCTGCCTCGCCTGAAAATTAGATTATTAGACAACGGTGCAATCCTTGATCAGTAGTCTTCAGACTTTTGTTTGTTTTTTAACTTAGGCAGAGCAGAACCCATCTCAGAAATAACCCCAACACAGGAAATAGAGGTTTTCCAAAGCTGCGCTGGGCAACACTGGTACTATCAGGAGCGCTATGGCTTTCTTTCCCCTCCATCTGAAGTGGAGGCTGTTCTAACAGGTTGAAAAGCACTGGGTGGAATGACTCTACAACCTCTTCCAGGTTTGAAGTTCTGGGTCTGGGTACTGGGAGCCACAAAACCCTCTCCGCTGCTCTCTGAATCACTCTCTCTGCTCAATCTCAACCTTTCACCTCCTGACACCCACCTGCATGCTCTCTTTCCTTTAGTTCTGACTCTGGAGTCCTTTATGGCCTTGTGTTCCTGACAGCCACATATCAGGTTCAACACTTGGAGAGTCACTGAACTTAAAAACACAGCTTTACTGAAATGCTAAGTTCATAACACAAATGGAGTAAAGCCTTTATTATCTGGGGAATAGGTCCAGTCCTCGGGCACCTTAATGTTTATCATTACAGTAATGAGATTATTATGATTATACCTGTGATCATGAAATAAAACTTGTAATAAATGCTAAAAGAGCAAAGACATGAAAAACTGAAAAATATTTATATAATTTTTAAGAAATTGCAGAACACTTGTAAATATTCCTATAATCTGTATTTTATCTCCAGAGGAAATACCTCTATTATGGCTGGAGTCAATTTAAAAATAAAACAGGAGGGGCGCCTGGTGGCTTAGTCAGTTATGTATCTGACTCTTGATTGGGCTCAGGTCATGATCTTGAGGTTGTGAGATCAAGCCCCTGTGCTGGGCTTGAAGCCTGCTTAAGATTCTCTCTCTCTCTCTCTCTCTCTCTCTCTCTCTCTCTCTCTCTCTCTCTCTCTCAAAATAAACAAACTTAAAACAACGGAAAAAACCCCAAAGTGTTCTTCCTCCATTTCTTGGATTAGACGATTTATTCATCTGTAAACAAGGACTACAAAATTGAGCATAATGTCCAAAATGATCCTTTCTTCAAATGGAAAAGATCTTTCAGCGCTGTTATCTGTGTAGATTCTAAAACTACCTCTGAAGAGGAACCAAGTTCCTTCATCCCTGCCTACCCACTCCCTTTAGCTTTATCTTTCATTTTAGCTTTTCAAACATCGAAATGCAAATACGCTGTTGACACTGAACCTTTCAATATATGAATCAACTAACTAAACTGAGGTTACTACACTTAGTAACTAACCCTTCTAGCTACAAATGTTAGTTCAATGCCTACATTCATTTAGATTTTAGAATAGTGGCAAAACAAGTGAATGAGGCCCCCAAATACATTGTTCTCTCATCAAAACCTTATTCAAGATCCAGTGTATCCTTAACCACCTGAAATAAGCATCCCTTCAGTTCTGATACTTGGACACATGTTTTCACTTGCTCTTACCAGCAGGAAAAGGGGTAGGAAGCACGAGGAGGAGAAGAGGCCCTCATTGCTATTCCTGATCTTACCTGGATGATCTGGCCACACATGTACCTGCTTCAAGCTTAACAGGATCTTCTGCACTGAAGGAAGGTGCCTTACTCTAAAACTGCACACAAAATGACAAATTCTTTCCTTGTGTACACTGATGCCCCTAGACCAGATATACACATCACAGGAACTACACCAGCGAAGAGCTCTCTATTGCTTTAGAGAAGCGTCTAAGAATGTACTTCATGGCCATCCTGTGGCCTGATACCTTGCAGCTGATTAGAAAGATCACTGGAACAATGTAATTCCAAATCCTCGACAATCTCAGGCTTTCAGAAACACCAGGGTATTTAAAGATTGGTGCAAAACTACTGAAAAAGTTATGCAGAGTGGAAGTTCCTGATCAGTGAAACCCAACATATGGGTTTATAATCACATTAGAACATTTCTAGAATATGGGTGACATTTTTTCAAATTAAATATAAAAGTGAAATACAAAATTTATACCCTCAGCCCTGTAACCTTCCCATAACAAAACTGAACATATAACAATGTGAACATAAAGATCAGACTTTTTATTAGGAATAATTTAAGGACTGAACTGTCGCACGTTTGATAAGAAATAAATACATGTTCCATGTCTGTATCACGTTATAGACTGATGCAAATACAAGCCTTTCCACTAGTCATCCCAAACCACAGCAACCCGATCATCTTTCATCTTACTCTATTTCATGCTGGCAGGTGAAATGTCACAATGAACACTTCCAAAGTGTTCTTCACACCAACAGGGAACGGATGCAGGCTACAGAATCAAGAGTTTTAGAAACAATTACATGCTAGCCAGTGCACACACATTTTATCTCCCCTCGTTCTACGAAGTGCCTTGTTATTCACCCACGTTCCACAGAGGTTAAGTCAGGCAGAGACAATAATTAAATCTGGCAAAGGCACACTACTGAGTGGGGAGTAAGTGGTGAGTATTCACAGAATGCTGTGCCCAATTATTCAATTACAGGTTAGGTGAAATTCTGGCTTTGATCAATCTGTAAGCTATCTTCAACTGGCCACATTCCCATCAGCTAAACACCATTAGCTTGAGTTCTTATTATTGGATGTATGGGGCTACAATAACACAGAATGTATTAGATTAACACAGAAATCCCAGATCTTGGATTTTAAAACATCTAATTTTATCTCTTAGATAAGGAATTACATTTACCTTTATTTTGTGGTTACAGAACCAACACCATACTGACTTCAAAGCTTTTTTAAAGATATGTACTTTAGAGGACTCCCTGCAATGGTCACATAGCTGTTAAAGCGAGTTTGCTCCTTTACATATGGTAAGAGGCTTCTTCTCCAGTCTACTGAATTGTTTTGGTAGAAGAGGATGGAGATCTTATGTGAGTGACCCTCAGCATTACTTCTGAATCCACAGCCAGGATGAATCACACCCTCACCTCTAGGGTATAAGAAAATTCGGGGCGCCTGGGTGGCTAAGTCGGTTGAGCGTCCGACTTTCGCTTGGGTCATGATCTCGCGGTTCGTGGGTTCGAGCCCCGCGTCGGGCTCTGTGCTGACTGCCAGCTCAGAGCCTGGAACCTGTTTCAGTCTGTGACTCCCTCTCTCTCTCTGACCCTCCCCTGCTCACGCTGTCTCTCTCTCTGTCTCCTAGAAATAAATAAAAAACATAAAAAAAAAAGAAAATACAGGTTTGATCCCATGTCTAAAGCACAATCAAGTGTAAAAGTACATCCTCTCAACCATATAGTACATACTTAGTTTTATAAATTTACAAGCACCTTTACACACATTACATTTTAAAGTTTTCACTGACTCCATTCCATCACTGCCTTTCAAGAGTAATGCATTTCCTCATGCTCCTGAAGACCTTTTTTTTCCCCACTCTTTACTACCACTAAAAAAAAGACATTTATTTAAAAACAAGTAAGACTCTGACCAAAGGAGATCTGATAGGAGAACAGGGAGATGAGGCAGGATCCGCAAGGCAGCCGTGCTGGGAAGGGAGAAATGGCTTAAAGCTTGCGCAGGGCTGTGAGAACTCTGGCTTTGGTAGAGTCAGAGGGGAAACTTTTGGAGGATTCTGAGCAGAAAAGTAAGGTCATCTGCTTTCCATTGGAATACAATCTGTCTGGCCAACAAGGAGTCAGGGGGAGGTCAAGAGTAGAATCAGAAAGATCCCCTAAGGGGCTGCTGCAACAGTCAGGGTAAGAGATGGGTAAGAGCAATGCAGAGTGCTGAGTAGTACTTATACCCTGAATACACTTTGTAGGAAGGCCAAAAGGACTTGCTGATAGATTGCCTATGGAATATAAAAGAAAAAAGGAATCAAGGGTGACTCCACAGGTCTGGCCTAAGCAACTAAAGACAGAGCCATCGTTACCTAAGCCAGGGAAGACTGCAGAAGGAGCAGAGACCATCAGGAACTCGGTTTCGTACATGATTAAGTTTGAGATGCTGTCAGATAGCCAAGCAGACAATTTGATATCAAATCGGGTGTTCAGGGAAGAGGTCCAGGCTGGAGATAGAATTCTGAGTCATTTGCAGATAGATTATATTCTAAGCTATAAGAATAGAATCACTAAGGGAGAAAGTGAGGTATAAATAAAAGAAGAAATCCGAGGACTTAGATTTTCTTCTGATAGGACATGAGAAAGAACCAGCAGAGGAAACAAAACAAAACCAGAGAGAGAGAGAGAGAGAGAGAGAGGAAGAGAGACAGAAGGAAAACTAGGTGTGGTGTCCTATAAGCCTCTTAGAAGTATTTCAAAGAGGAGTTAAGTGATAAACCATGTCAAACACCAATGCTAAGTAACATGGGAACTAGGAAATGACATCTATATTTGGTGAAGAGATCAATGGTAAATTTATCACAAGTATTTGCAGCGGAGCATCGAGAGAGTACTGAAGGCAAAGATCTGAGTGGAGTGGGTCATGAAAAATGAGAGAAGGAAACTTGGAGAGAGGACAGCCCATTTTTAAGAAGTTTTGCTAAAAAGGGAAGGAGACTATTGTGGCAATTGCTGGAAGGGGCTATGAGAGTCAATAATGCTTTATTATGGAAAACACCCCAGCAAGGTTTTTAAAAATATTTAATTATTTTTGAGAGAGTGAGTGCACGTGCGCCAGCGTCCTTGTACTTGCATGCGTGCAAATGGGGGAGGGGCAGAGAAACAGAGGGAGAGAATCCCAAGCAGACTCCACACTCTCAGTAGAGACGGATGTGGGGCTTGAACCCACGAATTCTGAGATCATGACCTGAGCAGAAACCAAGAATCAAATGCTGAACTGATGAGCTACTCAGGTGCCCCCAACATGTTTCTACATTGCCGGGAAAGATTCAATAGAGAAGGGGCAATTAATATGAGAGTGAGAGGAAAGAATTGCTGGAATGATGTTCCTGAGGTTGCTATAAAGGAGGAGATCTAATGTACAAGTATACAGTTGGCTTTTGTCGGGGCACAGAAAACTCATCCCCAGTTGCAGGAGAAAAGGCAGTATAGAGGTGCACAGATTTAGCTGCATAGGTATGGGTAATAAACTTTTCTCCTAACTGCCTTTGTCTCAATACATATGCGAGATACAGAGAAAAAGAAACAAAGAGGGGTGCCTGGGTGGCTTAGTTGGTTAAGTGTCCGACTTTCGCTTGGGATCATGATCTTGCGGTTCGTGGGTTCGGGCCCCGCATCGGGCTCTGTGCTGACTGCCAGCTCAGAGCCTGGAGCCTGTTTCAGTCTGTGACTCCCTCTCTCTCTGACCCTCCCCTGCTCATGCTCTCTCTCTCTCTCTCTCTACTAGAAATAAATAAAACATTTAAAAAAAAATACAAAGCTTACTTCCTGTGAATAAAAATTAAAAACAAAAAAAGAAAAAGAAATGAAGAGGTCATTGACCTACAGATCCCAGCATGTTATGCAGTAAGAAGTCTCTAGTCTCTTAACATTATACACAAGAGAGTTTGCCCTCAAAAATGAGATCATTTCCAAGGCCATCCAAAGCCTCATTCACACTCACCTGGTCAACCCCAAACAGGGAAGCTGTTGCTTTTCCTGTCACTTACAGTCAATGGTACTGGCTCTCGGCACCATTAAAAAATGTCCCTTTCTTACTGGCATTGCCATCTTTCTCAACCTGGCTCGAGACAAGAGGAAAGGAAATCCCACTGGGAATTTCCTCTGTGCTGCTCCCCTCTTAGGTTCCGCCTCGAGAAAGATGAGGGCCTGTGTCTAGTTGTTGACTTACTGACATATTTTAAGTAAAATGACCTCAATAGAGCTTGTTAAACTGTTAATAATCTGTTAAAGTCAATTACTTTCAACTGTATCTTGACATTTAAATTAAAGAGGAATTTGGGGGGATAACTGGTTATGCCTACATGTAGGACAGAGCCCAATAAATAGGCACTAAAGAAACATTTGGTAAAAAAAAAAGAAAAAAAGGGGGCGGTTAAGAGCAAGGTGGTAACAACACTTGGAAGAATATGAACTCAGAATATTTCATACTTATTTTAAAACAACGTCCCAAAGAAAATCAATGAGAGACTAGTAATATATACAAACAATATAACAATGTGGAACAATTCACTTCTACAGCATACATCCAACAGTAGATTCGATACATATTTGTTCCACGGTTCTGGCATTTAAAATAATTTGCTACAAGATCTCATAAATAATTTTCACCTACAACTGCAAAGTTGAATCACTTGACAATGATTTTAACACTTACAATATATCTATATTAAATTACAATTTCCACAAGTATGTGTACTTTATATTCCAGAAGTAGCACTTACAGGATTATGTTCCTAAAAGCACCATGCAAACTTCAATGCATAATTTCTAACATATAATATTTTCCATTATAGTATAATGTGTTAAAAGTTTCAAAAGGTTTTTATGTATCATCTTGCAAAGAAAAGAATGGTAAATTGCCAACATAATGGTATATATTAAACACACTGCAAACAATTTTCAATGTAATATAATAAATCAGTATAGGTTATATACAAATAGTGAAATTCTAAATCAGTCTATTTAATAAAGATTCTAAAATATTTTAATTATTATTTTTAAGTATTTTTTTTAAATCATGCCTTTTTAACTCTGTATCAGATAACTGTTCATAACTGTATTCCCTACTGACCAGAATGGTTCCTGGAACATGCTTATAAATAAGTATTGAAACAATATTTTTAAATGAATAAACATTAAGGTGTATAGTAACAAGAGACATAGAGGAGGCACTGAAGCAATGCAAAATAACTTTTTTGGATAAAATCTCTTCAACTAGTATTTATGGTATTTCAGAGTTTACCAAGAAAGTAATAACTTAAGTGCAGGACCCTGAGCAAAGCATCTCTAAAAATCTTATTCTTAATTTCAGTATGAGTTTATCTAGGGGGAAAAAAAGGACAATTTCATAAGCATTTGCATATATAAGGCTAATTTTATATCTACTACTAATAAAGTATAAGTATAGCATTTTACAGTTTAAAAGGCACTTTTACATACTAGTAGGTCATTAAATCCCTCTAAAAGCCCTATGAGGAATATGAATACATATACGTTGTATAAAGTTAAGATCATAAGGTTTAAGTTCCTTACCAAAGGTCAGCAGAGGAAGAACTGAAACCAAGATTTTTTAACTCCAAATCCCATAAGCTTTCCAATCCACAATGTGGCCCAACAACACTGCTGATGGAAATAAATGATCATGAGTCTTAGAAACAGAGGGTCTTACTTTGGGGAAATGGCTAGGGGAAAAGGGTGGCCAGGAAGGTTAATGGTTATCAGTTTGTTGGACCAAGAAAATGGGAACAGGGCATGTACACAAACTGACTTGGACTACAGCAAAACATCTGTTGAAACTATTTCTTGGGCCCCCATCAGAGATTACATCACTGTACAATGGCATTTTACGTTAGGATTCTGGCTTAGTGACATTCAAATTCTGGCTGAATCCATGCCCTCCAGAAGAAAGATTTCTCATTCCAAGAATTACTAGATCTGTTCTCTTCAAAACCCAGCTTAGAGACAAGGTTCTCCGTCCTGAAGAGAGTATCTGGTTCAGCTATAGGATCTGTTTGGTCCCCCCCTCCCCCCATTTTTCTAATTAGAAGGCCCAGTTTTAGCCTAGCCCTACTGAATGAAGACTTCCGGGAATGAACGAGGCCTGTGCATTGTTACAGAAATTGCTAATTTCTCCCACTATCTGTGGGAGAATCCCAATTTGTTAGCTGGCTACGTTGCCCTCCAGCTAAAAGATTATTTCTCATTCTTTCTGGCAGCTGGGGCAATATGACTAAATTCTGCCAAGGAAGAATGAAAGTATTGTGAGAAATTCTCCAGATCTCCTTAAAGGGAAGGGCATTCTCCTATTTTTGCCCTTTGCTTCTTCCTGCTGACCATAAAATTAGATATATGGAATAGCCCCTAACATGTCAAACTGCCGTACCAGGCCCAGACTGCCCACCTCCTGTCTTCTTTACGGTGGAAAAAGAATCTCTAACTTATTTAAGCTAATGTTACAAGGTTTGGAGTTTTCTATGTTTAATGCTAATACTAACATTAATACATATAATGTTTTTTTCAACGCACTATAGATTATTCTGATGTGGCTCCTGGATGAAAATTACTAATTTAAGAGAATTTACAGTTAAAAAAGTTTTATCAAACACCTATTACTCTTTCAAAGTAAGTGCTAGGAATATAAAGTAAAGTAAGACACGGATTAATCCATGGAGACATTATGGTCTAGTGTGAGAAAAGGACACTTCATATCCAGCTCTTCTAGCAAAACTGCATATCCAGGGCTGCTTAGGTGGCTCAGTTGGTTGAATGTCCCAACTTTGGCTCAGGTCCTGATCTCGAGATTCATGACTTCGATCCCCACCCCATGTTGGGCTCTGTGTTAACAGCTTGGAGCCTATAGCCTGTTTCAGATTCTACGTCTCCCCCTCTTTCTGCCCCTTCCCTGCTCATGCGCTGTCTCTCTCAAAAATAAATGAAAACACTAAAAAAAGTTTTCAATGCAAATCCAGCATTACTTCTTCCTTAAAGCTTTTCAGTGGTTCCTTACCGCCTTGGGACAGTCTCCAAAAGTGTGGGTACCCATGAAATAATAGAAAATCTTTCATATTTATTTTTGTCAAAAATATTAAACAAAATATTATATAACCCAATATGATATGAAAAGATATATACAGACTGACAACAGTGCTTTCACATGGTCCACGTGCCACATGGTCAAGGCTAAAGTACAGGACACAGAGTAACCTTCAGGGAAGAGTAGCAAGTACCACTTGTTTTCAGGATACTGTGATATACTGCAGACTATGAGAGCATGGTTAAGAAGACTCATGGACTATGTTAACCCACAAAATACACCCATTATCATAAACACCGCTGCAAAGGAACTTCGGACTAAAGATAATACTAAAGTGACCAAACAGAAAATGGCAGAGGCTTCTACCACTAGTGTGAGTTGTTTGCTACACCCCAGTAAAAACAGATTGTATGTAATCAGATGATAATAAACCAGTTTTCCGAAAGACAATATGAAATATGACTGATGTATACAGCACAGCCACCTATCATTTATGTGTTGTTATTATACTTTGAGATATAAACTAATGAGCATATGAAGCCAAAGCATTTAACTTAATATTTTACACCCGAGCTTCCGGAGGGTGAAGACAAACCTCCTCTCATCTTTTCAGTGATATTTAAAGTCACATGACTTTCAGTCCAGAGCTTTACTCTGTACATATCTTCACTAAATGTAATAAAATCTTTAGAAACTCCTTTACGGTGTCTTAGTAGAAAAGACCAAAAAACCTACAAATTGTTTGGAGAAACACTATTCTCAAACTACAAAAAAGTCTAAAACAGCAAACAGTAAAATGAAAAACCAAGATACATTCCTTTCTCAGAAAATATTGCTATAAGGTACACAGACAAAAAGACTGAAGATATTAAAAAAATAATTTAGTGTGGGATATTTTCCCTATGGACAATTACAGATGCTTTGAACATGTCTTTGCTAAATGATGTTTGAATAATGAACCGCAAGAACTAAGTTTTTTTCTTATGAACCTCTAAAGGGTAAATGTACCAAAGATGATATATTTTCAACGGTAAATAATTTAAAATGTTCTATGGAAAAACTATGTATATGTATAAATGTAATACATCGATGGAGTTATGTTGACCAAAAATTTTAACAGATTCTGATAAATTTGGTATCACAATGTGAACAGGAAAATAAGAAAAATACTTACAGACCGATCAGCAAAATAGATTAAAAACATTATAAGCAAAATATTAGTATACTAAATCAGGAAACACATCACAACTAAGGTGGGTATTCTGGAATTTAAGGCAAACTCAAATTTTAGAATCAAAACAATCTTATATGATTAGATTAACAGATTTCTACATTTCTAATTGATGTACAAGCATATCATTGCGTATATGTGTGTGTATGGAAGTTATATGATTGGATAGAAGTAAACCAACTGAAAAACTAAGTTTTGAGAAAATTACAATTATGGGGGCGCCTGGGTGGCTCAGTCGGTTAAACGTCTGACTTTGGCTCAGGTCATGATCTCACAGTTTGTGGGTTCAAGCCCCGTGTTGGGCTCTGTGCTGACAGCTAGCTCAGAGCATGGAGCCTGTTTCAGATTGTGTCTCCCTCTCTCTCTGACCCTCCCATGCTCACACTGTCTCCCTCTCTCAGAAATAAATAAAAGATTAAAAAAAAAAAAAAGAAAATTACAATTATGTATGTCTGTGTACACACACACACACACACACAAATATATGAGAAGCAAACTTTTTCAATATTCCAAAAGAAACCACAAGAAAGTCTACCAAAAACACTTAGAGCAAACATCTTATTCAATGTTAAAACATTAAAAGCATTCCTCTTAAAGAATAAGAATGCCTATCACAAGTTCTTTTCAACGTTGTATTTTGTGAAGCCCTAGTAACACATTCAGCCCAAAAAAACCTGTAAGATAGAACTGAGAAAAAAATGTTTTCAAAAGATATAAATGTCTGAATAGAAATGTCAAAGAATTTAGAATTATTTAAACAAAGTTTAGTGAGGTTGCTGGATGTAAGACCGATCTACAAAAGTCAACATCAACCACAAAGCCAAGTGTAATCCTTTCCTCCACTGAATTGCCTGGACACCTTTATCAAGAATCAGTTAATCAGATATGTGTGGGGATCATTTCTGGACTCATTAATCTGTTGCATTTATCTGTGTGCCTATTCTTTCATCAATATCATATTCTCTCAATTATTATAACTTTATAAAAAGTGTTCAAATTAGGTAGTCTTAATCTTATAATTCTGTTTTCTTTCAAAATTGGTTTGGCTATTCTAAAGAAGTCCTTTACATTTCTATATAAATTTTAGAATCAGTTTGTCAATTCCTAACAAACCAAAATAAAAAACCTACTGGAATTCTGCTGGGATTATTTTGACTCCATAAATCAACTTGGGGAGATCAGATAGCTTAACAATACTGAGTCTTCTGATACAAGTAAGGATCTCTCTAGGAGTCTAGTTTCTCTCCATATATCAAAAAGAGAACAAAAACAAAATATAACTTTTAATGAATTATGGACCCAAATGTCAAGTTAAAACTTGAACACTTTTGGAAGAAAACATAGGAGAAAAATCTTAGCAACCATGGGCTTGGCAAAGATTTTATATAGGGCATTAAAAAATACATATATAAACAAATACATACACATATATGTTATTATATATTCTCATATATGTAAGAAGTTTGGACATCATCAATATCTAAACTTTTGCTTTTCAAAAGCTAATGTTAAGAAAATGAAAGGCAAGTAAGAGACTGGGAGAAACCACTTGTCCAATAAAGGACTTCTATCTAGACTGTGTAAGGAACTCCTTTAACTCAGCAAAAGAATGACAAACCACCCAATTTAAAAATGGGCAAAGGGGGTGCGCCTGGGTGGCTCAGTCAGTTAGGTGTTCGACTCTTGACTTCAGCTCAAGTCATGATCTCGGTTTGTGAGTTCAAGGCCCACAATGGGCTCTGCAACTGACAGTGCAGAGATTCTCTCTCTGCTTGGGATTCTCACTCTCTCGCTCTTTCCCTCCCCTGCTCGCTCTCCCAAGATAAACAAACTTAAAAAAAAATTAAAAAGGGCAAAGGGCTTGAATGGACATTCCTCTCAACATACAAATGGCCAACAAGTATATGAATAAAAAGGTGTTCAACCCCTTCAGTCATTTGAGGAATATAACTTATTACAATGAGGAAATATCACTTTACTTTAATTAATTTTTAAGTAGGCTCCTGGCTCATCCTGGTGCTTGAACTCAGAATCCTGAGATCAAGAGTCACATGCTCTACTGACTGAGACAGGTGCCCTAAGATATCACTTTATACTCACTAGGATAGCTATAATTTTTTTTTTTAAAGAAAATAACAGTGTTAACAAGGACGTGGAGAAAATGAAACTTGCACTCCTGTGGGGATGTGGCCCATGTACTGTGGAAAAGTCTGGTGGCGCCTCAAAACGCTAAGCACAGAACTGCCGTATGACCCAGGAAATTGAGTCTTAGGTATATTCTCAAAAGAACAGAAATGTTTTCAAAGTTTGACATTTCAAAGTCAAATGTTTGACTATTCACAATAGTCAAAAGTTGGAAGCAAACCAAATGCCCATAAACAAATGTGTAACATACATATAATGTATGTCCATAAACAAATGTGTTACATACATACAATGGAAAACTACTTAGCCATAAAAAGGAACAAAGAACTGATACCTGCTACAGTGTGCATGAAGACTGAAAACAGTATTGTAAGTGAAAAGTCAGACACCAAAAGTTCACATGTTGTATAATTCATTTATGTGAAATGTTCAAAACAAACAAATCCATAGGGACAAAATACATATTAATCATTTTCAGAGGATGGGGAGCGACTGCCTAATAAGTAAAAGGTTCTCTTTTGAAGTGATAAAAATGTTTTGGAAGTAGATAGAGTGACGGTTGCTCAACACTGTGACTTGCTAAATGCCACTGAACTACACACTCAATACAGACATTTTTATGTTATGTGAATTCTACCTCATTTTTTTAATTAAAAAAAAAAAAACCCACATTCATTTCTCATACGACCTGGCCATTCTATTTAGTCCTAGATATTTACCTAACTGAAATGAAACATTATATCCAAAGATTTGTACACAAATGCTAATAACTTTATTTACAAGAGCCAAAAACTAGAAACAATCCATATGTCTGCCAATAGGTGAAAAAAAAAATCCTGGCACAAGGTGAAATGCAGTAATATTCAGTAATAAAAAGTAACGAACTGTTGATACATGCAACAACATAGATGAATCTCAAAATAATTAGGCTGAGTTAAAGAAGCCAATCCTCCTACACCTCCAAAAAAGTACAAACTGTATGATTCCATTTATGTAAAATTCTAGAAAATGCCTACTGATCTCTAGTGGTAGAAAGCTGATCAATAGTGCCTGTGTACTGGGGTAGGTGGGAACGTGGGAGGTATTACAAAAGGTAGGAAGTAACTTCTGGAAGTAAGTACATCTTGACTGGCCTGATGGTTTTACTACTATAAACATCCATCAAAACGGAGTTACACTTTAAATATGTGCAGTTTACTGTATATCAATTAAACCTCAATAAAACTGTAAAAAAAAATGGTATTTAGCAAGATGAGGGCCTAGTAAAAAAACCACTCAATACTGAATAGGGGAGTTAGAAGAATACATTTCTTATGAAAACACAGTTTCAAAGAATATGTATGAAAAAAAAAGTCACTGATACTACTGAAGACAATGTTGGCGTTTAACAGTCATGTAAACTGCACTTTTGTATTTGCCAATCCCCATAAACTAAGACCCACCAATATCCCACCAGTGGTTGCTAGGTTCTGGTTTTATATTTCTCTCCATGATCAATAGAAGTTAGCTTCCTGTATACTCCTGTAGATCTTCCATCTCTCTCTCATAACTTTACAATTAGAAAAGTATCTATAAATAGGTCTGCCCACTCAAGAACTGAGGTTTGCATCAAATTTGCAAACACTGGCTTTGCATCAAACACAAAATGTTTGCAAGGTACTCTCCCACAGTACAGAATGCAGGGCTCCCTGAGCCATCCAGAATGAAACCCCAACTGAGACTCTGTTAAGCACATTCTTGTCTCATTATGGTTGCAAAGCTTCTACCTAAAAATAGCTTTCTCTTATATAACCATTCACCACAGATATATATATTTTGTGTATCCTTGAAATAAATTTCTTTTTTCAAGATGTGCCACCAGCGGTATAAACACTCATTTTGAAAAGCAGGGAAGTTTTATGGGAATCTAAACAAATCTTATTTTCAAAAGTTATTCAAAGATTCTGTAGTCCATAGTTCTACTGATGAAAGTAACTCCAACAAAGTTATACATAACAGAAGTTAACACCTGTCAACCCTTGTCTTTTAATTTTAAATCTTACATACAATAAAGTCTATTTTACTGTACAGTTAAATGAATGTTCACAAATCTATACCCCTGTCTCCAGAATGGTTACAAAGATACAGAGTATTTCTATTCCCACCCCTGCTCCAAATTCTCTGCTCCTTTACCCTCACTCTTCCGTTCTCCCCACCCCCTACCCAGCCTCAGCAACCACTGCTCTGATTTCTATAACCATGCTTTCTTTGGGTTTGTCTGTTCTTGATTTCAAATAAATGGAGTCATGTACGATACACTCTTTTGTGCCTGGCTTCTTTCACTAAGTACAATGTTTTTCAGAATCACTCATGTTGCAAGCGTAAACAGCTTTTTTTCTGCTCCTGATATACAGCTATACTCTGATTTCCAATTCTACTTTTCTAATGCGTTCAGCTGGGTCACTGGAAATATCCTTCTGTAAATGTGGAACAGTGTTAAGTCCAGAAAAACAAGAACTTTAACTTTGTTACTACAGAATTTTGACCCCTGCTCATGTGCTCTCTCTCTCAGAAATAAATAAAAAACATTTAAAAAAATTTTTAAAAATAGGGGCGCCTGGGTGGCTCAGTCCGTTCAAGTGTCCAACTTCGGCGCAGGTCATGATCGCATGGTTTGTGGGTTTAAGCCCCACATCAGGCTGTGCTGACAGCTAGCTCAGAGCCTGGAGCCTGCTTCAGATTTTGTATCTCCCTCTCTTTCTGATCTTCCCCTGCTCACACTGTGTCTCTCTCTCAGAAATAAATAAAAAACATTAAGAAAGAATTTTGATAGTTAATTTTTTAACAGGCATTTTTACAGTTCTTAACCTAGGGCAAAAAAAACCCCCAAAAATTAAAAAATTGAAATATTTCAGAATCACAATTGAGTAGGTTGTAACTCCATCTGAAGAAAACATTTTAATTAAAGGAGTGCTTCCCAAGTTTTGCAAGTCATAGCATCAACAGAGAATCATCCTCATAGGGCACATAGAAGAAATCAAACACCTGCTTTGGGGGGTCTGCCCATTCTAAGTGGAAAAGATCATTTATCTGAAGATCAGCACTTGGAAAGCTCTGTCAAGATATAGTTAAAGAGGGGCATCTGGGTAGCTTAGTTTGTTAAGCATCCAACTGTTGGTCTTGGTTCAGGTCATGATCTCACGCTTTGTGAGCTACATTGGGCTCTGTGCTGTCAGCACAGAGCCCACTTAGGATTCTCTCTCTCTCTCTCTCACTCTCTCTCTCTCTCTCTCCCTGCCCTTACCCTGGTTGCAGTCTCTCTAAAAATAAACTTTTAAAACAAGATAAGGCTAAAGAACAAATATTCCTATTTTAAAAACCTATATTGGATTTTATAGAAAAAAACCTGAGCACATAAAATTGTATGTAAAATACTGATTAAGCCACCAAAGTAATGTGAAAATCCCCAGTCCTAAAACAGTGAATGTGGCTTATTTTCCCTTCTTCAAGAGCAGCACTTAAATTACTTTTGTTTTCAAAATTTTTAAAAATTGACCCATGACTGTGAACTGGTAGCACGTGGCCTTTCCAAGCCCAGTATGATATAGTTTTTTACTGAATTTAGATTGAAGTTAGTTAACATGTAGCATTGGTGCCCAGTGATTCATCACTTACATACAACAGCCAGTGCTCATCCCAAGTGGCCTCCTTAAAGCCTGTCACCCATTATGATACAACTTTTAATCAAGGGGGAGTCATTGTGCTTTTCATGCAATCAATACTCATCAGCCACCTACACCACGCCAGGCATTCCAGGCGGCAGAGGATCAGCAATGAACAAGAGAGACCAAACTCCCTGCACTCAGAGAACTTACAGTCTACTGGGGGGAAATAGGTAAAAATGTTTAATGTGTTAGATGGTGGGAAATACTGAAAGCAAAACTAAAGACAGTGTCCTCGGAGACAGGATGGCCAGAGGATTCAGTGATCAGGTGCCAAAGGCTGACAAAGGTGAGGGAGAAAACCAGGCAAGAACCTGGGAGAAGTGTGTTCCAGGAAGAGGAAGAGGGGCAAAGGGCTCCCCAGTATGTGGGACAGAAAAAGGCCGCAGTCCTCACAACAGAGCGGGGGTGGGGCAGTGAAGCACACGAAGAGGCTGCAGGGTAGGGGACCAAGGCCCTGCCCATGGGGCAGGGCACAGCAGGACACGGTAGGAGACTCTTTCCTTCAGGCAGAATGGAAAGCCAAAGGCCAAGTGCCGCGCTCTGCACTCAAACTTCATGTAGAACACTGGCTTCATTTCTGGAGGATGCATTTCTAGAAAAAACCTGAGAGACTGTTGAAGAGTAAGAAAAGGAAGGATCTGGAAAGTCTGACACAGTAGTAATGAAGGAACTTGTAGATGTTTGTAGAATTTACTGGTTGCTCCAAATAGCTGAGGAACTGTCACAGGAGAGGAAACAGAAGGTTTTGTGATGTCGCAGAGACATAAAAGAAAAATGGGAAAAGCTTCACCTTAATGTAAGGTTTAACCTTCTAGTACTTTCAGCTTTACCACAGGGGAATGGGTGGTCCTAAGAAAAAAATACATGTATAGCAATAGTAGTATCAGCAGGAAGGGCAGGAGCCAACACCTAGGGATGTTTACTACATGTCAGGTGTGATGAGAAATGCCTGGCATTACCATTTCATATAATCCTCCCACAATGCTGTGAGGCAGGTATTATTAACAAGAAACTCCAGCTTACTGAGATTACATGACCTGCCTGGGATCACATAACTATTAGGTGACAGAGCTGGTGTTCCAACCCAGGTCTGTGTGACAGAGGCTCCAAGCTCCTAGGCACTGGAGTCCACTGCCTACGTATCTACTCACGGCCGTTTCACAAGCACATAAGATGACCATGTAGCTGAAGAGAGGATTCTGGCAAACGGAAGAAAATTTTGAGGACCTCTAATATCCTTTTGATGATTTTGTGGTTACATTTTCCCCATTTTCTACCTGATTTTTAGAATTTTACTTTGACTTCAAGATTTATGAGAAATACAAACTTTCCTAAATATGGCTAAAGATTAAATAATATTTTCTTTACAGAATATATTAAATTCCCTGTTCAATTCTACTGCCCAGGTTAATCACCCTCTGGCTTCGATATTTTATTAGTCCCCATGTACAAGTGAAGACAGGCTTGACTTTGCTCAAGTATATCAGTGTCCTGGTTTCACATTTTGTATCTGTGGTGATTCAAATATATCTTTCCATTTTCCTATGCTAACTCTGTAGACAAGATAAAATTCTTCTCAATTAAGCAATGATCCTTCAAACTACAACAGCAAGACATCTGGTACCTAGAATATAGAAAGATAATGAAAATAAAGGTAGAATCTGGATATTTAGACCTAACCAAGTCTTAAATCCATGGAAACTTCGAGAATTCCCCATGCTTAGTGCAGCTGCATTTTCACTATCTGGAGGGAAAAGAGCAAACCAGGGAGAGTTGGGGCTGTATGCCCTCCACTACACTTCAACAGGGCAACTTTGGAATGGTTTGAAAAATAAAGGAAAATCATGGCCCTGCATGGCAACTATTGGGCATTGTAAGAAGAGACAGTCTGTCAACCCTGGAGTTGACGTTTGGATAAAAAAGTGATTAACTCTACTTACTAAAAATTAAAAAAAAATTTTTTTTCCTCCACATTTCACACCTATAAGGATGGCTACCATATCAAAACAAAGGCAAGAGAGAATAACAAGTGCTAGATAGGATATAGAAAAATTAATATACTTAAGCACTGCTGGTAGGAATGTTAAACGGTCTAGCCATTATTTAAAACGGTATGGCAAGGCCTCAAAAAAAGAAAAGTATCACAGAATCCAGGATTTCCACTTCTGAGTATATAGCCAAAAGCATTGAAAGTAGACACACAGAAAGATATTTGTACACTCATGTTCAAAGCAGCACTGTTCATACAAACAAAAGGTTGAATCAACACAAGTGTGACATCGATGGATGAATGGTTAAGGAAAATGTGTGTATACATGCAATGGAATACTATTCAGCCCTAAAGAGGAAGAAATTTCTGACGCCTGCTACAACATGGATGCACCTTGAAGGCATGATGCGAAGTGAGACAAACCAGGCACAAAATGACAGATGCTGAGTGGTTCCACTTATAGGAGGCTCCTAAAGTAGTCAAACTCTGGGAGACAGCAGGTAACATGGTGGCTGCCAAGGGCTGGGGGTAGGGGGAATGGGGAATTATTGTTTAATGGGTACAGAGTTTCAGTTTAGATGAAATGAAGAGATGAGACTAAGATCTACAAAGAGTTCTGGAGATGCAAGGTGGTAATGGCTGCACAACATGTGAATGTACCTAACGTGACTGAACTGTGTGCACTTAAAAATGGTAAAGAGAATACATTTTATACTCTTTGTATTTTACCACAAATAAAAATAATAAGTCTTTTTTTCCCAAATATTGGTCTAAAATACATGGTAAGTTTGATTTGCATTAATACCAAAAAAAGAATCTCCAATTGTAACATTTGCCATGTATTTTAACAAGTCCTTGAAGCTATCCATTATTAAAGTCAATTAATACCCAATGCATATATTCTTGACATAAAATAAAACCATAGTACAAAGTCCAAATCTATTTCTAACATTGTAAGAACAATTTACTTTGTATTCGCTACTTGCAGAAAAATCCTAAAATACAATCCTCATACATGAATGCACTCTGAGGCATAACCACATTCAAGTAATTCACAAGAGAATGCAGTAATGCAGGGATTTCCAACTTGGGAGGCTATGAAAATACCAAATTTCTGATAGGATATTAGGAGGGATGGAGCCCACAGGGGCTTCTGGGTGGCTCAGTTGGTTAAGGATCCGACTTTGGCTCAGGTCACAATCTCACAGGTAGTGAGTTTGAGCCCCGCACCAGACTCTGTGCTGGCAGCTCAAGGCCTGAAACCTGCGTCAGATTCTGTGTCTCCCTTTCTCTCTGCTTCTCTCCTGCTCTTCTCACTCTCCCTCTCTCTCTAATATGAAAAAAAAAAAAGGAGTGATGGAGCCCACACAGATACTGTGGACAAGCCACAAATCCAGCTCTGAATTCTCTTAAGGCTAAGACAGAAAGAGAAATACAATTATGCCCTTTTAATTGTCCACAAGGAAAAAATATATATCCATTCTTTAGGGAAAACAAACTCCCTCTTTGCCCTTAGCTCTAATTTCTCTTTCAGGATAATGTATATGGGACTAAGAGCATTCAAGGGCAAAATAATAATTTCATTAAAGTTAATTTTCTTTTAGGGGCACCTGGGTGGCTCAGTCCGTTGAGTGTCCAACTTCAGCTCAGGTCATGCTCTCATGGTTCCTGTATTTAAGCCCTGCATAGGGCTCTGTGCCGACAGCTCGGAGCCTGGAGCTTACTTTTGATCCTCTGTCTCCCTTTCTCTCTGCCCCTATCCAGCTCATGCTCTGTGTCTCCCCAAATTAAACATTAAAAAAATAAATAAATAAAAGTTTTTTTTTTGGAGTTGCCCCTCAATAAAACCTGAGAATATAATTCCAACTAAGAGCTCAGCAAGGGCTATTTTTCAGAAAACCAAGAAATACAGCCCAGGATGCAGCACTTGAAAGTTTAATATTTAGGATAAAATATAGTATATAAAGAAATGGATGAATTCTGTATCTTCTAAAAATGTGACCTCTATCAAGCAAAACTGTCAAAAAAGAGGGACAGCATTTTCTGTTGAGAGCCTGGAATACACGTATTCTTTGCAAAATCTGAAGACGCTGCAATATTCTTGGCCATTTGCTTATTTCTACAGTTGGTATCCTTTTGTCAAACTAAAAAACTAGCTAATAGATGGCCACATCAGCTGTGAAATAGGGTAGACTATCTCCTCTAGTGGATAAATTTTTCTAATGGAAGCTAAGGTGATACAGTAGGGTTGTTCTTCGGCACTAAGTCTGGCGGCTGAGTACTGGCTTTAGCTCTAAGCGTGGCCCCCACCTCACTACAAAGAATTGGGGAAGTGGCTGTTCCTCTCTCCAGGCCCTTCGTTTCCTCATCTGTCAAACAAAGGTGAACAGATAGATCATTATATTAATCATTTGAAACTGTGTTTTGTGAGGGTACCTTAGTGGATAGAAAGGTGCTTGCATCAGTCCTAGGCCCCAGGGAAATCTTTTGAGGATCACCAGACTAAATGCTTTACAACCTAAGAATGATTCTATGACCTTGGGATTTTAAACAACTTATCCATAACATAAACAAAGTAACAAAAACAAATGAGGAAAATATTCACAACTAAGTCCTTTCTACCACAAGTAAGAAATTTTACTAAGGAGAATTATAATCACAACTTAATTTTTATTTTTTAAATGTTTTATTTGAGAGAGAGAGAGAGAGAGGAGAGACAAAGACAGAGAGAGAGAGAGACAAGCGTGAGCAGGGGAGGGTCAGAGAGAGAGGGAGATACAGAATCCGAAGCAGGCTCCAGGCTCTGAGCTAGCTGTCAGCACAGAGCCTGACATGGGGCTCAAACCCATGAACCATGAGATCATGACCTGAGTTGGAGTAGGGATGCTTAACCGAATGAGTCACCCAGGTGCCCCACAAACTTAATTTTTAACTCAGTTCTTTAGACTGTGAAACAACAGAATTTCCCTCATAGAAACACTGTAAGCAAAGGCTGATTTCTCAAGTAAGCTCAAAAAGTCATAATCCTAAATGTAGCAAATAATAAATAGGTAATGATGTTGCTACAGGACAGTTTCCAGCTACCAGGTATAACAACATGTCCGTGTCTCTAGTTCCCATCTACCAGAGGACAGACACCTCCCCCTGAATCTCTACCACTGAGCACAACTTCTCTGCTTCCAGTCAGTCCTGTGCCACCTACTGCTTCCCATCAGGGTTTCTTTGATCCAACACCCCATGCCACAAACCACTTTTACTCCACTTCTCTGTTCCTGAATTGAGCATGAAATCCTTTTAAGATATTTTTCTGAAAATAAAGCATGGGAAGACTGTCTGTTGTAAAACTGTTGGGTTTAGCCTTTCATCATTTGAGTCTCACAGCAACTTCTGAAGTAGAGAGAAGGGGGTCTGTGTTAATAATTCTGTGTTAGCCAGGAGAAATAGGAGACGTTGGAATAAGCCGCCCAGAGTCAAACAGCAAGAACACGGTCACTAATACTGGAGTCTGCAGCCCAGGACTCCAAATAAAAACAAGTCCATATTGTACCATCTGTGCTTTTTTCCTGGGCCTTGCTCAAAGTCTCCTTGACTTTGTCGTCATCAGTTGGCTAGACTGCATGAGGAGTAACAAAGATCATGTGGTAAATAAGGGTGAACCTGTGAGCATCCAAAGAAAATCAGACACAGGTTATCTGCTTTTTCCTCTTTGGTGAAGTCAAGTTTCTGTAAAGAAGGAAAGAGCAAGATGGCATATGTAGAACAGATACTGGAAAAATCCTCCAAGGATGCGGGGTCAGGGGGGCAGTGGGTAGAAAATTGGAAAGACAGTTGAGAAACAAGTGAAGACAAGGGAATTATGATTATTCCTCCACCATGCAGACTGTCAAGAGCTAGAAAAGAAGTTGTTAAGGAGAAGGAAAGAGGAAGAAGAGGAGAAGCAAGCCGGTAAAGGAAACAGAAATACCAACCAATGACAAGAGTGAGGTAAGAGGAAAAAAAATTGGAAGTAGTTGAAACCTTCACAAAAGTCTTATATGTTTTAAGTACTAGAAGGGCAGCACTCTACACATATTAACAGTTCTTAGTCTAGAAGAATGAAGTCTAGGAAATACATGACTAATGTCTATAAAATAATCAAAGTAATGGATAAAGCCAGCAGAAATATACTAAGTTACAAAATACTACAATTATAAAATTTACAACTTGAACAAATTATGTCCTTCCAAGAGACAGAGAATAACAAATGTACAGATCCTAGATAAACAAACTCAAAGAAAAGTGATACAGGTAACTATAAAAATTAATGTAAAAGAAAAAGATGGCAATAAATAACAAAGCTAAAGAGAGTTCTTTGAAAAATAATCAAAGCCTTCATTAGAATGATATTAAAGAAAAATTAATTAAAGATATCCAAATGAGTATTAGGAAAAAAATGGAAAACATTAGGAAAAAAATAATTACGGATTCAAAATAAGTTAAAAAGATAATAAAAGATTATTATAAACAACCTTATAACAATAAATTTCAACACTTAAGTGGAAAGGATAAACTCCTAAAACTAGAAACCTATCAAAATTGACCCAAAAAGAAACAGAAAACTAAAATAGTCCTATAGCCATTAAATGTCACTCATAAACAGATGCTAAAATCCAAAAGAAACTAAAATGAGGAGACGGTTAAAGATAATACATAATGACCAAACTAGGTTTCTTCCAGGTAAATAAAGATAGCCTATCATCAGAAAAAGTCTAAAAATAAAACTTGAAAAAAATATACAATTTGCCACCTTATAAATTAAAAAAAACCCCTTATGATGCTCTTCTTAAATGTAGAAAGAATTTGATGAGGGGAAGCCTAGAAGCATGACATAGGGACAAGCTGGATTGCAGTGAGCCACAGAGTAAATGGGAAGCAAGGAAATAGAAATAACAAAGAGAGACCGATTCAGTTTCTGTAGACAATCATCTGAGAATTACAGTTTTGTTCCTTTCTTTCAATTCTTAAATCTCATTTATTTTTCATGTTCCTAATGTACTGGCTAGGGCCTTCAGGACAGTGCTGGATAGAAGCTGAAATGGTGGGACACAGTGTTCATGCTTGCCTTTAAAAAAAGGCATATTTCTAATGATTCAGTACTAAGAGTGATATTTAATAAATACCATTTCTCAGATTAAGGAAGTTCTTTCTCATTCTTATACTGTTGAGGTTTTTTAATCATGGAAAGGTACTGAATTTCCTCAAAGACCAATAATGAATACATTTCAGGTGTTACCTCAATTTCTTGACCCAATTGTCCCACTGACCTCCCTTGTTCTAGACTTTTCCTGCCCCTGATTGCTTCTGGGCAGTGGTTTCCACTGGTTCCTTTTCTCCCTTTTGTCTTTTAGTGTCAGTATTCAATCCTTTGATTTCAAACTTTTTCAAGCTGTAATGTCTACTGAGTGACATTATTTACTCCCTCAGCCTCAAGCTCCATGTTTATTCAGGTGACTTCCAATACTCATGATTTGCTAAGTTTTACTGAAGGAGTAAGGATGCCCTCACTTGGATGTCATCATGCACAAGTGGACTCATCTTCCTCCTACTCCCTTTTTTCCCTCCTTCAAGTTACCTTCAATCCAGTAATTTATTTGCCATAAACTTGAGAGTCGTCTAGGTCTCCATCTTCTATTTCATTCCTCACATTCAACTATTATCAGCTCCTATTAGGTTATTTCCGAAGTCTCTCTTGGTTTTGTATCTTGCTTTCTGTTTTGGCAGTCACCAACTTAGTTCAGATTCTAATTATCTCTCTCTTGAATTCCTGCACCTGGTCACTCTGTTTTCAGGCCTTCTTCTAATCCCTCTCAGAAGGAGCAAATCTGATTAAATCTCTCCTCTCTTTAAAATCTTCCAGATATTCTAATTCCCAAGATAATATTCAAACTCTTCAGGCATATTTAATAAAATCCTTCAAGAAGACCCTGCTTCTATTCATCTAGCTGTGACTGGTTTAGCAAGTTATCTGACAAGGTAAACACTCAAAATACTTACTGAATTAAGGAAAAAAATGTTCATAAAGTAATAGTTATCAAATCAGTGGCAGACCATTATAAAAATGTATGGGGGTTATATCCTTACTATTCTTAAATTAAAATGAGAGGAAAATTATATGTGCCTGTAACTCATTCAAAATTCATTAGACAGAATATAAATCTGGTACTGCACTCTCTAATAGGAATACAAGACAAATACAATTACATGCAGGTTACAGACTTGGTATCACTGTGATACAAAAACTTACCAGGAAAAGATCCTGGGTCATACCAAGAATGACACGTGACAAGGCTAATAACACACACACACACACACACACACACACTCTCTCTGTCTCTCTCTCTCTCTCTCCCCCCACCCCATACTGCTTAATTAAAACCTTATGTATTTCTGTTCAAACACTTCACAAATTATCAAAATGAAAACCTGCTTCATTTTACATAAACTTCCTATTTAACTTCTGTCCTAGCTGCTTCTAAAATTAATTTGAAATACATTTCCTGATTATACACAGAAGCTAAACATTTAGGAATAATGTTGAATAATGTGAACCAAATAAAAAATCTAAATTTCTACTTTTTAAAATAAACCTCACAGAGCTGATAAACACAATTACATATCTGAATGCTAAGATACTAATAAATTTATAAAAGATTTTTAGAATATAAATGGTAAATGTTATAACTACATAAAGCTTAGAACATGGTATTACATAATTATTTTATCAATAATTTTCCACACAGTATTTTAAATGTGCTTCACTGTATTTATATACTAATCTGTAGTATATGCATCTGCTTTTAACATGGAAAATCTATGAGTTTTTTTCATTTCCCCCATTCTGCAAGGTGTACAACTGAGGGTAGAGAGATTATGTGGGTCACTTTCAGCCTCAATGAAATTCCCTAAAATGCACCATTAAAGAGGTTCTAAAGATAAAGACTAGAGTTTGGCAACCATATTCACAGTGATACAAATTCCTTTAAGATTGTAAAAGTAACACCGGGACAAAAGCTAAAACAGCTCTCTGGTCATCGTGTTCAGATCAAATACCTGCTCAGTCAAAACTGAGCTCATTTACCAAAGTCATCAGATTCACGCCTGAAATCAAACATTATTTGGACCAGAGATTAACTTCAGTGTGTCCTCAAACAGGAAAAAAAAAATCACATTTAGATCCCCATATTCTAGCCTACACATTCCTCCACCAACACACATTTCAAGCATTTTTCTCTTTAGAAAAAGATTCCTAAGTTATCCTCTCTCTTTAAAACAAAATGCCTTCAGTCTAATTAAAATTAAGAAACTTTTAATAGCTTTAATAACTCTCAAAAGCTGGACGAAACTCTTCCCTGGCATCTTCCCTTTCTTACTAGCCTCCCTCCAAATCCAGAAAAAACCAGCACAACAGAAAACACAAAACAGCTAGCCACATGCTCTGAATGCCAGGGAACGTGATTCTCCACTGGTTTAGGCTACAAAGAAAGCTTATGAGTAATCAAAAATCCTTAATCAAAACAAAGTTAAAAGCTACCTCCCTCCCCACTCCCCAGCCCCAGTAGAATGCCCCCCTTTCTCTTTAACCCACTCAAGTGTTTCCTTGGAATTTTAGCGGCCTCGGAACAGCAGATGGTAAGTTCATCTCAATGTCAGCCAGGGCAGAGACATGCAAAAAAATCACTAACTTGGAAGGTTATTTAGGACAATAATGTCTTTCACTGCCTTACTCCTCCCACTCGGGCCCCACTTGACCTACTACCAATATTTAGCTGGGGGGGAAGATCTGATCTGTCCACAGGCTTTTCCCCCAGCGGCTCTTCCTGTGGGAACCCGACGCAAACACGGAGGCGGCAAGAAGACCCCGGCCAGGCAGGGGCAGCAGGGTCTCTCGGCTTAGAGCACCCCTCCCCACTCGCCCGCCGCCGCACTCCGCTCCACACACAGGCGTCCAACTATTCTTGGATCTACTCACATCCCTAGATCTCGTCTGGCCGCCCTCCCCCCCTTTCTCCCTCGGTGCCCTCTGTCGCCCCGAGGCTGACCTAGCAAAGCCCCCAGCGGGCACAGACACTCACCCACCTGGGCCGGATCTAGGATATCCCCGGCGGCGCACTCCGCCCGGCGCTCCTCGCCAGCTCCGGCACAAATGCGCTCGGCCTGTCCCTCCGCCTCCCCTCCAGCCCAGCCCAGGGCGGCACCGCAAGGTCTCACTAAGTCACCTTTGCTCGGCCCGCCCCGGCTCTAGGGAGGTCCAGCAGGGGCGCGGCCCGCCCACCCGCGCGGCCCAGGACTACCGTCCCGGGGGGCCAGAAGTCCGTGCAGCGCCCCTCGGCTGCAGAGCCAGCGCCGCCCTCCCCTCCAGGGCTCGCCTGGGAGAGTGCGAGCTGCGCGGGGAACGGCCTGCGGCAGGCAGCTAGCCGCGCGCTGTCGCTGTCGTCGTCCAGTCCCTCCTCCCTCGGCCCCCCTCCCGCGTGGCCCGCTCGGCTGAGGCGCAGGTAGGGACGTGCCCGGGACGGCGAGAGGCTGCACACAGCCCTTGCAAGCCAGCCAGCGGACTGCGAGCCCCGCAATTCTCGCAATTCTCGGGAAGGAAGGAAGGAAACTGCTACTTGTGCTCTGCGTGCATCCCGCGGAGGCTCCTGCGAGGTCCTAGAGCGGGCTGTGTGCTCGAGCCCTCTTCGGGCGACGCCTGCCCTGACAACTTCTAACTGGCTAGCCCGCCCCTGGGGAAAAACAGAGGAATCCTCTTTGGACTCTTGCACCTCAAAGGTAACTGACCCTTACCCTGGCTTACACTTAAAAGTGAAGGTTTCCAGTTCCAAAACAAAGAGTGAACTAGACTTCTTGTCCTTTATTTTTTTCAATGCACTTTCTAGGCTACCATTTGAGCAATGAGGAAAACAATGGTATTAATTCTACTAATGTGAAACCTAGATGGTTTCCTATTCTGGCCAGGCTTGAAGGGTAGACGAAGGCTCTCAAGGACACTAAGACGACATAAATAACACACATTAGCGGGTTGTTCAGGCTAATGAAAGTTCTGTGACACTCGGGTGGGGGTGGGCCACACATAACTTTTTTTTGTTCCAGCACTTTTAAACAATATAAATCTGTCCTCAAAGTTTAGGGAGCAGAGTAAGTAATACTGAACCAAACTGAGTATTTCTTTGACAAGATCATAGGGGACTTTAAGTTTGCTGTCCCAACGGTGGCGGCTGTAACTGCACTACAGATATAAAATGGGTAAAAGATGATACAACAGCATGCTAGAAAATTTGGAATTCACGTCAATGAGGTTTCATAGTGTCTTTGAAAAGTCAGTTTGCTTTTATTTCCCCCCATTCTAAATTAAATGGTATTGTGAAATGTCACATTAGGCACTAAAAGCAGCTGCTATAAAATCTTCCTCCCTGGGCTCTAAAAATCACGGAATGAATTCAGTTTACAAAAGTGGTACTAGGCAGCAAAAACAACAATAAAATGTTTTAGAGGGCAATTTACAGAGCACCTAAACTGTGTCAAGCACTGTACTGAGGAACTTCGCATAAAGTAACTTACTCATATTCTCATTTTCAGATTTGGAAATGGAATTCCCAAACATATCTTAATTTGCTCAAGGTCAAGATAGAGAATGGACCCCAACTGGTCTGCTCTTTGTATGCTTTCCTTTGTACATATCATTATGCATTCAGATATGCATTTACTGTCTACTACATGCCAAGTACTATGCTAGACACAATGCTACAAAAATACCTAACATACAGCTGCTTACTTAAGGGGCTCTTTAGTAAATATAGAATCAGACAAGTAAACATATAATGATACAGTGTGGTAAGTGCTCCAAAAGCAAGGACTCCTAGAATAAGAGGGATACCTTAAGCCAGTTTTGAAGGGTGGAATCTGGGATGAGGAAATGGTCACAGTCATCTGACAGCGCAATCCTTAGAACTCCATTCCAACAGAGTGGTAATGGGGAATCTGTTGGGTGGGGGGAGAGCTCGTACAGAGAGAGAGGCAACTGAGAGATATAGGAAGGAAAAACAAGAGACTTGAAGGGCAGGGAGGAGGAGGAAGGAGGAGGAACACAGGACAGCTCCCAGGATTGTGGCTTGGGTTCCTGAATAGGTGTAATTCTGTGTCTGAGGTGAATGGATAATTCTGCTTTAGACGAACTGGTACGAAATGCCTGTGACAGAATCATATGTATATGTTTGAAAGTCAGCTGGACATGCTGGTTCATAGGTCAGCTTAGGAGAGATCTGAAGTGGAGATATCGGAGTCATCATGGATTTCTGTTTGAAGGAATGGCTCACTAAGATCATCTGTGAAGAATGCCTAGTGAGAAGGCCACCCACAGAAACCAGGGGACACTAACACTCAAGGCACAGGCAGACGAAAAGATGCTTCAGAAGAAAACTGAGGAGAAGCTGCTCTAAAGGAAAGAGAAGACAGAAGAGGTCGGCACCACAGCAATCACTGAGAGGAATTCCAAAAACAGGTAGTAGTCAAATGCCGGATCCATCACAGGACAAGCGAGGTAATTTAAGGGTATCCTCTGACTTAGCAGTAAGGAGATTATTGGCAAGAACGGCTTCAGTGGGCTAGTTGAAGAATAAAGAAGTAGAAACAGAAAGTATCACATTTTCTAAAATAGAATTGGAAAGGCATGTAGGGAGACAGAAGCTATAAGGGAGTAGAGAATTCAGAAAGAGAGAGAAGTTGTTTTTGAAGCAGGAGGGAAGGAGACAGATGCCAAGGAAAGAAACAAGAGAGAGACTGGGGGAGGGAGAAGCAGGGAACGGACAGCACAGGCAACCACTGCCTCATGTTTAACAATTTTGCTCAGAGCAGAGGGAGAGGAGGAAAGAGATGACAGAGAGGTGAAAGCCTGAAAAGTACAAACATTAAGAAATGACTGAAGGACTTTGAGCAGTCCAGGAAACTAATGAATATGAGACCTCGACTTTATAAAGCTCTAAGCCCACATGAGGGCACGGTTTCTCGCCAAAGATATCAGCTGTCCAAAGTAGCAATACCTTCTGGTCGGTTCCAATTTAAGGTCCAAATCTCTCCATTATACCACAAACTCAGCATCACTATCCCAACTGTACATCTGGGTTCTAGCTCTTTAGCATCAAGTCAGAAGACTTAACATGGAGGCATAGAGTATTTTATAATTGAGCTTACACTAGTTTTAAATAGGCAAGTTCCTACCTTGGAAAAACTGGTTTGACTGATATCGAAGGGAGCTCTATACTACATAGAACAAGAAGGGGACCAATGATGGCACTGTGTGACGTTTTAGCTACTTCTGACACCACTCTCTGATGAGGAAAACTAAAGAAACAATAATAACTCATGAAGCCAGTTTCTATCCTTTTGATTTATTTTTTTTAAAGTAGGATCCACTTCTAACATGTGGCTTGAACTCATGACCCTGAGATTAACAGTCGCCTACTCTACAGACTGAGCCAGCCAGGTGCCCTTTTAAGTAGAACTCTCAAGTTTAAAGACAGTCACAGCATTCACATTCTCCAATGTCTCCCCAAGTAGATCACCCCAAAAACACCGAATGAGTTTCCCTTTAGGAAATCAAACACGAACTTTACAGCTTACTTTATATATTGCAGTTTTTTTCCAAATAATAAATTATGTTATTTATAAGTAAAATATGCCTATATAATGCACCCCATTTATATAGAGATTGTATGGAAACCTTGAATATCTGGGTCACATCAGAGCACCCCCAAATAAGCAAAGAACACTCACATACCACAGAAATAGAAAGACTCAAATCCAGGCATTAAGGCCTGTTCTCATTATAAACCCTCAGTTTCTCACACAGAGCCAGCTTGTTCTTACCAGGAACATAATTTTACCGAGTTTGGTCATCTGGTTTTCTTTTTAATAAACAATATGTTAGAATAAGGCAGAAAGGATCAGTATTCTGTTACAGACAGGCACACAGTGGATCTAAAACTCAAGAGAAAAAAATTTAAAACCCATAAAGAGCAAAACTAAATTCAAAAGATTAGCATGACTGGGTCATTCTGCCAAATTACAGGGTCCTATAAACATTATCCCCTGAAGGCATCTCTGCATTAAGATACAGAGTAATTATGAACATACAAAAAAGGCAAAACGACAACCCAGAAAAGATAAAATCAAGTGCTAAAATATTAGCATCATACGTAAATGGGTAATATTTAGAATAACTGTCATCAAAAAGATAGGAATAAAAAGTTTTGGGGAGCCCAGGTGGCTCAGTCAGTTGGACGTCTGACTTTAGCTCAGGTCATGATCTCACGGTTCGTGGGTTTGAGGCCCGTGTTGGGCTCTGTGCTGACAGCTAGCTCAGCCTGGAGCCTGTTTCAGATTCTGTGTCTCCTCTTTCTGACTCTCTCCTGCTCATGCTGTCCCTATCTCTCTCTCTCAAAAATAAATAAAACATTAAAAACAAAATAAAAAGCTTTGCTGCCGCGGAGGCTGGGATCACTTCTATCGATTGGATCCCTATTATATGCCAGGTACTGTACAAGGGGTTTTGCCAATATGATCACATTTACTTTTCAAAACATACTTTTTTGACTAGTCACCACTTTAAAAAGGATACTGTATATGAAAACTGAGGCAGAGAGATTAAATAGTGGAATACGATTAGACCCAGGTCTCTGTGAGTTCAAAGCTTATGATTGCTCTTTTAATAAAATTTCCAGATACAGAAATGTAACTTATGATTCCAGATAAATAAAGCATTATAATTCCTAATTATTCTGCTCTGACCTCCATTATACTGTTAGATACGTATGTTAGTTCACAGCCATTTGAAAAGCTAACTTTGATGATGTCATTTGTCTTTTAATTATTGTGGGGCCTTTTCATGATCTATAATCATATTTCTCACAAGGAAATCCATAAATTCTGAGAACCTCAGAGTTGGTATCTTATAGTGTTAATTTAAAAAAAAACTTAGATACTTTTAAAAGTTTTAAGCAATAAATGCCATTTCCTAAATGAGCACTGCGTGCCACAGTGTTAATATGCTCTGTACATGTATTATTCATCTATATATGTTTGATACCCATACCTGATACTGAGGTGTTCATATATTTTCATTTTACAGAAACTAGCCCACAGTTGGTTAGGAAAAAGGCAGATTTTTAAAAGGCCCATAAGACTTTCAGACCAGTGCTGCTAATAATGACTTTACTATATGGTTTCCTGTATTGAAAGATGAAAATATCAAGGTTCAGAGAATTTATGTAGCCCTTTGTCACTTGAAGAAAACGGATCGAAAGAACACAATCATCCCACAAATACTCAAATTTTCTTTAGACAATACCACCTCCTCCCAAAATGAGTTAAATCCAAAGCTAAAGACACAAAAGCTCCAAAATGCCATCAGAGAAAAGGGGTCACTAGAGTTAATGAGATAGCATCCTACAATAACAAATGCTGATTTGTACTCAGGGCTATGTGTCAGGAACTATGCTAAGCATTTTGCTTATATTATGTTATTTTATCCTCATGACAAATTTAAAAGTCTAAAAGTCTAATTAAACTTTAGGCTAATCAACTCTTGCACATCTAGATTTTCACAGAGAAGTAATCACTAGGCTGTATGTTTAAGCACACAGTTTAAAAATTAGCCTAGGTTGGCTCTTCCTGAAATTAAATTACTTCTAATCTAGCATTTACCTTAAAACTACACATCTCTAAAACAAAGATGTTATTGATATTGATCCAGCAGGTGCCACAGAAGAGATGTTAATGAGATTTGGTTTACAGTGTATTAAGTATTGCCTGAATCCCTAGACACCATCATTTGTTCATTTTTAAAATGTTCTACAATGATATTTAGATTTATTTAGATCACTACATCATGCCTCATTTAAATAAGCTAGAATATGACATCACCAAAAAATAAAAATACTGAGAGGGGATATTTTCAAATAGTATTAGAAGAATGTAATCATTTAAAATGTTTAATGAACAGGGGCTGCTGGATGGCTGTCAGTTAGGCATCTGAATCTTGATTTCAGCCCAGATCATGATCTCATGGTTCATGGGTTTGATCCTGTGAACCCACAAATCCTTGCTTGAGATTCTCTCTCTCCCTCTTTCTCTCTCTGCTCCTCCTCTACTCACGCTCTCTCACGCACATGTGCTCACTCTCAAAATAAAATAAACTTAAAAAACAATTATGTTTTCCTGTGATAGTTAATAAAATTCTGTTGGCTTTCTGGAAGTTTGTTTTAAATGAATTTCAGATCATTTATGTATTTTTTCTCCAGATAAAATAAGGAATTTGTGGTGTACATAATTGGTATTTAAAAATTTTTTTTACATGAATTCCAAGCCTTCTTTTTATTTTTTTAATGTTTATTTTTGAAAGAGAGAGCGCGTGCAAGCACGAGCTGGGGAGGGGCAGAGAGAGAGAGAGGAAGAAACAGAATTCAAAGCAGGCTCCAGGCCCTGAGCCATTAGCATAGAGCCTGATGTGGGGCTCCAACTCACAAACCATGAGATCATGACCTAAGCCAAAGTCGGACGCTTAATCGACGAGCTACCCAGGTACCCCCACAAGGCTTTTGTTCTAGTCACAAGGAAATAAAATGTTACATCTTTACATACACATATCTCATATATATGAAAGAAATATACAGAACCATTTTCATCTACCTTATTTTATCAAAACCTAGTTTCTAACTAAAAGGTACAAATAAATTTTAACAAGAATAAGAAATATGGTGTCTTAATATAAAAAGCTCAAGACTGAACATATATATAGAAATTAATAGAATGGAAAAGAAGGCGTATGGCTGCTTGGCTTGCATTAACATCATGCAAATGAGAAGGGGAAAAAAATCCTAGTCCAGGCAACCAAAACCTATCTTTACAATTTTTCAGTCTTCAGAAAAAGAATTACTAATGGATAAGCATATCTCTCTTACCAATATTTGGAAAAATAAATGTAATTTTTTGAATGGGAGAAAGCAAGGGGTAGAAAACACAAGATATTTCATCCACTGAGCACCGTTCACACAGGTGAGTATGACAGCACTCTATTTTCTAAATAAAAGTACTGTGTATTTTTCTTATAAAACCTCTGGTTTCCACAATATTTTCACAACCCTCTTGTTGAAATGCCATAAGAACTCTGAGTAGAACTTTAAAACAAAGTTGATAAATATAGCTGTATAATTAGATACGAACATAAGTTCAGAATCCTGCTTAATCAAAAATAAATGAGTTTAAATTTTAGTGAAAAACAAAGCTTTCACTCTCTTTGTTAAGACCATTTTCTCCTACCTTTGGAGATGTTGAAATCTGGAGAAATTTGAAAGCAATGACTTACTGGATGATCGAGTATGTGACATCCAGACAATTAGTGAAAAATTCAATTCCGACTACCTACCCCTTCTTGTTTCGTGAAGAGATTAAGGCAATCACTCAAAGCTACACAAGTTTCTCTAGAAGCTTCAGAGACAACTTCAACTTTCTGAAGAAATGATGGAAGCATGTCTATAAATAAAAATAAATAAATAAAATTAGTGGGATTTTAAGACCACAAAAATTTTATATTATTTTTTTAAAGTAATTTCTACACCTAACGTGGGGCTCAAACTCATGATCTGGAGATTAAGAGTTCCAGGGTCTGCCGACTGAGCCAGCTAGACCACACACATTTTTATATTGACTAACTATATATTTCCTTCTAGCTGCCTAAACAAAGCATATAGTATATTCCTTGAGCACCATTATTAAGCACCTACTTTATGAAGGGCACATAAATTGGTACAGTAAAAGAAAAGATGAACCTTTGTCCTAAGGCGGCCTATATTCTGCAGAAAGAAGAGAAAGGACTAAAACAAAAAGGTTTATAGGAATAAATAATGTTTAAGAAAAGCAGTTAACATTTCTTTTCATGATATTCTAGGCTAGATAAGTAATTTTTATTCAAAAGCCAAGTGCTAGAAAGAGATAAAAATAATACTGTAGTTGACATGATGGCTGACATATCTAAGGCAGCATTAACTCAACTTCCTCTAGTGCTTACTGAATAAATGTTTGGCATGAATAGGTCCTTTCACTGTCACAAATGTGTTCCTCTGGGGTCCCAATATCTTTTGAATATAAATTGGGAACAAAAAGATGGTAATATTAGGATCAGCTCAGGTTCCCTAAGGAAAATTTTAATCCATTTACCCATTAGAAAAAAACAAAAAAAAAAAACACAAAAGGCTGACAAGATGCCAAATGCACATGCATCACTTAAAACATAAGAAAAATGTCATCTCTTGTCCAGATTAATGCTGGAGAAATGTACTTAATCTAAATAGTTTTGGACGTTGTGTTAATTATATATTAAGATCCTTTAAGTATGTCCCTTCTAGCAAATAAAAATAATATTAAGAAAGCTTGTTCTCTAAAAATAACTTAAAAGGAAAAACACAAATCTATACCACCCTTTGTATTTTAAATAATCTTGATTAACTTAAAACAGGGTTATAAAAACAGTCACCAAGGTCCAAAAGCAATCAAATTCAACAGCTGGCAATTTACCACTTTCGGGACAGAAACTGGGTCTCGTCAAAAGTCAAATATTTTCAGATGAGTGAAAAGGAAGATAAATTCTACCAAGAACATAAACCAAATTATTTTGGTCATTATTTCTAGGTGATATCATTGTGATTATTGTTCTTCATTCCTTAATTTTCCAAGCTTTCTATAGAAATGTGATTTATTTCTTAGCAAAGAAAAGTCCTTTTACTAGAAAAATTATTTCTCAAAACTCATAAGGCAAAAGTGAGCAACCAAAGGAAAAGGTCAGGAGTGCCTGGGTGACTCAGTCAGTTGAGTGTGTCAGACTCTTGATTTCAGTTCAGGTCATGATCTCATGGTTCTTAAGATTAAGCCCTGCACTGATACTGTGGATCCTGCTTAGGATCCTCTTTTTCCCTCCTCTCTCTGCCCCTCTCATCAAAATAAATATTTTTTTTTTAAATGGAAAGGTCAGAGTAAATGAACGTATGAACAAGCTTTCATTAATATCTGGATAAAAATACCAATTGACATTTTATCCTATTTTTCATTCTCTGGAATACAGTTTCCTAGTGTTAAACTATATATTTTTTAAGTTTTTTAATGTTTCATTTATTTCTGAGAGAGAGAGCGCGAGCGAGCAAGCGAGCAGGGGAGGGTCAGAGAGAGAGGGAGATGCAGAATCTGAAGCAGGCTCCAGGCTCTGAGCTGTCAGCACAGAGCCCGACGCAGGGCTTGAACCCACGACTGTGTGATCATGACCTGAGCCGAAGTCAGACGCTCAACTGACGGAGCCACCCAGGCGCCCTATGTTAAGCTATTCTTAATAACACCCAAACAATTGAAAACTACTATGTCCTAAAATAAATTTGATTTCACATGCTTTATTTTTCATTTTGAATCTTTGATACACATTGTGAAGATTTATTCTTTACCAAGTTGCTAAACAGCAAAAAAGAATACCATATGCCAGATGCTGTATGACTTAAATAGTACCTCAACAGATGTCTCACACAAAGCTGTGGATTGAGTACCGTGAGGGGATGTACAAAAAAATCAGGCACAGCCTCTGCCTTCCATAAATGCACTGGGTAATCTAGTAATTTTCCACTTGGATGGCACAAATGGTCAGAAGATGAAAGCACAGTCATTCATGGATATATTTCTTTTTTATTAAATACCACGATGTACTTAATCATCCACAATTCTGTGCTTTAGATACTTAATACTTTATATACTTGTTGGTTCACATATAACATGTCCAAAATAAATTTTTATGAATTTCAAGATTTTAAACAAAACTGATTCTGTAACCTTTTAAAGGATACTCCAAGAAACATATTGACTTTTAAGAATCCATTATTGAGAATGTGTTCGATTCTTTCGTTTCAAACACCATTTCTCTGACAGTCGTGTTCAAGCAAGATTTTAAAATTTACATTAACGTGCAGCTCCACGTAGGAACTGATACTTTAGTGCCAGGGCAGCACATCAGAGGCCGCTTGGTTCATAGTGGCATGCTTCACATATGATAATGTTTGCATATTGTTATATAAAAAGAAAGAAAACTGCTAACCTTCTAGTAAAGTTACCAACTGTGAATCACTGTAACTCTGTGTTAGCCAGTTAATATTTAGAGACTAAGTCAAAATGAATATATGTCAAAAGGTCATTATGTAATCACATTTGGCCTGATGTAAGAACTGGACACTTAATTTTGAGGAATATCATTTTTTGTACTAAAAATGTTTTTGAACTCAGGAAAGTTGGTAGAAGATCTCAAGTGAAAAGCTTAAATTTAGAGACATGTATAAAAAGCTCACAATCTGTCATTTTCATAACACTGTACAATTTTTAACTGGTTAAGTTTTAAAACTATTGGGGGAAATACTGTTTTCTTATTATGCTAGCAAATGAAACCTAACACAGATGACCTCCATCATTCTTCTGATATAGATAAAGGTCCACACTCCTTAGCCAACACTTAAGACACTCTATAAATTGAATCCGTTTCAGCTATACTATTTTCTCAAAGTATTTGTTTTCCTAGAACTATCCTTCTACTTTATGGCCTCCAAACCTTTGTTCTTCCCTGAAAATTGAAAATACTAATTATTCATATTTAGAAGTTTCTCACTTAAACCTTTTTTTTGTTCAAGGCCAAGTTCAAATGCCATCCTTCTCATGAAGACTTAATTTTTTTTTTATGATGAAGAAAAAAGAGCAATGCATCTGACTATGTACATTAAGGTACATGATCTAACCTACATGCAAGGAGGCATTTTAAAAACTTTCACACCTAATTGGAATTCTACAAACGCCTCAAGAAAATCAGTATGCTCTCCTGAAAAAAGGAGAAAAAGATATCTGCATGTAAAAATCAACTGATGTTCTAAAAATGTTTACATAAAACTATAACTTGAAAAAAAATTGAGAGGAGCGCGTGGGTGGCTCAGTCGGTTAAGCATCTGACTCTGGCTCAGGTCATGATCACACGGTTCATGGGTTCAACCCCTGCATCAGACTCTGTGCTGACAGCTAGCTCAGAGCCTGGAGCTTGCTTCAGATTCTTGTCTCCCTCTCTCTCTGACCCTCCTCTGCTCACGCTCTCTCTCTCTCAGAAATAGATAAAACATTTTTAAAAAAATTTAAAAAATTGAGAGGCCACATCTTTGAAGAATATAAATGCATTTTTTTGTTGTTCAAATTAAGATGACTAGCATGAACACACACACTAAACAAGTACTACTAAACATGCTGTTTATATCTATATAATCTGTATTAGCTGCAATGGAAAGTATAAAATACGTAGTTCAAAACAGCATGTGTAAAATGAGTTACAGGAGTTAAAAATGAGAATAAAAAGACATCAGGGATATTGTAAGACATAGATATCAAAAATTATGCATAGATTTTTAAAAATGTTAAATATACAGAGTAAGGAATAACCATTCTGGGATGGAGTGATCAAGTGGAGTCTGATAAGAGATGACTTGAGTTGGATCTTGAGGAAAAAGTTAACAGTTTTAGTGTTAAATATAATGCCCAATAAAGCAAGCATATCTAAAATCTCTAAACTTATTATTTTCTGATAGTATAGACAACACCAGTCCTGAAAGAAGATCATATCAGGACTGTGATCAAGGGGGAACTTCAGAGAGCCAAGAGGCATCCACCGTGGACCAAGAAGCCACCATGTGGCTGTTGAGCACTGACTTAATCTACATACTACCTTGACAAAACAAAGTTGGCATTTATTTCTGAGTTCAAAAGAAATAAGTTATAAACGTATAAGCTAGGTAAGTGGGTGATTCAATTCATCCACTCAAAAAATGTACAGCTGACCCTTGAACAACATGGGAGGAGTTGGGGCACTGACCCCCTCACAGTTGAAAATCCATTTATCTTTGACTCCCCCGAAACTTAACTACGAACAGCCTACTGTTGACCAGAAGCCTTACCAGTAACATAAACTTTTAGTTAACACATATTTCATATGCTATATTATATACTGTATTCTTAAAATAATGTAAGGCAGAGAAAAGAAAACATTAAGAAAATCATGAGAAATAAAAACTTTATTTGTAGTACTATGCTATACATACATATATATATATATATGTTAAAGCTACATATAAGTGGACTCATGCAGATCAAATCCATGTTGTTCAAGGATTAATTGTGTAGGTGTCAAGTGCCCATATAAGCCACGCACTAAGGTGCTGAAGATTATCAGCAAACAGAAGACCAAAATTCCTGCCTTCATCGAGTTTATACTCTAATAGGAGAGGCAGACAATCAACTACAATACATATACAGCAAGTTTGATAAGTGACAGAGAGAAAGAACAAAGCAAAGAAGGGGAATATCAAGTGTTCGGGGGAGGTGAGACTTCAGACAGGATGAGGTATCAGGGTCCTGGCAGGAGAGAGCTGGCAAAATGAAAGGGCACCTGTAAACTCCTTTAAAAAACATTAGACACAAAGGAGCAAACTAACAGACCGCCATGCAGGACAGCTGCCACCCTGGAATGGAGAGGCAAAAGGATGGATCAGTGTCCCTGAACACAGCAGGAGCCGGAGTCCCAGATGGGGGACCTTCAGCCAGGTGCAGAGACACAGTAGTGCTATTATAGCACAGCCCGGCTGGAGGGAGGGAGGAAAACGCCCGACTTCTCTGGTCCCCTCCACCAAGCTTCTGACAGGGTCTCCCTTTTACTGAATCCAATCAGAAGCCTGAGGGGGAGAAGACCCCAGTAACGCAGCCTGCAGTGATCAATGGCCCCCGGCACCAAGCAGAGCAGAGAATGGATGTGGGGGAGAAAACCAAGGCAGGCAGCAAGAGGAAGCCAAAAGCTTCTGTTTGAGCAAAGAGTCCAGCACATAAGGACGTGTGTGAGTATCCTGGAGAAAGCCTTCCAGGCAGAGGGCCAGCACAGCCCAAGCCTGAGGCAGGAGTATGCCCCGCTTCTCCGAGGGATAGCCAGAAGGCCAGTGAGGCTGGAAGGTGAGCAAGCAGGGGTAACTAGGAGATGAGGACAGAGAGGTCCAAAAGGACTGGAAAGGTCTGTAAGTCATCAGAAGGAACTGGTCTTTCATTCTTATTGAGATAATCTGGAATCTACTACATGGTTTGAGCAAAGAACACTGTACACTGATGTTTTAGAAGGGTCTCTGGGGCAGGGACTAGCGGGGCAAGGATGGACTCTGAGGCCAGGTAGAAGGCCGTTTCAATACTCTATGTGAAAGACAATGATGGCTTGGGCCACGATGGCAACAGTGAAGGAGGCAGAAAGTATGTTTACTTAAAGCCCAGATTTTGAGCAAAGAGTTTTAAGTGGGTTGAACAAAAGTGCTTTTTAAGAGCTTTTTTCTTTTAAATAACTGAAATCATTCTAATTTCTTTAACCGAGGATTCAGTATATGCATTTAGTAACATGCAACAAAGTACATGCATTAAAGCTGGCATATAAAGTATAGCTTTTTTACAAAGTCATTTAAGCAGTACATTAATCAGCTCACAAATGTTAATATGCTCTCACCCACTAATCTCACTTCCAAGAATCCTATGGTAATAAAGTGATCAAATTTAAATGTACAACACAACATTATTCATAATAGTTAAAAACTGGCTACTACTTAAGGGTAAATTTAGGGCTTTATGGAAGAATAGACTGCCCAGCCTTTAGGGAATCTTCCAAAAGTGTTATTATTTTAGGTGATTTTCTTTGTTTTTGCAATCGGCTTTTTGGTAAAGATAAAAGAGTAGAGGTTTCAACACTGCATTCACTGAACCTTGAAGGGTATATTGCCAATGCCAGATACCTGAATTTTAGCATTCATCCAAACAGAAATTAGGTTTAAGGAAATAAAGTAGTATTGCAAGTAGGACATTCTGTACCAAAATATAAAATGAATATAGATGGTAGCCAACTTACAATGGTTTGCTTACCATTTTTTGACTTAATGATGGTAGGAACAGAAAACACATATTTTGAATTCTGAGTTTCAATCTTTTCCTGGGTTAGCAATATGCAGGTATGATGATATCTTGCATGTGGGACACTGGAGTGGGCTGTTGTACCCCGTCAGCCACTGCACAGATACACTTACAACAACCCGGTATCCAGATAGCCATTGTTTTCACTTTCGGTACAGTAGCTGAGCAATTACATGGTGTTTAACACTTACTATAAGATAGGCTTTGTATCAGATGATTTTGCCCAACTGCTGGCTAGCAAAAATGTTCCGAGCACGTTTAAGGTAGACCAGGCTAAGCTATGATGGTTAGTAGGTCAGGTATATTAAATGCATTTTTGAATTATTGAGATTTTCAGTTTACAACTGGCTTATCAGAACATAACCCCATCAGAAGCTGAGGAGGATCTGTAACCATAAATAAAACTAAAAAATAAGTTTGTGATTGGGCTATGAAAGTCTTTAAATGCTAGGATAAAGAGTTTGTATTTTATTCTACAGTTTCAAAGACCCATCACTTTTTCAATGGAAAAAAAAATTATTAAAAAAGTGCCATTCTAAAATTAATCTGGCAGCAATAATGCAGTATTTCACAGAATCTGGTTGGAAGAGTCCTTAAAAGCCTTTGGATTCCCTTTAAGGATGGAACGCAGGGGGTCCTAGAAGACAGGGAGACCACAGCCTGCTGCAGCGACATGGATTTGAGGGGACACAGAGCCCAACCAGTATGGCAGAAGCTGGAATAAGAAGGAAAGGAGGGGAGTCTTAACGATCACTTAATTTTGTACTAAAATATAAGACAAGTAACAATCACAACCACAAGGTCTGGATTTTGTACGCAAACATTTTAGTTTTTCATCCTGAGAAGTTATGGGCAAACTATGTAGACAGTTTGAAGTAGGACACGTTCTGTCAGGCTACTACCCATCAGCAATAAAAACATCGTGCAAGATTATTCTATCTATCCTTTGGCATTAAGCCTCCACTCTTTAATTCCATTCACGAAATCATCTTAACCCTATTTACTATTTACATAATAAGCAGATTTATCTATCTATACCCATCTTTCAAAAAAATGTTTACAACTGTACATAAATCCAGTGAATTTAATTGTAGGTATGTAAAATAGCATTGTCAGTTCAGAGACATCTCAAGATTTCCTAGATGGCAATGTCCAAAATGTAGTATCTTCTGCAGTATTGAATATTATGCATATTTCTAAAAACACAGAAGATGCATACCATTATTATGAGTGACATGTCACACAGATAATAGGAACAAAGAGATTTGACTTGAGGCTTGAAAAAAATCTCAAAACTTAATTTGGTTGTCGTTCTGATGTAATTTCTTTCTTTGTTCTATGTTAAAGGAATTAATCCTTATATTTCAACTAACTCTGGACATTTTCTACGTCTTTTAAATGCTGTTGGGATCTCTTCTTACTTTTGATGGTTCTTGAAGATGGGTGTTTTAAAAGCTCATTGATGGTCACAGTTGCATTACTGTAAATATACTAAAAACCACTGAAGGGTACATTTCACAAGGGTGAATTGCAGAGTATGTGAATTCCATCTAATGAAGCTGCTCCTATTTAAAAAGTCCTGAGGATGAAGAGTGCTAAATAATATAATAATCCAGCTCACAATAATCAAAATGACTCAACCTCTGTCCTTCTCAAAGTTATCATCGCTGATACCAATACATGTTTGTGGAACTGACATAAAGGGATGCCTGAGGCCCATTTGGACAGATATAAAATACTTGTGCATGATTAAAAATGATAGTAAAACTCAGAGACAACTAAATCAATTATATTTTAGGTAAGTTATTTATAAACCATCATAGCTAAAATTTAAAACAATGGTTAGGAGTCTAAAGTCTAAAAAACACAGTTTTTAATTTACAAAGTAATAATTGTTTCTGAATATGTAATTTTTATATTAGGTTTTTGATTTTATATTATATTTTATTTTGATTTTTGGAGTATTTATAGTCAAACCTTGATAACTCATTACTAATGGAGACTGAAGGCATAAAAAATAACTACTCAAAGACAGATTAACCATTAAACAGACAAGTTCATATATATATTCATAGAACCATAAGAGGCCAAGATCTGGAAAATCTGTAATCAACCAACATCTTCATTTGAGAAAATGAGGCTCAGAGAAGTTAAATGTATTATTCAAAGTAACAACGTTAAGTGGCAGAAAAACGATTCAAACCTAAGACAGTTTGATTCTAAAGTCCAAGTCCTCTGGGATTCATTAAGAAGAATTCTCATTATGTAGCCAAAATGAACTAAGAGCCCCCAAATGTTACCTTTTACTTTTCTTAAAGTAAAAAATTAATCTATAAACCAAGCCTCCTCCATGAGTAGAAATTTTAAATAGCCCTTTTAAAATTTCAAAATAGTCTTATCAAACATAATTCTGAATTGAATACTGAAAATTATCTAACATGAAAGGGCCAACATATGCAATAAAGGGATGTATTAAAGAGTGGGTCTTATTTGGTAGTTTGCCCCCCAACTTTTTTTTTTCTTTTACCTTTAGCCATGTCACATTCCTTAATCATTTTCAGAAAGTTGAAAATTTCCCTATCTAGTTTCTGTTGGCATTTTTGTGCTTTCTGGGAAAATAAAAACAAAAATAAAACTTATTAATACAGGATTTTTACAGTACATATGCTTTAATATTTTTATCAAAACTTTTAGTTCATATGTTGATACACAATAACTGAGATATTTTCATAAAGAGAGAAAAAGATAGAACATTTCCTTAGAAATTGAATACTGCATTTAGTTAATCATATACAGATTAATAAAAATCTTTCTAAATTTTAAATACATTCAACATCTGTCATGTAGACAATATACAATTGCATTAATCGTGTTTAAGAACTCATTACACCATATACATCTGAGTTAGATTTCTCTGATTAATCCTTTTTGTAGACGTGATTAAATTTATCCAGGAATTATAAAACGTATTAAGAATAGATTTTAAAAATTGTTTTTGTTTAAAAAAATCTAGATGGTACTAACACTTAGAAACCACAAACTGGGGCACCTGGGTAGCTCAGTCGGTTAAGTGGAGGACTCTTGATTTCAGCTCAGGTCATGATCTCACAGTTCATGGGTTCAAGCCCCTCAGGGAGCCTGCTTAGGATTCTCTCTCTCCCCCTGCCCCTCCTCCACACTTGTTCTTGCTCTCTGTTTCTCAAATAAATAAGTTTAAAAAAAAAAACCACAAGCTGATTTTTGCTCAGCAATCTAAGTGCTCACAGGCCTCACAAAAGGAGACCAATAGGGACATTTTCTTAGCAAGTCAAAGCTTATAAAAATAAGATAAAGTCAATTATAGAAAGCATCCTTCTTGCAATTTGAAATTTCCACATTTTTAGATCCCTAAAGTAAAACATAAATATAGAATTTTATGACGTAAGTTCCATCCCATCTTAGATTTGGAAGTCCAAACTGAAAAAAATCAGATAAATACATTTGTTATATTAACAATGTAATTTTGAAGTTAGTTTTTTTATAGTTTCCCTTTAAAGAGGAAGAATAAGCAAGAAAATTACTGTAAAGTCACCTGATTATGACAGTGAAAATAAGTTATTCTGAGAACCTTGAGTTTCTTGCTATTAGAATTAGATTGTTATAAGTAGAATAATACATTTAACCTTATGAATCTTCTCCACCTTGTACCTCTAATCCCAAATAGCTCATCACTCAACATTTTAACTCCCCCCAAATCATTCCTTCATGACAAAGGGACAAAGGTAAGCAGCCTTTTCTCCTTTTTCAACTTATAAAATTTTTAGTGCTTATGAAGCTCAGCTCAACCACAGCAGAATTATTCATGGTGGCACCACATCGGTGACAGGCAATGCTCTCTCTAAAATCTACATTAGTCTGCTGTGAGAGCTCTAACAACATCAAAATATAATTTTGTGTGTGTGTGAAGAGGGAAAATACCTATACTATCCAATTTAAAACACCACAGAAAGGGAAATGGTATGTACTGTATGTTGGATTGCTTTCTCAGACACAGCCTATAAATATAAGCGGAAGGCCTGGGCATGCACTGCGACCAAATGTATCACTCATAATTTATTAACAGGAAGTTGTCATGTTTATACTCTGCATATTTACTACTCCCGCCCATGTGCAAGTCAATGCTACAGTTTTCACTTTTCCTTCCTATGGTCAAGGTCAGCTGGACACCTAAAAGTAAGCACTGGCCTCATTTGCGGACAGGGAATTTGTCATGAGCGTGATACGTCCTCAGGTAATAAGGACAACAATGGTCTCCATAACATCCTCCTCAAATACTTGAGTCCCAAATATTCATCTTCCCTTAACAGTTATACCTTCCCAACAGTTACTAAAAAGAGCTTCCCTGATCAAGGATTTACTTGTTTTTTTAACAGTTTTTAAAAATTTCTCTTAATGTTTTATTTATTTCTGAGAGACAGAGAGAGAAAGAGAGAGAGAGAGAGATGGCGTGAGCAGGGGAGGGTCAGAGAGAGGGAGACTCAGAATCTGAAACAGGCTCCAGGCTCTGAGCTAGCTGTCAGCACAGAGCCCAGTGCAGGGCTCAAACCCATGAACCGTAAGATCATGACCAGAGCCAAAGTCGGACGCTCAACCAACTGAACCACCCAGGCACCCCGGATTTACTTGTTTTAAAAGGTACATAATAGGTTAGTTGGAGAAGATTTGATCCACACATTCTGTTTTCTAGTCAGGTATAACGTGTCTTCTGTTCTCAACAGTGGATGTGGTTTTAATTGATACTAAAAGGAACAGAAAGAGGATATCAATACAATAAAATGTACACACATTCTCTAGTTTGCCGTAAATTCCCCTTAGTAGCTATGGTATATTATGAAAACCTAAAAGTCTATTTATGAAGATTAAGGTTCACAAGTCCTTTGCAGAGCCCAGCAGGGTATCCCATTGTTCACTTCTAGGCCATTCACCTTAAGTCATGCACTCTTTTTAGGTTTTAATTTTTTTGTAATTCTGCGAAAACAGGATCCCGCTATGAGCAATGACCTAGTACCCAAAGTGTGATGGTATTTTGAACCCAAGTCACCTGGGCACAGAACTCAAGAACAGGAGTGCATCCACAGCCACAAGGCCCAGAGATCAGGAGCACCCAGGTGAGCAGCTGGGCACATTCACAACAAAGGCTTCTTACTCCTACTTCTGCTCACCCAGATTTTGGCTGCCAGTTTTGTGTAAGTTGATGCTAAGCCAACTTATTATTCGTGACTTAGAAAAACACCTCAAAAATTTATATCAAGGGCCAGAGAGGACTGGATAGGATAGGGCAGAGGTCATTAATTCCAGACTATTTGCTACAGACGATCCACATTTGGTTAATTAAAAACAGAAGTAGACCGCCTCCACTCAAGCAATTAAAAGGGACAAATTATTGATACACACAACATAGTTTAGTGAAAAAAGACAGGTACCATGAGCACATACAGTAGGATTCCAATTACATGAAAGTCTAGAACAGGAAAAGCTGATACCGCCTATAATAACAAAAAATAGATCAGCGGTTGCCTGAGATGGAGGTGAAGGGCACTGCCTGAGGAGGGGCCTCAGGGAACTTTGAGGTGATAAAAATGTTCTCTCTCTCAAAAAGATACGAAGACATCATATATATACATATATATATCATATATACACACATATATCTCAGAGGTATATGAAGACATCATATTTTGACAAATATATATACTCAGAAAGAGAGAGAGGAAGGGAGAGCGAGCGAGGGAGGGGGAGAGAGAGGTGGTTACAAGGGTATATACATTTGTCAACATACGTATATACATGATGTCTTCACTGAAGAAAGACATAAAATGAATTTTATTATATAAAAATTGTATCTTGAGAATATCAATTTAAACTTTTTAAATAGTATATTGTAGAATCCAGATGACATTTCTTTTGGCAGAAAACAGCCAGGATTTTGAGCCCTATGTCCCAGTACTCATCTCTGAGGCTTCCTACCTCCACACCAACCCATCTCTCCTCAATCTAAGTCTCCCTCAATCTAAGTCCATCTGAGGAAATAATGTTAGTTTTATGTCAACTCAGGTAGTTTTAGAGTATTCTAGTCCTAGAGTTCCTAACTTTCTTTAGAAAGACTATAAACATCTAGAATAGATCTCATTTCATAAATAGGTCCCAGAATAACCTTACAAGTTAAGAATCCAATGATCAAAGGCATTCTGGAGCCAGTCTCCTATAAACCACAATTCAACATACTTCACAGCTCATTTTAGATTATAATCTATTTTTGGACCAAACTTTAGGAACTGAGACAGAGTTAAATCAAGATTCACAGAATTAGCATTCAAATTCTGTTGGACAGAGACACGTTTATAACCTGCCCAACCTGCAGGAGCTCACAGCTTGCTGTAACTCTCAGGAACTTTGAGTGCTATAAAATCTAGAAGATAAAAGCTTCATAATCTTATAATTATAATAGGAGCATGATATTCAAGTAAGTAAAATAAAATTGAGTTTGAGTTGTAACATGAAAATTTGAAAACTATGCCAAAGAAGAAACACTTTTTCAAGAAAGTTTTTTTAAATGTTAGGCAAGTTAGTATGCCTTTCTTTACCTGTAGCTTCCATTAAAAAGGTCTTAAAATTGCCATAATCCTAGGAAAGATACTGGTATGCTTTTTAAGTCCTTCTGGGTTTTATCATTTACCTTTTATTGAGGATAAACGGGAAAGGATTTCTTTTCATTTAGGGAATGTGGACTAGCAGTTACAATATTTAGCACAGTTGTTTTTCACTTGTTTAACATGATTCTGCCCATCGATATTTAAACCTTCTTTATTTACTCAGTTTTCATGTTATTTAGATGCTGTGGTAGATGTTACTTTTGCAAAGTTCATGGATCTGAAAATTATGTTTATGGTTGCCACACTACACATTAGGCTTTAAAAAACAGAAGTCGCTCTGATAAAGCAAATGTCAATAAATATTGGGGAATGCCTTCAACAGAACATGGAAAAGCTCAAATTTCTTAACGTTCCATCGTAAAATAAGATTAGAGATTGAAAAACCCCAATCTCTTTCTTAAGTTTATAGGTCCTTAAATCAATAAAACTCCTTAGGTATTAGCGAACTTAACTTCATCAGAGTTGTTGACTTAGAAACATTCAAATCCTGCAATGATTTATTTATTTTTTAAGATTACGTTTAGTAGGCAAACTGCTATGTTCTGACATAATTACTTGGACTGAAACTCCCTCATCCTTATGTAGTTCTAATTCTCCCAGACCCAAGTCCCATTTGAAAGGTACACCCAGAAAACTGATGCCCAGAAAAAAAAAATACTTATTTCATTTGAATTACATATGCTGCTGATATTTCTCTATGGATAAGACGTTGTCGTCACTTCACATGAAGGCATCTCCATTCATTACTAACGTCTTACCTTACCTCTAATCAACGCAGTTACCGATTACAAGTGGTTTCAAATCAAACTACTGGCGGGAAAAGGCATCACTCTGGCTGCATTATCTAACTCTGAAATATGCAGTGAAGTCATAAAGGGCAGCAAGTCAAGCATGCTCCCCCTACTGGCAGCAGTTTTCAAACAGAACGACAATCTGATTACAGCCACGTGAAAACTTTAACAAAAAGATACATATGAGCACTGGCCCCTATCTTTAGGGTACTATCTACAGAGACATTTGATGGTATCATCATAACAAACTTTATAAGTAGCAATAAAATGTTACCTAAAAGCAATGCTATCTCCACTGTCCTCAGATACCTTAATTTCAAGACTTCACATCTGACAAGAAAGTTCTTGGTGACAAGAGTTATCAGCTCTAAAAGTCAGGTTATGTTTTTCTATATACCTCTAAGGATTCCTTCAAGTCTACAGTGGAAATTGCATCTTCCTCTTCATCATCAGTCAGCTGGTCCTGGGAACAGTAGTGAGTGCTATACGCAGAATGATCTTCTATTGCTTCCAGCCAGTCCTGAGATAATCCAAAAATTCAAATAAAAGGGAAATGCATTTTTATTCAAAAGAGGTAATATGACAACGACTTAGAAAGCATAAATTTACATGGAGAAAATAGTATTATTGCCTAAAAAGAAAAAAGATGATATAAGTATCTTATCCATGACATTTCTAGATAAAAATTTTTCTTAATAGTTTAATAAATATCATCTATAGGGGTGCCTGGGTGGCTCAATCAGTTAAGCATCCAACTTCGGCTCAGATCATGATCTCACAGTCCAGGGGTCTGAGCCTGGTGTTGGACTCTGTGCTGACAGCTCAAAGCCTAGAGCCCACTTTGGATTCTATGTCTCCCTCTCTCTCTGCCCCTCCACCTCCCACTCTGTCTTTCGCTTGCTTATTCTTCATTTGTTTATTTTTAAACAAACATTAAAACAATTTTTTAAAATCATTTATAGATTTATAATACATTATAAAAGCTGAATAATGAGTGGAATCTATAAATCTATAAAAATATCTATAAATTTTTTCACTTAAAATGATAGATTCTCAACACTGTTGTATATGTTATATTATATACTAATATATCCAGAAATAACATTTCACTAACTTGTAGTTAATTATAAGCACATTAAGTCCGATCATTAAGCACATTAACTCAGATCATTAAGAAAGCCAACAATTGCCTTGATGCTTTAACTTGCTTTTTTTTTTAAATCAGTGATTTCACAAAAAGAATATTTGCCCTAAAAGTACCTTTGTTACTTCCTTGTTTCTTACAGCATTACTCAGGGTCAAATTTTACCATTTTATGATATGTAGGGACAGTCAGGCTTTAGACTGTTCAGGGTTCTTTCCAGGGCCAAAGTTAACTACTTTGGAAAATGGACTCTTTTAATCCCTTACATAATTCACAAAAAACAAGATAGGTTAAAAATACTCCCTTTGATCTAAAGGAATATGGAATGTCTCCATTAAATAACTGCACTATGAATTTCTGTCACATCAATTCCAATTTTCTTGCTTACTGCTGTTGTTCAATTTACCACAAAGCCTACACTGTAATAAATCAGAACGCCTAAGCTGAAGCCAGGTTTTGTCATTTGTAAGCTCTGTGACCTTGGGAGATGACTTCAATCTATGGTCTTCAGGTTCTGCACCTATAAATTAAGGGGCAGACTACATCATTTAGGGTTTTTCACCCCCCAAAACCAGTAAGGGCCCCTTAGATTCACAAAATCAGAATGAAGAAATTATGAATACAAAATAGCTGCAGGTACAAGCTGGTAAAGAAATTAATTCATAAGCCAAATTTCAAGCTTCATTTAATTGTCCACATTAAAAACAACAAGATTTTAGATGTTAATACTGAACTTGTATTATATTCTTTATGCTTTTAAATGTTAAGTTTTATGAAAGATAAATGAATCCAGGGAATTACCTCTCTTGACTGTTGAAGGCTATTCTTAGGAACCCTGAAGCCATGAATAGTGTCATCAAAGCATTTAATAAAGAAGAGGCAGCTATCAGTGGATTTTACCTTGGATATAAAGAAGTCAGTAAGACAACACCATTCATGCACATAAAACAGAACCCTAAAATTATCTATTTATCTAGCTATCATCTAGCTATCCACATGTAACAGTATTAACATGACTTATTATACTCCATTGAATATTTAAAATACAAACTGGTAAAACCTGGGTAAAAATTTAATACACTGGGAATATCACACACATTGTACCCTATCTTTGTCTGATAATATCTAGCTTTCATATTCTTACTCTAAGTAAACTAATAATCCATTAGGTATGTAGTTTTAGTTCATCCTTTATATTTAATAACTTAGCATGTACTTGGGCTATAAAATCCTTTAAGTACCATAGCTCCAATTTCTGATTCATACCACTCTCCTGAACCTTTTGCCCTTGCTGAGTGTAGAAAATGTTTGAGCTGTGTGTAAAAGAACTAGTACCCATAAGCTGGTAAAGAAGGGGGAAAGGGAGAGAGGATAAAAAACAATTATGCCTTTAAGAATGGACAAAGACGACTTCTGCTCCAAGGTCTACAAGAGGACTGCACTGCTCCTTCAGGAAACAAATATAAAAAGCAACTGCCTAAAGGAAGTGGAGAGTGGACAACAGTTGACAGACCCTGATGGGGAATGCACATGCGCTGGCAGGAAAGGAAATAAGTAACCATGCAGGTAAGTTCCCATCCCCAAGGTTTTTCAACTGGGACATAAAGTCCATAAAATGACACAAAACTACCATGGGCACACATGGAAAAACCCATAGTCTTCCTGTCTTTGAGAATAAAGGAAACCAGGGAGCCAGAAATACTAAAGAGAGTGAGGGAATCCTGCAAGGGAAAAAGAGAAGGCAACCCCAAACTCTGTCTTTTCACACGTCTAATTGATGCTGAGAAAAGATTCAAAAGACTCACTTAAATCCAACCCACAGGAATGCAGACCAAAGCTGCCAAACCAAGAAACGAGACTTTACAATCTAAACCCAGTCAAGAAAATGATCTGCTAAAACAATGGAAATAACATTTAACAGAGAAAAATAACAGAACCCATAATCCCCAGAATTTAACGTTCATAATATTCAGGATACAATGCAAAAATTACCTGATATATGAAGAAAGTAGAACACATTCTCAAAAGAAGTCTAGTTAAAAGGCAAAATTTTCAGAATGGTTAACAGCAATCCAAATATATACTATATACACAAGATAGAAAATAAAGATATATAGGTTACAAGGAAATGGATAGAAAAAAGAGATACTAGGCTAACAGTAAGCGTAAGAAGCCCTGAGTGGTTATATTAATATTGGGCAAAATAAGATTTCAAAAGTAAATATATTCCAGGAGATAAAGAAGGCCACCATGTCATAATAAAAGGATGAATTAGTCAGGAAGACAACATCCCTGACTTGTGAGCATAACTGAGAAATGAACAATTCGATCAGCACAGTTGGGAGATTTTGATATCCATCTCTCAGCAATTGATACAATTAGCAAAAAATCAGCAAAAACAGATCTTAACACAATCAACCACCATGACTGAATATTTACAGGACTATACACCAAACAATAGCAAAATAGACATTATTTTCAAGTCAGATAATCCGTACACAGAGCCATCAAGTCTCAATACATCTGACAAGACAGAAGTCATAGAAGATACATTCACTGACAAAAATGGAATTATAAATCAGAGACAAAAAAATCATAAAAATCCTATTACTTGGAAATCAAATAACACACTTAAAAATATTCGTTGGTTCAAAGAAAACAGAAATTAGAAAATATTTTGAACTAGATTATAATGAAAATATTTCAAAATTAGCAAGCAGCATGAAACTCCTTTAAATGGCTGTAAAGGAGATAAGCCTCAATCAATAATCTAAGCTTTGACCCTGAGAAACTATTTAAAAAAGCAAATTAGGGGCACCTGGGTGGCTCAGTCAGTTCAGCATATGACTTCAGCTCAGGGTATGATCTCACAGTTCATGGGTTCAAGCCCAGCATCGAGCTCTGTGCTGCCAGCTCAGATCCTGGAGCCTGCTTCAGATTCTGTGTCTCCCTCTCTTCTGCCCCTCCCCTGCTCACACTCTGTCTCTCCCTCCTTCAAAAATAAACACAAATATTAAAAAATTAAAAAGAAATAAAAATAAAAAAGCAAATTAAACCCAAAGCATAGAGAAAAATTTTAAAAACAAAAAAAAATAGAAAACAAAAATAATGGGAAAATTCAATAAAATCAAGAATTAGTTCTTTGAAAAGATCAATAAAGATAAACTACTAGCCAGATTAATCCAGGGAGAAAAAAAAGTCATACATTATTAATATAAAAAAACAAAAGAGGACGCAACACTACCTATCATACAAACATTAAAAACATAATAAGGTAATATCAGTAACAAAAAGTTTGATAACCTAAGAAAATGAACAAAAATTTTTAAAGGCAAAAATTACAAACACGTTCAATCCAAGAAAAATGGAAAATTTGAAACAGCTCTTTAGCAACTGAAGAAATCTGAAATTATAATCCTTCCCACCAAAAAACAAAAACACAACAACAAAAAAATTCTAGCTCATAAATTGTATCAGCATCTAGGAAAGAAAGAAACCTAATTCTACAAAAACTCTTCCACAAAACTGAAAGGGAGTATTTTTCTAATTCATTATATGGACCTATGTTTCTCATATGAGACCCATATTTCTGATTCCAAAATCACATAAAAATAGTACAAGAGAAATATACATCAAAACCTACCAGGAATACATAAGCAAAAATCCTTAACAAAATTTAGCAAATGATTTATTAAAATGATAATATATTATGACTAACTGAAATTTATCCAGGCAATAGAAGACCAGTTTATTAACAGCCTAAGATCAATATAATTAACTGTATTAGAATAAATAAAACCCTATGATCATATAATCATTTCAATAATATGCAAAAAGCATTTAATAAAATTTAACAGATTCTCATGATAAGGGCTCTCAGTAAACTAGGAAATAAAAATAACTTCCTAAGGCAGATTAAGGGCATCTATGAAATTTACAGCTAATAATAACTCAATAAGGAAAGGCTCAAAGGTTTGTACTTAATACAATAAAAAAAACAAGAATGCTGGCTGTCACCAATTCTACTTAAAACTGTACCAAAGGTCCTATCCACTACAATAAAGGACAAGAAAGAAAGGAGATACAGACTGTAAAGAAATGTATCCTTATCTGCAGATGACATGACTATGTATGTAGGAGACACTGAGGAATCTGCAAAAAAGCTACCAAAACTAATAAGTGAATTTATCAAGACTGTAGGATACTAAGTACTCAAAACAAATTTATATATAATAGCACAATACAGAAAGTGAAAATTTGAAGTCCATCATAATAGATATTGGCTTCAAGAAATAAACACTTAAATATACAGAGATCTATACTTAGACACATCTTAGTCAAACTGTCAATAGTCCAAACCAGAAAATACTGAAATTACTGAGAAAAGGAACTCATCGAATACAGGGAAAGCACAGTAAAATTAACAGCTGCATCAAAAACAATGGAGGAGAGGGGCGCCTGGGTGGCTCAGTTGGTTAAGTGTCTGACTTTAGCTCAGGTCATGATCTTAACAGTTTGTGGATTCAAGCCCCGCATCAGGCTCTGTGCTGACAGTTCAGAGCCTGGAGAGCCTGCTTCAGATTCTGTCTTTCCCTCTCTCCCTTCCTCTCCCCTGCTTGTGCGCTCTTGCACTCTCTCTTTCTCTCTCAAAAACAAAATTACTTGTAAAATTATTGTCCTAAAATGAAGGCAAAAAAAACCCGAGACCATTGGTTAGGTATACCTAACAAAAAAGAGTAAAAACAAAAAAAAGTTTCTTAGGCTGAAAGAAAGTGACACCAAACAAGAAAAAAAAACAACAAAAAACAAAACTGGTGCAACTGCATAGGTAATTCTAAAGTAGAGTATTTATTTTATTTATTTTCTCTTTTCTCAAATAATTTAAAGCAATTTGCACAATTGTAAAATTGTATGGTTGGGCTTGTAACATACGAACATGTGATATGCAGGACACTAATAGCACAGAGGATAAGGGAAGGAATGGAGTTACAGTGGAAGGAAATAGACTTCTAAAAATAACCCATACATCCACTGGAAAAAATAAACACAACCAGAAGTGATAAAAATATGAGTTAGGGTAAAAGACTTTATAAATACATTTCTCCTCCTCTTTGCTTTTAAAAAAACACATGTAATTAACATAAATATCCACAAAAACCGATACACTAATGCTCACAGCACCATTATTCTTAAGACCCAAAAAGTGAAAACAACCCAGATGTTCCTTAACTGATGAATGGATCAATATGGCCTATCCATACAATGGAATATTATTTGGCCACAAAAGGACTGCAGTAGTGATACATGCTATCATATGGATGAACCTTGAAAACATTATACTAAGCAAAGAATCTGGAAACAAAAGAGCACATATTACATGATTCCATTTATATGAAATGACTAGAATAGGCAAATTTATAGAGACAGGTATTAATGGGTATGTAGGGAACTGGAAGGGAGGGGTACTGACAAGCAATGGGGTATGATTGCTAATGGACATGAAGTTTCTTTGTGGAATTAGGGAAATGTTTTGAAACTGATTGTCGTTATGGATATACAAGTCTCTGACCATGTAGAAAATTACTGAATGATTTTAAGTAGGTGAACCATATTCGATGTGAATTATAGTGCAATAATATTTTAAAACAAAGAAACAGACAGACATAAAGTTGCATAAAGCAATAGATATAACACTATATTATCGGGTTTTTAAATATATAAAGTCATGATATACCTAACAACACAATGGAAGGGGTAGGAAGTGATACTACATTAAAATTCTCAGACTTTAGGAAATTAAGTATGGATTGTGATAAAGATATATATTATAATACCTAGAGCAACCACTAAAAAATAACTTTAAAATATATTAAAATATAAACAAAAGGAAATGATACATGAGCAGTATCTCCCTTATGTAGAAGAGGAAGAACACATAACAACAAAATGACAGAAATCCAACCATATCAATATATCAATAATGTTAAGTATACATTCATTAAACATTACTTTTTTTTTTTTTAAAAGATTTTATTTTTAACTAATCCATACACTTATGTGGGGCCTGAACTCACAACTCTGATATCAAGAATCACATATCGGGGTCCCTGGGTGACTCAGCTGGTTAAGTGTCTAACTCTTGATTTTGGCTCAGGTCATGATCTGACAGTTGTGGGACTGAGCCCTGAGTCAGGCTCTGGGAGGGCAGAGTGGAACCTGCTTGGGATTCTCTCTCTCCCCCTCCCCAACTAATGCTTTCTCTCCCCCTCTCTCTCTCTCTCAAAATAAATAAATAAACTTAAAAAAAAAAAAGTCATATGCCTGACCGACTGAGCCAGCCAGGTGTCCTTCGTGAACATTCCTATCAGAAGGCAGAGTTCATCAAACTGGATAAAAATACTGAGTACAACTCAACGCTCTTTATAAGTAAGTTTCAAATGCATAAATAAGCTGGAAGTAAAAAGATGGAAAAAGATCAACCTTGCAAGCGGTATTCAAAAGCTGGAGTAACCACAGTGATTGCCACCAACAGAACTGTGTCCTTCCCAAACTCATATGATGAAGCTCTCCACCCTCAATGAGACTATATTTGTAGATAGGGCCTTTAAACAGGAAATTAAGATTAAACAAGGTCACACAAGCGGGGCCCTAATTCAGTAAGACTGGATTCCTTAATAAGAGGAAGAGAACCCAGAGATGTCTGCACACGAAGGAAAAGCCATGGCAGGGCTGTCAGGCAGCTATCTGCAAATCATGGGGAAAGGCCTCAGGAGAAATCTATCCCTAAACATCAGCTAAAATTTTAAAACTCCTAAGAAAACATAGGAGTAAAGCTTCATGGCACTGGACTTGGCAATGATGTCTTGAACATGACACCAAAAGCACAAGTGACAAAAAGAAAAAAAAAAAGATAAATCAGACTATATCAAAATTAAAAACTTCTATGCATCAAAGGGTATTACCAACAGAGTGTAAAGGCAATCCACAGGGGCCGCCTGGGTGGCTCAGTCAGTTAAGCCTCCGACTTTGGCTAAGGTCATGATCTCACGCTTCATGGGTTCAAGTCCCATGTCAGGCTCTGTGCTGACAGCTAGCTCAGAGCCGGGAGCCTCCTTCAGATTCTGTATCTCCCTCTCTCTCTGACCCTTCCCTGCTCACTCTGTCTCTCTCTCTCTCAGAAATAAATAAAACATTAAAAAAAAAAAAAGGCAATCCACAGAATGGGAGAAAATATCTACAAATCATACTGGTAAGGGGTTAATATCCAGAATATGCCAAGAACTCTTATAAATCAACACCACCAAAAAAACAAATAGCCCAAGTAAAAAATGGGCCCAGGACTTAAATAGACATTTCTCTAAAGACAATATCCAATGCCCATTCAGCATATGAAAAGACGCTCAACATCAGTAGTCATCAGAGATGACTGCAATGAGACACCACCTCACACTCTTTAGGATGTCCCATATCAAAAAAAAAAAAAAAAAAAGGAGGAAAATAAGTGCTGGTGAGGATGGGGAGAAAGTGAAATTGGAGCCTCCTGGTTACTGCTAGTGTGAATATACAATGGGGCAGCTGCTTTGTAAAACAGCATGAAAATCCCTCAAGAAATAAAAAAAATAGAACTACCACGTCATTTGGCAATTCCATTCCCAGGTCTATATCCAAAAGAATTGAAAGCAGGATCTTGAAGAAATATTTGCATATCCGTGTTCATTGCAGCACTATTCACAAAAGCCAAGAGGTGAAAGCAATCCAAATATATACACTGAAGAATGAACGCATAAAGAAATGTGGCAGATACATACAATAGAATATTATTCAGCCTTAAAAGAAGAAATTCCTGGCACATGCTACAGCACGGATGAATCTTGGGGCTATCAGATGAAATGACATAAGGCTCTAAGATTCCACTTAGAAGAAGTATCTAAAGTAGTCACACTCATACAGGCAAAAAGTAGAAGGGTGGCTGCCGGGGTCTAGGGGTAGAGGAAACAGGCAGTTGCTTAATGGGTATAGCTGCAGTTTTGCAAGATGAAAAAATTCTAGAGATCTGTTGCACAACAAAGTAACTATAGTTCAGGCTACTGTACACTGAAAAATGGTTAAAATTGTAAACTTTATGTTATGTGTTTTACCACAATTGAACATTTTCAAAAAGGAAAGACATCTGACACACACTATAACATGAATGAACCTTGAGGAAATGATGCTAAGCGAAATAAGCCAGTCACAAAAGGACAAATATTGTAGGATTCTACTTAACTTATATCAAGTACCTAGTGAGGTCAAATTCAGAGACAGAAAGTAGAATGGTGGCTGCCCGGGGCTGGGATTTGAAAGGAATGGCATTAGTGATTAATGGATAGAGTTTTAGTGTGGGAGGATAAAAAGAGTTCTGGAGACAGACGGTGCTGATGGCTGCAAAACAATACAAGTGTATTTATTGCCCCTGAACTGCACACTGAAAGAATTAAGAAACTGATAGTTGTAAAGACTTATATTAGAAAAAATATCATAAATCTATAACCTAAGCTCCTATCTTTTTTTTTTAATGTTTTATTTATTTTTAGGAGAGAGAGAGACAGCGTGAGCAGGGGAGGGTCAGAGAGAGAGGGCATCACAGAATGAAACAGACTCCAGGCTCTGAGCTGGCAGTCAGCACAGAGCCCGACGCAGGGCTCGAACCCACGAACCGCGAGATCATGACCTAAGTGAAAGTCGGACGCTTAACAGACTAAGCCACCCAGGCGCCCCCCTAAGCTCCTATCTTAAGAAACTATAAAGTAGAGGTGCCTGGGGGCTCAGTTGGTTAAGCATCTGACTCTTGATTTCGGTTCAGGTCATGATCTCACAGTTCTTGAGTTCCAGCCCCGCATCAGGCTCCACGCTGACAGTGCATCCAGCACAGAGCCTGCTTGGGATTCTCTCTCCCCCTCTCTGCCCCTTCCCTGCTCATGCATGTGCATCTACTCTCTCCCTCAATCTCAAATAAACTTAAAAAACTACAAAGCAAACAGAGTCTGCTTTATAGCACACAGTGAATGCTCATTAGCTTGTATGGATATGTGCCTCATAAAGATAAGCTTTAAGCAGAGATTTACAGAAGAAACAAAACTTATAAAACAAGATGAGGCATTAACAACAGCAGGAGATAATGGATTCCACAGAGGTTAAAGAGCAAGGCATTTTGAAAGGTCAGGGGGAGCAGCTTTTTGTTTTTTCACTTAAGGCAGAAAAGAATGAGAAAGGACCCAACTAAGGAAAAACTTGGTAGTAAGTAGATGAGTCTACAGCGGGAACAGAAGAGAATGGCCAGGATTGCACTAAAAGACAAAACATAGATTATGCAGATCAGATTAGAGAGCGGTTCCCTGGCCCTCTGGTCTAATGTGAGAGAAGAAAAGAATTTGAGGGCAATTAAGGGCTGGCTGTGTAATTAGGCTGTACTGCTGGGGAATGTGACAAGTGACTGCCCACAACGTATTGACATCCCTCAAGGATTTCAAGAAGGAAACAAGAAAGCATGTCTAGGCTCCAGCCTTAGACTAATCCCTGAGAGGAGAAAGTTACTTTTTCTCCTGGTTGATAAAGGGTAACAGTGAACATAGAGGACCTAAGAATCCCAATTTTGACAAAGGCTTTAAGTTTCAACACCAGAAAAACCTCCATTATCCTGATTTGTGTATATGTACACATATACATGTACACACATATATATACGTGTATATACACATGCATATATATGTGAATATACACACATACTCACAAAAAAATGTAACAGGCTCTTTATGTTTTCAGATCACACCTATCTCATCTCTTGTTTGTGTAAGATAAACAAGGTTTCATTATTTTTTTTTAAAGAGATTCCACAATTTTACTTGTTCTCAAATAAAAATATATAAAGGGCTCTCTATCCCTTTTTACACGATTTTACAAGGCAACTTTATAAAAATAATTCTGCATAAGCCCTTGCAAAACTGATTTCATGGTGTGAGCAAAAGATGCATGTGTCAGCCTACCGTGCATACTGCTTGAGTTAGGTGTTTGCATCCCTGGCGATAAATATTATGGACTGCATCAGGCCTTCAAAATAAATATTAGATTATTAGAAATATAAATTAAAAGTATTAAAGAGATAAGTGAAAACTTTTAATCTTTCAAAATTTAGAGAATAAATTTACTAAGTATCAGGATCATAATACTTACTGTTTCCTATACCATGAAAGGACTCCATGTTCTAACACCACCCAGAATAATCTCCAGCCAAAAAATCTTGAACTCTAAGGGACAAAAATGGCAAGGATTTTCCAAGGTGATATACCCAGATTCAAATATTGACTGATAAAAATTAAGTTACGATAATTCTCTCATAGTGTTTCATCTAGATAGTACTAATGAACATTAAAAAATGATCAGACATGGGGGCAGTAGAGTGGCTCTGCTGGTTAAGTGTCTGACTTGAGCTCAGGTCATGATCTCCCAGCTCGTGGGTTCAGGCCCCACATCGGGCTCTGTGCTGACGGCTCAGAGCCTGGAGCCTGCTTTGGATTGTGTGTCTCCGTCTCTCCTCCTCCTCCCACAGTTGAGCTCTGTCTCCCTCCCTCCCTCTCTCTCAAAAAAAAAAACAAACAAACAAACATAATCTAACATGAACTAAGGTAACTAGTGCAGTAATGAAAGCATATCACTAGAGGAGGAGCAGAACAGAAGAAATGGCATACTTCATGAACAGAGTTTACAGTTCTGACAATATTGTCCACAGATAATTATAGGACAGTTTTCAGTTGTGGACATTAAAGACAAAGTCTAAAAATTATTCCAATTTTATACAATATAAACATATTTGTGCTTAAATACATGAAGGGAGTGCTTCCAAGTGCAAAAGAAAATACATGCTCTAAAACAGTTAATTCTAGAAAATAACCAAACTCCAGGATGCAAAGAAATTTTTAGAACCAGAAAGATTTTGTGTTCTGTGACAACTCAAACATTACATTACTATTAAGCCCTCTATGTTTCAACATTAATAACAAAAATGCCGCAATTCTATGATTAAACACTCTGTTCTGTATAAACTTGGTCACTAAAAGTGTTATTAGGCCATCAACACAAAGGGCAGCAACTGCTCTAACAGGTGGAAGCCTAACGAAAACCAGCACTACAAAAAAAAAAAAGAAAAGAAAAGAAAAGGCTTACATTGTAAAATCCAAGAATGATTAAATCATGTTTTCTTCAGAAATAATTTCTGGGGCACCTGGGTGGCTCAGCTGGTTAAGGGTCCTACTCTTGATCTTGGCTCAGGTCATGATCTCATGATTCGTGAAATGGAGCCCCTTGTTGGGCCGTGTGCTAACAGCATGAAGCCTGCTTGGGATTCTCTCTCATCTCTCTGCCCCGCATCCCTGAGCAAGCACGCACTCTCCCTCTCAAAATAAATATAAAAAAATAATTTTTCAATTTTTAAAAACAAAAATGGAGCATTTGAGAATTCTTTCCAGTTTTAGAAGAAGATCATCCCAGCTTACCTTCCAAAGAGGGCCTTCATATCGTTTCAGTGCTTTGTAGATGACCTATTGAAAATATGTTTTCATTAAAAATGCCATCCATGTATTTCAGGAATACAAAATCCTCTTCTAAAAATGATCAAATAAATGCATGTAGTCTATTACTACATACCTTATTACCAATAAGAATGTGTTTCATTTCAGCACCCTGAGCAAGGTCAAGGGGTTTCTGATCTGTGTAAAATACAAGGAAATAAACCATCAAGAGCTTTATTGTAGATCACACGGATACTGCCATTACAGCATGTAGTATTCTTTCACTATTCCAACAACCATACCTTTCTCTTCTCCCCTCACATTACCCACCTGAAGTTGCCATCTCACCTCTTTCTATCCTGCATTTTGGTAGCTAACTACTAAGCCAGCAAGCAGGATAAACCTCAGAACACTCTGTACAGGTTCTGTGATCGTTCAAGCTTTCTTATACTTTGAATCACTTTAAATTGATTTCCTGTGGCTACTAAAACAAAGTACCACAAACTTAGTTGCTACAAACAATACAAATTAATTATTTTGTAGTTTGGGAGGTCAGAAGTCCAAAATCAGTCTCCCTGGGCCAAAATCAAGGTGTAGACAGAATTGCATTCTTTCTAGAGGTTCTAGGGGAAAAGCCATTGCTACGCCTTTTCTGGCTTCTATTTTTTTTTTTTTATGTTTGTTTATTTTTGAGAGAGAGAGACAGACAGACAGGACATGAATGGGGAAGGGGCTGAGAGGGAGGGAGACACAGAATCTGAAGCAGGCTCCAGGCTCTGAGCAGTCAGCAGAGCCCGATGCGGGGCCTGACCCCACAAGCGGTGAAATCATGACCTGAGCTGAAGTCAGATGCTTAATCAACTGGGCCACCCAGGCAACCACCCCCCACCTTTTTTTGTGGTTTCTAGAAGCCACCTATATCCCTTGATTTGTGGTCCTTCCATCTTAATTTATTTAAAAAATGTTTAAGAAATATTTATTTTGGGGGGAGACAGTGTGAGCAGGGGAGGGGCAAAGAGAAAGGAAGACACAGAATGCAAAGGCTGAGCTGTCAGCACAGAGCCCATCACAGGGCTTCAACTGTTGTGCACATCACTCCAATCTCTGATTCCACCTTTTACATTTTCTTTCTCAACATTCAAGTCCTCAGGCCTCCCCGCTGTAATGACAATTGTGATCCCCCCATGATAATTCAGGATTATCTCCCTCTTTCAAGATACTTAACTAATTGCATCTTCAGGGGGCTGTCATTCAGCCTGCCACAGCCACTCTTAAGCTGCTTCACCAGAGAACGCATAGCAGAGAGAGATCACAAGCGAACCTTATGATGGTCCACAATGGAGGACAAAAGAAAAACGCGATAGTGGAGAACGAAACCAACAAGGCATTAGAGTCACTTCTGCAACCTTATTCATGCAAGCATCCTCTATTTTGCCAAACAACAAAAACAGAATTTGTTAAAAGTTACTTATTGAGTTTTGAAGTGAGCAGGATGCTATATGAAGCTAACAAAAAAGTCATCTTATAACTTGAGTAGAAAATGGCACTTTCAAAGTAACATATCTGACCAGAACTCTGTTTATGCAGTAAGATAATATATTCTATCAAATAACCTTTTTATAAGTACCAAATACCTAGCATCGTGTTGGACAGTTTTTTGTATGATTTTCTCCTAACGAGAGTCTATTACGAACCAATTAACATTTTAGGCACTGGGAATTCAGTAGTGAACATGACAGAAAAAATAGGAGGGGTAAGGAAGGCATGAAAAAGGGAAATAGTAAATTACGTGCCACATAATAAACTATGCTATGCCAATACTTTGTAAGTGAATGACTTGACAGAGAATGACTAGGGTACCACTTTAGACTGGAGACTGGGCAACTGATCAGGGTAGGCCTTGCTGAGCAACACGTATTTAAATCAAAAGGAATGATCTAGGCTTATAAAAATATAGGGAAAGGCATTCCAGTAAATGGAACAGCTAATACAAAGGCCCTGAGGTAGAAACAATTTAATGAGCAAGAGAGGTAGATAGAGAGGCAAAGAAGTCACATTACATCAGGGCTCTGTAGGTCAGACCTTTGTCAGTCAGTACAAGGGGTCTGAGTTATTCTAAACATGACAGAAGTCACTGAAGGGTTTTAGGGAAAACAGTAACATGATCTAACTTATGTTTAAAACTCTATTAAAGTGTTAAATATTTAGAAGTATAACTGGGGAAATGTGAACTTTGGCTACTTGATGATTCTGTAAAATTGTTATTAATAGGATAATGCTATTGTGGCTATATTTTTTTTTAACAGCTGTGTTGAGATACAATTGACATACCACATAATTCATCCATTTCAAATGCACAATTCAATGTTTTTCAGGACATTCAGAGCTGTGCAACCATCATGTGGTTACAGTTTTTTTTAAAGAAGCTCTTATCTTTTATACATGTACTGAAAAAATTAAGATTTTATTTTTAAGTAATCTTTACACCCAACATGGAGCTCAAACTTATAACTCTGAGACCAAGAGCTGCATACTCTGACTGAGCCAGGTAGGAGCCCCTACACTGAAATATTTATACATGAAACAGTGTCCATTATTGAGAACTCCTGGAGAGAAAGAGAAAGACAGCCAGCCAGCCAGCCAGCCAGCCAGAGAGGGAGAGGGGGAGAGGGAGGGAAGGAGGGATCAATTCTATTATTCTATTTTTTTAAGCCTTGATAATTTCCATAATAAAAACTTTTTTTTTTTAAGATCACCAGGGCTACAGTGCGGAAAATGCCTTGTAAATGTGGGCAAGAGGAACGTCGGGATAATATTTACAAAGCATTATCAATAGTCCAGGTGAAAGATAATGGTTTGGACTATAGAGTTAGTAGAGGATAAAATGGGGACAGTGGAAAATGCAGAGAGAAGTTTACAGGTTTCAGCTTCCAGAGGTAGATTTATAGGAATGCTAATGGGTAAAACTTGGACTGATTATATATTATTGCTTTAGCGGGGAAAAAAACTTTTGGTAGTGTTAACTCAGAAATTAATAACCAGTTTAGGTTTTCTAGCTAGCATATAGGAAGAGGTCTTATAAAAGGTCTGCCAACTGTTATTTTTAGTTGATCTACAGGGCACTTTTGAGAAATTATTCCTTTAGGCGAAGAGGAGGAGGACAATGTGATTTCTTTCATAGAATTCTGTGCTAACACCAAAAATAAATTCTGAACTCCTGCCAACTAGCTGAAATGCCAGTACCAAGCCTTCATTTCTAGATTCAATGCCTCAAGTGCCTGGCACACAGTGAGAATCATATAAAATGCTTTTTGAACTGAATGAAGCAGCCTCCCTACCTGGATGAGCATCATAACCAGTCATTTCAAAATTGCACAACTCTTAACCAAGCACAAGATAAAGTAAAAAACAGAAATGATCCAATATTTAAATGTGTACGTGATATAAAGTTGTCCCTTAACGAAAACACTACATAAAAATGTCAACATTCCCCCCTACACAGAATGTAATTTCAATAACACAGAAATAGTATTTTTACTAACAACCTAAAAAAAATTATTTTGAATGCCATTTGGGAGAATAAACAGATGTGAATGTCAAAGAAAATCCTCAAAAGAATCCTTATCAGATATTAAAACATTACAAAAACAATCATTAAAAATGAAATACTTGGGGCATCTAGGTGGCTCAGTCGGTTAAGCATCTGACTTCCTCAGGTCATGATTTCATGGTTCGTAGGTTCGAGTCCCTCATCAGGCTCTGTGCTGACAGCTAGCTCAGAGCCTGGAAGCTGCTTCAGATTCTGTGTCTCCCTCTCTCTCTGACCCTCCCCTGCTCACACTGTCTTTCTCACTCTCTCAGAAATAAAACATTTTAAAAAATGAAAAAAAAATGAGATACTAACAGGGTAGCTAGGTTGGTTAAGCATCCAACTCTTGACTTTGGCTCAGGTCATGATCTCACGGTTCATGGGTCTGAGCCTCATGTTGGGCTCTGTGAGGGCAGCTTGGAGCCTGCCTGGGATTCCCTGTCTCTCTCTCTGCTCCTCTCCTGCTTGTGCTCTCAGAAATAAACAAACATTAAAAAAAAAAAAAAAAAAACTATTGGAAAAAAAAAAAGATACTTGCAAAAGAAGAGACAGGTGAAGCAATGAAAGAGAATAGCAAACAAATTCTTAAAATGTAGGAGAAAGGTATAAAAAAACAATGGAAAAGGAAAGACTGCTTGTTGGGGGGTGTAAAGGAAAGTGATCTGCAATCTGAGAGTTTCCCATCCAAACACACACTGAGTGTCCTATTCAAAACCCAGCAAACACACCCACAATGGGGCTGGACCTCTGGCCACTTTCCTGACCTTTCCTCTCTCCCCAACTTGCCCTGCTCTAGGCACCTCTAGGCACCAGACAGCTTTCTTCTTCTTCAAATATGCAAAGCACTCTCCCATCCCAGAACTTTTACACTAGCTTCCTTTGGTTTTCAATACTCTTCTACCAGGTTGCCTCAGGGCTCACTACTGACTCACTGCAGCTCTGTGCTCAGAGAGGTCTTCCCTTACACCCTTTCTAAAACAACAGCCACTGGCCCCATCTATCCCCTTCATCCTATTTTTCTGCACCTCACTGCCTGACGTTATATGTGTACTTACACCTTGTCGGTCTCCTCCCACTAGGATACAAGCTCCCAAAGTGTGGGGACTGTCAGGTGTTGTTCACTGTTGGATCTTCAACATCTACCATAGTTCTTCGCACAGAGTAGAGGCTTAGCATTTTTCCTTAATGAACCAATGTGACTACAGATAAACTAGCAGAAAAGAGACTCAGCTATTTGCCAAATCTCTATTTCAGTCCAGAAGTGTTGAAAGAAACCAAAGAAGAGGAGCAACAAATTTGAATAAAAATGGAAAACATCTTTAAAAAACACTGGGAAAATTTAGTCTTAGAAAATATAGAGATAATCATCCTTATTACTGGAATTTTGGGTGTAAGCTGTCTGAGCACTGCCCCTTCGACACCCCCTGGGGAAGGCCTTGGCAGCCATGTTTGTACCATAAGGCCCTGCCCCCAGAGTTCCAGGTAACTGTATCAGAGGCAGAGGTCTAATGCAGTGGGTGCCATCAAATAATCTCCCACTGAAATCTGAAACCACACTCAGGAGCTCATCTACTGAACAGAAGTTAGGGTGCCCTCCTCCAGCATGTACGCTGGAACACTGATCTAAGAGGCAGAAATGAGACCAAGCAGTGAGAAAGATACACACACGAGGAGTGCCAGTCTTCTTGGTTCCTAACAGCTTCCTGGTTCCTGATTCCATCCCTTTTGATGCCTGCTTTTCAATGCCATGAGATACTTCTATATTCTGATATTAATAATACATGAACTTTCTTTTACTTACACTCTTGAGTTGATATTATTTTATTTATTTATTTATTTATTTATTTATTGCAGCTTTTTTTTTTTTTTTAATGTTTTATTTATTTCTAGGAGAGAGAGAGACAGCGTGAGCAGGGGAGGGTCAGAGAGACAGGGAGTCACAGACTGGAACAGGCTCCAGGCTCTGAGCTGGCAGTCAGCACAGAGTCCGATGCGGGGCTCGAACCCACGAACCGCGAGATCATGACCTAAGCGAAAGTCGGATGCTTAACCGACTAAGCCACCCAGGCGCCCCAAGTTGATATTATTTTAAACTTTTGTTAAAATATTTTGAGAGTGAGCATGTATAAGTGGGGGAAGGACAGACAGAGGGAGAGAGAATGAATGAATCCCAAGCAGGCTCCGAACTGTCAGCACAGAGTCCAGATGTAGGGCTCAGTCACATGAAACCTGAGATCATTACCTGAGCCAAAATCAAGAGCTGAACGCTTAACCAACCGACCCATCCAGGGGCCATTATTATTTTAAACTTAAAAAAAAAAAAAAAAAAAAAAAGGCCTATTCTACCAGAGAATAACAACAACTAAAAGGTAAATCTTTGTGGATTTTTGCCATAGGTGATTACACTTTGCTGGTGCCTTCATCTTCCTCATTTTGAACATAAGTAAACATTATTTTGCAATTAAAAGAAAAACTGCTCTACTGTTTCTGATTCTGTGTCTCCCTCTCTCTGACCCTCCCCTGCTCATGCTGTCTCTCTCTCAGAAATAAATAAAACATTAAAAAAAAAGAAAAGAAAAACTGCTTAAAGTAGGTACTGAAAATTAGAAAGTTATATGTCAAAGAAACAAAGGTTGTATTTTAGTAACTTATGTTTTTAATTTTTAAAACTTTCTATAATGCAGACAATATCACTATTATGACTTAAAAAAATACTGTTTCAAAAGGCACCACCACTTGGTTACTAACAATAAGATAAAAGTATATTTAAACACCAATAATGAAATTTTTGATATTTACAGGGACATTTCCTCAGTTTAGCCTGATACTTTCATGGGAGTGTTAATTCTAGTTGCATTGGAATGCTTTTTGAATCTAAATTTTGAAGGAAGAATCATTAGAAACCACCACATAGAAAATCTATACAAGTCTTTGGGAAATTGGTAGAGGCACTAAGAATGATACTGTTAACTCAATTTTAGGTTTTAGCACTTTTTAGAATTCTTTTGCTTAATTCCCAGGTAGGAAAATAACTTTGGTTTGTAACTAGTAATCAGTAGATAAATTTAAATTATGTAATGTAGTTATTCCCATTGCTCTGTAGTTCATAGAACCTATTAGGGAAGTCCTTTCTAGATATCTGTACCTACCTTCCATTACTTTTAAAAGTTTACCCTTCAGAAAAGGCCTGGAAAGACCACAAATATATGGAGGTTAAGCAAGATGCTACAGACAATGAATGGGTCAAGCAGGAAGTCAGAGAAGAAATTTAAAAATACATGTAAACAAATGAAAATACAATGGTCCAAAATCTTGGGGATGAAGCAAAACTGGTCCTAAGAGGGAACTATATAGCAACATAGGCCTACCTCAAATAGCCTGACCTTACACCTAAAGTAGAAAAAGAACAAATTAAGCCTAAAGTCAGCAGAAGGAAATAATACAGATTCGAGCGGAGATAAATGATACAGAATTAAAAACAATTTTTCAATGTTTTATTTATTGAGAGACAGAGAGAGATAGCATGTGAGCAGGGGAGGGGCAGAGAGAGAGGGAGACAAAGAATATAAAGCAGGTTCCAGGCTCTGAGCTGTCAGCATGGAGCCTGATGTGGAGCTCGAACCCGCAACGCAAGATCATGACCTAAGCTGAAGTCATACACTCAACTGACTGAGCCATGAAGGTGCCACCAAAAATTAAAAAAAAAAAAAAATCAATGAAACCATAGCTGGTTCTTGGAAAAAAATAAAATAAATAAACATCTACCCACACTTATCAAAAAGAGAAAGGATCCAAATAAACACAAATGAGAGAAGAGAAACACAACGACAAAGAAATATAAGCAATTATAAGAGAATATTATCAAGAACTATAGGCTAACAAATGGGACAACCTAGAAGAAATGGACAAATACCTAGAAATATATAAATTACCAAAACTGAAACAGTAAGAAACAGAAAACTTGAACAGACCGATTACCAGCAAAGAAATTCAATCAGTAATCAAAAACCTCCCAAGAAACTCAAGTCCAGGACCAGACAGCCTCACAGGCAAACTCTACCAAACACGGAAAGAGGAATTACTATCTATTCTTCTCAAACTATTCCAAAAAATAGAAAAGGAAGGAACATTTCCAAATTCATTCTATGAGGCCAGCATTACCCTGATACCACAACCAGATAAAGACACCACTAAAAAAGAGAACTACAAACCAATATCCCTGATGAACATAGATGCAAAAATGCTCAGTAAAATACAAGCAAAGCAAATCCAACAATACTTTCAAAAGAATCATTAATAATTTGAGCCCAGGTGTCTCAGTTGGTTAAATGTCTGACTTCAACTTAGGTCATGATCTCACGGTTTAGGAGTTCAAGCCCTGTGCTGGGCTCTGTCCTGACAGCTCAGAGCCTGGAGCCTGCTTCAGATTCTGTGTCTCCCTTTCTCTTTGCCTCACCCCTGCTCGCATTCTGTTTCTCTCTCTCTGAAAAATATTTTTTTAAAAATTTAAAAAATTCATTCACCATCATCAAGTGAGATTTACTCTCGGGATGCAAGAGTGGTTCAATTTTCGCAACTCAATCAACATGATAAATCACATAAATAAAAAATTTTAACAACCATATGAACCTCTCAAGAGATGCAAAAAGATATTCACAAAGCACAACATCCATTCATGATAAAAACCTTCAACAAAGTAGGTTTAGAGGGAACATACCTCAACATAACAAAGGTCATATATGAAAACCCACAGTTACTATCATCCCCCTAAGGTCAGGAACAAAACAAGGATATCCAGTCTCATCACTTTCATTCACACAGTCCTGAAAGTCCCAGTTACAGTATTTAGACAACAAAAGGAAATAAGAGGCTTCAAAATCAGGAAGGAAGATGTAAAACTTTCACTATTTCCAGATGACATGATACTATATATAGAAGACCATAAAGACTCAACCAAAAAACTGTCAGAACTGATACACGAATTCAGTCAAGTCTCAGGATACAAAATAAATGTACAGAAATTTGATACATTTCTATATACCAATAATGAATCAGCAGAAAGAGAAATTAAGGAATCAATCACATTTACAATTTTACCAAAAGCAATAAGACACCTAGGAATAAACCTAACTAAAGAGGTGAAAGACCTATACTCTGAAAACTATAAAACACTGATAAAAGAAACTGAAGATGAAATATGGATAGACATTTCACGCTCATGGATTGGAAGAATATTGTTAAAATGTCTATATTACCCAAAGCCCTTTATATATTTAACATAATCCCTACCAAAATATCAACAGCATTTTTCACAGAGCTAGACCAAAAAATCCTAAAATCTGATAGAACCACAAAAGACCTCAGATGACCAGAGCAACCTTGAAAAAGTTGGAAGCATCACAATTCTGGACTTCTAGTTACAAAGCTATAGTAATCAAAACTGTATAGTACTGGCACAAAAAGCACAGATCAAGAGAACAAAACAGAAAACCCAGAAATTGACCCACAATTATATGGTTAATTAATCTTTGACAAAGGAGGAAAGGATATACAACGGGAAGAAGGTCTCTTCAACAAATGGCGCTGGGAAAACTGGAGAGCAACATGCAAAATAATGAAACTAGACCACTTTCATACACCATACACAAAAATAAACTCAAAATGGATTAAAGACCTAAAGACCTGAAACCATAAAAATTCTAGAAGAAAACACAGGCAGTAACTTATTTGACACTGGCCATACCAATTTCTTTCTAGATAGGTCTCCTGAGACAAGGGAAACAAAAGCAAAAGTAAGCTATTAGGACTTCATCAAAATAAGAGGCTTCTGCACAGCAAAGGAAATAATCATAAAAAAACTAAAAGGCAGGGGCACTCAGGTAGGTCAGTTGGTTAACCATCCGACTCTTGATTTTGGCTCAGGTCATGATACCACGGTTTGTGAGTCTGAGCCTCAAAATGGGGTCTGTGCTGGCAGCATGGGGCCTGCTTGGGATTTTTTCTCACTCACTCTCTCCCTCTCTGCCCTTCTCCTGCTTACATTCTGTCTTTCAAAATAAATAAACATTAAAGAAAAAAAAACCTAAAAGGCAACCTATAATGGGAAAAGATCTGCAAATTACATACCCGATAATGGGGTTAGTATCCAAAATATATAAACAGCCAAAGAACAAATAATCCACTTAAAACATGGTCAGAAGACATGAACAGACGTATCTCCAAACGAGACATCCAGATGGCCAACAGACACATGAAAAGATGCTCAATATCACTCATCATTAGGGAAATGAAAATCAAAACTAACGTGAGATATCACCTTACACCTGTTAGAATGGCTAACATCAGCAACACAAGAAACAACAGGCACTGGCGAAGATGTGGAGAAAGAGGGAACTCTCTTTCACTCCTTGGGGATTCAAACTGGGATAGACACTCTGGAAGAAATAGTATGGAGGTTGTTTAAGAAGCTAAAAACAGAACTACCCTATGATCTAGCAATTGCACTAGTAGTAGGTATTTACTCAATAATAATAAAATACTAATTCAAAAGGATACATGCACCCCAATGTTTGTAGCAGCATTATCTACAACAGCCAAATTATGAAAACAGCCCAAAATATCCCTCAACTGATGAATGGATTAAGCAGACATGGTATGTGTGTGTATACACATACACACATACACACAATGGAATATTACTCAGCCATGAAAAGAATGAAATCTTGCCATTTGCAACAACATAGATGGAGCTAGAGAGTGTTATGCTAAGCAAAATAAATCAGAGAAACACAAATACCATATGATTTCACTCGTACTGTGGAATTTAATAAACAAAACAAACATGCAAAGGGGAAAGAAGAGAGAAAGGCAAACCAAAAAACAAACTATTAACTCTTTTTTTTTAAATTTATTTTTAATGTTTTATTTATTTCTAGGAGAGAGAGAGACAGCGTGAGCAGGGGAGGGTCAGAGAGAGAGGGAGTCACAGACTGAAATAGGCTCCAGGCTCTGAGCTGGCAGTCAGCACAGAGCCCGACGCTGGGCTCGAACCCACGAACCGCGAGATCATGACCTAAGCGAAAGTCGGACGCTTAACCGACTAAGCCACCCAGGCGCCCCCAAACTATTAACTCTTAACAAAGAATAAACTGATGGTTAGCAGAGGGAACATAGGTGAGGGGGTCAGGATTAAGGAGAGCACTTGTGATGAGCACCGGGTGTTAAGTATTGAATCACTAAGTTGTATACCCAAAACTAATATTACACTGTATGTTAACTAGAATTTAAATAAAAGTTAACAAAAATTAGCCTTCAATGTTAAATCATTCTGTTAATGACTATTAACTTTAAAAGGGAATTAGAATTCTTTTTTCCAGATTTATTATTTTGGTTTTCATGATTCTTAAATGGGTATTATCATTCTCATGCAGATCTTTCTACTTTCATTATATAGAAATGTATTCATAAAGCACGTTAAATACGATATTAATGTTAAAATAAGGGTTTATTGTATCTATCATTCTGCAACTTCCTTTGTTTAACACTGCTTCCCTTTATCCACTTGATACACGTAGCTCCTATTTTATCTTTATTAGTATTGCTGCAAGTATTAAGTCAAACCAGTTTAAGTACTTAGGGCTTCTCTCCACTTTTCACTATTTTAGGGAAAATGGGATAAACATCACAGTACATATCCCCTGTATTTATGTGAATATTTTTTTCCTGTGAATGCATTTTAACTTAGGTTTATACCTCTATGTGAAACCTTGAGTCAGGTACTTTTCTGCCATTCACAGATCTTTGAAGTGTCTGAACCTTTTTAACCTTGAGTTATCTCCCCACTGAGTTATAAATATTCTGTGTGTACTCCAGATACAAGTCCACTGTTACATATTGTTTTCCCAATATTTCCTCCCATACAATAGCTTGCATTTTCAGTTTTCTAACAAGGTCTTTTGAGGAGCAAAATTTTATAATTTTGACTATGTCCAACTTACCAGTATTCTATACTCATACTTGTTACATATCCAAGAAATCTTTGCAAAACCCAAGGTAACTCCAAACCAATAAAATCTAGAAGAAAGTAAATCTTAACTCATATTCTTTTCTGTGATTTTGGATATTGTTATCTAACTCTTAATACCACGTCGAAAAAGTTATACTTTACCCACTCAGCCTGCTGAGTTTTTGACAATTTGGTCAAAAATCAATTCTCTGTATTTGTAGGCTGCTGTCTGGACTCCCTACTGTTCCACAGATGGATCGATCGATCAATCGATCGATCTAATCTTTACACCACACTGTCCTGAAATTAGGTTATATGATGGTTCATTTTGTGTGTCAACTTAAACAGGCTAAAAAATACCCAGATAGCTGGTAAAATGTTTGTGAGTATGCCTTGTGAGGGGGTTTCTGGATGAGATTAGCTTCCAAACCAAGGGACTAGTAAAGAAGATCTGCCCTCACTAATGCAGGTTGGGCATCATCCAACCTATGGAAGGCCTAAATAGAACAAAAAGGCAAAGAAAAGATGATTTCTGTCATTTCTTGAGCTGAGACTCCTCTTTCTGTCTGACACTGGAGGTCCTGGTTCTCTGGCTTTGGAGTCGAGGACATGCACCAGTGGCCTCCCTGGTCTCAAGCTTCAGAGTCAATCACACCACCAGCTTTCTTGGTTCTCCGGTCTACAGACAGCATATTGTGGTAGATCTCAGCCACCATGATCACCTTTAAGTTTATATATAACTAACTGGTTCTTTTTCTCTTGGAAAATCCTGACAACAAAGAAACATAGGACCTCTAATTCTTTTTTCTCCTTTCAGTTGTTTTGGGTACAATTTTCAAATAAAAGTTATAGTCAATTTGTCAATTTCTACGAAAAAGCATGCTGAGTTTTGGACTGGTATTGCACTAAACTGCTAGATCCATTTGGTGAAGACAGACATCTTACCAATACTTTTTTTTAAGTTTTTATTTATATTCCAGTTAGTTAACATACAATGTTTTATTCATTTCACGTGTACATTACAGCAATTTAACACTTCCATACAACACCCAGTGCTCATCACAAGCTCCCTTGCCTGAGGTGACATGTTTAGAAAAATGTTGTCAAGGCCAACGTCAAGGCAAGTTTTGCCTATGTATTCTAGGAATTTTATGGTTTTGGATCTCACACTTAGGTCTTTAATCCATTTTATTTTTGTGTATGGTATTAGAACATGGTCCAGTTTAATTCTTTTCCATGTCCAGTTTTCCCAACACCATTTATTGAAAAGACTGCCTTTTCCCCATTTTGTGCTTCCTGTCATAGATTAATCATGTAATGTGGGTGTATATCTGGGCTCTCTATTCTGTTCCTCTGTGTTAGGTGTCTGTTTTTGTGCAAGTACCATGCTGCTTTGACTGCGACAGTTTTGTATTGTATCTTGAAATCTGGAACTGTGTTACCTCCAGAGTTTTTCTTCTTTCTTCAGACTGCTTTGCTTTTTAGGATTTTTTTGCGGTTTCAAAGGATTATTCCACTTCTGTGGAAAAGGTTGGTATTTTAACAGGGATTATTGATTAATTTTATTCCTAGACTATATATTTATTTTGGTGCAATTGTAAAGGAGATTATTTTCTTAATTTCTCTGCTACTTCATTATCATAGAAATGTAATAGATTTATGTATATTAATTTGGTATCCTGCACTTTACTGAATCACTTGTCAGTTTAGGTAGTTTTCTGGTGGAGTGTTTAGGGTTTACATATATATAGTATCAGGTCATCTGCAAATACTGTAAGTTTTACTTCTTCCTTGCCAATCTAGTGGCTAGAACTTCTAGAAATATGTTGAATAAAAGTGGAGAGAATGGACATCCTTGTTTTGTTCTTGACCTTAGAAGAAAAGTGCTCAGTTTTTCACCATTAAGATGTTAGCTATGCATTTCTCATACAAGGTGTTTATTATGTGGAGGTATATTCCCTTGAGATTTCTTAGAATTTTTTTTTATGTCGATGATCATATTACCTACAAATAAAGAGTTCTATTTTTTCTTTTTCAGTCTGAATGCTTTTTCTTCTTTTTTTCCTCTTTATTGTACTAAGACTTCCAATATAGTGTTATTAGAAACAGAGGGAAAGGTAAATCTTGTCCCTGTAACTGTATTATGGCCAAAACCCAGAAACTTCTCTTGATGTTTTAAAGTTTATCTTGCACTTTTAGGTTTAAACTAGCTGGAATGCAGTATCCAATATGCAATGGGTGTCTAAAATTACCTATGCCTACGTGGACAGCTAATCGCCCCAGCATTATTTACTCAGTTCTTTCCTCATCCACTTATCATGCCACCTCTGTCATCTGTCAAGTTCCTGTACGTACGTGTTTTAACTTCCAAACTATCTGGTCTGTTCACCTTCATCTACCCTGAACCAATACCTCACTCAGTGATCCTATCTATATTATTATTTTAAATAATTTTATATCCTGACAGTTCCCAAGTTTATCTTCCCCTAGACCTCTCTCCTAAACACAAACTTCTATATCCAACTGTCTCACTTGGATTGTAGAATAACATTTCAAATTTTATATACCTTAAAAACCAAACTCCTAACTCTCAGCCATTGCTAGTCTACCCTTCCCTGTAGTCTTACCCTTCTTAGTAACTGGAAATTCCATTTTTTCAGGTCCTCAACTCAAACACTATAGAGCCACCCTCAATTCCGGTCTCTCTCTCTCTCTCATACCTCATGTATCTAAGCCATCGGAAAATCCTGATGCTTTCAAATTATGTTTAAAAATCTAACAATTTACAACCATTTTACTGCCACTATCCTGATCTTAAGCCAATTTCCTCTCACCGGATTATTCCAAGAGCCTAACTGCTTCCCTCCTAGGATCTATTCTCATAACAAAAAGCGATCACTTTTTAGAACTTATGTCTGACCATATCATTGCTGCATTTTAAACCCTCCTATATCTTCCCATCTCACACAGAGTAAGAGCCACAATTCTTACAATATCCCACAAGGCCTTTCATCATCCAGGTCCCAGTGCCTCTGTAACTTCCTCCTCCTCTCACTCTACTCTGGACATACTGGTGTTCTTGCTTTTCATGACACACACACATATACATTCTCTGCCTCCTCAGCTTGGGACTATCCTCACTTCCCAGATACTGACACTGCTTGTTCCTTCACTTCAAGTAGTAATTACCTAACACAGGTTTTCCTGCCACCTTCCACGAAGCAGCAGTGCTCTATACACCCAACAAACTCTCACTCCCCTTCTTTGCCTTCCCCCCACTCCTAGCATTGATCTCAGCAGATATAATATTTGGTTTTTATTGGCCCTGTCCTATTAGAATGTAAGCTCCATGAAAGCAGGGATTTTTTTTCTTCACTCCTCTAGATCCCTAGTCCTTGGAATAGTAGCTAGCACATAAACACTTCGTTGAATAAATGTTTTACTTCCCAAGGGTTCATTATTAGTTTTTTTTTATCCAGCAGGACAACTTCCCCTGCTTCTCCTCCATTTTAAAATTCACTCCCCTGGACTTTTTGATATAAATGAGATTTAGCTAGTCAAGACCTATGAAAACCCTGTGAAGGTTCTGGTTGGGATTGCTCTGAATTAACCTGAAGAGAACTGTTAGCTTCTTGATGCTGAGTTCCCTTCTCGCAAAACATGGCAGGTGTCTCCATATTTTGGTCTTCTATGCCCTTCAGTTGTGTTTCTAATTGCTGCCATAAAAAAAGCAGCAAGCATCCTTTATCAAATATGTTCCTTTTATTGCTGTTACCAAAGCACTGCTTTTTTGAAAAAATTACATTTTCTTTCACAACTAGATCTTCAAGCTCCTTTTCTATTGCCTTCATCCTCCTTAACTTTACAAACAAGCTTAAATCTCTGCCTAAAACATCTTCCTCTCGGCCATGGAACCATTCCTTCTGTTCTTAAATACTGCAAAGAAGTAGATAAGCAGTGCTACCTTAGCTTCCTCATTTCCTACTCCATCCCTAATCATGAATCTAGCTGTTGCTCAACTCCCAGTGGAAACTGCTCTTTCAGAAAGGAGCCCTGGGCACTTAGCCACGGAATTCCACAGCCTTGTCTGTGTTTATCGTCTTCAGTCTAAGTTGCACATGACCATGAATACACCCCACCCCTTTATTCCACATCTTATGTCTTCCACTGGCTTCCATGGAATGCGTATTTCCATCACATCTCCTGAGTGCCTCCCCTTCTCTATCCCCAGGTTTCTCTTCTCTTATTCCAGGAAGAACCTTTATCTATCCTAGAGATACAGGGAAAGCCTCTCCTGGGAAAACAATTCGACCTAAGTCTTAAAATGAAACTAGCATTTACCACAAGGGCAAGTAGGAAAAAGGCACTCCCAGCAGAAAGAGGGGCATACGCAGGTTGGGGACAGCGTGGTTAACCAGAGACTCACCAGTTTGGTAGGTCTAGAGCTTTTATATGCAACATAAGAGACACTAATCACGTGTGGCTATCCAGTACCTGAAATGTGGCTAGCTCAAACTGAGATGTTAAGTGTAAAATATGCACCAGATTTCAGAGACTTAGTATCAAAAAGGGAATGTAACATCTTGGTATTTTCACAGATTACATGTTGACATATTTTGAATAAATTGCTTTAAATAAAATAATTATTAAAATTAATTTCATCAGTTTCTTTTTTCTTAAATGTGGCCAGTAGAAAACTTGAAATTACATATGTGCTCTTATTATCCATCTATAGGATAGTGCCAGTCTAGCATAAGCATCAAAAGAAAGGAAGAAAGAAAATTCTATCATTGATTTTCTTTTTCCCTTCTACTCCCACTGATGTCAATGAAAATTCAGGCCCTAATTAAAGCACCTCACTTTTCCACTACTCACCTATCTATCATGAACCCCTGAACTTCCAAATTAAGGGGTTAAATAGTCTGGCATATTAAGGTTTTCCACTATGCAAACCTCATCTGCATTTATAGGATTACCTGGTACTGCTCTCCTTCATGTGTGTGGATATGCCAAACTGAAGACGTCACTAAACTTACTTGAATTTTCTTACCTTAATGCCTTTGCTCATAACCTTCTCTCTGCTTAGAATGCACTTTCCAAAACTTAATGATATTCTGTTATATTTAAGAAGAAAAACCATGGGTGGGGCCTTTTGTTAGAGATACAAGTATTTAGAGAAGAGTTAAAAAAAATCCTAGTAGGACGTCAAAGTCTATATTAAATACCTATTCCTTCATGAAACCATCTCTGATTACTCAAACCTTTAACCAACATTCAACACATCGAAGGTGTCATGTGCTACACATTACTGTAGGTCCTAGGTAAACCAAACAGGAGAATATTAGCCTTGCCTTTAGGAACTCAGGCTCATGAGATACACCTACATAAGTTAACAACTACCAGGGAGTATGATTTAGGCAATGACGTAGATAAGCGAGCACAGGGTCCTGGTGGACCACTAACAAGTCCTAATCCAGGCTGGTGGTAGGTAGAGGGAAGCATCCTAAATAGTGACAATGGCCCTAATGCGATGTTCCCCCTTTGAATACCTGAGACACTTTTTGTAGCTTCTCTCATGGTCATCTGATCCCATCTCTGATACTGTCATACATGTAGAGTTGACACTCATTACCCGTACATTTGATATTTGCAGATTTGCCTATTGCTAAAATTTATTTGTAACCTCAAAATCAATGCATATGACAACTTCTCAGTCATTCACAGGCACATCAAATGTGGTGAAAACTTTGAGTCTTCTCAGGTACATGTTCCCAGCTGAGGGAGAACAAGGTGACGTTCTGCCTTGTTGTTTCAACTCTCATAGGTAAACGTCCCCCTCCTAGTCTATCGGATGCCATGTTTTCACATTTTTTTGCTTTTTGTTAGTGACTTCACTACTCAAACTGGCCACCAAACATAGTATTGTTATGTAGTGTTCCTAAGTGCAAGAGTGTTGTGATGTGCGTTAATGGAGAGTATATGTGTAGTAGACAAGCTCTATTCAAGCATGAGTGACAGTGCTGTTGGCAGTAAGCTGTTAATAGATTAACAATATACATTAAAAGGTATAAGTGCCTTTTAATAGAAATAAATAGAAATACACCCAGAAACAAGGGTATGTATTAATCAGGATAAAAATATTGTGACCAGAACCTTTTAGGAACCCAACTCTGTATTCCTCCTTGGAGCGGTGACTTAGTATTCGTTAATTCACCACTCACTTCAACTCTGTAGAACCTAACTACCTTAAATAACAAGAATCAACTGTACTCTCTTTCCCTCAAGGGGGTAACTCTATCTTAATCACAACTTTCTCCTATGGAATAGGTATTATTATACAGTTAACTCTTAACTAAGAAGGCAATTAATAAGTTTTTTTCTTTTGTGTGAATGCCTTGACTTCAAAATTAAGTAGAGGCCATATAGTTCAATAATGGCTGGATCCTAACACAAAGCAATTTTATATTGGAATTAACTTATTTTTTATAGTTTCAAAATGACCAACAATGGCTTTTACCAACATGCTTACCATTTTTGTTCTTCAGATTTGGGTCTGCTCCGCTTTTTAGAAGCTTTAAGGCACACTGCTTATGAGCCCGGTAAGCCGCGCAATGCAAAGGTGTATTTCCTAACTGATCCGAACAATTAACATCAGGAGGATTGGGCCTGTTGAGCTAACAAATGAAAAAATGCAACGCAGAATTATAGATCAAAGATGGATTTTCTCCCTCAAAACACATGACGGTGTAACTGATGCTCAGGTGGACCCTCCAATTATAGAACCAGATGAACATAGAGCTCTAGGCTGCTAGACAGTCAGTGGTTTCTTGCTCACTAAAACCAGCAAATCTATATCACTCCCTATGCTCGTCCTCAAGGTGCCATGAATCTTGGGTCCCATATTCCCCTAACAACAGACACCACATAAAACACCAGTGCCATCCCACCCACTCCTGGACATGAAGATTTCACTAAGATTGCTTCACTCCTATTTTGTCATTCATAGTTGCGACAGCAAATATATACACCCATCTACCATAGGCATTAAGAGTTAAAACCATAACGATTAAATGTGTTAATGTTAAAGTTCTACTGAATTTGTTGTTCCCAACTGATTATTTTAAAAACTTCTTTATGTAGTCTCCATTTCACAAAGGTTAAAAAAATGTTTTAGGTGGGGCACCTGGGCGGCTCAGTTGGTTAAGCCTGCAGCCTCAGCTCACATCATGATCTCACGGTTCGTGGGTTCGAGCCCCGCGTCAGGCTCTGTGCTGACAGCCAGCTCAGAGCCTAGAGCCTGCTTCAGATTCTGTATCTCCCCCTCTCTCTGACCCTCCCCTGCTCATGCTGTCTCTCTCTCAGAAATAAATAAAAAACATTAAAAAATTTTTTCAAAATGTTTTAGGCACTTTACTTGGAAACCGAAAAGGTCTTTTCAAATGAAAAGACTGAAATAACTTTGAAACAAATGGCAATGCTTCATTCTTCAATTTAGAACAAATTTAGTTTCATGTTTAAGGAGACTATGTGGGAAACAGAAACTGGAAAGTAGGTCTCCAAAAGGAAAAAAAAAATGGGTAAAGCTTTCAGTCTATTCTAACACAATATGGATATTCTCTATTATTGCTTATTTGTACGTTACTTTCTAAAAGTATAGCATACCTTTCAGAAATGATTGCTTATCAAAATTAGAGAAATGTGTTCCTTTATAGGGTCTTACATATTATATTTCAATTTGAATTGGCTTAATCTGAAAAAAAAAAAAAAAAACCCAACTGTCCTTACATATTTGCCTTGAAAAATCAGATTCTCAATTCACCAGATTTTCACAATAGGGAGTGGGGATATAAATCAGAAATTCAGAGAAAAACAACCCTTAAAATGTATCCTGCTTAAACTATTATATGCCAAGTATTTTTGGATATTTAAGGACTTTTGTACTACTATTATAATCTCGAGTATTTCAGTCCCGCAATTTGACTACATTATGAAGTGCTGACGTGAAGTTACAACTTTCCTGAAGGGGAAAGAACTAAGACATGTTGTTGTTGCTGTTTTACCAGAGCTAGGAGTTCTGCTGTTCTGCCTTCTCTCGCTGCTGCTAACAGTTCTTCTTCAAGCTTTCTTTGTTGAGTCCTTTCTACAGCTGCAAAAGGAAAGCACATGTTACTCTACTCCTAGTCAGAATCCTATTAGCAACATCATTAAAAAGAATGTATGAATAAAGTGATCGTGGGGGGGGAAGTGACAATATTTTGAATTACAATTCAAATGTAGTTAAAGAGTTTTATTGTTATTCTCACTGCCTTACATTTCGGATAACAGAGTTTAACTCCTTTTGGGTTCAGATGAAAATGTGTTTTCAATTCAGAAGTTTTTAAGTATCTTACTGTAACACCCATCACAGATAATTAAGAATTACTTTTGGATGCTGAAATACTATAACCTATGCTCCTTGGAAAGATAAACTGGAGAGTAGAATTCATACCTTCTAGAACCTTAGAATCTGTTAAAAGTAACAATAAGAAATGGCACTGGTAGGAAGATGCACAGAACGTGTAGGTAGATTTATAGATACAAATATACTTCCACTTAATATAAGACGTATTTTAATAAATTCTATAGCACTGACTATATGCCAAGTGCTATTCAGAGCACTTTAAAAATAACTTCCAGTTATCAAATAACTCACAGAGATGAAAAAATAGAGAATAGAGCCAATATTTTAGTAACACTGTATGCTGACAGATGATAACTACACGTATGGTGAACACTGCAGAACATATAAAATTGAATCATTACGTTGTACACCTGAAACTAATAAAACACTGTAGGTCAAGTATACTTCAATATTAAATTTGAAAAAATATATTAGCTCATTAAATCTTCAGAACTATGCTATGAAGTAGGTGTTACTATTATTCTGACTGTACAGATGAAGAGACTGAGGCACTAATAAGTTAAGCTATTAAACTAAGGTCACAGAGCAAGGAAATGGAGGAGCTGGGATCTGAACTTGTGCCTGCAGGTTCCGGAGATGATGGTCTTATCACTATTCTATCTTACTTCTTAAATCACACTTGCAGGGAAAGAGAACAACAGGCACTTTGATGAAAGAAACCAGAATATGCAATAAGGTCTTTTTACTAGAACTGAATTCTGTTCTGGCTTACGAAATAGAAGCAATTTCATAGGAATGCTCAGTAACCTCACTTAAAACATATGCACAATATCCTTTGCAAAGGCTGCAAGGGAGGAACTCTATGCGGGTTCTCAGGTCCTCCTGGCTGAAGTCAGGGCGGGGACTAAAAAGCAGGTTGGGGAACCAAGTGACTGGGGAAACACTACAAATGCGATCTTGAATACAGCTATAGCTGGAAGACTAGTCTAGGTTTAAGAAATGACTGACATTCCTAACATACCATCATCTTCTATTCTCACATTTTTACTTCCACACCCAGACTCCCTCCCCACCTTAAAGGAAGGTGCCTAAGCCTCTGCATATGCTCTCAATGGCTTATTTTTTTGCTGGATTCACACTCCTCAATGTTTCCTCTTATTGGTCCTGGGGCTACTGGACCCCACACTCTGAGAACAGTCACATTCCTATCCTTCTCATAGGTACTTCTACTCGTGCATGTATGACTCAGAGCTGTAAGTTATCCCCAGCAATCAGGTACCGTTCTTCCTCTTTGTGTATCCTAGCCATTTATGGCAGTGTCTACGCAATGCATATATGGCCAATAAATATTTAATAATAATCAAATAAAGTTTAATCACGTTGGTTCTAGACTTTAGGGAAAACAAGTAAGGAGTACCCTAATGTTTCTTTCTAGATTGCATAGGTACATAAATGAAGGAAAATGGGGTTTTGGAGTTGCAAACATTGCATAGGTTTCTGTCCTGTGTTCATTAAGGACACTGAAAGATTACTGATCCAGCCAATGAAAAGAAAAATTTCCATTTGGGGAGAGGAGGCTTCTAGAGTGCTGGTAACATTCTGTTCCTATACCTCAATAAATGTCTTTAAAGGAAGTATTCCATTCAAAAAATCATTTGTCCTATAAAATACAATTTTAGTTTTTAAATATGTTCATTTATTTTTAAGAGAGCAAGCAAGCAAGCGAGAGCACACACACGCACACAAGCAAGGAGGGCGAGGGACAGGAAAAGAGAAAATCCCAAGCTGGCTCTCCACTCTCTGCACAGAGCTCAACCTCACTAGCCATGAGATCATGACCTGAGCAGAAACCAAGAGTCAGATGCTTAACTGACTGAGTCACCAAGGAACCCCTAAATTTTAATTTTAATATGTCAATAAAATAATCATCTTTCTCTTGAATCTGCATCCCGAGTTAATAGGGAGTGCAGAGACCATGAAGTTCAACTCCCTCCTAACAACACTCTTATGTATATGCAGAGGGTAGGGTAGGTTAAATAGCAATACTCTTGAAATAGAGGTAAGAACCTGGCAAATGTCCTTCAGTGACAACAGAAAATCACCATTTTGCAATCTTCATAGTAATAAGTGATTCAAGACAAGAATCATTAATGCTGAAATCACTGGTTAAAAGATTAATGGTAAACGGGAAATTTACATTTTTCTCCCCACAGATTAGTACTTACAAAGGGAGGCAGTGTCTCTATCATGGACCACTGGGTTATCAGAGATAACATTACCAGTAATAGAACAAAATGGCAATGCTCCCTCCTAATGTGTGAGGCACTGGTAAAGGATACAACCTCACCATTATTGCCTAAAAGGCATATCCTGAATCTAATTATATTAAAAGATTGAATAAAATGTAAACTGAGCCATTGTACAAATAATTCTACAATTGCCCTCTTCTTCAAAAAGGTCAAGATCATGAAAAACAAACGCTAAGAAATTATTCCAGATAAAGGAGACTAAAGCAATGTGGCAACACAAGGAGAGATTATGGATTGGATTCTGAATTGGGGGAAAAATTCTACCAAGGACATTATTTGGACAATTGACGAAATCTGAATATAAACGATATTATTATATTAATGAAAAATTTTCTGAAGTTGATCATTATAGTGGAATTATGTAAGAAGATATCCTTGTTTGTAAGGGATACATACTGAAATATTTACAGCTAAAGTATCACTGTCTATAAGTTTCTCCCAACTAGTTCTGCAAAAAAAATTAAAGAACATTAAATAATACATAAAAGGATACAATGGTTGTGGTGAAATGTTAACGACTTCTGACTCTAAGTGAAGGATATACAAGTGTTCATTGTACTATAACTGAAATTTCCTGTACGTTAGAAAGCTCTCAAAACAAAATGGAAGACAAAGGGCATACAGAAGAAGAGGGTATTCCTTTCTAGTGCCTGACAAGTAGTGGTCTAACCTCTCCCAGGTAACTCCAATCATGTGAACTTATGACACCTTAAAAGCCGTTATTCCAATACACAGGACCCTAAGATGAACTCCTAGCACTCCATCAACTGGGCCAACAACTGGTTCTGTTCTGCCACAAATAAGATTATAATGTAACACTACTTTAGATCCTTGAGTAAGATTTTGTTGTGACTACTGAGATCTGTGCTTCTGCAGTGAAAGCCCTCCTGTCTCTAGGGCATTACCCTGTGATGTGGTTTCTGTTCTACCTATAGTCTCCACGGGGGGGCTACTAGATGCACTCCTTCAACGCAGAGAGCCATTTAAGGCTCTATCCACAAATTATACCTGGCTCAGGCGATCTCATCAGAGCAGGGCCAATTAACTTTCTACTTCCGTTTCCCAGGCTACCACCTTATTAACTGAGCTCTTGTCCTTAGAGCATCTGAGTTTTGGAGGAGGCAGTAGAACGTGTCTTTATGATTGGCCCCACTAAATGTCAACCTGTCAGGCTAATGTAACATCCCATTCTGTCAGGAGAACCTCAGTTTCGGGTTCTCATCCTGTTACAATTAAAATGACAGGACAAGGTCACCTGGAGGGCTCAGTCAGTACAGCATGTGACTGTTGATCTCATGGTCATGAGTTTGAGCCCCACACTGGGTGTAGAGATTACTTTAAAAATAAATAAATAAAAGGACAGGATATGGTCAAGGACAGGATACCTCAGCCTCCCGGTTAGATCACAATATATTAAAAGGCAGGGATCACATCTAATATGTGCAATCTCCCCAAAAAATCACATAAGACAGATCTTTAGAGAAGATGTTTAGCTGATATGCTTGTTCATTTTAAATGAAAGGGTTTTATTTTTAAGGCAAGAGTTAGGACAGTGACCTAAGGATGTCTGACAAAACAAACAGATTTGTAAAGATTGCCATAATGTTGTATGATCAAATCTTCAACAAAATTAAAAGTAGAAAAAAATTAGAGACATGAGAAGGAATACGGCTAATAGGCTGACATTATTTTCTGACTAGAAAATGAGAGAAAATTTTAGTTTTCAAGGACAACTGGAAAGTAGAAAAAAAGATACTGGTTTTTTACATAGCTAAATATACTAAAATTAAGAAATACCCATTAAATACAGAATTATCTTACCTTTCTCTGAACTGCAAAGCAAAGAAACACAGGATATGTGCTTTCTATTACAGAGTAGAAATTAAGAAATCTTCTCTTCCGTAGCATAGAAATACTACCAAAAAATGATAGTCAAGCCCTGGCCATTCAGAGGATAATCTTAACACATGAGACTTCCCAATGTAAGAATCAAAATATGTTTGTTTTATTCTATCTTGGAGAACTTGCTCTGAGTTATTGCAGACTCCTATATTCTTCAGCATAATTTAATATCTGGAGTTCCTAATGATGCTGCTGATCCATCAGGAAATTACTGTCAGCCACCATGCTACAATGCAGTCCTCAGGACCAGGAAGCGGCCAGCATGAACCGGCTCCCACCTGCTGCACCTCTCATAGCCCCGCCCTCCTCCACTCTGTATTCCTTCTTACGAGGCTTCTGCAGCCTACCAGCCACATTCCTCATGTCTCTCATTTTCTACTTTCCATGCTGTTCAAGATCTGATCATACAACACTATGGCAAGTTTTACAAACCTGTTTAGGTTTTAAAGCTGTGAGGAAAACTCAAATAACTGTGTGTCTAACCAGAGACTCCAAGATTACATTCTTTTTAGAGCATAAGCCCAGTGTAGTCAATTCTGGCATCCCAGAAGCTATTTCTACTTTATATTCTGGACCTTGGCTATCATTAAAATAAGTGCTGTTTATGTTAAGATCCATAATATTTACCTTCAAGCATGTTCCTGATTTCTTTGTCATAAGTGACGTCTTTTGCTGTCTGTCCACTCCCATTAACAACAGTAGTATCTGCATTATATTCTAAAAGAAGCATTACCAACTCCTAAAAAAGCAGAAAAATTGTTTTTAGCTATTAAACTCAGACATTATAACTCTTTTCCAAGTTACTAATTACTGCCGAGTCTCTATAATAGAAACAAATACCACAGGAATCTGTGTATTACATCAGTTCTATCCACGATAAGTGAATACTGAGTAACTACAGTAAGTTGAATAGAGCCAACTTTTGAATGACACAGGTTTGAACAGTGCAGGTCCACTTATATGCAGATTTTAAAACTAAATACAGCACATTACTGTAAACATATTTTCTCTTCCTTACAATTTTCTTAGTAATATTTTCTCTAGCTTATGTTTTTCTAAGAATAGAGTATATAATACACATAACATACAAAATATGTGTTGATTACCATTTATGTTATAGGGCTTCCAGTCAGCAGTGGGCTATTAGTAAAGTTTTGGGGGAGTCAAAGGTACACATAAATTTTCAGTTGTGCAGGGCTCAGTGCCCCAACCTGTACTGTTCAAGGGTCAACTGTACTACAATTTAGCTAACTGTAATAACTGATGGTTACCCAAACAATTGCATATCCACAATTAAGACTTCTATACCTGATTTTTAAGTAAATTACCTGATTGTTTTACCAAATTGATTCATGTGGTTAGACCAAATGTGTAAGTTAGCAAAGCCACTCTTGAAATTGCAGCAGATAAAATATTCATTTAATGTTATTCCTACAATACCCGTTGAAAAAAAATTCTCCAACAGACCTAGATTTTTAAAAAATTTGATGTGTATAAGACACAGACCCTTATCTTCTCAAGTGATACAGACTGATAGGATACACCACCAAAGGAATGGTTTGTAATGAGCAAACAGTCTTCTAAAATAAATACTCAGCAAGGAAGAATAAACTATATCATTCATATTCACTGTAAGCAGTTAACTGCTTTGAGAAATTTCAGACTGATAACATATAGAGGTCCAGCATCACTGGTTCAGTTCAGTTATACAACTCAACAGGACAGCAGAAATGAAGAAGAATGCAGATTTGCAGAATACTAGAGATTTGATGTTCAACGTTACTGGACTGGATATTACCCAGAGGTACTAGTGGATGTGGTAACACCAGGGCAGGATGAAATACAAGGCTATTCTAACTGCCAGGTTGACCATGCACAGAAACATATGAAGTCATATCTTGTGTCATTACATATTATGTTTTCCCATGAGTTACACTTTTCCTTTGGACCAAAAAATTTCCTATGTTCTTTCCAAAAAAATTTTCTACTAAGAAATGCTTAAATACAATCTAAAGAACACAGTAAGTAGAAACAAAATACTCATTGTCCTAGTCTCTCTATGACCACTATAAATACTCTAGTGTATTTCTTTCTAATCTTTTTTCCTATGCATAAGTCTGAGATTTTTTTAAAAACTTTTATATGAAAGTTGCTTACATTACAACTCCTTTCACCTAATACATCATGTATTTTCCAGGATATTACATACTATCTGTATAATCTATATAAAAGACTTTTCACAGCTGAATATTATTCTAGAAAATATATTACATTTAAAATAGAAAAATGGTTAATATTTTAATAAAGTGAATTATAATAAAATCTTAGAATTTCCTATCATCTGAAAGGCAGCTTTCCGGTAAAGAAAGTAAAACAACCCACAGAATGATAGGAAATATTTACAGATCATGTATTAATTAGATAAGGGACTTATATCCAGAATAAAGAAGTTTTACGACTCAAGAAAAAGATAAATGACACACTTTACAAATGAGCAAAGATAAAATAATTAGAAAACGAAACAAAGCAAACTTTTTAATTCCATTTACAATAGCATCAAAGGAAATAAAGTGCTTAGCAATAAATGCAACCATGGAAGCAAAAGACTTGTATGGTAAAACTTTAGAACATGGCTCAAAGTAATTAAAAATGACAAAGTGGGAAGACATCTAATGCTCACAGATAGTTAGGCTTAAGACTTAATAAGATGTTAACACCACCCATAGCAATTTATAAATTCACTGGAATACCTATCAAGTCCCAATGATACTTTTCCCAGAAAGAAAATCCCACCCTACAATTCATATGGAATCTCAGTGGACCCTGAACAGCCAAATACTACTGGGGGAAAACAAAAAATAAGTCAGAGATATCACACTGTCTGATTTCAAAATTTACTTCAAAGCTACAGTAATCAAAACCGTGGTAATGGCATAAAGACAGGCCTATTGACCAATGAACAAGATAGAAAGACCTGAAATAAACTCTCACATATATGCTCAAATGATTTTCAACAAGGGTGCCAACACCACTCTAAGGGAAAAATTTTAACAAATGGTGGGAAAACTGGATATCCAGATGCAAAACAAAAAAAACGGACTTGGATCTGTACCCTACACCATATACAGAAATTAAATCAAAATGTATCAAAGACCTAAGCGTTAGATCTAAAAAATAAAGATCTTAGAAGGAGACACCGCAAGAAAACTTCAAGACACTGGATACAGCAACGAATTCTGGCTATGACACCAAGCACAGGCAAAGCAAACTGGACTCCATCAAAATTTAAAACTTTGTACATCAAAGGGCATATCAAGAGAGTTAAAAGGCAACCTAGAGAATAGGAGAAAATACTTGCAAGTCACGTATCTGATAAATTTATACCCAGAATATGTAAATAACTCCCAAAACTCACCCAAAACCTCCAAACAATCCAACTTAACAATGGGCAAAGAACCTGAAAAAGCTACAAACTATATGATTCCACCTACATGCCATTCTGGAAAAGGCAAAACTATGCAGCCAATAAAACTATCAGTAGTTACCCAGGGCTGGAGTAGGAAGAGGAACGAATAGGTAGAATGCAGAGGCAGTGAAAATACTCTGTATGATGCTACAATGATAGACACATACTATTATACCTTTGTCCTAACGCAAAGAACATAGAAGATTGAACCCTCAGGTAAACTGTGGACTGGGGGGGGGGGTTTAATTCTGATAGATTAATACAGCTTTGTCAACTGTGACAAATGGACCACTCTGGTGGGGAATGATCATGGAGGGGAGGCTATGCATGAGTGGAAACAGGGCATATGTAAGAAATCTCTATCTTACTCTTAATTTTGCTGTGAACCTGAAGCTGCTCAAATTTAAGACTTCAAAATAAAAAAATATATATGTATTTTAAATAAATGGGCACAGCACTTTATATAGACTGTTCTCCAAAGAATGGCTGAGAAGCACACAAATAGATGCTGAACATCTGCATTACAGAAATGGAAATAAAAACCAAAGGAGGTAATATTTGACAACCATTATAATGCCTAAAATTAAGAAGACTGACAGGTGTTGGCAAGAATGTGGAGAAACTAGACCCTTCATACAATGCCAGTGGGAATGTAAAATGGGGCAGACGCCTTGGAAAACAGTTTGACAGCTCTGCAAAATACTAAACATAAAGATGCTATAGGATGCAGCAATTCCGGGGTGCCTGGGTGGCTCAGTCAGTTAAGCGTCTGACTTCGGCTCAGGTCATGATCTCACAGCTTGTGGGTTTGAGGCCCACGTCAGGTTCTGTGCTGACAGATAGCTCAGAGCCTGGAGCCTGTTTCAGATTCTGGGTCTCCCTCTCTCTCTGACCCTCCCCTGCTCACGCTGTCTGTCTGTCTGTCTCTCTCTCAGAAATAAATAAAACATTTTTAAAAAGGATGCAGCAATTCCACTCCTGAGCATATATGCAAGAGAAATGAACTGAATGATAAAATCTTACAAATAAATACTCAAGCAGCATTATTCATAATATCTGAGAAGTGGAAACAACCCAAATGCCCATCAACTGATGAATGGATGAAATGTCCACACAATGGAATATTATTTGTCAAGAAAAAAGAATGAAGTACTAACATATGCCACATCATGGATGAACCATGAAAACATTACACTAAGTAAAAGAAGCCAGTCACAGAAGACCATGTATTATAGAATTCCATTTATATTAGATGTCCAGAACAGGTGAATCCATAGAGATAGATGAGTAATTGTCAGGGGTGAGGGGGAGGGGTAACAGGGAGTTAGAGGAGCATGTGGCTTCTTTTTGGAGTGATGAAAACGTTCTAAAACTATGGTGACAGTTGCACAAGTCTGTTAACATAGTTGAGTCACTGAATTGTGTACTTTACATGGCTGAATTGTAGCGTGTGTGAAACAGAACGCAAAGTTGCTTTAAAAATGATTAGAGTTATTCAAGCCTGGGACCACATTGCACATTTGAGTTATTTCTCAACCTCTGTAATATCTCATCTAATTGCCTTATACCATTTTTGCAAACGCACAGAGTTTGAGTAATTATCCTGATACGATCTTTAGGAAGGCTATAACAATTAATGTGGAACTTGAATGATCTAAATCCCCAAAGGGACAGACTATGGAGAATGGGCAGAGGAAGCAGGAAGAGCAAAGGTACAGAGAAGTGCCTCTGTTAAGAGAAAAGACTATGCTTCAATAAAGAGGAAAATGGCATAGGGGGGAAACAAGGCAACGCAGAGTGTGAAGAGTTGTTACATGCAATGATAGGGAGCTCAGGCTGTCTGAAAGGTAAAGGGATACATGTGAAAGGTTTCAGAAGAATCTTATCGGATTGCCAGGTAGAAAAATCAGTGGGCTGCCATGTGAAAAAGATTTAGAGCAAAAGTTCCCAGAATATGCTTCCCCAGAAGGATCAGAGACCCCCAATGAAATCTGCAGGAATGCAAGTTCTCGGGCCCTATCTCCGATCCAATGAGTCAGAAATGACAGGGATGGGGTCCCCAGCAACCGGTCTTTTAAGAAGCCCTCCAGGTGAGGAATATAAACGCTTAGGCAGGAGCAAGATCAGAAAAGGTTGTTGTTCACTGAATCAGAATTAGAAAAAGAAGGCACCTTAAGAGACCAGCAGTTGGATTTCTAATCCAGCAACATGAATGAAACACTCCAACAGGTAGGTCAGTGCCTATTTTTAATGCCTCAGTGACTGGAAGAGGTTTTAATTTTAAGAGGCTGTCACAGGATCATTATTCATATGTGCAGAATAAAGTAAGCCTGTATCTTTCTCTGCCAAAATTAAAGACCATCCTGCCTTCTTAACTACTTTGTCCAGACAACAATGAGTCATTATCTTCCTCTCCACCCTTCAGGATCTGGAATTCCTGATCTAGTCCTGAGTAGTCAGTGGTGCTTTACAAACATCCCAACTCCATCCACTTCTCCCTCACAAGCACACTTTTCACCAGCTGAGTATGTGGCTCTCTCCCCAGCCTTCTAAGGCTCTCCACTCTTGTTATTCACTTAACATATGCAAGCTTTCAACATTATGCAAGACTCTCCACGAATCAGAGACAACAAACTTAGATAAGGCATAACGAAGGGATCACAAAATCAGAGCTGGGATACTGACTGGGGATCCCTGCGCAGGGTGGAATTAAGAGACTGCAAAGTTAGGAAAGTAACTGGGGAGACAGCAATCCAGGTAAAGAGAAAGGAGTTTGTTTTCAAGTGGAGATAGTAAAAAGGAGGATTTAAAGTAAAACATTTCAATGACCAACTCAAATACTGCATAAGGAGCAGATGTAGAGGAAGAGGAGTCCCATCTTAGAAGTATGAAATTTCAAGATTCCTGAGGGCAGACAGGGGCGCCCAACGTGCAGCCCAACAAAGACCTGTATGCCTGGAGAGAGGCAGGAGGTTCAAACACATTCCCAAATAACCCCCAGGAAAAATAATGAAGCCGTACGAGGACATGGGTTTCATTACAGGGAAAGTTACAAGGGAAAAGGGGAGAATAGTTTAAAAAAACAAAACAAAACAAAACAAAAAAAAAAACAGAGAAACACCTGTAATAAAGGGTAAAGACAGAAACATCAAACCTACCAGACATGTAACAAGATGCTCTCCTCTTGTGAAAACAGAAAATCTTAATAACAGAAAACCACTGATGACCTTAAAGAAAACATTCAGTGCATGGGTAGAGCCAGCACCTCAACTACAAAGAGTCAAAAAAACCAGGTGCTTAAGGAAGTTGCAAAAGGAGGTGTAGACAAATTTTAGTATTTTTAAAAATTCAGAACTAAAACTTGCATCTTGCTCAGAGAAGGTTTCCTTCCCATCCTATCTGAAGTAGCATGTGCCCACCTCCTGTCATCATTTTGCCCAGTTTTTATTATTTTCATAGCATGTGTAACTTCCCCTACCTACTGTTTGTTCTCCCCTATGATGGGAAGGAAGTCTGTCTGCTTTGTTCATTGCTATATCCCCTCCACAGAGAACAACAGCTACTTACTTATTTATTCCTAAATAAATATATTTTGCTTAAAATATTCTTGGCCAAGATAGCGCTTCAATTTGTCAAATAACTAACTACTAAGAGGAGGAGTAAAATACAGACTTTGAGCCTGATACTTTTTTTTTTTTAATGTGTGCCACATAGTACATTCAGCATAGTGGCACACAACAAAGGTTACAGCAAAACGGAATTAACACAACTGTAAATCGTGCCCCTAAAATGCCCTAACCCACTGTGCTTTAGTAAACTGTCATTCCCTTACTGCACCATTATTCTGCTACCATAATACAATTCATCTCAGATAAAACACTTAGAGAAAAATGCCCATACCCAGATTGCTTTTTAATAATAGCTTTAGGACATAAGTCACATACCATAAATTTCACCCTTTTGAAGTGCACAGTTCTGTGGCTTTTAGTACATTCACAGAGGTGTGCACAATCATCACTATCTAATTTCAGAACATTTCATTACCTCAAAAAGAAACCTTACCCATTAACCACTCCCCAGTCCTCTTCCCCCTACACCCCTGGCAACCACTAATCTACCTTCTGTCTCTATGGATTTGCCTACTCTGAATATTTCTATAAATGGAATTATCCAATACACGACAGCTTTTTGTGCATGGCTTCCTTCACTCAGCACGTTTCCTAGGCTCCTTTGTGTTTCAGCATGTATCAGTACTCCATCCCTTTGTGTTGCTGCATAACACTCCAGCGGTACGGAGGCACCGCATTTTGTTTACCCGTTTGTTAATTAATGAACATCTGGGTTGTATCCACCTTTGGGTTGTTATGAATAATGATGTTATGACCATTCCCATGTTGAGTTTTAAAGACTTTCCCCCTATAAAATTAATCTACTTTTATCAAAAATTTCACATGAAAATTTTATTTCTTGTAAAGCAATCTTTTAATGTAGTCTTCAGGTTTGAAAGTTAGAAAAGAAAAATAGTTTCTACAAATTATGATCACTGAACTCTTAGAATTTAGGAGAGGCTCAAGAAAACTACTTAAACAATGAGTTGTAACTTCAATACAATTCTAAGGAAAGTATCAGAATCCTTTTTGGGGGGTTCACTATATTGACATATTGTATTAGAGAAAGCAGGGAAATGTGTTCACACACTTAAAATATAGCTATCAAAAATATACCATGCATATATGGTCAATTCATTTACAACAAAGGAGCCAAGAACATAAAATGGGGAAAGGACAGTCTCTTCAACAAAAGGTGCTGGAAAGACTGGACAGTTGCATGCAAAAGGATGAAACTGGACTACTATCTCACACCATATACAAAAAAATAACTAAATGGATTAAAGATATGAACCCAAGACCCAGAAATGATAAAACTCCTAGAAGGAAATGTAGGCAGTATGGCACCTTAACATGTGTCTTGGTGATGACTAAAGGCAACAAAAGCAAAAAATTAAATAAAAGTAAAAACAGTAAGTGGCACTATATCAAACTAAAGAGGTTCTGCACAGCAAAAGAAACCATCAGCAAAACAAACAGGCAACCAACTGGAGCACCTGAGTGGTCTCTCAGTCAGTTAAGTATCCAACTTCAGCTCAGGTCATGATCTCAGGGTTCCTGAGTCTGAGCCGTGCTTTGGGCTCTCTGCTGTCAGCACAGAGCCCACTTCAGATTCTCTGTCCCTCCCACCTCTCTCTGCCCACCCCTGCTCACTTTATCTCTAAAGTAAACAAACATTTTAAAAAATCTTAAAGAAAAAAAAAGGCAACCAACTAAATGGGTGAAAATATTTGCAAACTGCATATCTGATGGGGTTAATATCCAAAATACACAAAGAATTCCTCCAACTTACCAGCAGAAGAACAACCCAATTAAAACACGAGCCGAGGATCTAAATGGACATTTTTGGAAAAAATAAAGATGGCTGACACATACATGAAAAGATGTTTAACATCACTAATCATCAGAGACACAAATCCCAACCACAATGAGTTATAGCTGGACACCTGTGAGAATGGTGGTTATCAAATCAGGTGTTGGTGAGAATGTGGGAAAAAAAGGGAATTTGTGTGCACTGTTGGTGGGAATGTGAATGGGTGCAGCTACGGAAAACAGTATGGAGGTTCCTCAAAAAATTAAAAATAAAACTAATACATGACTGGGCAATCTCACTTCTGGGTATTCATCTACAGAAAACAAAAACATTCACCCAAAAAGATATCATCATCACACTTATGTTCACTGCAGCATTATTTACAATAGCCAAGATATGGAAACAACCTCAATGTCCATCAACAGATGAATGGATAAAGAAATGGTGGTATACCTATACAATGGAATATTACTCGGCCACAAAAAAGGAGAAATAAGTTACATTTGCAAAAACATGGAAGGACTATGAGGGCATTATGGTAAGTGAGTAAGTCACAGAGAAAAACAGATACTATATGATCTTACTTACAGGAATCTAAAACAAAAAAACCAAACTCAAAGATAGAACAGACTGATGGTTGCCAGATGCAGGGGGTAGAGGGGTGGACAATATGAGTAAAGGTGATCAAAAGGTACAAACTTCTAGTTATAAAGGAAATAAATCATGAGGATACAATGCACAGCGTAATGACTATAGTGAATACCATTCTACATATTCAAAAGTTGTTAAGCAGAGATCCGAAAAATCTATTTATGGTAATGGATATTAACTATACTTATTGTGATTTCAATATATACAAATATTAAATTCTCATGTATACATCTGAAATTAATGTTACAAATCAATTATACTTCAATTTTTTTAAAAGGATTTTAAGTAATCTTTGCAATCAACATGGGGCTTGAACTCACAACCCCGAGATCAAGAGTTGCATGCTCCACCAATTGAGCCAGCCAGATGCCCCAATTATACCTCAAAATTTTTAAAGGCCATATTTTTTAAATGTTAGTGACTTAAAATGGTACGCTTTAATGATCCAATAGCCATACATGTGGAAATACAATTCCCCAAACTTAGGCAAATAAAGTATTCCCCCAAATCCAAATTTTTATTGAAAACTATCAACAGATATGCATAAGAAAATGATGCATGATTTCCTAAGATCATAATAAATTAAAAGCAAATTTAAGGCTAGATTTGATATTTAAAAAAATTATTTCTAAAAAATTTACATACCAATACTTAATATTTAATTAACATTTACAATGTACCAGACACTGTTTCAAGAGTTTCGTTAACTCATTCAAATTTTCACAAAAGCCACCGGGGTGCCCAGGTGGCTTAGTCGGTTAAGCGTCCGACTTTCGATCAGGTCATGATATCGCGGTTTGTGGGTTTGAGCCCCGCATCGGGCTCTGTGCTGACTGCCAGCTCAGAGCCTGGAGCCTGTTTCAGAGTCTGTGACTCTCTCTCTCTGACCCTCCCTTGCTCACACTGTCTCTCTCTGTCTCCTAGAAATAAATAAACCATTAAAAAAAATTTTTTTTTTAATTTTCACAAAAATCCTATGAGGCAGGTAGTATTATAACACCTCTTTTTAAAGATGGGAAGTCTGAAAGAGAGGTAAACCAACAGACTCTTAACTGTAGAGGCACTGAGGTCAAGGTGTGTTATATACACTTATATGAAAACACACCACAGACTACTATACAAATTTAACAAAGTTCACCCTACAATGAAGCCCACAAGTCAAAAAGTCCTACTCATGCTTACTGAACCTGTTTAAGTTTTGAGAGGTATCACTCTTAAATGTGAAATAATAGCCAATTACAATCGAGATTTGAGATGTGACTGGCACAAAGGACAAAAATCAAGAGAGGTAAGGGGAAAAACAAAACTGGAAACATAAATGAAGAAAACCTTAAGAAGAACTAAAATATCCTCAGAAAAATTAAATATTTTCTTATTAAACAAGAAATGAACATACAGAAGAAAAAAAAGAACACTACAAAAAAGAGCAACATTCGGAGAAAAATAAAGGACTCAAAAAATAATGGCAAATACTCAATAGAAAGATAGGAAGATCTCTCTCATAAAAATAGGGGAGGGGAAGATACCTAAAAGGGAGTAAATATAGGTGAAAAAAAGATAAAAGAATTAGAGAATCAATCATGGAGGTCTTTGATCTGATCAACTGGAATTCCAAAAAGATAAAACTGAATATAGAAATACACATGCATAGCCACACGCAGATTTTTTTTTAAAGAAGCAATTCGCAACATCTTAAAGATCCCTAAGATATGCTAAATATTAACTGATCCATGTAAGGCACAGACACATGACCCACTTAACTAAACACTTAAGTATTAGCACAGTCTCTGAAGTTACAAGAAAAGCCTGTTTCATAAATTAACTAGGACTTGGCAAATTTCACCTGGGATTTAGAAGCCGGAAAGTGCATCAAACCCCTCTAATAAAAAATAACTAAGTAACTAACTAACTGAATAAATAAAAACCAGAGGGGTGCCTGAGTGGCTCAATCAGTTAAGCATCTGACTCTTAATTTCAGATCAAGCCCTGCATCTAGCTCTGCACTAACAGTGAGAAGCCTGCTTGGGATTTTCTCTCCTCACCTCTCTGCCTCCACCCTGCTTACATGCTCTCTCTCAAAAAAAAAAAAGAAACTTAAATATTTTTTTCAGGGAGCCTGGATGGCTTAGTTAAACGTCCAACTTTAGCTCAAGTCGTGACACTGTTTGTGAGTTTAGCCCTGCATCAGCTCTGTGCTGACAGCTGAGTCTGGAGTCTGTTTTGGATTCTCTGTCTGTCTATCTCTCTGACCCTGCCCAGCTCATGCTCCGTCACGCTCTCTCAAAGATAAACGTTAAAAAAATTAATTTTTTTCAAAAAGGGAAAAAAAACCAGATAATCTACAAAACTACTCTGCTGAACTCACAGAACCAAGGTGCCATGGCGACCAACTACAGGACTCCCTCATTTTATTGTACTTTGCTGATCTTGTTTAATTTTATTATAATTTTTTTTTTTTTACACTAACTGAAGGTTTGTGGCAACCTTGCATTGAACAAGTCCATCAGAACCATTTTCCAACAGCATTTACTTACTTGGTGTTTCTGTGTCACATTTTGCTAATTCTTGCATTATTTCAAACCTTTTTGTTATCATTATATATGTTATAATAATCTGTGATCACTGATCTTTAAAGTTACGGTTGTAATTACTTCGGGGCACCATGGACCGTGTCCATAGTAGACAAGAAACTTATCAATAAATGTGTATGTTCTGATTGCTCCAGGGACCGGCCATTCCCCAGCTCCCTCTCCTCAGGCCTCCCACATCCTGGAGACACAATATTGAAACTAGGCCAATTAGTAACTCTGTGGTGACCTCTAAATGTTCATCCAAGTGAAAGGAAGAGTCCTAGGTCTCTCACTTTAAATCAAAAGTCAGGGGGCGCCAGGGTGGCTCAGTCAGTTAAGTGTCCAACTTCGGCTCAGGTCATGATCTCAGAGCTTGTGGGTTCGAGCCCGGCGTCAAGCTCTGTGCTGACAGCTAGCTCAAAGCCTGAAGCCTGTTTTGGATTCTGTGTCTCCCTCTCTCTCTGACCCTCACTTGCTCATGTTGTCGGTCTCTCTCAGAAATAAATAAAACATTAAAATAAATCAATCAATCAATCAAAAGTCAGAAATGATTAAACTTAGTGAAGAAGGCATGTCCACAGCTAAGTCAGGCTGAAGGCCAGGTTCTTAGGCTAAATAGCCAAATTCTAACTACAAAGGAAAAGTTCTTGAAGCAAATTAAAAGGGCTACTCCAGTGAACACGTGAATGATTCAAAAAAAAAAAAAAAATGTGAAACAGCCCTACTGGTAACATGGACAAAGTCTGAGTGGTCTGGATAGATCAAACCAGCCACAACATTCCCTTAAGCCAAAGCCTAATCGAGAGCAAGGCCCTAACTTTCTTCAGCTCTACGAAGGCTGAGAGAGGTGAGGAAGCTGCAAAGAAACGTCTGAAGCCAGCAGAGGGTCATTCATGAGGTTTAGGAAAGTCGCCATCTCCATAACATCAAAGTGCAAGGGGAAGCAGCAAGGGCTGATGCAGAAGCTGCAGCAGGTTATCCAGGAGATCTAGCTAGATCACTACTAAAGGTGGTTGCACTAAACAAGTGATATCTAATCTAGATGAAACAGCCTTATTTTGGAAGAAGATGCCAGCTAGGATTTTTACTGCTAGAGAGAAGTCCATGCTTGGCCTCAAAGCTTCAGAGGACAGACAGACTCTCTTGTTAGGGACCACTGCAGCTGGGGACTGCAGCTAGTGAAGCCAATGTTCAAACAGCATTCCAAAATTCCTAGAGCCTATACGAATAATGCTTAAACTACTCTGCCTGTGCTCTAGAAACGGAACAACAAAGCCCAGATGATACCACATCTGTTTACAAATGGTGCACCAAATATTTTAAGGCCACTGTTGAGGCCTACTGCTCAGAAAAAAAAGATTCCTTTCAAAATATTACTGCCCACTGACCATGCACCTGGTTACCCCAGAGCTTTGACGCATGTATAGAATGAGATGAATGTTGTTTTCATGCCTGCCAACACAACATCCATTCTGAAGCCCATGGATCAAGGAGCATTTTCAAACTTCTAAGTCTCCTGACTTAAACAACACATTTCAGAAGACCACAGCTCCCAAAGTGATCGCTCTCATAGATCTGAGCAAAGTAAACTGGAAAACTTCTGGAAAAGATTCACCATTCTAAATGCTGCTAAGAACATTCATGATTCAAAAGAAGTGAAAATACTATCAACATTTGTGGAGTTTGGAAGAAGTTGATTCCCACCCTTTGAGGGGTTCCAGACTTCCGTGGAGGAAGTCTCTGCAGATGTGGTGGAAATAGCAAGAGAACCAGAATTAGAAGTGGAGTCTGAGGACGTGACTGGATTGCAATCTCATGATTAAACTTTAACAGATGAGAAGTTGCTCCTTATGGATGAGCAAAGAAAGTGGTTTCTTGAGACAGAATCTACTTCTAGTGAAAATGCTTTGAAGACTGTTGAAATAACAAAAGTCAAAGTATTACATAAATTAAGTTGATGTCAGGGTTTGAGAAGACTGACTCTAATTTTGAAAGAAGATCTACTATGGGTAAAGTGCTACCAAATAGCCACAATGCTACACAGAAATGGTTCGTGAAAGGAAGAGATGGTCCACGTGGCAAACTGCGGTCATTTTATTTTAAGAAATTGCCACAGCCACCCCTACCTTTGGCAAACACCACCGACATGGAGGCAAGACCCTCGTTAAAACCTTGGATGATGGTTAGCCAAAAAGTATTTTTAATTAAAGTATATACATTGTTTTGTTAAACATAATGCTATCACATACTTAACAGACTACCATGTACATGTAAACTTTATATGCACTAGGATACCAAAATATTCATTTGACTTACTCTGTTGTGATATTTGCTTTATTGATTGTCTGGAAACAAGCCCACAATCTCCCTGAGATATGCCTATAGTCTGGAATCTAAGGAAAGTAAGCACTGGCTCACCTGCTATAGTAAGATCAGGACTGGCAAACAGGCAGATAAAAGACTTTAGCTGAAATTTTTAACGAAATGCTACAGGCTGAAAGACTAGCAAGAGAACTTCCGTGGGCCACAGGTATAAGGGAAGCTTGACCCTACCTGCAGGCTCTTCCCCAAGGACCTCTGCCTGGTGCTTTAAAAAAAAGAAAAGGGGGGCTAGGTGGGGGGATGAAGGTTCAGGCAGGTAACCAGAAAGCACCTTTCCCTCCCTCCCTGGAGGAGGGCGGCTGCCATAGCTGCAGAAAAGGTGTAAAGCCCCAGGCAAGCCTCTCCTCCTCAGGTTATTCCTTAAGGAACAACACTGCAGTGGGAAGGTTAGCCAATCTCTCACCCACAGGGTACAGTGAAGATCCTCTCAGCCAAGGAGAAGGACAGGAAACAATCAACGATCCATACCACTGAAGGTCCAATACCTTTCCAGTAGGAGCAGGGTCACTGATTGACAACCATCTAAGAAATCCCTGTCCCTTAAAGGGGGACACCAGGTCTAAGACGGAGGCTGGACCAGGACAACAGAACTCACTCCATCCCCTCTTCTCACCCCGGAGACTAGCAAGTACTGAGAACAAGCAAAAGTTGTCAGTTCATGGGGGAGAAACAACAGCGTAGACAAATATGTGCTCTGAGGCACAAGGCACACTAGGAAGGCCTAAAGCTTAGCGCAAAGCTGAAACACCCAAAAAACAAAAACAAAAATAACAACCCTCCAGAGAAATCTGCCCGCATCTTACACAGAGGCAATACTGACTTTGGAAATAGAGCTTTGAAGCCGGTAGTGCGCAGAAGGTAACCATGGCAACAACTATACCCAGCCTCAGACCTACTCCAGACTAGACTGACTGGACCTTGCACAACTAAGAAGAGATATGCTCATTTCAAGGCCCAACACTATGTACCTCTGTCTCCAATAGCTTATATATATTGTTTAATGTCCTATAACATTATCAGACACACAAACAGCAGGAAACAGCAATCCAACGTCAAGAGACAAAGTTGTCAACGGAATGACACAGAAATGACCAAGATGTTCAAACAATCAGATAGAGAATTAAAAATAACTAGGATTACATTAAAAAGTGGAAAAGGTAGACTACAGAGATAGTGAGAGAAGTTCAACTGAGAAGTGCAAACTATAAGAAGAGTTAAAGGAAAATGCCAGAAATAAAAATCAGAGTAACAGAAATAAGGAATGCCTTCTTTAATGGTATCAGTAGACATCAGGGCAAAGATCAGGTAAGATCAGTAAACCTGAAGATAATGTTTGGCTAATTTCTACTGACCCATGACAAAAAAAAAAAAAAAAAAAAAGGGAAGAGAGAAGGATGGGAGCGAAAAAAGAAAAAGAACTGAGCACCCAGTGGGTCAGTCTAACAAATGTGTAATAAGTTACTGAAGAATTTGTATGAAGCACTAGTTTCTCCATGTAGCAAAAATAAAAAAAAAAACAGAGACAAAAGCAGTATCTGCTATGCCCATGTAATTTGAATGCCATGTTGTTAGCTATTTCCAGAACTCTCTGCAGGTCAGTCCTCCTGACCATGCCCCTCTAAACTCACTGCTCATTACTATAATTGCATCCTGGCTTCTGATGTTTAAGTGCCACCTCCAGGCCTCTACTGTTTCAGGGTCCTAGGACATGACCCTCACCCCACATACCCCACCATCAGTGAACCAGGTCTGCAATGGCACTTCCTAACGGCAGTCCTAAACTTGAGAGGATAATTCTTAAGTTTCTCGGTGATGCTGGTGTTTGTTCCACCTCTGGTCATTTCTTCCTGTTTTGATAACTGATATATCCTCTAGGGCCCTTCCAGGCACAAAATGACCTGGTATGATCTTACATGCTATGTCCAATCTAGCAAGCCTTTTTACTTAAAACCTTCTACTGTCTGCAATGGCATTTCTGGCATTTTGACACCGAGAGGGGGCCATCGCTTTGTCCATGGTGCTAGGAAGCATCCAAGTAAAAACTTAATTTGTACCATCAAAAAAAGTCATGATGATGAATGATCAGAAGCTGAAGACGGTCACTGAAGAAGTCATGACACCTTGTCCAGTTTTCTGGACTTCAATCAATTTTGGACTGAAAACTCTTAAAGGAGAGACCCGATTCTGGAATGAAAGACTTTGCAACACCAAACCAAATCTACACACCCATGAATTTCCTAGACTATTCCCAAGGGTACCAATGGCCTTTCACTCAATTTACTACACTGGGGAAAAGGGAATATCCAAACATTTCCAGAATTGTTAGGTATAAGGTCCAAGCTGACACTGGTATCAAGAGACCCAAAGTGTCATCTGTCCCCTTAGTAAGGGGGCAGACATGAGGGTGAGATGATAAAGGAAAGCTTGGCCCAGGTCTGGCTCACAGTGCATACACTGGGTCCACAACCGCATCCAATAGTCACTCCCCCAGTCTATGAACACATAACTGGAATAGACACAGTTGCTGGCAAAGTCTCACACCGTTACCTTGGTCTACAGAGTAAGAGCCAAATGGATGGCTCTAAAGCTGCCCGCCCCAACCCCTGGCCAAGATAAATCAAAACTAATATCCCATATGGAGAGAAATGGGAGAAATTAGTGCCACTCTTAAACCTCAAAATGCAGGGGCGATGGCCCCATATCAAATTTCCATTTAATTCACCAGTCTGACACTGCAAAAACCAGAGGAATGTGGAGGACTGCAGTGGATCTGCAGAAACTCAAATAGCCCCAGGTACAGCCACTCTGATAGAACGCTACCTCAGCTACAGCAAGTTACGACTACTTAAGGACATATTACGCAGCAACTAATCTGACAAATGTAGTCTTCTCTTTTCCTATTAGGTCTGCATTCCCACAGACAACAGGATACATGTACGGTTTTGTCCCAGAGCCATCTGGCCATCCCTCAGAACATCACACTTTCCACTTTATCAATGACATGTTAATAGAACCAGATGAACAAGAAGAGGCAAGAATATTGAAAACCTCAGTAAGACATGATGCTCTAGGGAGTGAGAAATAAATCTTGGGAAGAATTCAGAGACTATGCGATGTCAGTAACTTTTTAGGAGTTCAGTGGTCTGGGTAATGCCAGGACACTGTCTTCCAAGGGAAGAAGGAATTATTCCATCTTGCACTTCCCAACACAGAGAAGTACAATGGCTGACTGGTTTCTTCCTGCTCTGGGCAGCAGCATCCACAGCTGAGGGTAATGCTGTGCTCCAAGGCTGAGAGAGGAGAGAGGCTGCCTGAACAACTGGCTTCTCTATCAAAGGCCAGGAGGTAAGAAGAGTCACCATTTTAGCAGAGGTAACTGAACTTGAACATCAGAAGAAAGGAGGACTGCACACAGTGGGGAAACGGAGGTGCATGTCTGGCCTGCAGAGGATACATATAGGTGTCTCTTGGTATTGCCTAATCTAGTTTTGACAGTAAATGAATGAGGGTAGCAACCACAAGCTTAGGAAGGGCATGACCTTCGCAAACCTCCAGTGATGAGGGCCTGAGTCACAGTACCAGGTAAGCCATGAAGATCATGGCTTGGTGCCAGCCAAGGGTAGGTGTATCTAGAATGGACAGCAGAGGAGGGAGAAAAGGATTCAGTTGTGGCCAAAAGGCCAACTACAGCAACAATGGCTGTGGTGTGCCACACTATTCCTTCCTCCTGCCACTGGGACCCAGAAGGGGCTGCTCCCAGAAGTATATGAAGAAGTGAATCTGAACAGAATAAAGGGTGGGATATGGCCTAAGCTGTGTTGCACCACCCAGACTCACCCTGAAGAATAAGGGACTTATTTGCCTAGATGCGGGGAGTGACCAAGACATAGCTGTTACTTTAGTCACCCCAGGGATCGTCTCAGCTGCCTTGTGCAGGGTCAAGTTCCTTCCCAGGGCAGCCTGTATCCACTGACTGACATCACCAATGCTGAGCTCCCTCACCACCAACTGGGACAGTTCTGAAAGGTCATGTTTCTGCAGGGCTCCCCACAGTTGACTGAGGCGTCCTGTAAGAGTGCAACACCGCTGGACTTCAGCCTCTGCCCACTCCTGCTTCCTTCCCTCCCTGCCACAGCATGATCCCACAGCACTCCCACTGTTCTGCTGCACACTGATCTCCAGCTCAGCTGGCTTTCTGGGAAACCACCTTATAAGAAATAGCAATGTTTATGCCTACAGGGCTGTCATTCTCTATTAAATAAGATGATACTACCAAGTCATCTGTATAATAACTTATATATAGTAGGCACTTAATATATACGCATGAAAGATGGGATCTTGAACAAGACAGATAAACTTATAATAACCTGAGGATTATATGTATCTTTTATATGCCAGGTGGTGACCGATACACAGTTCCTAAGACACAGAACATAGGAAGCATGTATTTTTTTTAAAAAATTTGTATTTATTTTGGGGGGGGGGGTGGGGACAGAAAGAGACAGAGACACAGAATCCAAAGCAGGTTCCAGGCTCTGAGCTGTCAGCACAGAGCCCAATGCAGGACTCAAACTCACAAACCTCAAGATCATGACCTGAGCCAAAGTCAGATGCTTAACCCACAGAGCCACCCATGTGCCCCAGGAAGCATGTATTTTAACTGTATTCTCAGCTCTGCTAGAAAATAGTAGTCAACACAAGGTTTAGTACCACAGTCCCATTATTTACTATATTGATTGTATCCCCATTTTACACTTATCATAAAGATATAAAAAATTCAGAATGCTAACTGCATTTGAAAAATAAAGGACTACTAAATACATCTTAAAATTCTGGTATATTAATTTTTATTATAAAACACCAGCAGGGGGCGCCTGGGTGACTCAGTGTTCACACATTAAAAAATGTGAATTATGATAAACTCATTAACTTGTGATAAATGTACATAAATCCTCCTAGTGTAGGATTTTAAAATAACCTTTAGGGATATTAAACTATGGTCAGTAATCACTCTATCATAGTTAATTTACCAGATCATTCAAGTAATCCAAAAAAAAAAAAATCAGGTAAAAGGGGGGAAGCGATTTTTGCCTACGGATGTATGAAAAGATCAGAGAGAGGCACCTGGGTGGCTTAGTAGGTTAAGTGTCCGACTTTCGCTTAGGTCACGATCTCGCGGTTCGTGGGTTCAAGCCCCGCGTCAGGCTCTGTGCTGACTGCCAGCTCAGAGCCTGGAGCCTGTTTCAGTCTGTGACTCCCTCTCTCTCTGACCCTCCCCTGCTCAGGTTGTCTCTCTCTCTCTCTCCTAGAAATAAATAAAACATTTAAAAAAAAAAAAAAAAAGGAAAAGATCAGCGAACAGTCATCCTGAAGAATGAGTATAAAAATGAACAAAACTAAATCGTTTCATGGTGCTGGATATTCAGTTAAGACAAACAACAAACTGAGAGGCAACTGAAAAGGAACTAGAAGGTCAGGCAAGATCATCAGATGTTGTTAGCGTTGAAGCCACAGGCCATTCCTATCCAGCAACCACCTACCTCCATCTCCTAACTGGATCACATTGCGGGGACAGAATTTCCACTATGAATTTTAGGGGGACACATTCAGTCACTAACAGAAACAATGCTGAAATATTAAAACAATTTTTTAACAAAGAGCAGAGATATCAGGTCAGGCATATTCCAGAACTCACAAGTGAAGACAAGTTAATTAAAATGGAAAAAATAACCTGAAGGGAGACAAGTCAGAATTCAGAGTTGCTAAAATGCATTATAAAAAATGTCCAATTTTGGGGGCACCTGGGTGGCTCAGTGGGTTAAGCGTCTTACTCTTGGTTTTGGCTCAGGTTATGATCTCATGGTTCATAGATTTGAGTCCTGGTCAAGCTCCACACTGACAATGCAGAGCCTGCTTGGAATTCTCATTCTCTCTCTCTCTCTCGCTCTCATTCTCTCCCCCCCGCCACCCCCCGCCCCTTCCCCTGCTCACTCTTTCTCAAAATAAACTTAAAAAAGACTTTTAAAAATTGTCCAATTTTAGGGGCATATGTACCCCAATGTTCACAGCAGCACTCCCAACAATAGCTAAAACATGGAAAGAGCCTAAATGTCCATCAGCGGACAAATGGATCAAGAAGATGTGGTTTACCTGTACAATGGAATACTACGTGGCAAAGAGAAAGAATGAAATCTGGCCATGTGTAGCAACATGGAAGGAACTTGAGGGTGTTATGCTGAGTGAAATAAGTCAGACAGAGAAGGACAGATACCATATGTTTGCACGTATAAGTGGATTAGGAGGACTTAACGGAGGACCATGGGGGAGAAGGGGAAAAATAGCTGGGGAGAGGGAGGGAGGCAAACCATGAGAGACTGTTGAATGTTGAGAACAAACTGAGGGCTAATAGGAATGGGGGAGACAGGAAGGGGAGTGATGGGCATGGAGGACGGAACTTGTGGGGATGAGCACTGGGTGTTATATGGAAATCAACTTGACAATAAACTATTTAAGGAAAAAATTGTCCAGTTTTGAATAAAAATGTGTGAGACATACAAAAAAACAGCACACCTATAATGAGGAAAATGCGGATACGAGAAATTCACTTTCAGTGGGCTATGTTAAATTTAGCAGATAAAGAGTGTAAAGCTATTTAAAATGTTTTAAAAAGTTTAATATCCAGAAAAATTAAAATTTTACACTAAAGAATAGCTGTGTAACACAAAAGAAGGCAGTAAAGGAGGAACAAACAAAAAACTGAGACATATAGAAAAAATATAATATCAAAGATGTAAATCCAAAATTGTTATTAATTGTGAATAGACTGAACACTAAATCAAAAGGCAGAAACTGTCAGACTAGATAAAAACCACACAACTGAAAACATGGCCAACAGACACATGAAAAGATGTTCAACATCACTCATCATCAGGGAAATGCAAATCAAAACCACATTAAGATAATCCCCTGACACCTGCCAGACTGGCTAAAATAAGAAAAACAAACAAGTGGTGCCAAGGATGTGGATAAAAGGAGCCCCCATGCACTGTTGGTGGAAATGTAAATTGGTACAGCCACTGTGGAAAACACTATGGAGGTTTCTCAAAAAATTAAAAATAGCAATACCATATGATCCAATAATTTCACTACTGGGAATTTACCCAGGGAAAATGAAAACACTAACTTGAAAAGATGTACCCTATGTTTACTGCAGCATTATTTACAATAATCAAGACATGGAAGCAACCCAAGTGCCTATCGGTAGAAGAATGGATAAGGAAGATGTAATACACACACACACACACACACACACACACACACAGTTCACAGCTGTAAAAAGGATGTGATCATGCCATTTGAGACAACATCTTTGGACCTGGAGGGTATTATGCTAAGTGAAATAAATTAGACTCAGAAAGACAACTATCATATGACTCCTCTCATAAATGGAGTCTAACAAAATGAATGAACAAACAAAAAACAGCATCAGAACTGTAAATACAGAGAACTGATGACTGCTGGTGGGGAGGCGGGTAGGGGTGGGTAAAATGGGTGAAGGGGAGAGGGAGATACAGGCCTCCAGTTATTGAATGAATAAGTCATTGAAATGAAAAGCAGAGGATAAGGAACACAATGATACTGTATTAGTGATGTAATGGGACAGATGGTAGCTACACCTGCAGTGAACAGAGCAAAATGTACAATAAACCCATCAGGTCACTAAGTTGTACACCTGAAAGGAATGAAAGGAATTGTGTGTCAACTATACTAAAAAACCTCACATAACTGTAAGCTGTCTACAAGAAACATTATATTCGAAGATACAGAGAAGTAGAAAATGAAAGGAGTGGACAAGATATACAACACAACCAATAACCATGAGACAGCTAGAGTAGCTCTATTAACATAAAACAAAATAAACTTTATGACAGGAAATACTACTGAAGGTAAAGACATTTTGTAATGATAAAAAAGTCAATACATGAGGAAGGTATATGTAATATAATATATTCCATATAATCCCATTATAGATATAGACCCAACAAAGTCCAAAGATTCATGAAGCAGAAACTGACAGAATTCTAGCTAGACTTCAATACCACATTCTCAATATTTGATAAAAGACACAAAATCAGTTTAGGATAAAAAATGTGAACAAGCTTATTAACTAACCCAATGGACATTTATGGAATACTCCACCCCAAAACAGCAGAATATACATTATTTTCAAGCACTCAAGGAACATTCTCCAGGACAGATCAAGTGCTATGTCACAGATTAATTCCCAATAAGTTTTGAAAGAATGTTATATTTTTCAATAAATAATTCAAAGTATGTTATGTGACCATAAGGGAAATTAAATTAGAAATCAATGATACTAAGAAATTTGGAAAATTCCAAATATGTGTCAGAAATACTTGTAAACCTATGGGCAAATAAGAAATCACAAAAAAAAAAAAATTAGGAAAGTATCTTAAAATGAATGAAAACAAACACACAACATGTCAAAATGTATTTTACACAGCTAAAATGAAAATGTATAGCTTTAAGTACCTATACTAGAAAAGAACAAAGTGAGGCACCTGGATGGTTTAGTCAATTGAGCATCTGACTTCAGCTCAGTTCATGATCTCTCAGTTTATGAGTTCAAGCCCCATGTTGGGCTCTGTGCTAAAAGCTCAGAGCCTGAAGCCTGCTTTGGATTCTGTATCTCCCTATCTCTCTGCCCCTCCCCTGTTCACACTCTGTCTCTCTGTCTCTCTCTCAAAACTAAACATTAAAAAATTTTTTAAAAAGATCAACAAAATTGACAAATCTTTAGCCAAACCAATGGAAAAATAAACAAATTAGCAAAAACAAATAAAATAAGGCCTATTATTTCCAACCTAACAGATATGAAAACAATAGGAGAATATTAATAATTTTATGCCAGCTAATTTAGCTGAAATGGAAAAATACCCAGAAAGGGAAAATAACCAAAATGGACTCAGTAAGAAATAAAAAATTGGAACAGATCTACATAAAGTAATTAAGTTGTTTCAATAATTTAAAATCTTCCTACACAGAAAGTCCAAGCACAGATGGCTTACCTGGTGAATTCTATCAAATATTTAAAGAAGTAGCAAAGCCAGTCCTTCACAAACTATTTCAGAAAACAGAAGAAAGGAACATATTCCATTTCCTTCTATAAATAAGGCCAGAATTACCCATTACCAAAGCCAAATAAACACATTTCAAGAAAAGAAATCTAGAGCAGGATCTCTCATGAATACAGACCCAAAAAATCCTTAAAGTATTAACAGAATTCAGCAACACATAAAAACAATTATTGTCTGATATTTACACAGGAATGCTTAAGATCTCCAAATCAATTAATGTAATATGCTATATTAAGACTAATGAAAAAAAAATCACATGATCATTCCAAAAGACAGAGGAATAGCATTTGACATCTATTGATGATAAAAAAAAAAACAACTTTCAAGAACCAGAAATAGAGTAGCAATTCCTCAACCTAATAAGGAGGATCTAAGAGAAACTTAACACCATACTTACTGGTAAAAGACGAGATACTATTCCCCTAGGATCAAACAACAAGGATTTACGCTCTCATCGTATTTATTCAATAGTATACTAGGACCTAGTAAAATAAAGAGTGGGGGTTTAGGGGGGGAGAAAGTATCTTCCTTCCTGGAAAGGAAGAAGTACATTTGTCTTCATTTGCAGATGATAAGATCCACTGTAGACCATGCTATGGTATTTACAAAAATCTACTAGAATAAACAAGTTCAGCAAGTACACAGGATACAGATCAACAACAAAAAACAACTTGTCTTTCTATATAATTGCAACAGAAGTCAGAAAAGGAAATTTAAAGAAAAATTCCATTCAAAATAGCATCAAAAAGAATATAATGCCTACAAAAAAATTCAACAGGAATATAAGATCTGTACATTGAAAATTTCAAAACACTGCTGAGAGAAATTAAGGATCTAAATAAAAGGACAGGCATTTTACATTCATGGATTGGAAGACTCAATATTGTTAAAGCGGCCATTCTTCCCAAATGGGTCTAAGATTTTAGACAACACAACCTCAATAAAAATTCCAACAGGTGTTTTTGTAGAATAGGACCCCAAAATTTATACAGAAAAGCAAACTTTTGACTGAAAATAGCTAAAATATTGTAAGTCACTGTTGGAAAACTCATACTACTCAGTATCAAAATTTAATTATAAAGCTACTGCAACAAAGAGGATATAGTACTGACATAATGACAGACATAGGTCAAAGGAGGAAAACAGAAAGTCTAGAAGTAAACTTCACATTTATGTTCAATTCATTTCAACAAGGGTGCCAAGGCAATACAATAGGAAGAGTCCTTTCAGTAAACTGTAAGGATGAAAAAAATGTATAGCCATAAAATGGAATGTTCTTCAGCCTCGAAAAGGAAGAAATTACTGATACATGGATGCTACAGCATTGATAAACTCCAGTAATATCATATTAAAAAAGCCAGATACAAAGTTTGTATGATTTCATTTCAAAAGAAATTTCTTGAAAAGACCAATATCCTAGAGATAGAAAGCCAATCAGTGGTAGCCTGAGGTGTGGGAGAGCAGCAGCAAATGAACACAAAACAGGTATGAGGACACTGAGCTGATGGAAATGTTCTAAAACTGGATTGTGGTGATGGCTATACAACTGTGTAAATGCACCAAGAATCAGTGAAATGTGCACTTACAGTAGGTGAGTTTCATGCAAGATCTAATTATCTCTCAATGGAGAGGTTTTTATAAGAAAAGGAACAATCAGAGGTTCCCCATCCCTGAAGGACACAAGTAGGGACGGAAGGAGTCCCTACCGGGAGGCCAGAGTGGAAGTACCTGACCTTGTTGTCCATTCTAAGAGCCTCTGGCCTTTTGATCCATAGAGCTGGTGTATGTATTTGTTGTGGCTTTTCCCAGTTGCTATTCAGGGTCATAAAACACAGGCGACTTCTTGTCCAAATATTCCACTTGCAACACTGAACATGGAATGCTCTCACCTTTCGTCCCGTGAAGGCAGCTCGATGAAGCGGTGTGTCTCCCATGTCATTCAACACATTCACTTCGGCACCAGCCTGACAAACATGAAAACTTAAGACATCTTCCAGGGGCCGTGAAATATTAAGTATTTCTCTTTTTTTCAAAGCTTTTATTTTTAATTTCTACACCCAATGTGGGACTCAAATTTACAACCCTGAGATCAAGAGTTGCATGCTCTAAAGACTGAGTCAACGAGGAGCCCCCAAAATATATTAAACACTTCAAAATTAAAATCATTGTTAATATTGATCGGTTGTCACTGCTAACATTCGATTTAATTCACAGTAAAACAATAAAGCTTCCTGAAAGGTAAAAGTCTGCCTGAGAGGTAGAAGAGTAAAAAGCTACTTTTCTTTAAAAATCTATAGACTTCCACTCTACTTTAGAAATCCAAATACTGAAAAGAGAACGGTCTGAATGAAACACCACATTTTGGGAGCACCTGGGTGGCTCAGTGGATTAGGCATCTGACTTGTGATTTCCTCAGGTCATGATCTCACAGTTGTGAGGTCAAGCCCCACATCAGGATCCATTCACAGAGCCAGCATGGGATCCTCTCTCTCCCTCTGTTTCTCTCTCTCTCAAAAATAAATATTTTTTAAAAACACCATATTTTCCCCATCAATTTAATAGGTTCTCAGGAAGGAAAAAGATGCCACTATTTTAATGTAAAGTTTACTAATTAAATTTGAACACATAATTTCAGAAATACCAATATGTGAAAAAAATTATAGAATTGAAAAATGTGAGGTCTTAAATCATATGGTGCTCACTAAGAGATTCTGACATCATTTTTGAATCATTTAAGATGTGATTTGGTTATTTTTTTAACTGTTATGTTAAACACTAATAATATCTTCACATTAATTCATACATCCATTTTTGTAATTTAAAAAAATCAGTAATACAAAAATCAAATGACTAAGCAAACAGAATTGTAATTAATCATAAGGTAACCTAATTCACGTACTTTGCAAAGAACAAATAAGTGTGTTAGTGATGAGCTGTTGCTTTAAACAAGCCATTATGGTCACTTGGCTTTTCTAAGACTTTCAGAATTTCCATAAAAGCAATATTTATTCATTTAAAAATTAGAGCCATAGGGTCACCTGGGTGGCTTAGTTGGTTAAGTGTCCAACTCCTGATTTCAGCTCAGGTCATGATCTCACAGATTGTGGGCTAGAGCCCTGCATGAGGCTCTGTAGTGAGCATGGAGCTTGCTCAGGAGTCTATCTTCTCCTTTTCTGCTGTTCCTCCCCGACTTGTGCATGTTCTTGCTTGCTCTCAAAAAAAAAAAAAAAAAAGGGAGAGAGAAAAGAAGAAGAAAAAAAATAGAGCCATATACATACCTTTAACAGATCCTGGACCACTTCTCTATGCCCAAAATAGCATGCCAGATGAAGAGGTGTCCACCCCAAATTCGACTTACTTCTTCCTAAAAATGGAAAAGGATAAAGCATTTTTAGACGTTATTTAGGGAACTTATACGAAAATTTCTCTTTACCAAGAAACTCCCATACCATAGTTAGAAGCATAACAAGTGTAATGGATTAGAACCCACAAGCCCCAGATTCTGGTGCCACCTTCCTGACTAACTCAATGTCCTCCTTCTTAAAAGGGTGGGGGGAGACACAATGGGGGTCCCGTTCAAAGTAGATGATCTCTAGTTGGCTGGGAGTCTGAGTCTCTAACCACCTCTCCATCATCTAACAAGGACGTGGTTCTCCTGGCACAGTAGTTCATGAAAAGCTGCCTTCTTTGAAAACCTGTGCCTTGTCAGGAGCGTGAATGCAAACAGGAAATTGATAAAGAATCTTTACTGCAGCATTTGGAAAATTGTTAGCTCTGCAGACAGTGACAGAAAATGGAGTCCCGACTCCAGATAAAATCTCAAGTAATGAGGATATGGGTTACCAGAGTAGTAGAGTCTTACTAGATAATAAGAACCAAAATTAAGAGCAATGAAATGTCAGATCCTTGCTGAGGAGAGGTACAGAGTAACTGAGCGTGACAAAAAGATACCATACAGTGCAATTCAGGGGGGAAAAAAATGGACACTGTAGCTTAGAGCTGAGGTAGCTCCAAAAGGTTAAAATTCCCACTGAGGCTTAAGAGAATATAGCCTATCAAATTCCAAAGCCCAGCACCGCGGAGGGTCCACCAAAGCCAGCAGCACGCTGTTGCCGGTGGGGCACTCCCCTGGAGGGGATGGAGGTTTAATGGCTGCCCTCCATTCCCAGATTTTAGGCTCTGAGCCAAAAGAAACCCCAGGCACCAGCCTCTGTGTACCCAGAACAAGCCTCACACAGCTCCCTGAGGGACTGCTGCCACCAACAGTGTCCTGTGATTGTTTGCCACGTACCCAGACTCCCACAATGGTTTCCCCTAAAGTGTGTGCCCTCTGGAACCTGTAATTCCAGTCAATGAATCCTCCAGCCACGGTCTGTCTGTTGGGACATTTCTTTTACCTTCTGTCCTTAAGTGAAACCTGATATTCTTTTCCTGATGACAGGGACTCTCGTTTATCACCTAGGTGGAGTCTCCCCTCCCCCATTTCCCACACTCACTAGTCCTCACACAACAGAAGCCACGGGAACCTTCCCCCAACCCCACATCAAAACCCAACACTGTCTGTAGTCAAGGACTCCACTCACATTGCAACCCCTCTTGTGAGACTTCTGCCATTAAGCTTCAAACACCTTCTCTGCTGTCATTTACCAGCCTCCCACTGGCACACCCCTCAACAACTAACTCTGGGGGACAGTCTTTCTCCCCGTGCAAACCCTGCACCTATCCTAAGGGTGTCTGCTTACTTATTCGGTATGCCAGCCCCCAGGTTTCTCAGCTCATTTCCCCGCAAACTTTATCTCTGCTCAATGTCACAGGCTCAGGGCCTGTGTGTCATTATCTCTGAGCTCATAAACTCCCCACTTTTCAGCTTATTCACACAGTTGTACTCCCAGACTTGTTCAGCTGAATCAGCCTTTCATCCTTTGTTCACTTCTCACGTATGTAAACACCTCCATCTTTACTTCTGTCAACATATCCAGTATTTTGATCCCTCATTTTAACTTCTTTGCCAGTACCCTTAATAACCCTGCCACAGTAGCCTACAAAACCCATAAACCTGATCAGTACACTAGCCTGATTTTCCCTATAACGACACCCAGGTTGCTAAACAGTGGGAGAACAAAAATAACAAAATTCTGTGGATTCACAGCACCATAAACTCAGGATCTCATACTTCAGTGAGCCTCTAGACACTGCCTGGCAATCCTTTTCAGAATACCCTATTCAGTGGGCTCTCCTACAGTCCACACTTCAAGTGACTTCAAGTCACCACTGTTCTCCTCAAGCCTCTTCCCCAAATATCTCTCCTTAGCAAAGGACCTCAGTCTCTTAGCTTCACGAGGAGAAGTAAAGCTTCCATGGAGTCCCCTGAGCTTCCTGGAGCCAAATCTACCACCACCGTACCCCCATCTACAGGCATTCTTCCATCCTTCCCTCCTGAGGCCTAAGACTAATCCAGATCCTGTGCCCTGGACTCTATCCCTTTCTGCTTCTGAGGCACTTTTCTCCTGCCTTCTGCCTCTTCCTCCTCACTTAAGAGTAAGGAGGAAGTAAGGAACACTTGGATCTCTGCTATCTTACAAGCAAGAGCAGCAAAAGCCCTATCTGATGCGATCCTCCCTACCAGCTACTGAGCTCTTCACTCTTCCTTCCTACTCTGCCTTCACTTACTCTCCCACCCCATTAACTCCCGTCAGCCCCCCACCACTCATGGTCGATTAGGCTCATCTCCCACCGTGTCATTCAAATGGTCCTCCAGTTTTAATCTGCAAATGCTATCACCGAGTCCCAGGGACACTTTTTAGCTGTCACAGCACTGTGTCACTGCATATAGCACTGGACAGTATGGCCAACATGCCTTCCGGGCTGCCACAGCCCTGCAACTCTGCAGGGTTTCCATTTCCTTGGCACTTCTTTCAGGATCCTTTGGAAGCTCCCCTGTCCAATTAGTCCTTCACTGTTGGGATCTCCAATAATGGGACCTCCTGGCCCTCATTTTTTCTGTGTTACTGACTTCAAAATCCATATTCCAACTCTTTACTAGACACCTCCAGTTGGATGATACAAAATACTCTGTCTCAAAAAGCACAAATCTGAGGGGCACCTGGGAAGCCCAATTGGTTAAGCATCCAACTTTGGCTCACTCATGATCTCACAGTTCATGAGTTCAAGTCCCATGTCGGGCTCTGTGCTGACAGCTCAGAGCCTAGAGCCTGCTTCAGATTCTGTGTTTCCTTCTCTCTGCCCTGTGTGTCTCTCTCAAAAATAAACATTCAAAGAAAATTTTTTAAAGGCACAAAGCTGAACTCACCTGTTATTTGATATGTACACAGTTGACCCCGAACACTGGCTTTGAACTGTGTGGATCCACTCACATATGGATTTTAGTTGACGAAATACTTTAAATGTATTTTCCTTAGGATTTTCTTAACATTTTTTTCTCTAGCTTACTTTTTTATAAGAATACAGTACATAATACACAACACCACATATGTGTCAACTGAGTTATCAGTAGGGCTTCTTTCTGGTCAACAGCAGGCATAAGCTGTTAAGTTTTGGGGGAAGTCAAAAGTGATACGTGGATTTTTATTTATTTATTTTTTACTGTGCAGGGGGGCTGGTGCCCTTTCACCCTGCAACTTTACACAATGACTAGAACTATCTCTTCCCCTTCCCACATTCGTTTTCACAGTGAATTGCCATCATTCACTTGGTTTCTCGAGTCATAAATAAGCAACACTCTTGCCCCTTTTCTCCTTTTCACACCCACATTCAGTGAGCCCTAATGACTCCAGCTCCTAAATGTTAATTACATCTACGTGTTACCATTCCCATAGCTTCCACCCCTGGCTAACCCGTAACACCTTCTGAACTGGTCTCCATACATCTAGGGTTTCCAAGATTCTGGACCAAGAAATCAGATTTCCAAATTCTACATTATTCTTAAAATACTTCATTCTTTATTAGTAGTAAAAGTAGTAGTAAAGAGTAGTAGTAAAGTTAGCAGTATAGAGTATCTTCTTACTACCTACCACGGGGATCCAAAAAATTTTGTTCAACAAATAAATATCAAATTGAGGAATATTTACAAAGAACTGTACCCTACACAGAACACGGAAACACTGGGAAACACCAGCAGATGCTATGGTAACATTCATGTATCTTCACATTCAGAATTTCCAGCACTGTACATTCAGAATCTCCAGCACTGTGACAGGACACTGCTACAGAATCACCTATAGACACAGGCAACATATGTTCTTATTCTGAAAGAAGACCCTGTTTTGACCTCACTCTGCATTTTGTAACTGATGAAGTTCTTCTCACCATCTTATCTTGTAACTCAGGCAGAAGAGGCAGGCAAAGCATCCTGGAATGGGAACCAAAACCAGCTCCTCGACTAAGGGGGACTTGACCTGACACACCCCCAGTAACTTGGCACTGATCCCAAGAGGACACTTGCGCCTGACTTTCATTCTTTATTACCCAGGGGCAGGCTCCCACCAACCTTGGTTCCACATTTTTCTTATTCAAACCTGGAAGTATTTCCGGTACTTTGGAGACAGCCTTTGGGACACTAGCCTGTCTCCTGGTGTTGACCCCCTGAAATAAATCTTTTCTTGTTTAACCACCACTCGTCTCCCTGTGTTTGGATTTTGCTCAGAGGCGAGCACCTGAACCTGGTCAGTGTGGGAACCTAGAGCCACGTGCTCTGGCACCCTTGGGTCTAAGTTACAATTTTGCTTTCAAAACTGATTTCTTAGAGCACTGAGTAGGCGGTTAGATAGGTTCTAACAGGATACCCGTAGGCCAGCAAAGCGAAGTCACGGGCGGCCATCAGGAGAGTCCGAGGCCTGCTCTGGCAGCACTCCAGAAGGTGCTGTTTCAAACCAGACAGGTCCAAAGAGGCAGAGGCCCTAGCAGGAACCCCCAAGGCCAAATATGGAAGAAAAGGTGTAAAACTCCGCCTCAAAGAAATCTCACCTCAGTAATGAATATTCCACCTCATGGTCAACAACTGTCAATGACAGATAGAAACCCAACCCCCAGGGCATGCAGCTCCCTCCCATCCCTCCTGCCCTCTAGAGCTCACCACTCTCACCTCTAAAGACTATACTTTTGCTTTAATAAACTTTCCCGCCTTTGTGGCTCATCTGCTGTGTTACCTCATCTGCTGTGTTACCTATCTGTTCTTGAATTCCATGACACCTTTGGGATGGGCTGTGTTGAGACCCCAGAGCCAGGGGCTCCCAGTTCACCCAGCAATAACACCACTCATAGAATTTACAGAAAGTGTACGGTGTATATAAACATTAATATTTGCAAGAAAGTCTCACCATTAACAATAGACAGACCGTGAACACACAGCAACAGCCATAAGGAAAATAGATTTGCTCCTCCTTTGTCCACCTATCCTAGAAACATGGGCCTTAATCTTCAGCTGTAGGCCAGTACTTCCTTCTGTCACTTTGAACTTGACATCGGCAATTCCTTCCAACCAATAACATCTCTATGTTGATTTAGCTTTAACTCTTAAAGAATTATAGTACATTTTACCATTTTCTCAACTTCTCTGGAGTTGGAAAAACAAGTTAGATAGAAAAGAAATCCTAGAAAACGTCAGACACAGGCTATCTCTATGGGGAAACACTACTCACGTCTAGTACCCCGGCCCCTATTCACTGTACTGGTGAACTGCACATGTCCTGGTAGGTCACTCCGGGAAACACTACTCATGTCTAGTCCCCCGGCCCCTATTCACTATACTGGTGAACTGCACATCTCCTGGTAGGTCACTCCTCTACAAAAATCCTTTAAACTGCTCGAGACAAAGTCTGATAGGTATAACGATGAAATTTTGAAAAAGCACTCACATCTATTTCATAGTTTTACATTTCCCAGTAGATGATTTTCCACCAAGTCACCTGAAGTAACCATGGGTAAGGATGGAAAGGGTACATAATAAAGGGTCATTAGGATTACCAAGTGCCAGGAATGTTTCTGGCATTCAAAATAATATCCCAAGATAAAGATTAAGAACTGGTCTATGCTAGAGGACCAGGAGGATTTTTACAATTTCTTTAGCATACCAAAAACAACTCCTATTTTCTGGACAACTCATTTCATCGTTCTCTCTGCTGCGAACATAATAACCCATAAGGTTTATTGGGTGTTTGTTGGGTGAAGCCATAAGGTTTGTTGCTCTAGGACAGAGGAAGAATGTGACCCAGAAGAATAAAATATGCATCGGGGACAGAGGACTGTGAGAAAGACACAAATGAAGACACATGGTGCCCAGAGAGCGAGATCAACCAAGAACAGGCAAGTGGCATCTGGGTGACAGGGAAAGATATCCTAGCAACCACCTATCCCAGCACCCACCTGCAAAGTGGCCACAAAGTAATAGTCACAGAGCACTACTTGTATGACACATGGAGAGACAGGAGTCTGACTTTGTCCCAAGGTTCAGCTATAAATGCTTCAGAAGCACTGGGAAGACAAGGGTCACTGAGAAACCAAAGGCTACAAAGGAAACAAGGCTAATCTTTATTGTTAAACACCAGCTTAGGTAGATGGGGCAAGGAGAGCAGAGAGGCTCCGGAAGACCAATTATTTATCAAAAAGCAACTGAGATCGAGATACCCAAAGACAGACATTTATTTAGTCCTCCATACTCCAAGAAGGAGAAGGTGCTTGTTGAAATAGCAGAGCCATTTTAGAAAATAAATTCTATTTCTCTGCACACTTGAGTGTAATACGTACAACCCTGCCACAGGTGCATTAGGATTTGGCTGCTATTTACCTTCCCTCCCCTCACCCTTCCTGCCTGCAGGCCCTTGCCACCTAGACTGCCTGTCACCTCAGGACCTTGGCACATGCTGTATCTTCTCCCTTATACACTTTTCTTCTCCATTTTCACCTGGTTAAATTCTACACACTCTTTATAGATAACCCTAGAATCATTTCCTTTAAGAAGCTAATCCTTCTAGGTTCAGTTACAGACCTCTCCTATGGGATCCCATGACACCCTGGGGTTCCATATTCTGGTACATATTGTGAAGTGTAGACTAGTCTCATCTATTAATCCTCTACACTAGTCTCTAGGAGGACAGGGATCCTACCTAACACCACCTGCAAGGTACGTCACAGGACTCTGAACATAAACTGAACACTCAAACTGGTTGATTTCACTATAAAACCTTAGCATAGCTTGCAACTTGTAGGCTCAGGGTCACTACTGTAGCTGATAAAATTGTCCTAGACCTTAAACCTTAAGACTAGATCTCAATTTCTCTGACTTAGGCCTATGAGAGATCTTTTACCTACTCTTATGAAGATTCTTTCTAGAAAAAGATCTAGGAATTTATTTCTAGCAAGACCAAAAAGATTAGTGCTAAATAAATGACAGAGTTGTGTGTACTCACAAGAAAAAGCTAAAAAACCCACTCAAAGCTTACCTTTGCAATTAATGTCAGCAATGACTTCATTCCTTTCCATGATTTCTAGTAACTGTCGAACTTCTTCAGCATTGCCATTTCTGGCATGATGGAGAAGCTCCTGTTCTGCTTCAGTATTCATTTCTAGATTTAAAAATAATAATATTGCCATATCAAATAACAAACATAATTACCTTTTGGAAACTATCTGCTAACACAAAAAAAAATTCACTTGACAAGTAATAAGAAAGATATAAGAACTGACTAAATGAATCAGCTGCAGGGTCAGGACTTGACCTTGAGACTCCTTGCCCTTATTATTATTATTATTATTATTATTATTATTATTACTGAAAAAATGTACTAGACATTTGGGCAAGTTTCATAATTTCTCAAAGCCTCAGTTTCCTTCTCTGCAAAATAACCAACCTCATGAGCTGTTATAACATCATATTTGACAGAATGCTTTTACAGACACTAAACATTTCCCAAGTGGTTAATACATTATATGGCTAGATATAAAATTAAAATGTGGTCATTACAATAACAATAAACATTCCTTTGTTTCCTCTTTTGTATTTTACTAAGCTTCAAAATAAAAATAGAGGACTACAACCAAATTTAAGCCATTTGTCAAAATGTTGTAAGTAGCAATTCACAGAATATAAATTTCTTTCTTACTAACAAATGCAAATAAAATGATTTTTTTTTGCCTACAAGATTAAGAAAATTAAAGTATATACCTGAAACTAACGTAACACTGCATGTCAACCATAATTCAATTTTTTAAGAAAGATGAAACATGCGTAATACTGTCATGGACAGAAAACAGGCACTTCAGTAAACTGTTAATATGAATATAAATGCATGCAATCTCTCATATTACAGGGGTAAGGGCTCCAATTTGTCAATAAATACACAGACACTTAGGAGAAGATTCTACTAAGATGACTAGAGTATGGAAACACCAGGCATCTGTCCGTCTCCCCACCTAGATAACAAGTGCACTGGCAGAATTGGCCTGATGTAACTATTTTGGAACTCTGGGATCTACTGAAGGCTTGCCACCACCAGAGAAAGTTTGGACAGTGATCTGTGGTTAATTCATGTCGATTTAAGCTCTTAGCAAGGCAGCAGCTGCCCATCTCCACCCCCAAACTTTCCCAGTGCATACATTCCTGAAATGGCTTGCAGGAATCAAGGTGAGCAAAAAGACCTCTGTACTCCAAATACTGAAAAGCTGAACTCTGATCGCTGCTGCTTCTGATCACAGAGATGCAAAGAGGCAAGTAGCCTCTTTTGTTGCACCAGCTCTCACTGCTTTAAGCCCCTCCAGTGGGCTGAACTTCAGGGGATTTAAAGGACCGGCATTCTTTTTTGTTTCCTCCCCTCCCCCTTCATTTCTAGGTTTTTCCCCATTTAAGAGCTAGACACTAAAGACTAGGACACTGAAAAACAACTGCATTTATGGAGAAAATTAGAACATGACTGCTCATGACCACCAAAAGGCTCAGAAAAGACCTGAGCCTGACCTGAAGTTTATTGCTAAGGCTGACTTCAGCACAGAGGCAGCCTACAACAATACAAAAAACATATTAGAAAACCTGGGGAAGGAGGAGAATTTGCTGTATAGAATTAGTACATTAGATTCAAATGTCCAGTTTTCAATAACGAAAAAAGTTACAAGGCATATCAAGAAACAAAAGTAGAGCCCAAAGGGAAAAACAATTCAATAGAAACTGTCCCTAAAGAAGACCTGATGGCTAATATACTAGACAAAAGGCATCAAAAAGATATTCAAAGTTCTAAAGGAAGAGATGGGGGAAGGCAAAATGCATAAACAAAATGAAAATATGAATAAAGAGATAGAAAACCTAAAAAGAAACAAAGAAGAAATTCTTGAGCTAAAAAGCACAATAACAAATGAAAAATTCACTTGAGAGATTCAAAGGCATATTTATACAGGCAGAAGACTCAGAAAACGTGAAAGATTGGACATGGAAATTATGGAGTCTGAGGAAGAGAAAGAAAAAAGACTGAAAACCAAACAGAGCTTAAGAAACCTGCAGGACACCAAAGGTCAGATCAACGTACATCACGAAGTCCTAGAAGAAGAGGGAGGACAAGGGTTGAGTTATTGGAGAAATAAAAGCTGAATACGTCCCAAATTTGAGAAAAAAAATATGAATATAAATATCTGAGAAGATCAATGAACTATAAGGGGAACTCAAAGAGATACACTATATAGTCTAACTTCCAAAAGAGAATCTGGGCAATAGCAAGAGAGAAGAAAGTCATCACATACAAGGCATCCAGGGTAGGAAGACTGGCAGATTTCTCACCAGAAACTGTGGAGGACAGAGGGCAGTATGCAAATGTATTCAAAGTGCTGAAAGAAAAACTATCCTATATCTGGCAAAATTGCCTTCAAAAGTGAGAGAGAAATTAAGACATCCCCATAAAAGCAAAAGCTGAGGGAGTTCATTACCACTAGACCTGTTGTTTCAAGAACTTCTCAACAGAGCCTTGCAAAGTTAAGACAAAAGCACACTAGATATTAACTGAAAGCCATGTGGAGAAATAAACATCTTGATATAGGTAAATACATGCACAATTACAAAAGATAGTGTTATATAACAATGGTTTATAGCTGTACTTTTTGTTTTCTACATGATTTAAGAGTAACACATTTAAAGAAAAAAATATTGGCTTAAAAGTTGATATTATTATAATTCTGTCTTCAAACTCCAAACCTTATTTTCCACATAATTTAAGAGACTAATACATTTAAAAGAATTATTTTTGTTTTGGGTACACAGTGTACAAAGATGTAATTCTGTGACATTAGTAGCCAAAAGGGCTGGGAACAGAGCATAAAGGAGGAAGGTTACTGTGTGTTAAGTTAAACTTGTATAAATTCAAATTAGTTCTATAACTGTAGGATGATCAATGTAATCCCCATGGTAACTCCCCTCCCAAAAGCATAGCTACAGAATCTACAGAAAGTAAAATACTTTAAATATTTCAGTATAAATGAAATTTCAAGGAACTCTAAATAGCCAAAAAATCTTGAAAAAGGAGGCAATGCTAGAGGACTGACACTTCCAAATTTCAAAGCTTCTGTAATCAAACACTGGGGTACTAGCATAAAGACAGGCATCTAGAACAGTGGAATAGGATATGGAAGCCAGAAATGTGTGTGTTTATGGTCACTGTGTACATGTTCAATGATTGTTTTACAAAACTGCCAACATGATTCAACAGTCTTGTCAACAAATGGTGTTGGGAAAACTGAAAATCCACATGGAAAAGAATAACGTTGAACTTTCACCTAAAACCTCATATTCAAAACTAATTCAAATTGGATCAAAGATCTAAATGCAAAACAGAAAACAATGAAACTCTTAGATGAAAACATAGGGCAAATGTTTCATGACATTAGTTTTGGCAATGATTTCTGGATAGAACAAGGGCATGGATAACAAAAAAAAAAAGACAAAAGTGGACATAGAATTTTTAAATTCTGTGCATCAAAAGCCACTATCAGAGTTAAAACACAAACCACAAGAACAGAGAAAAGATTTGCCCATCATATATTTGATACGGGATAATAACCAAAATACACAGAGAACTCCTAAAACACAAAACCCAGATCAAAAATAGACAAAGTACTTGAATAGACATTTCTACAAAGAAAAGATGCAAATGGTCAATAAGGACATGAAAAGAGGGTTCCCATTACTGATCATTAGGAAAAGGCAAATATGAGCTATCACCTCACATGCATGAAGACACGACTATGGGGCGGGCGGGGGGAGGGGGCAGAAAACAAGTGTTGTCAAGGATACGGAGAAATTAGAGTCCTGTGCACTGTTGGTAGAAATGTAAAATGGTACAGCCACTGTGTAAAACAAATTAGCGATGCCTCAAAAATTAAAACCAGAACTACCTTATAATCTGTGAATTCCACTTCTGGGTATACACCCAAAAGAACTAAAAGTGGGGTCTCAAAAATGTATTTGTACATCTGTGTTCAGAGCTGCATTACTCACAACAGCCAAAACATGGAAGCAACACAAGTGTCCACCAGCAGATGAACAGTTAAGCAGAATGTGGTACGTACATACAATGGAGTATTTTTCAACCTTTAAAAAGAAAGAAATCTTTGCAATATGCTACAACGTGAATGAACCACGAGGACATTATGCTAAGTGAAATAAGCCAGTCAAAGAAAGACAAATACTTCATGATTCCACTTTTATGAAGTACTTTGAGCACACTAATCAAAAGAGAAAGAAAGTGGAATGGTGGTGTCCAGGGGCCTGAGGGAGAGGAAAATGGGGATTTATTGGGTATGGAGTTTCAGTTTTATAAGAAAAGTTCTCAAGATGGATGATGGTGATGGTAGCACACATTATTAATGTACTTAATACCACAAACATTTTTAAGATGGTAAATTTATCTTATGCATATTTTACAACTAAAAAACAAACACAGACCATTTCCTTTTCCAGGGCAATTCTACTTCTAGGAATCTATGCTACAGAAATACTTTATAAGAGTCTTTCATAAGCATGTTCAATAAGAATTGCTTTTTTTACAATAGTGAAAAAGGTATTAAAAAGTCCATGTCCATCTGGTTAAATGGCAACTGGCTAACTAAATCCTCTAAGGCTAAAAGAAATGCTCTACAGACTAGAGGATGGAAGACAGTTGAAGGATGGTTTCAAAAAGCAGCAGCCAATTCACAGTGAACAGCAGGACTCCTAGTGGTCTTCCCTAATCAGCATTCCTAACGCTGACACGCCAGGCTCCACCCCCTGGGAGGAGACTAAGCTGGTCACAGCCCCTGAAGGAGAACATACTCCAAGAGGACAACAGCAGCTCCCAACAAAGAGCTAAGCCAGACGAATCTTAGTAAAAATGGCAGTCAGCAAGTCTCCCCTACTTTCTCAATTTTCAGTCAGCTTTCAATTTCCTCACTCTTAAATGCCAATAGCTAAGGGAGACAAGACATATGAATACAACCTCTAAAGCATAAGAAGTCTAGGGGCACCTGGGTGGCTCAGTCAGTTAAGCGTCCAACTTTGGCTCAGGTCATGATCTCATGGTCTGTGAGTTCGAGCCCTGCGTCAGGCTGTGTGCTGACAGCTCAGAGCTGGGAGCCTGTTTCGGATTTTGTGTCTCCCACTCTCTCTCTCTCTGACCCTACTCTGCTCACGCTGCCTATCTCCCAGAAATAAATAAAACTTTTTAAAAAAATAATAAAAAATAAAACAAAGAGCCTAAAACTAAGGAGGGGGAAAAAAGCAACTTGAAAAGAAGTTCAGAGAAGAAATTAAATAAAACCATAAAACCTAATCTTTAGAGAATGAAATCATATTCTGAGACAAAGCCAAGATACTATTTTAAATTATAAAACAGCAGAAAAATATATTTGAGTATTTAAAATGATAGCAAAAATGTCAAAGAAACCAGGAGCTACTCCTTTTAAATGATCAGCCTTGGGGCACCTGGGTGGCTCATTCAGTTAAGCATCTTACTTAGGCTCAGGTGATGATCCCACGGTTGGTGGGTTTGAGTCCCACATCAGGGTCTGTGCTGAAAGCTCAGAGCCTGGAGCCTGCTTTGGATTCTGTGTCTCCCTCTCTCTCTCTCTCTCTCTGCCTCTGTCAGCTCATGTTCTCTCACCTCTCTTTCTCTCCCTCTCTCTCTCTCAAAAATAAACATACATTTAAAAAATTTTTAAAGGGGCGCCTGGGTGGCTTAGTCGGTTAAGCGTCCGACTTTCGCTTGGGTCATGATCTCGCGGTTTGTGGGTTCGAGCCCCGCGTCGGGCTCCGTGCTGACTGCCAGCTCAGAGCCTGGAGCCTGTTTCAGTCTGTGACTCCCTCTCTCTCTGACCCTCCCCTGCTCACACTGTCTCTCTCTCTCTCCTAGAAATAAATAAAACATTAAAAAAAAAAAATTTTTTTTAAAGATCTTTAGCCAAACTCAAAAAAAAAGATAACTCAAAATCAAAAATGAAAGAATAATCAACATGACAAAATTAACAAAGGATTATAAGAGAACATTGTGAAAAATTAGTGCTAACATATTGGACAGAAGAAATGGATAAATTCCTAGAAACATATAACCTCCCAAAACTGAATCAAGAAGAAACAAAAATTTTGAACAGACCAATTATCAGCAATGAAACTGAATCAGTAATCAAAAAATTCCCCAAAAGAGAAGTCCAGGACCAGATGGCTTCAGAGAATGAATTCTACAAAACATGCCTATTCTCAAAGTATTCCAAAAAATAAAAGAGCAAAAGCTTCCAAATTCATTCTATGAGGCTAGCATTACCCTGATACCAAAACCAGATAAAGACACTACAAAAAAATTTTAAAATTTAAAAAAAATAAGAGAGAGAGAAAACATTATAGGCCAATATCTCCAGCAAATATAGATGCAAAAATCCTCAAAGAAATATTAGCAAACCAAATTCAACAATACATTAAAAAAAAATCACACACCACAATCAAATGGGATTTATTCCTGGGATGCAAGGGTGGTTCAATATTCACAAATCAATCAACATGATACATCAACAAGAGAAATGATCATACAGTTATCCTTTCACTACATGTAAAAAAATATTTAACAAAGTGTGACAACCATTCTTGACAAAAATCTTCAACATAGGTTTAGAAGGAATACACCTCAACATAATAAAGGCCATTTATGAAAATCCCACAGCTAACATCATACTCAGTGGTGAAAGACAGCTTTTCTCCTAAGATCAGGAACATGACAAGGATATCAACTCACCACTTTTCTTCAACGTAGTAATGGAAGCCCTAACAACACCAATCAGACAAGAAATAAAAGGCATCCAAATTTGTAAGGAAGAAGTAAAACTTTCACTATTTACAGATGATGTGATGCTATATATAGAAAACCCTGAAGGCTCCACCAAAAAAACTACCAGAACTGATAAATGAATTCGCAAAATCACAGGATACAAAATCAATATACAGAAATTCATTGCACTTGTATACACTAATAATGGAGTAGTAGAAAGTGGAAGAAAACAATTCCATTTACAATTTCAACAAAAATTTTAAAATACCCAGGAATGCACTTGACCAAGAACATGAAAGATCTATACTCTGAAAACAAAACACTGATGAATGAAATTGAATATGACAAAACCAAATGGTAAAATATTCCATGATCGTGGATTTGGGGAACAAGTATGTTTTGTTGCTGTTTTTACTGAGAGGGGAAGGGGGGAGAGGAAGAGAGAGAATGAATCCCAAGCAGGCTCCACAATCACTGCAGAGCCCAACGCAGGGCTCAATCCCAGGACCCTGGGATTATGACCTGAGCCAAAATCAAGAATAAGATGCTCAATTGACTGAGGCACTCAGAGGCCCCAGGAGAAGAATACTGTTAGAATGTTTATACTACCCAAATCAATCTAAACATTTAATGCAATCCCTGTCAAAATACCAACAGCAGGGTGCCTGCGTGGCTCAGTCGGTTAAGCGTCTGACTTTGGCTCAGGTCATGATATCATGGTTCGTGAGTTCGAGCCCCCCATTAGGCTCTGTGCTGTCAGCTCGGAGCCTGTTTCAGATTCTATCTCCCTCTCTCTCTGCTCCTCCCCTACTCATGCTCTGTCTCTCTCTCTCAAAAATAAACTTTTTTAAAAAAAAGATACCAACAGCATTTTTCATAGAACTAGAACAATCAATCCTAAGATTTGTATGGAACTACAAAAGACTTCCAACTGGCCAAAGCAATTTTGAAAAAGAATAAAACTGGAGGTATCACAATCCTGAATTCAACACATATTACTCAGCTGTAGTAATCAAAACAGTATGATAAAGGCAAAAAAACAGACACATAGATCAATGGAACACACTAAAGAGCCCAGAATAAACCCACAGTTATATGATAAATTAATCTTCAACAAAGGAGACAGTAATATACAATGGGAAAAATATAGTCTCTTCAACAAATGATATTGGAAAAACTGGACAGCCACACGTAAAAGAATAAGACTGGATCACTGTCTTACACCACACATAAAAATTAACTCAAAATGGATTAAAGACCTAAATATGAGGCATGAAACCACAGAAATCATAGAAGAGAGTACAGGCAGTAATTTCTCACACACTGGCCATGGCAACATTTTTCTAGATGTGTCCTGAGACAAGGAAACAAAAAAGTAAAAATACACTGCTGGGGAACCATCAAAAAAAAAAGCTTCTGCACAGCAAAGGAAACCATCAGCAAAAATAAAAGGCCACTTACTGAATGGGAGATTTTGCGAGTGACATATCTGATAAAATACGTATCCAAAATATATAAAAACCTTAGTGACACCTGGCTGGCTCAGTTGGAGGACTTTGTAACTCTTGATCTCATGGTCATGAGTTCGAGCCCCACAATAGGGCACAGATTAATTAAAAACATATGTTATATATAGAGAGAGCTTATACAACTCAAAAAAAAAAAAACAATAAAAAATGGGCAGAAGATATGAACAGACATTTCTCCTAAGACATACAGATGGCCAATGGACACATGGGAAGATGCTCAACATAACCCCTCATCAGGGAAATGAAAACCAAAACTACACTGAAATATCACCTTACACCTGCCAGAACAGCTAAAATCAGTAACACAAGAAATAACAAGTGTTGGTGAGGATGTGGGGAAAAAGGAAACCTTTTGTACTGTTTGTGGAAATGCAAACTGACAAAGCCACTGTGGAAAACAGTATGGAGGTTCCTCAAAAATTAAAAATAGAACTACCCTAGGGGTGCCTGGGTGTCTCAGTCAGTTGAGCATCTGACTTCATCAGGTCATGATCTCACAGTTCGTGGGTTCAAGCCCCGCATCAGGCTCTGTGCTGACAGCTCAGAGCCTGGAGTCTCTCTGGATTCTGTGTCTCCCTCTCTCTCTGCCCCTCCCCTACTTGTGCTCTGTCTCTCAAAAATGAATAAACATTAAGAAAAATTAGAACTACCCTACAATCCAGGAATAATACTACTGGGTATTCATCCAAAAAGTTTTAAAAACACTAATTCAAAGGGATACAAGCACCCCTGTGTTTATTGCAGCATTATTTACAATAGCCAAACTCTGGAAGCAGCTCAAATGTCCCCTGATAGATGAATGGCTAAAGATGTGTGATTACACCCACCCACACAATGGAATATTATTCAGCCATAAGAAAGAATGAAATCTTGCTATCTGCAACAACATGGATGTAGCTAGAGTATAATGCTAAGCAAAATAAGTGAGAGAAGGACAAATACCATATAATCTCACTCATATGTGGAATTTAAGAAACAAGACAAATGAGCAAAGAGGGAAAAATGAGACAGGCAAAGAAACAGTCTCCTACCTATAAAGAATAAACTGATGGTTACTGGAGGGAATGTGGGTAAGGGAAAGGGGGAAATCAGGGATAGAGATTTAAAAGTACACTTATCACGATGACCAAAATAAAATAAAAAATAAACCTTACCCACAAATTTTTTTTTTAATGTTTTTATTTATTTCTAGGAGAGAGAGAGACAGTGTGAGCAGGGGAGGGTCAGAGAGAGAGGGAGTCACAGACTGAAACAGGCTCCAGGCTCTGAGCTGGCAGTCAGTACTGAGCCCGACGCGGGGCTCGAACCCACAAACCGCGAGATCGTGACCTAAGCGAAAGTCGGACGCTTAACCGACTAAGTCACCCAGGCACCCCTAAACCTTACCCACATAAACAGTCCACTGTAATATATTAACCCCAACAGCGGCTCATAAATGCAGGGACTGGGATAAGACGTACCTAACAAATGTTTGTTAATACTTTCCCAAGATGGGCTGCCCGGCAGGAGGCACAACAATGAGAACACAGTCTCTGCCCCTCAGAAACAGGCCAGTCACCAGACCAACACGTGCCATGAATAGGAACGTGGGCAAAGGACAGGCCAATCATCATACCAACATGTGCCATGAGTAGTAATGTGTGCAAGGGACAGTGGTTGTACAGGAGAAGAGCATGGTTCACTCTTCACCTGCTTTGGTTAGAGAAGGAATCACAGGGAAGGTGATGTTTAAACTGGAACCTGAGGAATGAAAAGTTCTCCAAGACCAGCAGGGGGAAGAAGTTGCTAACATGGACAGGTGTTAGGAAAGGAGAGGGGAGTCCATGCCGGCCGTTGGGAGTCTGAGATTCCTGTGGGAACTGGAGGGGGAGAGGTCCAGAGAGCAGTGTGAGAAGCACGCAGTTGCAGACTGGAATTCACACGGTGGGACTCTCGGCCCAGCAGTGGTCACAGGAGTAAATGAGATCCCTCGCTTGGAGCAGTCCAACATTTAAGGGGAACGAGACCTGTGACTACAACCTAGCAGAGAAGGACCAAGGTTGGAAATGGGGACACAGAGGGTAACAGCACTGAAACCAAGAGAGGACCGAGCTTCAAAGATGCCAGATGGGTGTGAAACGGTAAAGGTAGCACAAGACCAGGTAGGAAATCACTGGCCGGTCTTGGTGAATCAGAGGCCACTGATGAAGTCAAGGGTACAGACAAAAGCAGGTGTGGGTACACTGAGGAGTGAATGAGGAGAGAGGACAGCAGGCTCCTTTAAAGGAGCTTTGTTCTGAAGAGCTAGTGTTAGCTCCAGACTTAGGATAGCTGGGCACGTGTTAACAGCTGTGGGACAAGGGCGAGAAACAGGAAAACTTGATACGTAGGAGAAAGGAGGCGTGCGGGATTGAAAAGATCCTAGAGGTGCCTAAAGTGAGTGGATGAAAAGCCCAAGAAGGGGGCATGGCACTGAGGCCGGGGGCAGGGAGATGGTACTTAAGGGCCGGTGGGCAAAGCCAGACAGCCCAGGAAGAGCTCCTGTCCCATGGCTACCGATTCCCTCAGACCAGAAACACGTTCTTGGGCATCTTAACAAGGGAGAGAACTCTTACTATAAGACAGGATGGGTGGGTGGCGGGGTGTAATAGAGGCAAATAAAACAGATTATTTTGAAGGAAACCAGGCCTTGGTTAAATTTCACCAAAACCGGGGTGGGGGGGGGGGAATCTCTCGTTGTTCTCTGCTTAACGTCCACAGATTTTAATGCAGGTGGCTGTTTGATTAAAAAACATTCTTAAAGCAATCTGGACACTCTGTCATTTTCAAAGCAATTTTAACACCACATCTATCAAAACTAATTAGCCTATCAGCAGGCCAACCCAATTTTAAAGGTTTGTGGTCTGTAAATTTTAGGACTTAAGTAAATCCTTAAAGTTCCAAACTGCATTTTCTCTATATTGTTTTTAAAAACTTCTCTGACCCAAGAAAGGGATGGCAGGGGTGAGAAGGAGACGGACACTTTCTCCTCTCCCTGTAGAAACAAGTCTATAAAAATCACATATACATTTAAATATATACATTTTTAACGTTTATTTTGAAAGAGCGCAAGTGGGGGTGGGACAGAGAGAGGGGGAGAGAGAATCCCAAACAGGTCCTGTGCTGTCAGCACACAGCCCGCAGGACTCAAACCCATGAAGCTGTGAGATCATGACCTGAGCAGAAACCAAGAGCCACCAAGAACCACCTGGGCGCCCCCAAACCACATATACATTTAAAACTTACTTTCATGAACAAATCATTTCATGTTAGGAGCAGAAAACAGTAAGAATATGTTTTAGCAAGGTAATTTCTCAGTGGCACACACAGACCTGTGATTTAAAAACTCAGTAAACTTCCTAAAATGCTAGCAGTATGACCAGCATATTCATCTTCCTGTTCCTTCCAACTAAGCTACAAAAACTGTTCTAAACCGAGGCATAAAACCATTCATGGCAACTTCTTTCTCCATTCAAGAATCAGAACGCAAAGCCCACTGCTGACAAGGCAGACCTGAATTTTAGAATATCCGCTAAGATCTTAAACCACGTGCCTTCGGCAAGCATCCAGGTAGTCAGCATGGGCTGGGAAGGTGTCCAGTGTGACGTGCCCAAGAAGCTGCAGCTTCCCAACCAGCACCAGCACCCCCCCCCGCCCCCCGCCTAACACTTGTGCCCCACAAGGAGATGAAGCAGCAAATACTGGATTGATGGCTGACCACATTCCAGGAATACCACATTCTAGCTATGGTCCTGAGCTCTGCTGGCTCATTAATGAATAAAACTAGGCCTTATACTAGGGGGAACTTATAAATACTGTAGGAATAAGTATATAAATCAATTACTACCCACCTCTCTCAAGAAGTCTGCCTTGCTCTCTCTTCATTCCCAATCTCAACTAGATCCCTCACTGTATTTACCACATGTCAGCCTGCAAGTATTCTTGGGGTCATTTCTTTGGCTCTCCTTACACTGCACTCCCTGTAAACTTGAATGGTACAAGGGTCTCATGTCTATTATGTTCCCCATCATATTTCTAGTACCCAGCAAAGTGCCCAAAACACAGCAGATAATCAAACGTTAAATAGATAGACAGATGAATGGATGTAGATTTAGTTCTCTGAGAACAAAGCATCAAGTCTCCCTATTGGAAGGCCTAAACGCAATGCCTTTAAGTGGTACACTTTTATTTATTAACAATTAATGAAGGTTTTTTTAAATTGTTTTAATCTTTATTTTGAGAGAAAGAAAAAGCACATGAGCAGAGTAGGAACAGAGAGAAAGAGAGATACAGAATCTAAAGCAAACCCTAGGCTCCGAGCCATCAGCACAGAGCCAGACATGGGGCTCAAACTCATGAACTTTGAGAACATAACCTGAGCCAAAGTCAGACACTTAACCAACTGAGCCATCCAGGCATTCCTAATGAAGGCTTTTTCTTATCTGTCACAGAAAAAGAACTTTTAAAAAATCTACTCTAGGATTACTAAGGATTAATATTTTTTAACTTGATGCATCTCTAATTTATGAACTGATACCTATGACTAATAGTTGACTTTAGAAGAAAAACAAAAGAATCCAAATTCACATGCTGAACAGACTTTGTTTTAAAAAACATTCTCTGGAATCACAAGCTTATTTCAGAAAAGGGCTTGGTCTCTGACATATAAGAGAAAAAAAAGACAAGCAATCCCTTACTGCAGCTGATCAGAATGGATCTGAGTCATAGCTTACTGCCATTGTGTTTTTCATCATCACTTTGTGGAGATTTTCAACTGCTCTTTCCACATTCAAGCAATTCCAAGCTTTCTTTTTAAGATTAAGGAGATTTGGGGGCACTGGAGTGGCATGGTAGGTTAAGCATCTGACTTCGGCTCAGGTCATGATCTCATGGTTTAGGAGTTTGAGCCCTGCATCAGGCTCTGTGCTGACCACTCAAAGCCCAGAGCCTGCTTCAGTTTCTGTGTCTCCGTCTCTCTCAGACCCTTCCCCGCTTGCATCTGTCTCTGTCTCTCTCTCTCTCAAAAATAAACATTAAAAAAATTTAAGATTAATGAGATTTTTAACAACGAAGAGAATGTTTTCAAGGAACCAACTAGACAAAAAACAGTTTGAGCTTCAAAAACTGGGAAACCACAGACTATTTTGCCTAGTTTCCTCTCCTCTGAGGTCCACTGAGGAAGCTAGGCTTCTAAATTATTTATTTTGTTGTTTTATAAACACTGTAAATTACCTAATTAGACTGGTCCCCATACCTGATGGTCTGTGCCACTAAATGCCCCCTCAATACAGCAGATAAATTCTATAGCACTTAACAACTCTGAGATCCTGGCAAAGACCCTAAAACTTGGAGCCTAAAGGACAGTCATGACTTGCTAAATTTGGTTGGAAGTCTATCAGAAGTTGAACTGCTACTTTTCTTTAGTATTCAAGTTTAATGTCTACAGAATCAATGTAGAAAATTCCTGGAGAAATCAAAGGTAGTAAAGTTTGGGGCGCCTGGGTGGCTCAGCTGGTTAAGCTTCCAACTCTTGAGTTTGGCTCAGGTCATGGTCTCACAGTTCGTGAGTTCAAGCCCCACATCAGGCTCCATGCTGAGAGTGTAGCCTGCTTGGGATTCTCTCTCTCTCTCTCTCTCTCCCCCCACTCCCCTCCCCTACTTGCTATCTCTCTCAAAATAAACTTTAAAAAAATTAAAAAGTAAAAAGATAATTAAGTTCAACAATCAAAGTTAATTCACCTGAGTACCAAAAACTCAAAATAACAATTTGTCTTCAAGTTCTTAATGATATTTAAAAAGTTAAAATTCAAAGACATCCATGTTAACTTGACTCAATCATACACATAACATTTAACTGGGCATCATAAATTGTCAGGAAAGTATACAAATTTCTCAAAAATTAAGAATTACCATATGACACACAATGTACCCAAAAGCGTTAGAGCACAGACTTGAACAGGTAATTGCTCACCCGTGTTCATAGCAGCATTCTTCACAATAGCCAAGAGGTGGAAGCAATCTAAGTGTCCAGTGACAGGTGACTAGAAAAAGTGTGGTATATACAAACAATGGATTATTATTCACCCTTGAAAAGGAAGCAAATTCTGACACATGCTACAACATGGAGGAACCAACCTTGCACACATTACGCTAAGTGAAACTAGACACAAAAGGACAGATATTAAATGAGTCTATTTACATGAGGTACCTGGAGTAGACACATTCACAGAAAATAGGATAGTGGTGCCTAGGAGCTGGAGGAGGGAGTGCATAGGGTTTCGTGGTTACACAGTTTCTGTTTGGGATGATGAAATAATCCTGGAGATGGACAGTGGCAGTGGTTGCACAATGATGTTAATTACTCAGTGCCACCGAACAGTAGACTTAAATGGTTAAAAGGGTAATTCTATGTTATGTGTATTTTACAGTGGAAGAAATTCAGGAAGCATCTGAAATATGGTTCTTAAAACTGTCAAATAGTTTTTGTTCTATTAAAGTCAAAAGGAACCTAATTATTCAAAATTGACCACATGTTGTGATTATTTTAAAAATTCGCAGGGGCACCTGCATGGCTCAGTCAGTTGAGTGTTGGACTTCGGTTCAGGTCATGATCTCACAGTTGGTGGGTTCGAGCCCTGCATTGGGCTCTGTGCTGGCACCTCAGAGCCTAGAGCCTGCTTTGGATTCTATCTCTCTCTCTCTCTGCCCCTCCCCTGCTCATGCTCTGTCTCTCTCAAAAATAAACATAAAAAAATTAAAAGTTCTCAGATACTGCTTTTATGCTTGATATTATTACAACAATATTTGAAACACACTGTATGCTAGGAATTTGAATAGTAAGAAAAATTAAATTTATTTATGATTTTTTTTAAACTTTTTTAATGTCTTTAAATTTTATTTGAGAGACAGAGACAGAAAGCAAGGGGGGTAGGGGCAGAGAGAGAGGGACACACAGAATCTGAAGCAGGCTCCAGGCTCTGAGCCGTCAGCACAGAGCCTGACATGGGGCTTAAAACCACAGACTGTGAGATCATGACATGAGCCAAAGTCAGACAGTTACCCGACTGAGCTACCCAGGGGCCCCTTTATGAACATATTTTACAAAATAAATCTAACATAAAAATCTGTAGTGCACTGAGCACTGCATTCTAATGTAGCTAGCTGCTTAGACTTTTTTCTTTCCCATTATTATATTCTTTTAATGTGAGGAAAATATAAAAATTACACTATGTAAAAACATAGCAATAGCAAGAAAATAAATTTTGTCCTCATTCTTACTAACTCCTAGCAAACAATCAGTGAGTTTTCTAATGTTGATATATCTATGTGTACATATGTACATATATAAAATGTATACAACTATAAATTTGAGATAACAGTTACACAAATACATTGTTTTAGAAATTCAACAGTGGCATATTCATATTTAACCTTACACTGATTTTAGAAATAAAAAAAAAAAAACCCAAAAAGTACAGAGGTAAAGTTACTTGACAAGTGTTTCACAATAAAGCCATAACCATAATCTAGAACTTCTAATCAAGGCACGTAACGTTATTAGTGCTATATATTCCATAAAACTCAATTCAGCCTCCAAAATTAAAGGCCACAGATTCTAGTTATTGTTCCTGTGTGAGCATTAAGGAAGTTAAATCTGAATTCTGGCTTAATCTCCTCAGTTTTAGAAGCTTTATTTACTAAAAGGAGGTAGCCAAAACATGACAATTTAAGAAAAACAACAAATTGTCATGTCCACTTTAGGAAGTACTCACTTCCTTCTTTTAAAAATGTAAAGTTCAATTAAAAGTCACTTAACTTTTAATTCAGTGAAACTTTACAAATTCCTTCCAATAAGACTTTGTGCCCTGATAAACAGCTCGTGTCCTTTGGAGGAGAAATGATAGACAGGGACCTAAAATTGCAGTATGTAACACTACAGTTTGTAAACCACTGAAGACAATGTAAAAACATTTATACCAAATTATTTACTTTACATAGGACATATTTACACTTCTCTTATTCATACTTGTTATGGACTTAGATGTCATACTAACATAGTAAAAGAATGATCCCGCTTGCTGTGTATTTATTTTATCTTTATTTGGTTGAAAGCGTTAATCAAAATTTGTGAAAATTTTGGGGCACCTGGGTGGCTTAGTCGGTTAAGCCTCGACTTTCGCTTAGGTCATGATCTCGCGGTTCGTGGGTTCGAGCCCCACGTCGGGCTCTGTGCTGACAACCAGCTCAGAGCCTGAAGCCTGTTTCAGAGTCTGTGACTCCCTCTCTCTCTGACCCTCCCCTACTCACGCTGTCTCTCTCTCTCCTAGAAATAAATGAAAAAACATTTAAAAAAAAACAAAACAAAAATTTATGAAAATTATATAAGCTTCTTGGCCTTGCTTTATGAAACTGTTTAAACTAACCTTAGGTTGCTACACATTTTGTGTGCTTTGATAATCAAGAACTCTTAGATGCAACCCTGATTTGCACTGAACTTGATAGATTCTGAGAACTACTAACTACTGTTTCAAACAGTTTGGATCTGTAGAAGCAAAGAGCAGAGAAGTCCATACATTAGACAAATCCAGTTCTAGACAGCAAAAATACTCTAACTACGAGATTTATTTCTACCTTTTAATGATAAAGCTCCTTAAATTTTACATAAAATGTATTAAAATGTTTTCTACTTTTGTTAGTTCGCATTTGAAAATTATCTTCCTAACTTAAATTATGTATACATACTAATTCTGACCTGTTATCTATCATATAGTCAGAAGTTTCTCTTTAAAGAAAAACTTTAAATAACAAAGTAAAAACATGTGGCTACTTTCCATTGTCACATGATAGGAAAATAGACAAAGACTGTTTTCACTACATAGTAATTTCCTATTTGCTGGCTGATATGTACAAGCCAGTGACCTAGTAGTTCCTCTTACTAAAAACATGAAAATTGTATGGTGACAGATGGTAACTACACTTATCATGGTAAGCATAGCTTAATATACAGAACTGTATAGGAACTATGTTGAACACCTGAAACTAATCATTATATATCAACTACAATGAAAAAGCTTTAGAACTATTTCTTATACTTGCCCACCTAACTGGTGGTTGAGGTCAGATGAGTGAGGGAAAATCCAACATTTCTAGGGATCAAGAGCATCCTGAAAGATACTTATATGACATCATGACCATCAATATAAACTGTAACAGAGCGCATGTTTTCTAACACTTCAGTAATGAATTCTCTCAAGACTCGCATACGCTAGTGACTACACTGCTAACACCAGCCTTCATTCTAGGAACTGGAAAAAATTTACTAGTCATCAATAAAGTTCTGACTTCCAATGGACTTGGCTTGAAAGAAATGACAAGGTCCCTAACCACATCAACCATTTCTCCTGTGCATGTGCCAGCTCATTCTTTCCTTTCCATGTTATTTCTTAAGCGGATTTCTACCTTCTACTACTTTTCTCAGTGAATCCATAGAATGTACAAAAGCTCAGCTTTTAGTGATGTCAAAAGATAAGAAAGGGTCACAGAGTTCCAACTTGAAAAGATTATAATTAAATATACAGATGTTTCTATAAGTTAAAGCCACAAGAAGAAAATTTTTAACTTCTCTAACACTGCACCATGTTATCCCTCAAAAACAAAACAAAACAACAACAACCAGCTGTATTCTTCTACCTACTTGTTGATTCCAAATAAGTATTCCCCCTTTGCCTTAAGGGCAGAGTGGGGGGAGCAATGTTTTCATAGAAACATCTAGCTGCTATGAATTACAGGTGTAAGTACTGCTTAAATAATACCTCCAAGACTGAAGGGCCTCCAGAGACCAGGATTAGCCACCCACCATAAATTTCCACTGACAAGATTCTGCTGATATTGAGGCAAGTGTCATCTGATAAACTGACCCTGGCGGAAGACTACACAGAATTACAACTGCTTCAGAGAAATCCTCTCAACTTGAGGCAGTTACCTCCTGTTTTGGATATCAAATGTTCAGCGCTGCCAGGGAGAAAACAAAAAGGTGATAAAATTTAAAGCTGTTACTGACAGTTTTGTTTTTTGTTTCCTGTAGATTGTAGACAGAGCTCCTAGTTTACAACTAGGGGATGGAAAGAAGGTGGATTTTGTAACCATTCTGTAATGAACACAGAGAGCTTTAAAATTTTCGGGGGGGGTGGGGAAGCATAAATTACACCTACAATACTAGCTGCATAAAATTCGTTGTTCTCAGGGTTAGAACGCAAACATTGCTAGCCCTCAAAACAAATTGACAAAACTATCTTCCCAATGCTTAGTAAAGAGGTAAGGATATTCTGAACTGTGCCAAGAATAAATCAACTAGAATGCTAAGGCTTAAGTTTTCAGACAAAACACATCACTGATTTTAGATATTACCAACTATCCACAACAGCCTTTTAGCTTGGGTGGCTCAGTCGGTTAAGCGTTGGACTTCGGCTCAGGTCATGATCTCATGGTTCGTGGGTTCGAGCCCTGCATCGAACTCAGCTCAGAGCCTGGAGCCTGTTTCTGATTCTGTATCTCCTTCTCAGAACCTCTCCTGCTCACTCTGTTTCTATCTCAAATAAAATAATTTTTTTTAAAAAAAAGTCTTCAGCTAAATGTGCTAAATTTGAGCAGTCTCCATTCAATACCACAATGCCAACGGTTCAACTTCACAATATAGTCTGCATAAAGCAACGACTTTGAGAACGAAATACTAATATTAATTAAATCAGAAAAATCCTTTTCAACGCCTTCTGCCAATCAACAAGGCCACCGGGTAAATGAATCGTTTTCTATTGTACAGCTGCAATCTTTCATAACTGTTTCTGAATCCCTTTGATAGTCTTCCATGCTTGTCGAAGTGACCACGAGGTTGGTCACATGGATAGCTCGTGACTTCCACTGAGATTCAATCCTCTCCTCTTGGTAGTAGGAAACTAAAAGTTATGATGCACACATCAAAGTACTGAGAAAGCACACAGCTGATGACTTGGTAGGAAACACATGCAGCACCAGCACGAAGTCGTTGCACCCCGAGTGGAAGCGCAACAAACGCCAACATCTTGCTACTTTCAACAACTAACTTTGCAGCACTGGACAGCCCGCGGCCACAAGGAAGCCTAGCTCGGGTTGAAGCACAGCGTCACGACTCAGACCGTCCTAGAAGACGCGCGCGAGAGGCCCGCGCACGCCCCACCAGGGGATGACAGACTTTCCCCGCGTACCAGGCAGGGGGTAACGCGCTCGCACAGGAACCGGCCACGGAAACTGACCTACGCGGTCACCCGGGGTCCCGGAGCTCCCGTGGCGGGGCCCCGACCGCAAGCTTCCCCACGTCGATGAAGCGGCCGGCACCGACTCTGGCTGGCACTACCGGAGGACTCGCGGCCCCGCGGAAGGACGGTCTCCCGAGTGCCGGAGCCCGGAACCGGGCGGAGCGTGAGGCTGCCAGGCACTACTCCGCGAGTCGGCGCCGCCCCACCACGCCGCCCGCGCCACGAGCGCGCGCGCGCGCCGGGATTACTTGCGCCAGGCCCTTGCGGCACGTGACCGGCGCGCCGGGGCCCCGCCCCCGCCCGGCACGCCCCGCCCCCGCACGCCCGGGTCCCACTGGGACCCCAGACTTCCACCCCCACCCCAGCCCAGGCTTTGCCAAGCAAGGGGTGCCAGGAGTTGCGAAGGCTTATGCTCTTCTCACCAAACCCCTGACTCGGAAGAAGGGGTGGATCTGATACTTGGGAGCTGAGGCGGAGAGTGGAAAGGCTCCCTCCCCTGCCGAAGCGAATATAAATATTGGGCTAATGCTCTGGAAATTTGTCATTAAATAAATACATCATGCAGCTGCCTAGATGTTTTTATTTCCTGCTTTGGTTGCGACTTTACCCACGAGAACTTAATTGGCTTTGTAAATTAGCTACACCCCTTTTTCTTTTCAAGTCTCGAAGGATGGGCTTAAAATGCCATACAGGTGTAACTGTTACAAGATAGATACCAGCGAAGGATGCTTAAAGTCACCAGGATTTATAAAGTTTCCTTCCCCTCCTGCCCCCCATCAAAAAATCTTTCATAAAAATCCACCTCTTAAGAGTCGATTCATAACAGGTCTAGCCAGAAGACTTAATTATGCAGTCTTCAACATGAAGCTTCAAACTCTAGTATAATGACAACTGTAAAAAAAAAAAAGTATGCTTAATTAAAACAAAGGAAATTATGAGCATGCAAAAACTTGTCCAACTTTTTTGTATTTTCCAATATATTTAATGAACATTTTGTAATGAAAAATTAATAAATAAGTATTATTTTTTAAGGGGCTGTAGTTTCCCTGTCAATTCCATTTTGGAAACACTATTGAGAACTTATTATATGCTATGTGTCATATGTCACATGCCATATGTCATGTGGCAGATTTCTTGGAATGTTTTTGGAGCCTTGCTTGTATTTCCCAGGCTAGCATCTCTTATTAACAAAAAAATACACTTGAGTAGTACAATACTTCAACTGCAAAATGTGTGGTAATTGAGGCACTCTTTTCCCTAAGAACATCAGAGTTTATTTTTTCAGGATACTGAATTATCTTCACAGCCAAAATAAAAATTGACCACTGAAATAATTTTCCACAAAATTCTAGGAAAGGCTTCATTCTCAATATACTTAAATGCCTAAATTCACTACTCACAGGTTTTCAATTCACTGTACTCTCTTGAATAAGTAAATGAAAACAGATCCTAGCCAAATAAGATGATGGAGGTAACAGAAGGTAATCATTACATTTACTAATAAAGGAATATTGCCGACTAGTAAGAGGGAAACGTAACAAAGGTGTTAACAATTCTTACTGTAGAATACTGCTGTCCAATGGAACTTTCTGAATGGAAATGTTGGAAATGATGAAAATGTTCTATGATCCTATCCTGTCCAATATAGTAGTCAGTACACAATATAGTAGTCACAAGAAACTGAGCTCTTGAAATCTAGCTAGTGTGACTAAAGATCTGATTTCTAAATTGTAATTAATTTTAATAGCCGCATGTGGCTAGCAGCTACCATACCAGTGAGTGCTGTTCTAGAACAACAAAGAAATCACTGTATTTCCCCAATCATGGTATACTCTTTCTTGAGAAACATCTGGCAGATATAGAACCTCTGGAAGCAATAATTCCTCCAAAGTCTCTTCTGAGCTTTTGACAAAGTAGGTATTTTGACAGAGCATATTAAAGTAACTGTATCATCCTTAGCTGCAATGCGTGTAAGCAGAGATAGAAGTGGAAGCTCTAGATGTATGGAAAGGGGCTTTGGGAGTAACTAAGTCTTTGCTCTGCCGTTCCCATGCCACCAGACCCAATTGGGATGGGGCTGGGGGGGAAGAGGTGGCTATTGTTCTTTAGAGCATGATATACTTCAGAATTGCCCATTGTCTGGTTCACACTAGATCCACCTGGTACTCTTCCATTTGCTTCATTCAATAAACTTGGGAGCCCATACCTTTCTACCACTGTTCTCCCCACGTCTCAACTATTCCCTCCAGACTACGGTACCTGACACTTGTATCCCTGTAGTTCTGTCTAAAGACTGAAACAGCCCAGAAAGCACTACGTACATTCCATGTTTTAAAAACACTCCCCTGTTGCTAGTGTGACTTTGAAGTGCTGCAGGAGCACACTAAAGGCTTGTTAAATCTTATAAAAAGGAGGAATTTATAGACTGAGACTTTGGGGAGGGCTTTGGGTAATTACTGCCTGGAATGCTGAAAAAGTAGGTCAGATGTCACCAGGCACGTCCAGATCAATTGCTTGGGTGGGGGAAATTAACCCTCCCCTACAGATTAAGTACTTTGTAGTTATTATGAACTCCAGACCATAAATGCTATGAGGTCAGGAGGTTTTTCTCTGTCATTTGTACCATTAAGTTTATTTAACAGCTAAAATAAGGGGTTGATATATTTCCAGATATTAAATTATTTTTATCTAGACCTCATTCCGTGCTGACCCTCTGTTCCTAGGGGTGACAAGTTACAGACGGCTACGTAATTCAACTTCCACCAATGACTGATTTTGCTGGGTCTCCACACAAGAAGCTTAGAAAGGCACCCTATACCTATAGTTTCTTGGTTGCAAGCAGTGAGCACTGACCCTGGCTAACTGAAACAAATAGGGAAGTAGTGCAGTATCAAAGAAAGCTGAAAATCTGGCCTGGCAAGGGCAGGGCTGGGGCACTTCCAGGGATTACAGCAGCAGGAGAAGTCAGTCTATAGCTTTTCTAGGAAATGAGAATAAATTCTGATTATTTTTCTTTTCCTATCCTATCTTCAGAAGAGAGAAAATTAAGAAAGAGAGGGAGAGACTGATTTTGGGCACCTTGGCTGACAATCCCACAAGATTACCTTCCATAGTAGAAGTAGCTCCTCACCTACCTACACACACACACACACACACACACACACACATACACACACACACACACGGGTGGGGAGAGAGAGTGTGTGTCCTGGTGCAGTGCTATAACCAAAAAAAGGGCCAACGGTTAATGGGCAGCCACCATCACAGAAATGCCCTTTAAGCCTCTTTTTTGTTTGTTTAAATCAAGTCCTCCTCTTTCATAGCTTGTGACATAAGGCTCCTTGGGCAATGTTTCCAGCTCCACCTTTAGACCTTAGCTCTATTCATCATGAATACACCCCATTTTTCCATCCAGTGTACCTGACCATTAAATACTACCCCTTCTTCGAAGTTGCAGAGTCTGGGGGCATCTGGATGGCTCAGTGGGTAAGTGTCCGACTTTGGCTCAGGTCATGATCTCGCAGTTCTTGAGTTTGAGCCCCACGTGGGCTCTGTGTTGCCAGCGTGGGGTCAGAAGCCTGCTTCAGATTCTGTGTCTCTCTCTATGTCCCTCTCCTGTTTGTGCTCTCTCAAAAAAAAAAAATTAAAAAAGCCAAATATTGAAAAAAAAAAGTCGCAGAGTCTGCCCCACCCAAAGTCCTGTTTTGAGAACTTGCTTATGCAACCTACTGTCCTTGGCTCAGCAGAAGGCGCAGGATCAAGGGCTAACTGAATGGTACCTTTCTATTAAGTTTACCAAAGATCTGGGGCGCCTGGGTGGCTTAGTCAGTTAAGCGTCTGACTTTCGCTTAGGTCATGATCTCGTGGTTTGTGGGTTCAAGCCCCGCATCGGGCTCTGTGCTGACTGCCAGCTCAGAGCCTGGAGCCTGTTTCAGTCTGTGACTCCCTCTCTCTCTGACCCTTCCCTGCTCACGCTGTCTCTCTCTCTCTTAGAAATAAATAAAATATTTAAAAAAAAAAAAAAGTTTACCAAAGATCTGGTAGATACTCTCTGCCCAGCAGAAAAGGTCTTTACTAAGTAGCATTAAATGATCTAGATTCCCTCTGGGAGTATTTGTCCATGAAGTAGACAAGTACATTTTTTTTAATGTTTTTTCTTTATTTCTGAGAGAGAGAGAGAAAGAGACAGCATGAGCAGGGGAGGGTCAGAGAGAGAGGGAGACATAGAATCCAAAGCAGGCTCCAGGCTCTGTGCTGGCTGTCAGCACAGAGCTGGACGCGGGGCTCGAACCCATGAACTGTGAGATCATGACCTGAGCCAAAGTTGGACGCTAAACCTACTGAACCACCCAGAAAAGTACATTCTTTAGCCAGGGTACATGAATAAAGGTATAGAGGTTAAGTGAAGACAGAGAACAAACAGAAACCATAGAACGGCAAGAAGGAGAACAGAAAAAGGGTGATCAGAAGTAGAAGCAAATGTGGAGTGAGAATGACAGAGACCCCAAAGTGCGGTAACGCTAGAGTAGGGAGCCAAGGGTGAGGTGCCATGCTTGAGAGGGCGCCAGCAGTGGCTGCAGTTGTATCTTTAACGACCTTTCAGAGCAGCACAGGTGTTTTTACTTTCAACAAATCCTGCTCTTCATTGATGAAACCTGAGTGCTGCTCTATTCCTTGAACCCAGAAAGAGCCTAATATATCACTCCTACTCCCTTCCCTGAATTCATCTCTCTTGTTCTTTATCTCTAACAAACAGCCCTGTTTCTTTTCATGAGCTATCTCTTTCTTGAGGGTCTGTCTACTTCTCCTTGCTCTTCTGAGCCTTCTAAAACATCCTCACTAACCTCCACGGTCTGTCCTGAGTCACCTTTCAACACCTGATACAGCCAGGTCCAAGGCCCTACTCTCAATGAGTTGCCATAGCATGAAATAGTGGTTCATTTACTGAAGTCATGAAGATCTCAGCACGGGGATTTGGCGGACCAACCTTGGGGCCTGAACTGGAAGTGTAGAACAAATCACAGACTCCTGGATATTAGATTTGCAAGAGCCATCGGAAATCAGCTAGTCTAACCTCAAACCTAAAGCCAAGTTGCCCTCAACCACATTATGAATAAGTCTTTTCCTCAGCCTGAGGCTGTGGAATTCCTGAACGGGCAGATCATGGTTTCACAGCGCAGCTCAAACAGTTCCCCACCCCCCACCAATACAATTACTGTTAGATGTCCCTCCCGCAGAGGCAAATGCTGGCTCCACACACCCCTCACCTGCTGGTCCTCAAGATAAAGCCGAACACATTAAGCTTAATTTCCTTTTTCCTAATCCATTCTTCTAAAAAGCCTCAAGACATGTGGGATCAAAGAAGGTGATATGTAGGGTAGCTTTTTCTGATCTTTAAAATATACCACAGACGTACAGTATTATTCTCTCCATTACTGTAAACACTTCTAATTCTTCTTCATACCCGAAGAAGGAAGATCCCTAGACTTCACAGTGCAGCTTGAGAGGGAACAGACTATACCACCCAGAATGTGCCACTTTGGCATGTGGATATTTTCAAGTTGAAGACAACAGGGATCCATCAAATTCAGGAAGAGACTTTTACTTCCCTCTTTTTAAAGTTTTTAAAAATATTTATTTATTTTTGAGAGAGAGAAAGACACAGAGCACCAGTGCTGAGCAGAGCCTGATGCAGGGCTCCAACTCACCAATTGTGACATCTTGACCTGAGCTGAAGTCATGAGCTTCAGGCTCATAAGCCTGAGCTCAGCTTAAAAGACTGAGCCAACCAGGAGCTCTTTCCCTCTTCAAAAAAAATTTTTTTTTAATGTTTGTTTATTCTAGGGAGAAAGGGAGACATAGAATGTGAAGCAGGCTCCAGGCTCTGAGCTGTCAGCACAGAGCCTTACGTGAGGCTGGAACTCACAAACCATGAGATCATTACGTGAGCTGAAGTCAGACGCTTAACTGACTGAGCCACCCAGGTGCCCCTACTTCCCTCTTAACTGCCTAAAATAATTTAGATCAGGGGTGTGTACCAGGAAGAGCTGTTACTAGAGAACGTTTTATATCAGAAAAGACTTATCTGCATGGTATGGCAAACATTTGTTTACCAAACATTTACTCTTTTCATCTTCTTGTGAACTCTCTTTGTCCCCTTTGAAGCCCCAGACCCCTACCTCCTCCATCTCCTTGGCTCAGGATGGTAGCTAAGCCTCAATCACCTGACTGCAGCAGAGTCTCATATTTTTATGGGGCTCCAGTAAGTATAAAACTTGTTTTTCTATTAATCTGTTTTATGTCAATTTCATCATTAGACCAGCCAGAGAACCTAGAAGGGAAGAAGGGAGAAGTTTTCCAATCCTACAAGCTCAAACTTTGAAGCCCCCTACCTCCACTCCAACATGCTTACTGTTGCCAAGTTCTTCTAGAGGAAAATGTCTCCACAGTGCTCAGCTGTTAGGTTTACTGATCCCTTCACATTTAAGACAACTAGCATGAGCTGCTTTGATTTCCTTTTCTAGGCTTACATTCCAAGATGCTCCAGCCGGTCCTCATGTCCCAACCGGTCATGGCATTGTGATACACAGTTTGCACTTTTCGCTTTTAAAATTTAGTGCCTATAATTAAGCAAATCACATCTGTTTCTAAGAAATTAAAGAGTAATCTTAGTTAAGTCCTATTATATCACCTTTGCTAAACCGAAGGCCTTTTCCCCCCTCCCTAGTCTCTCTGACCTCTCTACTGCCCTCTGGTGGTAGTTAGTTTTTTCTCAACTAAGAGAATTGGAGAGAAAAGGAACAGATTGGAGAAAGGGGCAAAGGAGTACAGCAAATCTGTGATACATTTATAAAAAAATTCTTGGCCTCCTGAAGTTTACAATCTAATGTTGGAGGCAAATTATACAATGAAAACCAACAAAAAAGACAAGCCACAGTAACACCCCAAAAGATTTGGGAAGACCAGATCAGCAAGGATTAGAATAGAGAAGATATTTAGAAGTGGTGGCATGGACACTCAGCCTCAACCTTAGATAGGAAACACCAAGAAATGAGAAGTGAGCACCTTCCACATAGGAAATTTGAAAGATGCAGCAAGAAACAAAATGTGGGAGTTTATTCTGGGCAAGAGCTTCGGTATAGAAACCGACTTAAGAATCACCCTCAAATATCCGTGAGAGGATTACCAGTGGAAAGAAGATTGAGATAATGACATGTAAAGCCTTAGCAGAGCAGAGAATGTGTCGTTCATTGTGGGTTAATTCATTTATTCATTAGTCAGTAAATACACATTAACTTCATAAATGACATGATTTTGTGAGGGAATACATGCTCTCTGCTGGGACAAAAAAGATGCCTTTGACAACAGCCTTACCTTCAGGAATTTAACAACCTAGTAATGCAGATGAGACAATATAAGATGTGTAAATCAGTAGGTATACCACACAGGAGAATGAGGACTCATACAAGTTTGGATAAAGGACGAGTAAGAGGAGGAAGGTTTGGTTTTCCAGCTGGGGCTATTAGTGAATGTCTTACAAAGAAGATGGCTTTTGAAGTCAAGTCATTAAGAGGGATATGACTTGAAGCTGTAGAAATAGTTGGGGAAAGGGCATGTGAAAGCTGATGAAATCGTCTGAGCAAAACTAGGGCGTGGCATACAAGACAGCATAGGGCCTTACACGGAGTAGGCCGTGCTGCAGGTGCAGGAGGCTTAAATATGGATGGAATTCTCAGCTCTGCCTAACAGTCTCCTCTCCTCCACTGGCAGCTCCGAGCTGGAGCTGGAGGGCCAGAGTGGGGAAGGAGCCTTCGAGATACTCAAGAGTAGGCTACAGGTGCATAGTTGAAAGCTCGCAGCTGAGGCCTGGGCTAAAGATAGCAACCTGCCGTCTGTGCAGAGGCAACGTGAAGCCACGAGCCTTGCCGGGAAAGGCCCAGGGAGCAAGCAGAACAGAGTGAGAATCAAGGGAGCCAGGGCTGAGCTTTGTCTCCTGCCCTACTTCACATCCCTTACCCCGCCCGCGCCCCTGCACTCTCAACAGAGGACTTCACTCTGCCAAGGAAACAAAAGCCATTAGACGAGAACCCCCTGGAACGCTTACATCCAAGCCAACATGCTTACCTGCACCCACACCCATTCTTACATTTCTTTTCTGTTAACGTGTCAAGGCCAAGGGCCTGCATCCGTGTTCGTGTCCCCTCCTCAGCACCCTCATTCCAGCAACTCCCTTCTCTTGGATCTTCAAGTGCTCTCACAGTCTGCCTGACGCACAGGGCGTCTCTAATCTGTGCCATCTTTTGCAAACCTGCCAGAGAGTAATAACCTTTCTCTCTTTCCTCCCTCCCAATTAAAATTAAACCCCTTGACAGAGTAGTCTATACAGACCTTCTCCACTTCCTCTCATTCTCTCTCTACTCTCTGTGCGGCCACTTCTGTCCCGGCTACTGCACTCAACAGGCTCCCACTGAAGACACCAAAGGCCTCCTGGTTGCAAAACTGAAAGGACCCTTACAACTCCTAACTTTACTTGATCTTTGGCAGCACTTGACACCAGTGACCCTTTCCCCCCTCCTGGGAATGCTCTCTTCCCTTAGTTTCCCTGCGCTCCTTATCCTTGGTCCTCTCCTCATACCCTCCCTGGGTGAGGTCATGTGTTCCCTCTGTATACTCATGTCTCAAACCTGTAACTGGGTCCCAACATCACACCCGAGCTTCTGACTCACACACCAATTCATCAAACTCAGTATACCTAAAGGGGCAGTTTCTCCTTCCCCACCCACCCCCACCCTGCAGGCTGCTCCTCTCCTTACATTCATTCTCTTTCTCAAGGCAAACATTTTTGTCGCTCTCTCTCCATTCTCCCCAACCTACCTTTTCCTCTCCCCAACCCCCTTCCCCAACCCTAATCCATTTTGTAGTCAAAGTATGTTGCCACATTTTACACCTGGTCAAGTAATGCTCTTAGAATTCTACTCTGCCTTTTAATTGCTTTGCGATGGAGTCCAAACTCAGTAGCACCACAAAGGCCCACAACATCCTGATTTGTGTCTCATTATCACCTGGGTACTTTACACTTCAGCAATTATGAACAACTTTCAGTTCCCTGTATTGACAGTCTCTGACGCTTTCAAACCTTTGCCATCTTCTCTTGTGCCTTGAACTCTCCTCCCCACCTTCTTCATCCTGCTGAGGCTTATGTTTCACGCAGTCCGAGTTTAGAAATCACTTTTCTCTAACGGCCTTTTTACTGGATTATGTGCCCCTCTTACAGGGGCACATTCTGATTTACGGTGTACTTAAACCCATGATGACCTTTTCACACTGCGATACAAAGGCATCTTTATTTATCTAGGTCTTTCATCAAACTAGAAGTATGCTGAAGGCAGGGAATGCCTTGTTTACCAGTTTCCTCCCCTTATCTAACACAGTGGATAGATACCACACATTAGGAAATCAATAAATACTGGTTGAATCAATGAATGAACTGGGACATTAAAGTAGGTCTAAGGTATTTTATCCAAGGTGGGAGGCAGTGTGATGAAATAGAATATACACAAAATTTAGAATTAGAAAATCAGATTGAATCCTAGCCATCTGGCACTTAACCAGGTGTCTGACCATCAACAATTTATGTAACTTCCCTGAAAAGAGAGCCGACCAGAGGCTCAGCATTGTGCTAGCTGCAGGTAATGCAAGGACAAAGAAAAACCTAGTAACTGCCACCAAGAAAGCCAAGTCCGAAACAGTATATGGTAGGAGGGAGGGGGAAGGAAAGAGTATTTCAAGCAGAGGGGGTAACAGGTGATAGGACGGCAGGTAAGCAATCAGGTGCCTTATTGTAGAAGTGACAGTGGTCTAGTAAGGCTATGTCTAAGGTGCAGACCAGACAGCTGGAAAGTTAGGATGAGGAGACGAGACTGGAGAAATCCATGGGAACCACATTATGGAAGGTCCTTTAGTGTGTGTCATAGTTTGAGATTCATCCTCAAAACCACTGAGTGAAAACCTAATAGTCTCAACATTGGATGTCTATCGTGGAAAGAGAGAAGTCTGGCGGCAAGAAGGGAAAGGGTTGACAGGCAGTGATGTGTGAGGCAAGAACAGCAGTCAGGAGGCTGCCACTGTAGTCCAGTCAAGAGATCACAGTGGCCTGAACTTTGGTAAGAGCTGTGAGGATGGAAAAAAGAAGCAGTTAACTGACTGATGGCAGATTCAGGTGACAGAACAGAAAGAGCATGGCGACAGACTGCATGAGGAGGAGTAAAGTTGGCTCACTGCTGGTGCCGACAGTTGGCCTACAGGCGATGCAGAAGATGGTAAGGCTTTGGGACAGAGGACTGACATGACCCAAGTGATGCTTTAAGGGCAGAGTTCTGTCAGCAGGGAGGAGGATGGGTAGAGAAAGGGTCTGGAGTCAGGAAGATGAGCTGAGAGGTTTCTGCCATAGTCTGAGGTAAGATGAGAGGGCCTGAACCAAGATGAGCAGTGGGGGTAGGGGGGATAGGGCGTCACAAGAGGCAGGGCTTGGCACATATGGCACACAGCCCTGTAGTATCTCAGCCCTAGCAGAGTAGAGAAGGGCTCAGAAAGGACTGAGCTCATGATCTCATAGTCCAAAGCCATCAGTCTGGGATTTGGAGCCAGGGAAAGAAAACAAGGGTAGAGTGGTATGAACTGCATGAGGGGGACTGATCTGACATTCTCTGAAAGCCAAGCAGAATTGAGCCTTGATTCAGCAGGAAAAGATGAAACTTGAAAATATTCTAGGGCACCTGGGTGGCTCAGTCGGTTGAGTGTCTGAGTCTTCATTTCGGCTTGGGCCATGATCCCAGGGTTGTGGAATTGGGCCCCATGTGGGGCTCCCCAGTGAGCACAGAGCCTGCTTAACATTCTCTCTCCTTCTGCCTCCCTCTTCCCTGCTTGCACACACTCTCTCTCTAAAAACAAAAACAAAAACCTTAAAAACATTCCTGAACAAGGTAGTATTTAAGAAATAATACCAGATCCAGAATGTGGGAAAGCGGAAACAGGATTGAGTGAGGAAAGAAAGGACTGAGGCAGCAAGGAGACTGTGGTGATCATTCAAATAAAATACAACCCTCTGAGAAGATGGTTATGACCAAGAAAGGATTTAAGGTATTTGTCTCTTCAAATGTGAGGTGTAAAGGAGAGGAAGCAACTGACATACAGCCATGGCACATAACACATTTTATCTGTTTATGTGTTTCCCTCCATCAGACCATGGGCTTCTTGAAATCAGAAACCATGTCTCATTTATCTATCTTTACATAGTGCATTTTACGGCACAGATCCAGGCTTGCAAATATTCTGAAATGACCAACTCGAGGAATAATAACTTGGAAGGGCAGGGTACAGTAGTGGTCCCCCCTTATCTGTGGGAGATATGTTCCAAGTCCCCTGGCGGATGCCTGAAACTACATAGTACCCAGCCCTGTATGTACTATGTTTCTTCCCCACACATACATACCTGTGATAAAATTTAATTTATAAATTAAGCACAGTAGGAAATGAACAATAACCACTAATAATAAAATAATCATACTGTAATAGAAGTTATATGAACGTGGCCTCTCAAAATATCTTACTGCACTGTACTCACCCTTCTTGGGGTGATGTAAGAAGATAAAACGGCTGCGTGATGAGGCGGAGCGAGGTGACTGATGTAGGTGCTGTGACGTAGCTTTAGGCTACAAAAGGATTGACCTTCTGGTGCCATGTCAGAGGGAGAACCATCTGCTTCTGCACGGCAGCTGACGGCAGGTAACTGAAACCATGGAGAGCGAAGCTGCGGATGAATGGCAGATTACTGTGTAGACGAACACAAGATCATTTGGGGGAAGGTTTTGAATTTGGCCGTGAAATTTTCAGTTTAAGGTGACATCTACAGTATCCACTTACACTCGTCACAAATAATGTAAATGTCTTATAGATACAGAAAGAGGAAGTGCTCAGAAGTATAACAGAGAGAAGGAAGCTGGAAGGAGGCACATTAGGGAGCCAGTGTCAATTATTCCCCTCAGGCCCCTAAAGCCATCTGGCATCTGAAACAAATAACCACTGAAGCCACAGGGGCCTCATATTATAGGGCAGTGTGGTCAGGATGGAGGTCTGCTCTGGGCACTCACTCAGACATCCATGTTGCTTCTACTGTAAACATCACCACCGTCAATGCAGACTCCAGAGTCACTGCAGCAAAAAAGAGCATAGAGGATGGTACTGAAGGTGTTATGGTTGGGGCTGGATGGGGTTTATACTGCTCTACCCACCTGTTTTTTGTTATCACCTGGGCTCCAAACCCCAGATTATTTTTTATTTATAATTTTATTTTTTAATGTTTATTTCTGAGAGAAACAGAGACAGAGAGACAGAGTGTGAGTGGGGGAGAGGCAGAGAGAGAGAGAGGGAGACACAGAACCTGAAGCAGGCTTCAAGCTCTGAGCTGTCAGCACACAGAACCCGACATGGGGCTAGAACCCACAAGCTGCGAGATCATGACCTGAGGTGAAGTTGGACGCTTAACTGACTGAGCCACCCAGGTGGCACCCCACCAAATTCTCTTTTAAATATTTATTTTTAACAGAGAGAGAGGGAGGGAGAGGAAGACAGAGGGGGACAGAGGATCCCAAGTGGGCTCTTTGCTCACAACAGAGGGGCTCAAACTCACGAACCACGAGATCATGACCTGAGCCAAAGTTGGACACTTAACTGACTGAGCCACTCAGGCACCCCTCCAAACCCCAGACTGAATGGTGTTCTGGACTGGCCATTGGCTTTCAATTCATTCTCTGCCCTTCTCTACTCTGCTCTGTGAACTAGGATAGCAGTAGTGGGAAGGAGAGAGAATGGGTATACAATTGAGTAGTCAGCAGAGAAATCTGCTTGGCATTGTACAAAGATCATGCTTAATGGCTCTACATAGCTGTGACAAGAATCACTTTAGATAACCAATTGCAGGTCATAGGAGATGAGAAGAAAAATTGGTTTCAATACATTTAGAAAAAGTATGTATGAGGTCTAGAGGTTTGTTCCAACCACACAGCAGAGTTTTGCTGAGTTTTTAGATGGGAATGCCTCAATGGTAAGAACTGAGTCTTACGAATACTCATATCTCCAGCAACCATAATGAACTTTGCACACAGCAAGCAGCAAAAAATATTGACTAAGGTGGAGAATGAAACTTCATACTGTTTTCTATATGAAACGTAGAGATGTTTATTATAAGTGTTTATTAATTATACAGCTCTTTATAATAATGTTATGATAAACATATTATAACCTAAAATAAAAATATTTATTGAATGTTTACTATGTGCCAGGCAATATCCTAAGCCCTTTACATGAATTAGATCATTTTTTAAATTCTTTTTTTTTTTTTTACTTATTTTGAGAGAAAGAGCACTGTACTGTCAGCATGGAGCCTAATGCGGGACTTGCACTCATGAACCATGAGATCATGACTCGAGCCAAAATCAAGAGTCTGACACTTAAATGACTGAGCCACCCTGGAGCCTCCAAAGATTAGATCATTTAACTTTCATAATACTCCTATAAAATAGATACTATCATCATCCATTATTTATGGACAAGGAAACTGAGACAAAGAGCAGTTAAGTCACACAGCTAAGTCATTGGCAAGTCAGTATTTATACCTAAGCATTCTGGCTCTGGAGTTCTTCCAGAGTACATGAACAAACTATATACCTATTGCAGCTTAAATGTATATCAGATCAACTTCATAAGATATGCTAAACATGGCCTGGCTATTGCTAATAATTTTGAATCTCTTCAACACAAATTAAAATAATTCAGTGTGCTACACATAGTTGAAAAAAGCACAGTTATATAATTTCATTTATTCTTTCTTACCCTTCTTGGAAATGAATTGCATAGTGCTTTGTATCTGGCACAAAATAGGCCTTTAATATTTATTGAATTCAACCAAGCTAGTAAGTTTTCATTAGCTTTGTAGGAAAACATTTCAGAAGGCATTAAAAACAAATAAGCAAACAGAAGTAGTAAAATACATGGTCGATTTAAACATATATTATCATTATTGCCTCCTAGATACAAATTTTGGCTACCTTTGGGAAAATGATTCAATGGATATCTTTAAGACTACAATATAAAATGGCCACTAACTGCAGTAAAGCACATACTTACCTGGAATGCTTTCTTTGAAGGCTTCAGAGTGATTTCCAAATACACCATAGTATTTTTTTAAGTCTGTTTATTTATTTTGAGAGAGACAGAGACAGCGTGAATGGGGGTGGGGCAGAGGGAGAGGGAGAGAATCCCAAGCAGGCTCCACACCCCCAGCTGGGGAGCCTGATGCGGGGCTCAAACCCACAAACCATGAGATCACGACCTAAGCCAAAATCAACAGCTGGACGCTTAAAAGACTGAACCACCCAGGCACCCCAGTATTTTAATGAGCATAAAAGAGCTATATTCAATAATATTCTTTTCATATATACAGGAAGCTGGGGCCTGGACATTAAAACAAAAGTTCTGAGAAGATACCTTATAATGGCCATTGTATGAAGATGATTGAGAGACCTTGTTTTTTCAGGTTCTGTTTCTTGAAGGTAATAACAATCAAAACTGGCAAGGAGTAGAGTATCTTTGGTACATAAGTGGACAGATAAAATCCGATTGACCATTTCACATTTTCACAGCATTCTTTAGTTAGAATGCAAAAGGCCACTCATTCTAGAGATAGTAGTTTCCCAGCCTCCCAGATCAGGTACCCTATTGGAGGATGACCTGGCAACCTCAGAGGTGACTTGAAATGGCTGTACCATCAGGCATATGCTTTGGCACTACCTCACTTCCTTTTGTGAACCTCTCTGCTCACCTCTATTTGAGCCCTTTCCCTAAGCACCTAACTTACGCATCCTTTCAACTATATTTATTGAGGATATACCATATGATGGGGCTGCTTTTGACACTGGAGACAAACAATGAATGAGAAGTTGATACCATGCCCTCACAGAGCTTATATACATATACATACATTCATACATACATAAAGACAGGTCACACATTAAAAATATGTTAAGTTAGGGGCGCCTGGGTGGCTTAGTCGGTTAAGCATCCGACTTTCGCTTAGGTCATGATCTCACGGTTCATGGGTCAAGCCCTGCGTCGGGCTCTGTGCTGACTGCCAGCTCAGAGCCTGGAGCCTGCTTCGGATTCTGTGTCTCCCTCTCTCTCTGACCCTCCCCTGCTCGCGCTGTCTCTCTCTCTCTCCTAGAAATAAATAAAACATTAAAAAAATATGTTAAGTTATATAATTGTTGGATATTGATTCATACTGTGAAGAATATTACATGAAACAATGAGATAAAGTGGGAAAGGAAAAAAATCACCTGTTTGCTGGGAGCTGGTCTGGAACTTGGAGCTAGATGGAGGGGTTCTCTCATTGAATGGAACAATTTCATGGCACATCAACATGAGATAAGACCACTCTGGGATTGTGATGGAAACAATGACAACAAAATACTACTCTACGGTCGTGTCTAAGCACAAACAAAACCAAGTACACTGGGCAAACCCCTAAAATGACCAAACAGCCTGTTGCTCAGCTACTACAAGTGAATGCTGTTTCTTTACTAACTGCAGCTTCAGCCCTACTCTGCTCCTTCTGCCTCTAAGATAAAATTCGCTAAAACACACAATCCCAGAATGACTCCCATTTCCTAACAGCCCCCAATCCAGAGTAAATCCCATTTCCTTGATACAAGCCCAAGCCCTTAATATGCCCACTGCAGACTTTCTTCGAGATGTCCCCTGTTTTGCCAAGATGTACAATCTCGCTTGCTGGCAGGGGCATCTATAAACCCAACTTTGTTGGATTACAAAATGTTACTGTGGTCTTTGATTAATGGGCATCAATAAGAGGGAGAGGAAACAATTCTTTAGTTAGGATGGTCAGGAAGTCTTTGATAACGAGGTGTTGTTCTAAGAACTGAAAGGTAAGGGGAACAGTCATTTGAAGACTGGGGGAAGAACATTCCCATCAGAGGAAAAAACAGCTTGTGTTTTTAAACATTTTTAAATTTCAAGTACATCATCTCCTTTGAACACTGATTTTGGGGTGGGGGCAGCTAATCCTATTCTCATATTCTACTTCTAATCAAGAAAAGCGTTTGGGTGTGCCTGGGAGGCTCAGTAGGTTAAGCGTCTGACTTCAGCTCAGGTCATGATCTTGTGGTTTGTGAGTTTGAGGCCTGTGTTGGGCTCTGTGTTGACAGCTCAGAGCCTGGAGTCTGGTTTGGTTTCTATGTCTCCCTCTCTCTCTTGCCCCTGTGCCTCCACCCTTTACACTGTGTCTATCTCCCTCAAAAATAAATAAACATTGAAAAACAGGAGAAAAAAAAAAGAAAAGCTTTTGGAGAAAAAGAAATCTGAGATGTCACGTAAAGAGGTAAGAAGTAGAACATGGAGGCAGCGTGGGCTAAGGCAGCGTCAGTGTGCGTAATGCCGAGGAAGACTTAGCCCTGGGTTCACTCCTATTCCCACCTGGGACCCCGTTCTCTGTGGGCTCTATCTCAATCTTTCCAAGACTTTGACAAGCAATTAACAATAGAACTGGTAGCCATCCTTCCTAGAAATATGTTCTTTAAGACACTTCTTTAAAAGACAACAATCAAAAAGTCAGTTAATATTTTTGCCAAGGGGGAAATAAAATCCTTCTTAATACTAGACCAGCAATAGATATAATTGTAACCCTTCTGAACTACTATCGCCAGGAGGACATGAGATATAATGATGCTTAAAGGGGATAGTACTTATCAAAGAGTGGTCTAATAATGCTACTGCTCCAAGATTTTAAGGAGTTGGAAAGGTAGGGATTCCTTAGTCAAATTCTCTGTGAAAAGCTGAAACTATTATCCTCTCTTGGAGATTTATATTGCACATTAGAATATTAAGGGCTCTGAAAAATCTAACATAAAATTATCAGATGAAGTGTGTTTAGCACAGTGATGATAAACTTGATTGACCACGTAACACCTTCCCCCACCTTGACCGCTTAAGGGATTAATTTCTGTGGCTTACACATTTGTACATGCTGTTACTGGGAAATCAGCCACTGCCCTAGAGGTCTTTGAAGTGGTTGCACAATGTATCAGAAGACAGGGGTTCCTATCTCTGAAATGGGAGTGCTGACTTGGACTGGTACTGATAGATCAGCACAGCTCCACCGTGGATGAGCTCCCACACTGCAAACTATGCCTCACCTTTCCATTCCCTTCACATCTCCTGAAGTTGACACATGCCTGGCGCCACTAGCTTTTGGTGACTGTTTGCCAGCTAATCTTGCCGTGTTACTTATGGTGACATTATAGTATTCAAAGATTTCTTTCCTTCCTCAATTGCTAGCTAACCGTGACTCCATTTCCCTATTTCTTTGACAAAGCTTCTCCATAAGACTTGTATTTTAATATCTGGCATGTTAATCTTCCTTTGTATCTTGATCACTTTTCTTGGCCATATTTGGTCAAACAGTTGGCAGAACACAAATGAATGGCACAAGCAGAACCTGTAACCTTAGCATTCATTGGCCTGTAGTCTGCCACATCACCTTGTATTCACCGGGAATATAAGCATAGAGAAATAAAGGAGAGACTTATTATTAACAGTATGCCAAGAGGGGTTGTATTTTGTTTCTTAAATATTTTAAGGACATATTTTCCAAGAAAAAAAATTTCAGAACTAGGTATTACTGTAAGTCAATACTACATGGGCAGAATTCACCTGTGTTACAGTGTATCCCAAAGCACCTTGTGTTGGTCTCGGTACTGGAGAGGTAGACACCAAAATGAGGTTAAATGTGCAAGAAATTTATTGGGAGAAATACCTGCCAGAGAAAATAGGGAGGAAGCCTGAAGGGGCTCAGAAAGCCAACAAACTGATACAAATCTGACCCTGAGTGAATGAGGAAACGGAAGGAGGGGCAGAGGAAAGCTGTATGGCACTAATTCTAAGAAAAGCTCAGCAAGGCCTTCAGGGGAACCCCAGAGCCCAAGTTCCCCATCAGAGGAGGCTTGTCTCCTAAGAACAGGCCAGTTTGCGTTAACTCTGCTTTGCTGAGAGCAGCCCAGGAGAAGCACAGCCTCAGGGCAAATGGAGTAATGGATCCCAGAGCACAGGAGTTGAGGTCTTCAGTCAATTACTCTCCTTGCTCCTCAATATCTAAGAAACACTTCCTCATGGCTGTCACTCAAGATTCTCAAAATGTAACGTACATACAAATGACCCAAGAATCTCACTAAATGCAGTTTCAATAGGTCTGGGTGAGACCTAAGTTTCTGTATTTCTAACAAGTTCTCAGATGAAGTGATGCTGTTGGTCCACACACCTCACTTTGAGGAGCACAGTCCTAGAGAATGTTTGGAAGAGCCCTATTCAAACCATCTAAGTATGATTATGGAGAACCCTTCACAGGGTTAATTCCTAATCTGATGTGACAACCATCTCTCTCATAGTCAGATGTATACCCTTCCAGGTTGGGGTTGTTGGTTTTTTCCCTCCATTCACATAACTCATTCTCCTTGCATCTAATATCACAGTTGTCAATCTCATCTTGTCACACTGCTTGCAAAACCTGCTAATGATCATCTCTATATCTATACGGAATCATTTTTGGTACCATGGCATGGCATTGACCCTTTGTGATCTCAGTAACATCCTTTCTCACCTCCAATTATTCAATTTGGACAGTTTATGTTTCTTAATCTTTTTTTTTTTCCTAAGTAGGCTCCATGCCCAACGCAGAGCTTAATCTCCCAACCATGAGACAGTCATATGCTCTACCAACTGAACCAGCTAGGCACCTGTTTTTTAATCCAAAGCAAAAAATTTCAAGCATCTCCTATCAACCAGATTGCATATCTCAAGTCCATCCTGGTGTAGCCAGTCACCCCATCTTTCTTGGTGAGAAGTCCGTGGGATCTGGCCACATGCATCTCCACATGGTGACCTGAAGCCTTCTTCAGTTACCGCACTAACACCACGTAGCCAGACACATACTGTTAAACACATCTTCTCTCTTCCTTCGCTCTACTCCCTAGCCTCTTTGTATATCTTAATTCTATACACAGGGTTTATTGTCTAAAAGAGCAGTTTTCATACTTTTTATTTATTTTAAGCCATGGAATTCTTTCATCAAAGGAAGCTTAAATAAAATAAATTAGCTTGGTCTTCACTGGAAAAGTGGGACATAGAGAGGTAACCATGAACATTCCTTGTGTTACGGTGCCAAAACATCATCACAAAAGCTACGGGCAGCCAGTGAAGGATTTCAAGGAAGAAAAAAAGCCACGATCAGACACCAGCATTGTGAATGATTGCTCTGGCCAGTGTGGGGAGGTTAACTTTGAGAGAGTCCAGATGGAATCAGAAAGACAAGGTAGAAGGATACAAAGAACGTAAGGGATATAGGAATCAGAATCATCAGAACTTGTTGTTTGGGTGTGAAAGCAGTGAAAGACAGCAGTATGGCATGTCTCCCGGGCCTCATGCTTGGGCAATTAATTATCGACGCACATGTATAAGGGGCGCCAATTCCTGAACGGGGGAAGACAGGAGGACAAGAGGCTTAGGGAGAAAGGCACTGAGTTTGGGTTTGAACATACTGAGTTTGAGGGAGACATCCAGTAACCAACACTTTGGGTAAACTGAAGAATCTGGCTTAGAGACCCCTCTTGGATTCAAGTCTATGTTACTGTTTGAAGACCATTCTCAGCTTCTGCTTAGGCAACTGCTGAAAGTTCATATGAAGTAAAATCTTTTCAACTGAGCTGTCTATAAAAGTTTTGCTTTTTTTCCAAGGTGTTTTACGAAACAGGTTGTCTGCTACACTTACTACTTCAGTAACTATTTCTTTCCTTCTTTTCCAAAGTGCTCTTTGCATGTCTAAGTTTGAGGTTCTTTGTATCCAACACATACTTAAACATTCGGTGCAATAGGGAGGGTTTTATTCTGTTCCTTTTGGCAAAGAATCATTTTTGCTCAGAATCTGAGCTCAAAAGAAAAAGTAAAGGCTCTAGCTAAAAAGAAATGGGAATTACAGCTGACCTTTAAACAACATGGGAGTTAGGGACGCTGAACCCCTGTGCGGACAAAAATCCACACATAACTTGACATCCCCAAGACTTAACTACTAAGAGCCTCCTGTTGGCCAGAAGTCTTACCCAATAACATAAACAGTCAATTAACATATTTTGTATATGCATTACATACTGTAGTCTTACAGTAAAATAAGCTACGGAAAATATTAAGAAAATCATGAAAGAAAACAGTTACAGTATTGTACTGTATTTGTCCAAAAAAGTCCCATGTGTAAGTGGATCCCTGTAGTTCAAACCCATGTTGCCAAAGGGTCAACTGTAACAGAAAATCAGGGGTGTAATCTGTAGAAGGTAAAATAGACTGTGTTTCTATGATACATGGTAAGAAGAGAGGTACTATGTATAATAAACTGCACATAGTGTGCTTTGTTTATACTAAGTTGTGCTGGGCATTGCCTTCTGTTATTTAACACGGTAGTTTTCAAATCTGGGTTTAAAGTCTTTGAGGGGCCTCTGCGGGGGGTGGGAGGGTTGTTAGGTAATTTGGACTTCAGGCCCATCACCACTATTTCAGCCAGAACGACCTAATCAGTTTTACATAAGCTTTCATTGAAGGAAGGATTCTATGGGTTTTCTTTTTTCTTTTTAAAAATCTATTTATTTTGAGAGAGAGAGAGAGAGAGAGGACAAGCAGGGGAGCAGCAGAGAGAGAATCCCAACCAATGTGGGGTTCAAACTCACAAACCATGAGATCATGACCTAAGCCAAAATGAAGAGCCAGATGCTAACTGTCCAACTGAGCCACCCATGTGCCTTTATGGCCCTTTTTCTTAAAACCATGAAAACCACTATTTTATGCAATAGAAGCTGTAAGAAATGTGAAGAGGTCAATGAAGGAAGAGTTCGGAGTGAAGGAAGAAAGGAATTTAATAATAGATGGGCATCTAGGTAGCATGAGGGTATGAACTGCAGAATGTTTCAAGCAGACTGGAGATGCATGGTGGCCAAACCCCATAGCACTTCAAGGCAAATTCCTCACCTCGTAGAGAAATACCATGATAGACTGGCTAATCATGGGCTTTGGGGCCCAACATGGTTGGAAGGAGGGGCTAGAAACTGTTTTGGCTCAAGATGAAGAAAAACACACTGTCCAAACCAAATAATTAGAGGGAGGAAATGGGATTGACATTACCCATGGCTGAAGCCCTCTAAGCCCTCTCTTGGAGTAAAAATGAATGCACATCTGCAGATCTATGGAGACAGTCAGAAAGGGGTTCTGTGAGCCATGTGACAAGAGGAGGTTAACAGCTGTGATGTCAGAGGCAATGAACTGCATGAAGTTTCTTTTTTTTTTTTTTTTAATGTTTTATTTATTTCTAGGTGAGAGAGAGAGACAGCGTGAGCAGGGGAGGGTCAGAGAGAGAGGGAGTCATAGACTCTGAAACAGGCTCCAGGCTCTGAGCTGGCAGTCAGCACAGAGCCCGACGTGGCGCTCGAACCCACGAACCCCGAGATCATGACCTAAGCGAAAGTCGGACGCTCAATCGACTAGCCACCCAGGAGCCCCGGAACTGCATGAAGTTTCTTAAATGGGCCACAATTCTTCTGGCAACATTTTTCTCACCATCTGGAACAACTACCCTCCCCTTCTTCAGTTAGCTAACCTCTACCTGTTCTTCTGTAACTTAGCGCAAGCATTCTCTGGAAAAAAAGCCCAGTAAAATTTGAACGGATGGGGGCACCTGGAAGGCTCAGTTGGTGAAGTTTCTGGCTTCAGCTCAGGTCATGGTCTCTAGGTTCTTGGCTCGAGCCCCTTGTCAGGCTCTGTGCTGACAGCTCAGAGCCTGAAGCCTACTTGGGATTCATGTCTCCCACTCTATCTGCCTTTCTCCCTGCTCAAATTGTCTGTCTGTCTCTCTGTCTCTCTAAAAAAAAAAAAAAGGCTGGACAGTCTTTCTTTGTGCTACTAATACAACAGAATACAATTCTAGTCCATTTTAATCTTAATTTACTTTTGTTGCTCCACAACTTAGCTCCTTAAAGGCAATGGATTATGTCTGAAAATGCATCATCTTTAAAGCTTAGCACAAAAGCCTAACAAATACCTAACAAATAAATCCACAAGACTAAGATCTTCTTAAAGTAATCTAAACAGAATTCTTTACAAGTACTTAAGTGGTGCGCCCTCAACTCAGAGCTAAGTTTTATAGGGGAAATAAAACATGCCCATAATTAAGAAAGACAAAAGAGATGAAGGATGTAGTATTTTGAGGTTTTGTTTGTGTGTGTCAAGAGAGGACAAAATGCCTGTGGAATAGGATACTATGCGGCTTGATTACGATATCCATACAATTCACAACTAATGTATTGGAATGTAGGTGTCAGTGGGTGGGGTGAAGAAAAACTGAAGCAAATTGATTCAAAGTTTTTGGCTAATGAAACAATGCCCATTACACAGGCTGGCATAACTGATGTCTTGTACAAAAGGTACTTTTAGGCAAAATGTCCAAGAACGCTAAAACAATAACAAACACACAAAAACCCAAAAAGCTATCACAAAACCACAGCTGCGTGGGTAATTTTTCCTGCACGCTTTCAAAATGCCGCCTGCTCTCTCCTCTCGTTTTTGGAAAACCAAACACATCCTTAACAAGATTAGACAAAATACCTTAAAACACGTTTTTAAAAACCCAGAAAACAAAACAAACCCAAACCCTGCCTTGAAACGCAAAGACGAGTCTGGGCTGGGCACCGCGGTGGAGTTCCTCCCTGGGACGTGGCAGTAAACCCGACTCCCCAAAGTTTCCCGGGGACTTCGGGGACTACCGCGGCCGCAGTGGGCGACCTGAAGCCCCCAGCCCCGGCGTTTTCAGGACACGGAGCCCAGAAGCCCTCCAGGCGCCTCTCTCGCGGGACGGCTTCCCCGGAGGCCGCTAAGGGGCCGAGAGAACGCGGGCGTCAGGCCAGCGAGAGGAAGCCCGGGTGCCGAGACCCCTCGCATCACCTGGCCTGCAACCCGGAAGCAGATGCGGGCTGCGCAGCGCATCCCGCGTTGCGGTTCCGGGTCGGCCGCGCCGCAACCAGCGCTCCGCTCGCCGCCGCAGCGCCCCGCCCCCGCACTCCGGACCTGGGCAGGCGGCGGCCGCCCGGCTGCTCCCGGGGCCACATGGCTGAGGGGGACGCAGGGAGCGACCAGAGGCAGGTGAGGGCCCGGCGGGACGCGGACCTCCAGGCTCGGCTCGGCCTCGCCTCGCCGTCCCGGGCCTCCTCCGCCGAGAGGCCCTCTGTCCGGGGTCGCCCCCATTCCCGCCCGCGCCGTTTGCTGCACCGCGTTACATTTTCTTGGCGCTTGTTCTCCGCCGATCGCCCACCCGCCAGCCGCTCCCGGGCGTCGGCGGGCTCGGCCTGCCTACGACGGTGTCGTCGTCAACTATCAGCACGCGACAGAGCAGCTCCGGGCCGGCGACAGAAATCTGGGTTCTGCTTTCTGCCCTGTCGCCGCCGGGTCACCTTGGACAAGCCACTTATCTCCAGTTTCTGCCTTTGCAAAATGGGCAATGATAACACACCGTGGAATTCCTTGAGGGCCCGCTGGATCTTACCCTTGATAGTGAGCTTTCCCTAGTGCGTGGCTCACGTGGGCGCTCTTAAAAGCTTTTCCTCCTGGCCCGTGAGGCCAAAATGAGATGGTACAAGGTTGCATACTTTGCTTCCCCTTTTCACCTTTAGATCCTGTTATTTTTCCTTTTTAACCCCAAACCAAAGAGTAATTTCCGAAATGTGTTTAGGATTTGATTACCGAATAAATAAATAAACAACCACCCAGCCCTGTCCCTTAATCCTAAAGACACAAAGGAGATGTTAAGTAGGACTGTATGACTATATATAGCAAGGATACTGGGGAGTGGGAGTGAGGATGACCTCCTAAGAAAAGGTGAAGCAGAGAATATATAGTCATCTTTCCACTTGTAAATCCTGCTGTAGGGTATTGGAGAGCGTATATATCTTGGCTCACTCATGGCCAAAAACCGGGTAATGTCGCTGGAGGCTGATCCCAGCCCTTGGAGCAGTGTCTGGCAACCACTTACAGAGTAGAAGGGGTGACCCACTGCTAAGACCTTTTGTAATGTTCCTTCAGGGATCCTTTATAAAGGCTAGTCATGTTAAATGCAAATACTTTATAAGGGAGGAAGGAAAACTCCGGCTTTTAGGGCATGTCTATTCATTGACTTTTTTTTCCCTCCTGTCAACTTTCTTACAGAATGAGGAAATTGAAGCAATGGCAGCTATCTATGGCGAGGAATGGTGTGTCATTGATGACTGTGCCAAAATATTTTGTATTAGAATTAGCGACGATATAGATGACCCCAAGTGGACACTTTGCTTGCAGGTATTTTCTCTATAGGAATTTTCCAGTTGACAACAATGACTCTACATGATTGACTAATACTGTATTCCTCTAAATGACTATTATGTGACTTCTAAATTGTCTTTGTTGTTGGCTTTTGTTAACAATTGAGTATCTAAGCACCTGGGTAATGAAATCTCTGATCATGCTAAAGACACACTTTAATTGAGAGTCTTAATCTTTCCTGTCCCAGTTATTTAAATTAGGTATTCTTAATGTACCTTTGACAGACTTGAGTTTCACTTCCTTTCATGTTCTATCCATTTAATAGAGGGTTTAAACCTTGAAGGATGGCTAGACCTTTAAGAGGAAGAATAGGTTAGTAATTTAAAAGGGGTTATAAAGCAGACATTTATTTATTTATTAACTGAGAATCACTGTGGTTAAGATAAATAAATGAGAAGATCAGAATGGCTTTCTGTATTAATGCTTATTCTTTGGTGACTGCTTCTGTTTTCAACATAAAAGTTTTTGTCAAATGTTTGTTTTTATAATAATACTGATTTGGGAATAAATGTGTATGGCTCTCTGTAAAGCGTTAGCTATTTAATGGGTTTAACAGTAATTTAATAGAATTTTTTTGAGTGTTTCTTCCGAAAAGTACCTGGAACATGCTATAGTGCCACTATATTCACTTGACGTTAGAGTAGAATGCCCCATTTCAGTTTTCTTTTCTTTTCATCTTTGTCTTCCCCACCCTTAGTTCCTAATTTTCATTCTTACATACTTTCTCTTTAAATAGTGTGCTCCTTAAAAAATTGGCATCATCATTAACAACATATTTAAAGTGTAAGTATAAATATGAGGAGGCATTTCTCTCCTGAGATTGAACAAAATGATGGTTTTGTTTTTTAGTGTGGCAAGTAAGAAATTTGTCCAGTGACTAGCTTTATCAATATCGTTATTTTTGAGCCATGATGAAGTATACACATTTGTTTTTAAACTGCTTTACAGGTGATGCTACCAAATGAGTACCCAGGGACAGCTCCACCTATTTATCAACTGAAGTAAGCTATGTTTCTACATTTCTATTCTTATAAAAAGATCATACTTATTAAAGATTATTTCTCTATACTGTGCATTGCGTTTATATAAAATACCTTTCTTAGGAAAAAGTATAGAAACTAAGAACACCTTTTGGGGGCACCTGGGTGGCTCAGTTGGTTAAGCTTCCAACTCTTGATTTTGGCTCAGGTCATGATCCCACAGTTCCTAGGTTCAGGTGCCACATCAGGCTCTGTGCTGATAGTGCAGAGCGTGCTTGGGAATATCTATCTCTCTCCCTCTCCCTCTCCCTCTCTCCCTCTCTCCCTCTCTCCCTTCCTCCCTTCCCTCCCTCCCCTCCCTCCCCCACTCCCCCACTCCCCCCACTCATGGTTGCATGTGTTTTCTTTCTCTCTCAAAATAAATAAGCTTTTTTTTTCAACATTTATTCATTTTTGAGAGAGAGAGAGACAGGAGTGTGAGCAAGGGAGAGGCAGAGAGAAAGAGAGACACAGAATCTGGAGCAGGCTCCAGGCTCTGAGCTGTCAGCACAGAGCCTGATGCAAAGCTCAAACTCAGAAACCGTGAAATCATGACCTGAGCCAAAGTCGGTCACTTAACCCACTGAGCCACTCGAGCACCCCTTTTTTAAAGTTTATTTATTTTGGGGTGCCTGGTGGCTCAGTCAGTTAAGCATCCAACTTCAGTTCAGGTCATGATCTTGTGGTTCACGGGTTTGCGTCCCACATCAGGCTCTGGCTGACAGCTCAGAGCCTGGAGACTGCTTTGGACTCTGTGTCTCCCTCTCTGCCCCTCCCCTGCTCACTCTCTCTCTCTCTCTCAAAAATTTATTTTTAATAAAATAAGTACTTAGAAAGAACACATTTTGGACTTGGTATGGAGCATTTAAATAAAAAAATTACATTATATAAAAACACATTGCAGAATGTACTTAGTGTTCACTGAGAGAATCACAGGGTTCATAGGGATAAAATAGCTAGTGAGTTTTATGTAGAGATAGAGAGGGAAATCTTTCTCTTTAGACAACCTGAAAGTCTAGAGTTTCTCCTGACCTAGCCATAGTTCCTTGACATGCCTCTGCCTAAGGACCAGCTCTGGTCCTCTGGGAATTACCCATGCTTGGTACTTCTGGTACTTCTCCCTGCACCTTTTTGTTCTTAGAAGCTGCAGCTTAATCTTAGTGAGTCATGACCTGTTGATTGCAAATGATCTTTGATCAGCTTTACCCACTTGACCTCCTAAGACGTATAAACTTGTGTGAAGAGAAGTCTGTTAAATTGCCATTATTAAAATTTTCACCTACCAGTGGGATAACATTTTGTATGTGTTTTATTTATTTATTTATTTATCTTTATGTTTTATTTATTTGTGAGAGAGAGAGACAGTGTGCAGTGGAGGGTCAGAGAGAAAGGTAGACACAGAATCTGGAACAGGCTCCAGGCTCCTAAATAGTGTCAGCAGAGAGCCCTATGCAGGGCTCGAACCCACAAACCATGAAATCATGACTTGAGCCAAAGTCGGACGCTTAACCGACTGGGCCACCCAGGTGCCCCTATTTTGTATGTGTTTTATAGCAGCAATAAAATTTGCTGACAGTTAATGGTTCCGTTATTTTTAATTTTTTTTTATTGAAAATGATAGAATTTTAGAATGCCTATAAACATAAATGCCTTTTTCAGGAAAAGTTGATATGTATTTTTGCAGTCATGTGGCAAATTTGTTAAATTTGTTTAAATTTATTTGTTAAAGTTGTTTTTGAGACACTATTTAGAAAAAAATTGGCAACTCCTGACAGTGTCGCAAATATTGTGAATCTGGAAGTTTGGATTTTTGGACTTGTTCTGCCACTCATGAAAACCTGGACGAGTTCATGATACCCTGTGAACTCACCTCTGGTTTTTAAACCATATTTTAATTGAATAATATTAAGATTGTCTCCATCATAGTTTCCTGGGATTTCCTGGGAGGACACAGTGAGTTAATGCCAATGAAATCATTTTGGAACTGTATAGATTTGTACAACATAACATTTTAATGAAAGTAGATAATTTTTAAAAGTTAACTAAAATAATTTGTAATTTAATCAGTAATTTCTGTTTGAGATATAAACACAATCCTTGAATAGTCTTCTTCACTGTGTTTTATTTAATCTTAGTGCTCCTTGGCTTAAAGGGCAAGAACGTGCAGATTTATCGAATAGCCTTGAGGAAATATATATGTAAGTAACAAGTGATTTTAAAAAATTCTACTTGTGATCTTATTATGGGCTTTTGTTGGAACCGATATGATAAGGCCTTTTCTAAACCTTTTGGTAAGCTCCCTTTCTATTAACAAAAAGGATGCATTTGAAGAGTCTTTGCAAGAATGGTTATATAATTTTATATATACATTTTATATGATTTCTACTTAGATAAAAAAAAAATACAGTAATAATTCAGACTAATAGCTATGAAAATACCAGATTGTCAAAATAAATTCAGAGATACTGCTCTCTTTTTGATATTTTCACAGGCTATGTTGAATGAAAATGGTTACAGCAGAATCTTCTATTAGGTCATAAGACTGAGAGTCTGTCGATACACTGTAGTTTTCATTCTCTCATTCAAGAAATACTAGATGACAGGCACTGTACTAGGTCATAGGTACCCATAGCAAAAACAGAAATGGTCCCTGTTTTCATGGCATTTAGAACTTACTGGTAGGAGAGGTATTCCTCATGACATTGTAAAATGAATGTAAAACTGCAGCTCTGATAACTGCTGTAAAAGAAAGATATTAACGTGCAGTACTAAATGAGTTTGAAACAAGATTTGACCTAGTCTAGGAAGTCAAGGATGGCTTATTTGACTGCAGAGCTGAGTTAACTGAAGTGAGGATGACTAGCGAACTGCACTACGTGTGCAAAGGCTCTATGTCGAGGAGCTTATCAAGACAGAAAGTTGGTGGTATGAAGTGGGAAGAGAAAGGAGGGGAGAGGAGGGAGGTTGGTGGGACAATGACCTGGTGGGGTAGGCAGTGGAGGTCATGCACAGTCTTGGAGGCCACGTGAAGGATTGTTGTCTTGGAGGCCACGTGAAAGATTGTTGTCTTTGTCCTAAGACCCGTGGGAATCGGAGGTTTTCACTGATGACGTGATAAGAGTCTGACTTTAAAAACACCGTTCCGTTTCTGTGCGGAGAACTGATCGGAAGGGAGCAAGGGTAGATGCGTTAGGAGGCTAACGCAGTAGTCCAGAGAAGATCACTGTGACTTGGATTCATTTTAGTAAGATATATTAACTTAGTCAAATAATGTTTTAGAATCAGTTTCACTATAATCCAGGAACTAGTAAGGATTGTCTTAGATGTTGTAGGTGACCACATTGGGTACAGTGTATCTGGGGTCTTGGCCGGGTTCCTTTTCCCCGTAAAATACTTAATTAAAATATGGTAAGTCTTTATGGAACTGATTCTGTTCATTCCTTTCTAGAGAAGTGTGGTCTTCCTTGAGTCCCAGGTTTACACTTGACCCTGGAAGTAACCAAGAATGGGACATATCAATAAAGGATGATCTCATTTAGAGATTCCTCAGCATATAAGTATTATTTATTTCCTCAAGTGTTTTCTAAGAACTTTCTCTACTGGTCATTCCAACTTTTATGTCCCCAACAAACTTTTCCTGTAATCCTTTATTTATGCTTATTTACCAATTTGTCTTCTTTCTTAGAGTAGGATAAATATCCTGCATATTTGTTCACCAGTGATAATTGTAATTATACATCCGATGGTCATTTTTAAAGTTCTTATCTTACTTGACATCTGTAACTTATGCTGGTGTTGAAGTTCCTCTTTCTTGAAAACCTTCCCATATTTGGATTCTATCATACTAATCATGTTGAGTTAGATTTTTGTCCTACCTATGCACGATGTCTGTACTCAGAAATGGCTTCCCATCTGCTGTTTTTCTAAGCAAAAAGCCTCCTTTTACTAAGAGATTCCCTCCCATAGGACACAATTTGCTGTTCTCCCTAACTGGTTCAGTTGAGCTACTTGAGAATTAGGAAAAGTCCGATATTATAAAGTAGTTTGTTCTAAAGATAGAATTGTGATTTATACTGTCTTGCTTATTAAAAAGAGCTTGAAAAATCCTATTCCAATGGTATTTTCACACAGGTGGTCTGAGTACAAATAAACATCCTCTTTAAAAGTTCTGTTCTTTAAAAGTTCAGGGGCACCTGGTGGCTTTGTCGGTTAAGCATCTGACTTCGACTCAGGTCATGATATCGCAGTTTGTGGATTCGAGCCCCGCATCCGGTTCTGTGCTGACAGCTCAGAGGCTGGAGCCTGTTGCAGATTTTGTCTCCCTCTCTCTCTGCCCTTCCCTTGCTCTCACTCTGTCTCTCTCGGTCTCAAAAACAAATAAACATTAAAAAAATAAAAAAGTTTTGTGACAGCCTAAAGGCTGTTAAATATTAAAATATTTCTCCATAAATCCAGCAGGGGGCAGCAAATTGAAAAATATTATTAGTTTTGAAAATTAGTAAATGTATGAATATAGTTTTTAATGTTTATAGTTTATATTCTAAATATCGTAACACTATCAAGATTTTCACATAAGCATCATTTTGCATGTAAAATTTGATTTTTGCCTTGACAGGAAGGTAAGCCATGGTTTGTTCCCTTTTAGGTAGGAAAGTAGGAAGTCAGAAAACTAACAAGTTTTTCCCGTAAGCGTTTATTGAGTATCTCCTATATGCTGGTACTTTGTTAGGAGTTTGGAATTTAAAAATAAAGATAAATGTGCGGGGCGCCTGGGTGGCTTAGTCGGTTAAGCGTCCGACTTTCGCTTAGGTCATGATCTCGCGGTTTGTGGGTTCGAGCCCCGCGTCGGGCTCTGTGCTGACTGCCAGCTCAGAGCCTGGAGCCTGTTTCAGTCTGTGACTCCCTCTCTCCTGCTCACTCTGTCTCTCTCTCTCTCCTAGAAATAAATAAAACATTAAAAAAAAATTTTTTTAAAAGGAAAGATAAATGTGTACCAGTACGATATAATGATGTAATTACTGAGAGGTTTAGATCAAGTGCCATCGTAGCATTTTTTAAAGAGGTTTTAGCAACAAACTACCTCTGGGTGTGTGGGTGAAGTTGTAAAGGAGGGTTCCATTGTGAAGGAGACCTTGGAGCATGGTGTTTGCCAGGTAATCAGATGGGGAGAGGTTTTCTGGTAGAAGGAACTCTAAGAGCAAAATCATGTAGGTGTGAAGCAATCTGGCGTCTTCAGAGTTTAGCAAATAGTTTAAGATGGCAGATATATAAATTAGGTAGGGATAAGAAGAAAGAACTTGTAAGTTGGGAAGGAAGTTCAGACATTCTGGTGTAGACTCTAAGTGTTTTACACAGAGGAGTGATGTAATCGGATTTATATGGCAGTGTAAGAGATGGATGGGCTGTGAAGAGTTTGAGGGAAGGGACACCATAGGAAGAGCAGTCAGTAACTCTTGAGGGAGATGGTGGAGGCCTTTTTAGGAAGACAACAAGAATGTGGGTGGAGAAGAATCGTCAGTTAAAGAAATACTTAAGAATATAGACTGGGGCATCTGGATGGCTCAGTCGGTTAAGCGTCCAACTCTTGGTTTTGGCTCAGGTCATTCTCTCATGGTTCAAGAGTTCGAGCCCCATGTTCGTCTCTACACTAGCGGCATGGAGCCTGCTTGGGATTCATTCTGTCTCTCTTTCTCCCTCTCTTTCTCTCCCTCTCTCTCAAAATATATAAATAAACTTTTTTGAAAAAAGAATATTCACTAGGATTTGGTGATTAGTTAGATGTAGATTAATTTGCTTATTATACCTTATTTTTGATGAAATATTTTGTATATGAATATTTTAAATCTATGAAAATAATTATATTTAAAAAGCAAATGACAGATTTAAAAAGACCTAGAACATAATAAATTATGTTGTTTAAGAATAGAGGAAAGGGGGGGCGCCTGGGTGGCTTAGTCGGTTAAGCGTCCGACTTTCGCTTAGGTCATGATCTCGCGGTTAGTGGGTTCGGGCCCCGCGTCGGGCTCTGTGCTGACTGCCAGCTCAGAGCCTGGAGCCTATTTCAGAGTCTGTGACTCCTCTCTCTCTGACCCTCCCCTGCTCGCGGTGCTCTAAAAATTAAAAAAAAAAAAAAAAAAGAATAGAGGAAAGGGATTAACATTTTTTTTTGTAGTACAGGTTTTTTCCCACCATCTGGAAGTGGAGCATTCCTATTAAACCTCTCAAATGCCAGAATGGCATAAAGAAAGAGTATCCCCGACTTTCTGAATGTTTAAGTTATACCGCTTGACTTTATGAAAGACCTACGTTCGGTACAGTAATGGCAGTTCTCATAGAAGTGAAAATCCTCTTCAGCTTTCTTTTGGTTTGTGAAAATAGCCAGTGTAGGTCTTTTGTAAAAGTGCAATGGCAAAACACAAACTTTTGGAAAATGGAGGAATATCAGTATTTAAATTTATGATGGTTCATTTTAACAATATTTAATTTAAAATCCAAGAAAATGATTTTAATTTCCCACAGCTCCTCACATTTTGATTTGTCATGGGGTCTTAGATTTGAAAGTTGAGAGGTGAGGCTTACAAGGTAGAAATTGCCACAAAGCGAAATCAGTGAGGAAGACATTGTTCAAGACTATTTTAGAAGGGAGAGAGGCTAGAACTCAGTCTGAACTGAACTTCCAGAAAAAAAGTGGAATTTTTTGTGTTTTTAATTCCAGTGAATTAACATACAGTGTTATATTAGTTTCACATATAAAATCTCATGATTCAACAGTTGCATCCATTACCTGGTGCTCATCATGACAAGTGCCTTCCTTAATCCCCATCACCTTTTCACCCATCTCCCACCCACCTCCCCTCTGGTAATCATCTGCTTATTCTCTGTAGTTGAGTCTCTTTCTTGATTTCTCTCTCTCTCTCTCTCTCTCTGCCTCCGTGTTTTGTTTCTTAAACTCCACAGATGAGTGAAATCATATGGCATTTGTCTTTCTCTGACTGCCTTATTTCACTTAGTATAATACTTTCATCCTTTTTTCTATGGCTGTATAAAATTCCATTATATATATTTATATATGTCACATCTTCTTTATCCATTCGTCAATGGATGGACACTTGGGTTGCTTCCATATCCTGCTGTTGTAAATAATGCTGCTGTGAACATAGGGGTGCATGTATCGCTTTGAATTAGTGTTTTTGTACTTTTTGGGTAAATACCTAGTAGTGCAATTGCTGGATGGTAGGATAGTTCTATTTTTAACTTTTTGAGGAGCCTCCATACTGTTTTCCACAGTGGCTGTGCCAATGCAAGGCAAATAGACACAGGAAGGAGGACTCTCAGCTTTTGTCTGTTTTTGTTTGTTTTTGATTCTGTGAGAGATTTCATTATGGCAACGCAAAAGTTTTAAAACCACCAAATCCTAGTGGATAGTTAAAATCTTGGAACAAGGAGAAAACACAGTTTCTTCTTACAAGAGAAAACATAAATGCTGCCATAATAACAACAAATAAAACAAACAGAAAACACCATGAGTGGTAGAATTGGAGGTTCCAAGGGAAAGAGTAATTTTCATTTTCCTTAGGAAATTGTTAACACCCACTACAGCTTCCCTATGCTGGATTTCAGTAAGTTTTGTTAAATGCTAGGGAAGAAGGAAGCATTCAGTAACTGATGTTGGGCAGAAGTGCTGTTGTACAATTTTCTGCAGGAAGCCATGGGCCAGAGGAGAGGAGATTTGGAGTTAAGGTTTAATTTCTTCTTTGTTATTTGGAAAAGTTACTTATTATTTGTGAAAATTCTTCCAAGGTGTTTTCACAACCCTCCAACAGCTCTGAATGTGAATGTATATTCGCAGGATGATTTTCCTGCCTCAGAGGGTGGCTTAAGGATTAAGTGAAGTAGCAAAGTGTTTTTTGTATGTCTTCTATATAGTAGGTGTTCAGTAAACATTAGATACAGGTATTACTATTTTTGGTGCTGTGAAGAATTCAACAGAATGAGATTAGGAGATGGAGAGAAATACATACAAAAACATAAGTTTGTAAGGATAATGATCACAAACACCGATAAAAGGGACCCACTTCTCTCATTGACTACCATATTCCCAGGGCAGCACCTAGAGCATAGTGTAGAGATGAAGCCCTTGAAGTTATGTTGAGTGAACTAACATAGGTTCATGTGAAAAGAAACTGCTTCTGTAAAGTAAGAGGACCTGCCTCAAGTCTCTGTTTTATTGATGAAGAAACAGACTCAGAGTTCAAGTGGCTTACTTGCTTAAGGTCATAGCTGCATGATTGGAGAGCAAAATGCAGTGGGCAAGCTGGGCTTTAGAGGAAGTCTACATTTACACTCTGTCCCTGGGCTTTTTCACTGCTTCTAAGACTGTCTTGAACGAGTTAATTGATCTGTCTAGGTCTGTTTTCTCATTTGTACATTGGGGAAATAATACTTCATTAGATAATTGTGAGCATTTAATGTCTTGACACATATAATGAACATTGGGCTTTGTATATACTCAATCCATCATACCTTTCTGTGTCTATATCTCTAAATCTTTTATTGAGAAGAGAGGATAGAAGAGAGTCGGAATTGTTTAAAAGAAATTCAAGCCACATTCTCAAATTTTTAAAACCTTCGCAGTTGATTTTGCCTCTCTCTAAGAGTCTTAGACACCGGTGACCAGAACACAGGGGAGATTGTTTAGTGCTAAGGAGTTATGGGTGAGATGGGCAAAATTTGAGGATACAGAATTATTTGAAAACAATATTGTTTTCTTCTGTTTGCTTGTTCTGCAAGTTTCCTTTGGTAGGTACTGGTGAGTAGTGATGAGTGAAGAGAGATAGTGGTTTTGAGGGGGACTTTCAGAGGAAGGAGCTAAAGTGTTGTTAGGAAGTAATATGGTGATTGTTTTAATACACGAACAGACATTTATGTAAAGTTAGTATCATTCCCTAAAGAGTAGACCCTGAACCTTCATTTTATTGCTGTTGTCATCATTTGACATAACTCTATGGACACAAACCATGACACGTTCTTTTTCTCAGTGACCTTTGAGATGGATTTAATTTATCTGAAACAGTCAGACATTATTTGGAACCAAAATGAGTCAATTTGGGCAACAGAATATTTTGTCAAAAACAAAATGCTAATATAAAGTTGTTACATGAATTGTCCTTTAAGTCTTTTAAATTTGTTCTCTGAGGGAGTACCTCTGGTGCTTTGAATTCTTCTTTGCTGAAATAATTATACCAAATAAGTGGTTTGAAATTGTTCAAAAAGCTTAAAAAAGCAAGCAGTGACATCAGTACTGAAACTGTATGTGCTGGCAGAAACTAAATCACATTTACATCTGTCTACTTCATCTAGTTCAAGTCAGAATTTTCCTTTACCCTCTTTGGTTGCAGCTTTTCTCTTATTTTAAGTAAGCATTGTTAATCTGGAGCCTGTTGGAGTTGTTAATATTGATATGAACATCTGTGTTAAGTACTTACCTAATAGATGTTAGGAAATCGCATGTTCTTATAAATTATTTTTTAAAAGGCATAGCTAGATTGCATATAATTTCTTGGATTGTAAATATGTTTATATTTTCTTGAATTTGAGAAGGAATTTTTTTTAATAACCAATTCTTCTTAATTTTGTGTAGACAGAATATTGGTGAAAGTATTCTTTACCTATGGGTGGAGAAAATAAGAGATGTTCTAATACAAAAATCTCAGATGACAGAACCAGGTAGGATTGACAAATATTATTAATGCTATTTTACCTTAGTTGTAATTAGATTTCCATGTAGATATTCTAAATGAAATTTTTAATGAAAACCTATGTTCTGTTTTATGGTTCATATGTAATAAAATACAAGTTTCTCTGGAAAAGTTAATTTACTCATGTAGTTATGGTTATTTCTTTCTATATGATTTTAGCCTCTTTGGCTTTATATTATACTGTTACAGAACATGAGTTAAAGAACATGGGTCTAAAATTTCTGCTTTCTTTGACTATTAAGATAATAGGAACTGTGTAACATTCTTCATGAATTATTGGAGTGCATAAGTTAAACGTCAGCTTCAAATGAGTAAAGTATTTATAGAAAAAGAACTCTGGAAAACACACCAACTGATAGTTAGGATATAAACATTTACTTTGAAAACTGCTTTTTAAATTGAGATATAATTCACATACCATAATTCTTTCTCCTTTAAAAATGTGTAATATAGTGGTTTTGGTATATTCAAAATTGTACAGTTGTCACCACTATCTAATTTCAGGACATTTGAAAAGCAATATATTTCTTCATTATTCTTTGGTTCAACCATTTTGTGACAATGTGGAAATTTCTAATATTTCATTGTTACCACTGTAGAATTGTTTTCAATCTGGTAAAGAGATTTTTAAAAAACCAACAATGATTTATTTACTAACATTTTAGAAGATTATTTATAATGAACCAATTGTTTAGGACTCAGCAAAATCATTATACATTTAAAATTGATGGTATTAACTTTTTCAGAGCATTTTACTGTTTTCCTGTAGAAGCTAAACGTTTTTACTGCTTCCATTAACATCTGAGATAAATGGTATGAAGATATTCTCTCCATGTGACAATCTTTTTTGAATTATTTTCCTAACTTTTATGATTCATGTTCTGATTTTGTAGCATTTCAGGGCATTGATAGGAAATTAGTGTCAAAAGAAACTTGATTTTGCCAATCTACCATTCTGGAGTGTGAGATAATTGCAAAATGGAATGTATACCAGTAAAAATTTAGGACTCCAGAAAATTTGGAATCACTCAAGTCTCAGGAGATTTTTTAAATTATAGATCTTAAAAATAGGATATTTTCTCCATTTATATCTATAATATAGTTTAGCCACTCTTCAAATCTTAATGTTACTGATTTTTGTTTATAATTTATAGTTATACTTTTTAGAAATTTTTTTGGTATTTTTTACCAAAAATTGTTCTTGTAGACTTCATACTAAAATGGAAGGATTTGTAATTCTTAAGAACTAATGAGGCTACAAGTTAGTGATCAAGATACCTCATGAGAATTTTCCACTCTACCCACTTGACAAGTAACTTAGTTTGATTTTACTGTTAATCTTCAGTACAAATTTATTACTTCATAGTTTTCTTCTACTATAGAAGTGCTAAAATTTGAAGTAATTATATACACAAAAATTTTTACAATTCTGAACTAATTTTAGACTTACAGAGAATTTGCAAAATAGTACAATGAACTCTTTTATATCCTTCACTCTGTTTCCCTTAGTAAAATCCTACTTAATCACAGTATAATTACCAAGATTAAAGTAACATTGGTATAATATTAACCAAACTAAAGATTTGAATTTCACGGATTTTTTCCACTAATGTCTTTTCTGCTGTTATAAGGATGCTGTCGAAGATTCCATTGCGTTGAGCTGTTATTTCTCCTTACTCTCTTCTAGCCTGTAAATAATTTTTCAGTCTTTCCTTGACTTTTATGACCTCTTATGACCTGACACTTTTGAAGAGCACTGTATTTTGTAGAATGTCCCTCAGTTTGAGTCTGTCCATTGTTTTCTCATGATTGGAGCAAAATAGGCATTTTGGCAAGAATACCACAAAAATTATATTGTTTCCTTCATAGCGTATGTATCAAGGAACTCATGGTATCTGTATGCTTTATTATTATGTTTACCTTGATCCTTTGGGTAAGGTGGTATCTGTCAGGTATCTCCACTGTCAAGTTACAGTATTAATCAAGGCTCTCCAGAGAACCAGTTGGGTGTGAGTGAGTGAGTGAGTGAGTGAGTGAGTGAGTGAGTGTGTGTGTGTGTGTGTGTGTTTATAAAGACAAGGAGGGGGGAAGAGAGGGAGGGATACAGAAGAAAGGAAGAAGAGGTTAGGAAGAAAAGGAGAGAGATCAATTTAAGGAATTGGCTGATGAGATTGTGGAGGCTGGCAAGTCCACCCTCTGCAAGGTACTTTGGTGGGCTGGAGACCTTGGGAAGAACCGATGTTGGAGCTCAGTCCAAGGCTAGCTGGCTGCTCGAATAATTCCCTCTTCCTTTGATGAGGCTAGTCCCTTTTCTATTAACACCTTAACTGGATGTAGCTCTCTCACACTGTGAAGAGCAATCTGCTTTACTTAAGTCAGTAACTGATTTGAATATGAATTTCATCCAAGAAATACCTTTAGAGAAACATCTAGAATAGTGTTTAGTCAAATAAATACCTGGATACCGTGGACTAGCCAAGTTGACATAGAAACTTAACCTCACAATTCCCTTTGTAGTTGATAAGTACCTTGAGGGAAATGCTTTGAGGCTATGCTAATATCCTGTTCCTCCTTAAACTTTCACACACTAATTTTAATATCTATTAGTGTGTCTTGTCAACAGTATTTATTACTGTGGTGTTTGCACAATGATGATTCTCATTTCCTTCTTTCCTTCTTCATTGATTTGGAATTCTTTTGTGAGGAAGAGATGCCTCTTATCCCTGTTTATTTTTCTGATTATTTATTTTTATCAGAATGAACTCTTGTATATTATTTTATTCCATGGGTTAAAATTCTATACTTAGACTATCATATTTTGTTGCTCAGGTTATTCCAGGTTTGACCTTGAGGAGCTCCTTCAGGTAGACTCCTGTATTCGTTTTGTAAGCTCAACCCTCCTTTTTTTCTTTTTTTTGAGCATTTCTTTGCTCTCTGGAGTCATAAGATATTCCAGGCTCATCTTTTATTTTCCTTGCTTCAACCTTGGAATCCACTACTTCTCATAAGAGTCCTGGTTTCTTCTAGTGAAGAATGGTGTTTAGAGATGAAGACCAACCACTTATTAAGTGCAATTCCTTACTGTCCTTCCAAGTTCACTTGTAATGTCTCATATCCACATAGGCCCTGAAATCAAGAAGAAAACTGAAGAGGAAGATGTAGAATGTGAAGAAGACCTCATTTTAGCATGTCAACCGGAAACTCCTGTTAAAGCATTGGATTTTGAGATTAGTGAAAATCAAACAGGTATGTTACCAACTAGATTCTTTTGAGGCATGTGGGATGGCAGTATGTTACCAACTAATTTCTTTTGAGGCACGTAGGATATTTCTGAAATGGTATAGAAATGTAGTAAACTCTTATATGTTAAGAAATAGTTATTAATTTGCAGAGAATTGAGCGTTTCTTTTTCCTGCCTGCTGGCCATTTTGATGTTTGCTTGGTCTATCAGAATAAGGAGGAAAAAACAGAAATTTCTCCCTCCCCCCCACTGTTTGTGTGTGTGTGTGTGTGACTTTCTAGCGTTTTGAGTTAATGATAGGAGAAACTGAAACTAAGAAAAACTCTGTTAATGTTTTCAATTCACATCCTGTTTTTATATTTCTATTTTGAAATCCTCAGCTGTCTCCTGATGTCTCAGTTAAATTTCAGTCTGTGTTCATAAATATAAATACAATAACTGAAAGTGCAGCCACTGAACTCAAGCTAGTAAAATGCCTTTAAGATCTTAGTTTTTGCTTAAGCAGATTTGTTCCATAATCAAGGAGTATTCAGCTTATGAATAGGTCAATGTGATAAATCAACCCTATGTTGCTATTGGAAAATATCTTCTATTTTAGTATCTTAAAATTTTGAACAGTAGTGTCAGTTTTCTCAAGGGTTTTACAAAAACATAGTAGACCAGAGGGAACATTCATTCTCTTAGAAGGTAAAGAGTTTCCTATACATTATACAATAGCTTTTAAACAATGCTGTGGAGATTTTTAAAAGTTCTTGTGCAGTGTTTCAGGACTAGGAAGGGGGGTAAACAGGAAGAGAAAGGGTGGGGAGAAGACCCAGGATTCCCATCCCTGCCTCCATCTCACATTTTATTCATGTATATACTTGTATATTTGGCACAAGATTTCTTTCAGGAAACAGGGTCCATTATTAAAAGAAAAAGAGTAAAACTAAATAGTATCCAGTTCATGTTGACCTTACTACTGTCCTGGTACAGTGGTAACAGTTCGTTCAAGAAGAGGGCACCCTCAAGAGGAAGGCAAAACATCCTGCGTAAACCTGGTTTCTTGCCCTAGCCCCCGCCACTCACCAGTACGAGAAGTTTTGACAAGTTGTTTAAAGCTGTATAGAAATATTTTCACACATGTTAGTTGAAGTAGTTAATCAGTTGTAAGGCTAGCTGACTTGGTAAGATTCAACAGATCAGTGAATAGAAATAGGAAACAATTTTAATTCTTTTTCCTGAATAACTTGAGACCCTTAAATGAGGCAGATGTAGCAGCCAGGATGGTTGGTAAATTTCTCAGCAGAGTTAAGGGCAAATTAGTGGTTCTTAAACTTGTTTAAGAGGCAGAATAACTGGAAATCATACTTCGTGGAATACCAACTTGATGTATCATTGATCGATTCAATCCTATGAAGTAGGAATGGTTTTATTAGCAGAAAATGTTACATTACAGCTACATAAAATAAAGTCATAGGTTTCCTAACCCAGAAGTCTATCAACAGAATGGATAAATAAATTGTGGTATATTAACAGCTGATAATCTTTTTGGTCTTAGGACCCTTTTGTACTCTTAAACCTTAGTTATTATACCGATTTATACTACTGTAACATCGCAGGATTTGAGTCCCAACGTAACTGGGTGACCTTGACAGGTGAAAGTCATTTGTAAGTCAAGTAGTTTCATCTTTTTTACATCTGGAAACTTTTTACTTAAAATTAAAACTTAATTTTAATAGACAACTGTTAAGCGCAGTTTGGGTTGATTTGCCATATAATTCACATCTCTTTCCCAACTCCCTTCCCCACCTTCTGCCCATACCATTGTCAATTTTTCATTATTCAGTTGTAAGAATTTTAAAATGAAAAGTAATATAATTCTTTAAATTTCTAGAAATAGAAGAATTACCTCCAATTGATCATGGCATTCCTATTACAGACCGAAGAAGTACTTTTCAGGCACACTTGGCTCCAGTAGTTTGTCCTAAACAGGTAGTTACTGTGTCCAGTTCACTTTGATGTTTTTTTACCAAAGAAATTCAAATAAATGGTTTTCCTATGATGTTTGTTATTATGTTTTAATTTTCATGTAAGATAAAAATTATTTATTCATTTTCCTGCCCCCAAATCATGGAAGATTTGTTTCTGTTTGTCACTGCTTTCAAAATTGTAACTAATTAGGCCTTAACCCTCTAATGGATTTTTAAATAAGAAAAGCCCGTTGTGTGGAAAATCATGATCCTTAATAGCTTGTTAAAAAAATTATTTGTCCTGTTGTGTGGGAGTTCTGCAAAACCGAGTCCACTCCACTGATGCCCACGGAAGGGGACAGTGGACAGACTGGCTGAGCAGAGTCTGACCGGATCCTTTTCCCTCCTGCGTCTTGACCTTAAGTGACCTGATTCCCACTCAAGGGTATTAAATGGGAGAATTTTCAGTCACAAACTGTAACTACTTAGAAAGTTAAATCAGCAACAAAAAAAGTCTCATTAATTTTGCATAGGTTTGAATCCTTAGTCTTTTTTTTTTTCCTTTGGTCTCTACAGCTCTTCTCCTCTAAGCTCCTCTGAAGCCCCGACCTACAGGGTACAATTCTTTGTACCAGGCTGCACTTTCACTTGCTTCTGCATTGACTTGTGGTCAAGATAACAGCTTTTGGTGCAGGCTTCTGGCTCTCTCTGCGATTTGTCCTTGGCCTTTGCCGATAATCTTGTTGCCAGGGTCCTCCTTAGACATTCTGTGCTGAATCTCTTCATCCCAGATCCTCTTTCTTTTTCTGATTACAGTCACTTGGACTTAGAGGATCATAATTGTGAGAGCTAAAATAAATCTTAAAGATCAATGTGTGCTTTCTTTTGTAGATCAGGAGTCTGAAAACCTGAAAGATTAAAAAATGGTAAACACAAGATAGCATAGTTTCTGGTTCAAATTGATCTCCCTGGCTGCAGCTCAGTCTTCCCTACCTGCAATATTTCTTCCCTACTCTTTGCCAGTTCCTTTCTGAAAGATCTGGCCTTGTGTCCCTGCCCCCCATCTCTGCTTGTTTCCGTTGTATACAAGGGGAAACCTAAACTCTTCTACAGGGCCCTTTGTGATATGACCCTAGCTTTATCATTCCTGATACATTTTCTTTCATCTTATTCCTTCTCTAAATAGTTTCTACATAAAACTATTGGTCCCTTCCAGAACCTTTCTCTTTTATGTGCCTGCTGGGGTTACCAGATAAAATACAGGATGCCTGGTTCAATTGGAATTTCAGATAAATGTCATTATATGGGACATACTACTAATAAAAAATTATTTGTGGTTTATCTGAAATTCCAACTTAACTGAGCATCCTTTATGTTTTATTTGCTAAATCTGATAGATTTGCACATTCAGTTTCCTCTGAATGGAATGGCTTCTTCTTGCTGCACCCCTTTCTTCCTTTTTGATGCAAAAGAGATTGCCACTTATCTTTCAAGATCTGGCTCTTGTTACCTCCTCTATAAACTGTATAGGACTCCATGAGAGAGCTTTGGTCTTACGACGTTTGAAACATAACCAAACTGTTGCACCTGTCACTTAGATATATATGTGTGGTAAATTTTTAGAGTTCATTTTTTAAAATGGTCATATTTACATTTAAAATTCTTTACAGGGTGGAAAATTTCACCTATACAAGTACCTTAGACATGGTTGGTGCTCAAATATTTGTTGATATGTGGCACTCAAAAATATCAGGTCTGGAGGCCAGCCTGACCACTCTCCATCAGCACTGTGTCCCACTTCAGCTCAAACTATAAGGCCCAATAAAGCCTTGCCTCTGCTTTTGAAGAATGAAAAATATATCAGGCCTGTAATTTTTTTATACCAATTGAGAGTATCAGTTTCTGCCTCTAAAATGAGGAGGAAACTTTAGAAAATGGCTTTTTCAGAGTGTAGTAGATTCTTTAAATGAGGCGAAAACCTTTAGAAATGGCTTTTTCAGTGATTTTTGAATCACTATTTCAGTACAACAGTTTATATCAATATGCTTTAAGATATTTTTCTAGCATTTATTTATGGAATAAATAAAAAGTATACATTAGTTTACTTATGTTACTGCTGTTTTTAAGGTGAAAATGGTTCTTGCCAAATTGTATGAGAATAAGAAAATAGCTAGTGCCACCCACAACATCTATGCGTACCGGTGAGTGATCCTAATTTTAGGAATGTTCAATTTGTAAAAAATGGGGGAAACTGATGCATGATTTTTAAAATAACAACTATCATGTGAAGTTTTTTTCATTATAAAAGTAATAATCATATGTAGAGTATTTGGAAGCTGCAGAAAATGAAAAAAAGGAATTAAAGGGAAAATCAACCTTTTTCTGCCATTAAATGTAGCTGATAATAGTTGGATATATTTTTATAATATATTGACACATTTTCCTTCTGTCTTCTATGCAGCGTTTATTTTTTCAGTGCATTACTGTAGTACGCAGTTTCTTAATTTAACAAAACCATGTTAACTAACTAGAATTTTAATAAAAACTTGACACAATTTAACAAGAGCATTTTTCCATGTTGTTATAATTGCTTTTTAGACATTATTGTAATGGCTGTGTGCTATTTCTTTAAGGCTGTATACCATAATTAGCCATTTTCTTTTCGTTCTACTTTTTCATATTTTTTACTATTATAAAAAATATTCCTATGAACATCTTTCTATACATCTACATTATTTACTTGGGATAGGTTCTGGTTACTTGAGATTGTTTTTTGAAATGAAATGGGGATGTAATTAAAAAAGAAGAAAGAATAGATTCCTAGAAGCAGAATCATCACAAAGTATGAACATTTTTGAAACTCTTGATACATAGTGCCAAATTTTTTCCCAAATTTTTCTTTTAAGCCAATGCATGCTTTCATTAGTAGGGAATTAAGTGTGCTTCGATTGCTGTATTCCTTTTAGTTTTGAATACTAAGGTTTTATACAAATGTTTGGTGAAGCGTTAGTAAACAGAGGAATGGTATGTTTCTAAATATGTAAATTAGCTGAACATAGTTTGGGACTGAAATGAATCAGAATATAAACATAGATATTTAGGGCAAATTTAAAGTGTGATTGAGAATATTGGTAAAATGTAGGCTATCTGAAAAATCAGAAAACTAAAAAAAAAATCCATCACTTTGGATAGGTGAGTTTTTAATATTACTAAGTCACATTTCTTTAAGCGCCAAAATTTACAAAAAACTATTTGTTATATGATTCCCTACGTACTGGAGTATCACTGGACAGGATTTTGATGTTTTCTTTATGAGTTAGGGTCATCAATATAAAAACAGGGGATTAGACTGTGCTTGCTCTTGGTGATTCGAATATGATGTAAAAAGCATTAATTGTCATCCATTCATCCCATGTGTTTATTGAGTGCCTGCTCTGTGCCAAATATGAAAGTTAATTCTGATTATTTCAGCAACTCTGCCCCTGCAGAAAAGTTAGCTTTTTCAAGATCACAGAGTTGTTAAGTGGTAGATCTGAATTTGATAAACTGATTTTTTTCTATTTTATTCCCACATGGCTGTGCGACTGCACCTTCAAGAATCAGTCGGGGGCGCCTGGGTAACTCAGTCAGTTAAGAGTCCGACTTCAGCTCAGGTCATGATCTCACGGTTTGTGGGTTCAAGCCCCGCATCAGGCTCTGTGCTGACAGCCAGCTGAGAGCCTGGAGCCTGTTTCAGATTCTGTGTCTCCCTCTCTCTCTGACCCTCCCCTGCTCACGCTGTCTCTCTCTCTCTCTCACAAATAAATAAAAACATTAAAAAAAAAAAAATCAGTCGCTGGATATAACGTTGATCTTAAGTTATCAAAAAGTTAGATGATATGCCAGATATTCTATTTCAGGCCCCAGAGTTTTGGGGGGGCCCAGAATTTTTAAGTATCTGGAAGTATTTTTTTAGTTTTGCAAATTAGTAGGTGATCGGACCAGTTGTCACTTCTCACAGAATTAAGCACGGCTACATGCAGCAGCCCCTCCACCTTATTTCTTTATGTGATAACTGACACTTGGGAATGAAAGGGCTTAGCTTGTCAGAATTATGTGTCACCTAAGACTAAACAGGTACAAAGTGGAGGCTACAATGTAGCCCTACATTATTATTCTAAATACTAACTTTCTAGATAAATTAGTAAAAATACCATGTTTTATCTCAGATATTAATAATTAACCAGGGGAAAAATCATAGAAAAAGCTTATAATTCTTAGAATGGAGAGGATAGAGAAATGTTTGGTGGCTAGAATAAGATATGAGGGAAATATAAAATATTAATTTATGTTGATTCTATCACCTCCATCTTTTTTATATACTCTTTGTCTCTTTCACTAGCTCTAAGGCTCTTTGAAGACTGAAGTATGCCACGTATTTCTTTATATCATTTCATGGTGCTTACATGCTTCTCAACAGTCTATTCTCAATAAATGTTTTTCAATGACTACTCTCTGTAATCTTACAGCTTCAAGATTTATGAAGTGCCAGATGTATAAACTCACTTTCCCTTAATGGTACCATTTCTGCTTTAAGGGAGGAGCCCTTGATTCCTAGCTTTCCCAAATATGAAAAAATGAAATGTACTGGATGACAAATCAGAAGAAATGTATCTAACATACAGTTCAAGAATTTTTTTTTTTAACAAATACGCCAATTTTGGAAGTAAATTGATTGTAACAAGTATGTAGGTGTAACTTTTAAGTGCAATATTTTGGGGTTCCAAAGTATAACACTGTTATATGTATTTGTAGAATATATTGTGAGGATAAGCAGACCTTCTTACAGGACTGTGAGGATGATGGGGAGACAGCAGCTGGCGGGCGTCTTCTCCATCTCATGGAGGTAAGTGTAAGTTAAACCCTGTTAATTCTGCTCTCTGAGCCATTAAAATTCTTCAATGAAATGGTGTTCCATTTAGGAATAAGTATATCAGTTAGGCTATATAACATGAGATCTACTTGGGTTAATCAGTAGTTAATTTTTAAACATTGAGAGAAACTTTTAAGCACTTGATATGGGACAGAAAGCACAAGGTTAATAACAAGAGCTGTGCTTGGAATGTCTGGCAGTTGTAAACGATAGAAGATTGTCTTCAGCTGTAGGAAAGCATCTCCCTTTTGCTTTTCAACAATGTCCTCCCTGTATTTTCTTTGTTTTATCTTTGTGCATCTCTTGTAAGTTGGGTATAATTAGACCATTTGGATAGACCCAGGATATTGCTTTTTCATTAAGTTGTCCATCTCATCACCTTATGTTCTAAGATATTTTCTTACCTGTCTTTCGAGATTTCTGTTGATTTAAAAAAATTTTTTAGCAATCATGTATTTAAGTTTTAACAGTTCTTTCTTCTTGGGGCATCTGACTTGCTCAGTCAAAAAAGTATATGACTCTTGATCTTGGGGTTATGAGTTTGGGCCCTTTTTTATAATGTATTCTTTTGGCTTTATGAATGCAGTTTCTCTAAGTATAGTAATTAGAGGGTTTTTTTTTTTTTATATATATATGTTTTCCCCCTTAAGTTTTTCCTGGTCCATTTTAGTTTACCTTTTCCTTTCTCTTTCATGCTGCTGGATTTTCTTCATCTGTATGGTGATCATTGATTATCTATTAATTTTCAGGAATGAATTGTTTTTGGGGTTTTTTGTTTCTTTTGGTTGTTTTTTGTTTGTTTGTTTTGTTTTTCCCTAAGGTAGTTGCTGTAGTTTCTTGTGTTACCATATGTGGAGGTTTGTTTTCTAACCAGGTCATTTCCACGATAGGAACTCTGTGTGTGGTCAGGCCTCTAGACTGGTGGGCTTCATGTTAAAAGCAGCATTTGACAGATATCCAGCTGAGGAAGACCTTGCTGGTAGGCACCAGCAATTACCCATGCAGCTCCAGTTCTTTCCAGTGTTTTGTTCAGAAGCATGTTTTGGTTGTTGTGTGGCCTAGAGGCAAAAGGCTGCTTGAACTGAACTGTTCTGTTTGAATTCATGAAGAACTGAACCCTACCTGCATGATTTCCCCTTCACTCTTCCCAGTTGCCCCACAATTTGGAATTCGAGGACACTGTGAAGCACAGTGTTTGATTTCTAAATTCTTTGTCGCCTGAATGTGAGGAATCTCACTCTGCTCACTTGGGTGGTTCTGCTATTCAAGCCATAGGGCAGTTTTATGTGCAGTTTTGTATACGGGCTATTTCGTTCTCATTTAGAACTGGAATTTGTACATGTCTGTGTCTATATCTCATTATGCTTCTGAAAATAACAGATTCTGAATGTGAGAAATGTCATGGTGGTTGTATCACGCTGGTATGGAGGAATCTTACTAGGACCAGATCGCTTTAAACATATCAACAACTGTGCCAGAAACATACTGGTGGAGAGGAACTATACAAGTTCACCGGTGAGTGCTTACTGATCCTGTATAGAATTTCTAACCATTGCCTAGGAAAGTCAAAACAAAACACAAAAAATCCCAGAAAATTAAGAATGAATCATCAGAGTGTTTGTGGTACACTGGGAGGATCTTTGGACTAGGAAATTGTAGACTTCAGTTCTAGTCAAAACAGCGTGACTGGCCAGTAAGTTGTGTACCCCTGGGCAGATCACTCCCTCTCTTTGAGCCTTAATTTCATAGATTCATACAGAGTTTTATAAAAGCCTTAAAGACCAATTAATCTTCACTCCCTAAAATTGAGGCCAGGAGAGGTTGTATGGCTGGTGCTATGAGCTAGATGGTCTTTAAACATAATATAAAATTCTGATATTCTCTGTTAGCGTCAGAGCCCCTTCCCTCTTCCCCAGCATGCATCTGGATACCTGCCCTTACATTTTGAATTTTTTTCTATTTCGTAGTTTATAAGCATGTTTATTTTATTTCGTTTTCTACCTTAACTTTGGAAAGTGGACAATAGATCAAATAGATTCAGACACAAATCTCTTAGATGAGTGAGTGTTTTCCTTGACTATCCTTGATTATTTTTGAAATCTTAAAATAGACTATAAGTGAAAGTGTCCTGTAAAACAGAAAGATGATATACGTGGAAGTATTATGTCTTCACTGTTCTATTCTGTATGATTAGACTTAGGTTCCTAAGCCAGTATCTTCATATAAACAATGAGATACTATACTGACTTATGTCTTTTTTAGGAGGAGTCATCTAAGGCTTTGGGAAAAAACAAAAAAGTAAGAAAAGACAAGAAGAGGAGTGAACACTAATCCTTAAAATTATACAACAGGTTGATTTGCCTGTATTATACACAAATTCCACAGTCATCAAGGAATACTGTGCAGAGAGGATCCTGGGCTGTCAAGTCAGCCAATCCATTGTGGACACCAGCGTTCTCTTTTCTTCTTTGGTTTTATCGGCTGCCAAAAATAGAGGACTTGTGATATATTCATGTGTATTTCAGGCTGGTTCAGAAGAATTAATTTGAACTTAATTGCCACTTCATCTAATTTTAGGAAGGTAGCAGTTGCCCAGGGTAGTACCTGAATTAACTGTCCATTTCAGTACATGTCAAGTGCCTTTGTTAGGTGAGGAAGAAATGTCTCGAGAGGAGTATAAATACCTGATAACTTGTCATCGGGATTCTCATAATGTTAAATGAATATTGCCTTTTACTGCTCTTTATGGCTTATTGGAATAGGAGCTCATTGCAGATTGATCTTGGAGAGTTTCTTCTTGTGATTTTGGTTCATAGGAAGTCACCTTGCATTTTATAGTATTCATCCTTGAGTAATGATTAGGTGAAAATCCAAGAGTTTTCCCATCTGCAGTTATGTGCCAAAGCGATAATTCATCTGACATATTTGTTAGCATAAGTGTTATGCTTTCATTTCTGTCGCAAACTGGTGATTGTGAAATTTCAAAATGTGGTTTTTTGGCTTTTGCTTTTTGTTTAATTCCTGTGATGCAAAGCAGTAGATATAGAGTGTCCGTAGTCTCCTCTTGCCCCTGAAACGTGTTAGTGTGATATTCTGGTTTGGGTTTTTTTTCACATCCCAGAAGTACCTTTCTTGTGATCTTCATCGAGGAATTAGGAGTACTCTAGAAGCTCTGCTGCAGATAATGGGGCCTTTCTAGAAGGATGTAGGTGGGTAAACAACACTGGTATTGGGCCGGAGCACGTCCCTGCATAGGTATGTAGGTATGCTCTGGCCATCTTTCTCAACTCCGTGACTTTGTGGAGAAAAGGAACAAACATTTTGGTTGGGCAAACAAAGAAAATCTGTCTTCTTGTCCATTCTTATCAGATCTTCCTTTATATCAATGTTTTATGTTCCTTTCATCTGCAAGTTATGACGTTTAACTCTAGACAATACATTTATCTTTGAGATCTAACAGTAAGTCATTAACTGTTCCCCTTTAGATATGATTGCAACGAATTATTGAGAGTTATTAATTGATTGCAGATTTGCCTGAAATTCTCTTCCAAAGGAAGGGAACAGAAGTTAGGAGGCAACTTGGAATGATGCTTGCATCTTAGAAAGCATCACAGAAAAGCAGACACAGACAGCCTTTTCTGTTCTCTTGATGTCTTACCTTTAAAAGATCCAACAATCTTATTTGGTATTTTTAATAAAAACTGAGTAAATAGTTTTCCACTAGGATGGATTCTGAGAAATAAAATCCAAGTCATATTTGTTATAAATATGTCTAATGTTGCCAGTGATCAAGAGACATCAGAGGATGTGCTATGTATATTTAGAACACCTAGGTCAGGTCCCAGGAAAAGTATGTCCTGTGTTTTTAACTGTTAAATCAAGAAGCTGAAGAACATTAATTAACACTAAAATAATTTCACTATTTAGGCACGTTCTAACCTGTGAACAAAGATATAAAACAGGAAGAATTCGGTGCTGCAGAAAAATTGAGTTAATTTTTCTGTAACACCAAATATGAATTTCTTTCTTGTGGTTTCATCTCAGTTGGTTAGGTCTTTATAGAAAACCTTTGTATCTGTGATCTCATTTTCCCTTATTAAAAAAAAATCTTATTATTGCTCCTGTCTATAAAATTATTAATCATATTTTCCTGACTAAAAAACCTAATCTCCTTTGCCTAAAATCAGCTAGCTGGGAAGGAGAGATCCCAAAGTGTCTGATTCTAGAATCTGAGTCATTTACACTCAACTAGTATGGACCCCTAACTAGTGAGAACATCTTTTTCTCTATTTAAAATTTCTCTCTGTTAGAAGATTTTCAGATTCTCCAAACAATAGTTTTCTATAGCCAGATCTGTGCTGTGGCGTATTTTATAGTATATTGTATTAGTTAAAAATGTTCTCCATATGCCAGTTATGTAAGAGCAAGTAGCATCTACTTTTTACATGAGAAAAGCAGTTTGATTTGGAGGTACATATCATGAAACAGTCTATTTGGAAAGAGTTCTATCAAGCCAATCACATTCAAGAAATAATGTCTTGAAGCAGATACTGTTTGGAGGGCAGGTGAAATTTACTGGGAAAATTGTATAGTCACCTCTAATTCTACTCTCTAGAGATAATCATTATTAACATTTGCTATGTACATCCTTCTATTTTTTTCCTATGCATGATTTTGTATATATGGCTATTTTTCTTTCCATAAAAATGGTATTAAATTGTATATACTGTTTTGTACCCTGCATATTTCATATAGAAGTATATTGTTAACATTTTCCCATGTCAATAAATATTCTTCTATGGCTTAATTTCTATGGCTACATTGTATTCTATCTCCTGGGTATATCATAAGGTATTAACTAGTCCCTGTATCTTTCCAATTTTTAAGTTCATTCAAATTTTTCACTTAAATATTTATGAAAAACTAAATCATTGTGTGCAGATTTTTTGGTATTTATCTCTGATTATCAAGAAAAATTCCTAGAAATAGAATTTCTTGGTCAAACATTTACACATTCTAATAGCTTGATTGGTTTAGCCAAATTACTCTCTAGGGAAGATTTATTGGTTATGTATACCACTATTAGCATTGTGTTAGAAGATTCTTAAGATACCAAAGATACAAGACAGTAGGGATTCTGGTAGAAAAAACTACCAATATCTTTTTAAAAACTGATCATTTTTGTTTTGAAATAATTATGGATTCACTAAAAGTTGTAAAAATACTCTCCTCTCCCTACTAATAACACCTTATATAACTATAGTATACTTATCAAAACCAAGAAATACATTCTGGATGCAAGTTCTTTGTCAGGTATGTAATTTGCAAATAATCTCCCATTAGATTGCTTGTCTTTTCATTCTCTTGACAGTGTTTTTCAGATTAAAAGTAATTTTATTGAGATATAATTGACTTTTTTTTGTAATCAAGTTTTGGGTGTTATGTCTAAAGACTTTGCCTAACTCCAGGTCATGAAGATTTTCTTCTGTTCTCTTTTGAAAGTTTTAGAGGTGTGTGTTTGTTTTTTTTTTTTGTTTTGTTTTTCATTTAGATCTATTATCCATTTTTAGTTAATTTTTGAATAAGGTAAGAGATTTTATTTGCAGTTATTTCCATATGGATATCCAGTTATGGAAGTGACTGATTTTTTATTTTTTATTTATTTAAAAAAAATTTTTTTAACGTTTTTTATTTATTTCTGAGAAAGAGAGACAGCATGAGCAAGGCAGGGGCAGAGAGAGGGAGACACAGAATCTGAAATAGGCTCCAGGCTCCGAGCTAGCTGTCAGCACAGAGCCTGACGTGGGGCTCAAACCCATGAACTGTGAGATCATGACCTGAACCAAAGTCAGCTACCCAACCGACTGAGCCACCCAGGAGCCCCTGGAAGTGACTGATTTTTTAAATAAAACTTCTTAATGATAAGTTTTCCTAAAATGGAGTCATAGCACTTCGGTTCAAAGAAAGGACACTGCCAGCACCGCAGAATCCCTGTGCGTCTCATCCCACATTAGCTGCTCTGCCCCTCTGCCACCTCACCACCTCCCTGACTTCTGACATCAGAGGTTAACTTGCTCTGTTTTGACTCTGACATAAAGTGGAATCATACAGTATGTACCCTTGCTTGGACTCCTTTTGTTCCAACATCTTTTTGAGATTCATCTGATTCTCGTATGTAGCAGTTATTTTATTCTTACCACTGTATAATGTTCCATTTAGTGAACATGACAGTTTATCAATTCTATTTATGAATATTTGGGTCTCCAGTCTGAGGTTCTTCTAATTAGTGCTGTTAACGAATATTCTTGTACATGGTTTTTAGTCAACACACGTACACATTTCTAAAGCATATATACCTAGAAGTGGATTTGCTGAGTTAGGATCTGCATACGTAGACCTTTAGATACACAGCCCCAAGGTGTGCTGGTAAATTTTCTGACTGTCTCTGGGGAAGTTGCTCGTTAATAATGTTTGCCAATTCCTGTGGTGTATCTACTCCCGCACTGTCCAATTCCAAGCTACCAACGTGACATCCAGCTGCTGGCACACTTCCTGAAAATGCAGCAGTCACTTCTTTGTGAGCTCCAGCACACATCCCTCACATTCCTAAGCAGTTTTCCAAAGCAGGTAAACCAACTTACACTCCTACCAGTAGTGAACGAAGTTCTAGTTGCTGCACATCCACATTTGGTATTACCTGACTTTCAATTTAATTATGTTGTGGGGTGCATAGTGCCTTCAGTTTGTGGTCTTAATTTGTATTCCCCTGATGACTAATGAAATTGAACACCTTTGGTTACTATAATTTATACCTGAAATGACTGAATAATCTTAAATGACACATTTCCCTCCTTCCAGCAGTGGAAATATTGGGGCTTCTTACAAAGGTGGTTTGGGTACAGAGAAGTCAGTTTACAGTTTCGCATATCTGAGCATCTTGTCTGTAAATTTCAGTACTTCTTCACTGCCCCACTGGTATATTCTCTGTGAATTTATCAGAGAGCTTAATCTTGTTTGCTCTTAGATTCCTACTTTGCAAACATGTAGATTATGTTTCTTCCCTGTCTGGGATATTATGGATATTAAATGAGATGCCTTCCACAGTGATAAGCATCTAATAAAGCCATTAAATAAGTATTATCTTTTCCTCACTATGGGAGAACTGCCCTCTTATTTACAGTAAGCTATTGCTGAGGATTTTAACAGTACCGAGAATTTTACCTTGACATTGAACTTATAAAGTTTATGCTCCCTTAAGGAGGCAATGTAGTATAGCAGCGTTGAGATGGCTCTCTGGAGCCTGTCAAGTTTGAATCTTATGTATGCTTTTTGCTAGCCTTGCAGGCTTCAGCAAGTTGTCTAATTTCTCTGCATTCAGTTTTGTAAAGTTTATAAAGAGCTAATCAGGCCAGGGGCAGATAGTAAAAGACTAGTTAGGGACTCGCAATAGACAACACTGAATCTAGTCAAGTATAGATCAAGGGTTGACAAACTTTTTTGGTAAATAACCAAATACTATATATGTTTTGCGAGCCAAGTCTGAATAGCTACTCCATGTTATCATAGTGTGAAAGCAGACAACACCCACACCAATAAAACTATCGATGGATATTGAAATTTGAGTTTTATGTAATTTTCACGCGTTGTGGAATATTTTTCTCTTGATTTTTTTTAACTGTGTAAACATGTGTAAAGGAAACACTCTTCTGTGTGTCTCCTTTACTCTCAAAAACTATTCCTAGAATACTTCACTTCTGACACTAGATGTGTAGGTTTTCCACACATCAAGTAGTAACCCAGCAACACCAGCTTGGTGTCCTACAATTCAGTTTCAGTTCTGACACTGTCTGCCTAGAAATAGCCTCAGATCCCACAGGTTAAGGGCTCAGTCTCAGAAGACTGCCCTCCACCCCTCACCCAACCAACTTCATATGCCAAGTCCAGGCTGTCCCTTGTGCTTTTATAACTCAGAGATTCCCAAGATCCTCTCTTGTGGTTGGATTAATTTGTTAGAGTGGCTCGCGGAATTCAGGAAGACATTTTATTTACTAGATTACTGGTTTATTAAAAAAAGATACAGGGCTACCTGGGTGGATCAGTCAGTTAAGCTGCTGACTTCAGCTCGGGTCATGATCTCACTGTTCATGGTTTCAAGCCCCGCGTCGAGCTCTGTGCTGACAGCTCAGAACCTGGACCCTGCTTCAGATTCTGTGCCTCCCTGTCTCTCTGCCCCTCCCCTGCTTGCACTCTGTTTCTCTCTCTCAAAAATAAGTAAATATTTAAAAAAATTTTTTTTTAAGATAGGACTCAAACACCCTGATGGGAGAGATGCTTAGGCAAAGTAGGGAAGAAGGGACCCAGGGCTTCTGTGCCCTATCTGGAGCATCCCACCCTTCTTGTACGTCCCCGTTCACCCTGGAAGCTCTCCAAGCTGTCTTTTGAGCTCATAGGAGGCCCCATTTCATAGACACGATTAATTATATCATTGGTCCCTGGCAATTGATTCAGCCTCTAGCCATCACCTCACCTCGCCCCAGGAGTCAGAGGTGGGACACCAAAAATGACACCATTTTAATCACATGTTTAGTTTCCTGGGAGACCAGTGACCTCTATCCCTCTCCCCCCCACCCCCAGGACTTTCCAAAAGTCCCCTCATCACTTAAACTCAGGTGTGGTTGAAAGAGTCTTGTTAAGAATAACCAGACACTTCTTTTACCTTTTTGGCTCTGGAGCTATTTCAAGAACCAAGGACAAAAGACCAAATGCTATAACAAAGATGCTTTTATCACTTAGGAAATTCCTAGAGTTTTAGGACTTCTGGGCCAGAAATAGGGATAAAGACCAAATATATACTCGTAATTATAAACTGTAATATCACAACATGTAAAAATCATTCTTAGCTCAGGGACCAAACTATAGTCTGTGGGCGATGCTTTGCCAACCCCCTGGTGTAGACCAGCTAAAAAAAGAAATAAAGGCAAGTCAAAAATTATAATGCTTACAGATAGGATTTTGGTTTCTGAATGTAGGGAAGAGTTTTTTTGTTTTGTTTTTTGTTTTTTCATTTAGCCCCAGTTTTGAGTTATATACTGTTTAGGGTCATGATAAAGTTATTCCTAGATCAGGACCCACCATATGGGGGCTGCCCCAGTAGCATGACCCAGGTCATAAATCTAAACATAGGTCTGCCAGCACTTACGGGAAATGCCTGTCAAGAAAACCCAACTTCTGTCAATCATAATCCTCCAACACAGCTTTAGCTAGCTTTCCCTACTCTAAAAAGTAGGAGCCACTAGCCTTATAAGGAATCTGACTCCTAACCAATCATGCCCTGTTTCTGCCTTACCTCTCCTAAGGTCCTATAAAACTCTCTTGTCCAAAATCTCTCGGGAAGAATACTCTACTGGTTGTGAGGCACTGTACTCCCCAAATCTGCAGGTGGTTCTCCTTTGAATAAAGGACATCAAACTCATTACCAAATTGTATTGTCATTTGACAGGCAAGAGAGAAAGCACACCTATGTGTTTGTAATCAAGGAGAATTAGATTTGCAGGTCAGAGTTGGATTTAAGTTTTGGTTCCATGCCTTGGACATGGAAGCCCTCTTGGACAAATTACTTAAATTCTTTGAGGTTTATTTTTCTCATCTGTAAATTGGGGCTAATAATCCTTCCTCATAGGACTTTTGGAAGGTTGAATGAAATGAGATCGTGTATGAAGTGCCACTAAAGTTTCACACAAAGGGGGAACTTAATAGATGTTTCTTGTAAAAGCAGTGAAATCAGATTGATCTGAAATCAGTAAGATAATGGCGCTGAAGGGTAGCAGAATATGCCCCCCAAATATGCCTCTTTGGCATAAGGATTTGTTTGAGCTAATTATTTCAAGAAACTGCAGACATAGAAGAAATTGTGAAAACTGAGTAAAAGTTACCATTTTGTAATGGAAATCTACATTTATAAAGGAAATTTACATTAGAAAGGGGGCCTGTACCAGGAAGAGAGCTATTACTATATACACCTTTTTCACCTGAGTCTTATCTGCCTGTCTGCCTTGCAAAGGGCAACCTTTGCTTACCCATCATTTCCTCCTCCCACCTTCCCGTAAATTACCTCCTCTCCCCTCACCCGGCAACATCTGTTTTTTTTTTGTCTTTAGCTGAAAATGGTATTTAAGATAGTGGCTTGGATCATCTCAGGAGTTTTACTTATTTTTCCTGGGTATCTCCCATGAATACATGAGGCATACATGTTAATAAACTTCTGCTTGTTTTTCTTTTGTTAATCTATTTTTTATTACAGGGAGCAAGTATTTGAACAGATATTTATCCAAAGAAAATATACAAATGGCACATGAACAGATGCTCAACATCATTAACCATTAGGGAAATGCAAATCAAAACCATAATGAGAAATCTCATCATACCCGTTAAGATGGCTCCTATGAAAAGAAACCCACAAAATAACAAGTGTTGGCAAAGGTGTGGGGATATTGGAACCCTTGTGCAGTGCTGGTAGGAATGTAAGATGGTACAGCCACTAGGGAAAACAGTATAGTGATTCCTCAAATAATTAAAACAATTACCATATTGATGCCTCAATTACAATTCTGGGTATATACCTCAAGGAACTAAAAGCAAGGTCTTGAAGAAATCCTTGTTACATCTATGATCATAGCAGCATTAGTTACAAAAGCCAAAAGGTAAAAGCAACCCAGGTGTCCATCAACAGATAAATAGATACACAAAATGTGTTATATACATTCAATGGCATATTATTCATCCTTAGAAAGGAAGGCCGTTCTAACACCTGCTGCAACATGGATAAAACATGAGGACATTATGCTAAGTGAGTGAAATAAGCCAGTCACAAAAGGACAAATATTGTATGATTCTACTTATATGAGATACCTACAGTCATTGAATTCATAGAGACACAAAGTAGGATGATGGTTGCCAGGGCCTGAGAAGAGGGGAAAATGGGAAATTGTTGGTAATGGGCATAGAGTTTCAGTTTTGCACGATGAGGAGTTCTGGAGATTGGTTGTACAACAGTGTGAATATACTTAACACTACTGAATGGCACACTTAAAATGGTTAACATACCAAGTCTTAAGTTATGTGTCTTTTGCTACAATTTAAAAAAACTAGTACTAGGACCCTGTATGGTATAGGGTAGCCGTGACTTTGTTCTAACTGTTGTAAGGTGATGTGGGAAACAGGAAGAAAGCTCCACTGGGAGTAACTGATGGAAGTTGTCCAAAGTCATGGATAGGGCTGATCAGTGTGAGAAAAAAATTACCAACTGAAATAAGCGATCTGGGGAACTGCATTAGTGGGAAGATCTACCCCTTATATATAGTTCATTGTTTTACTGTAAGTTTATTGAGAACTTTTGCTTAGAGGAAATGAAAGGTTGGTGTGGCTGGGGTGCAGGGGCCTAGAGAAAGAATTTTGTGAGATGAAACAGAAGCGGTAGGCAAAATGAGTCAGTCAGGTAGAATCTTAAAGACCCCGATAAGATCTTAAAAAGAACAATGTGAAACAACAAAAGGATTTTAAGCAGAAGAGTGACTCAATCAGATTTGTCTTTTAGGAAGAGAACTCTAGTTGCTGAGTAGAAAATGGATTGAAAATCAACAAGAGTAGATAATGGAAAGCATTTAAGAGGCTATTGTAGTAATAAAGAGATTAATGGTAGTTTGGATTAGGATAATGGTAATGGAGATGAAACTATGTAGATGAATTTGAAAGACATTTAGGAAGCAAATTTAGAATCTGCTGATGGATTGGATAACAGGATGAGCCATTGGCACAGATCCATATTCTGATACTCTCATAAATATACCTCTTGGAATTTCTTTCTTTTTCTTTGGTATTCCTATTCTTAGGCTTTTGTGAGCTGCCTGAGATACACATGTTTGCCGTTCCTCAACACAGGGATGAGAAATATATGCCATTGTTTCCAAAATGGGAATATCACAGAATTTCATTGGCATGACAGTTTTTAAGAATTATTTTAAACTTTAATTAATGTTGTTTCATTTGACTTATTAGTTTGCAAATTAGTTTTATACCCTGATCAAGATGAACAAATAACTGGAGAAGGCATGGGCTTTGTTTGTTTTTATTTTTAGTAATTTGAATTTCCTTTGGCTTTTAAGGGACTGGAAAAACTAAATTTGGCTTTGTTAATAAGATTGTATGACACCTATCTTCTGATAATGAAATCTATGACTCATTGAAACTACTGAGTGAAGTCATAAAACTGTGTTTACAGTATACATTTACATTTCATCCAAGTCCACTTTCAAATAACAGTCTACTATTTCATGTACCCATGGGTAGTATGTATTTTCTATAGTAACAAAATCCTCATTCCTCCTGTCCGCCCCTAATGTCATTACTGTCATTTATTTTATTTACAAATAAGCATATGTAAGAATGGATATAATATCTACGTAAGCATACATAATCAAATATATTATTGGTATTATTTTAAACAAACTATTATCTGTTAGATCAATTAAGAATTAGAAAAATATGGGGTACCTGGGTGGCTCAGTCAGTTTAAGTGCCCCACTCTTGATTTTGGCTTAGGTCCTGATCTCACAGTTCATGAGGTCAAGCCCTGTGTTGGGCTCTGTGCTGTCAGCATAGAGCCTGCTTGGGATTCTCTCTCCCTCTCTCTCTATGTCCCTCCTCTACTTGCTCTTACTCTCTCTCAAAATAAATAAACGTTAAAAAAGGAAAAGAATTTTAAAAATAAAATGTTGGGGTTTTTTTTGTTTTTTTTGTTTTTGTTTTGTTTTTTGCCTTCACTTATTCCTTCTTCAGTGCTCTTCCTTCACTTATGTAGATCCAAGTTTCTGACCTCTTTCCTTCTCTCTAAAAAACTTTTAATATTTCTTGTAAGGCAGGTTTACTGGTAACAAATTCCCTCGATTTTTGTTTATCTGAGAAAAGTCTATTTCTCCACAGTTGAAGGATAATTTTGTAGGGTACAGGATTCTAGGTTGGTGGGTTTTTCTCTCAACACTAAAATATTTCACTCTCGTCTTGCTGGCACGGTTTCTTGGAAGTTGGATGTAATTCTTGTCTTTGTTCTTTTGTCAGTAAGGTATTTTTTTCCTCTGAAATTCTATCAAGATTTTTTCTTTACTTTTCATTTTCTGTATGTTTGAAATAATATGCTTAGGTGTAGTCTTTTGGGTATTTATCCAGCTTGGTGATCTCTAAGATTCCTGGATCTATGCTTTAGTGTCTGACATTTGGGAAAATTCTCAGTCATTGGTGTTTCAAATATTTCTTCCATTCCTTTCTCCCTTCTTCTTCCAGTATTCTCACTGTCCATATGCTACATCGTTTGTAGTCATCTCACAGGCCTTGGATATTCTTTTCTTTCTTTCAGTCATTGTTCTTTTTGCTTTTGGTTTTCTAGGATTCTAGTGACATAACCTTTAGCTCAGAGATTCTTTTATCAGTCATGTCCAATTTACTAACAAGCCCAATTTTCTTACAGTGGTTTTTTTATTTTTTATCTCTGGCATTTATTTTTTATTCTTTCTTAGGATTTCCACCTCTCTGCTTATATTGCTCATTTGTTCTTTTCTTTATTTCTTTTTAAACTGTAGTATAATTGACATATAACATTATGTTAGTTCCAGGTGTGCAACATAATAATTTGAGATTTGTATATATAGCAAAATGATCACCACAGTAAGTCAAGTTAATATATATTACCATAAGCACTTTTTTCTTCCAGTGATAACTCAAGATTTACTCTCTTGGCAAATTTCAGATATTATTAACTAGAGTTACCATGCCGTAAATTATATCCCCATGACTTACATAACTTGGAATATTGTACTTTTGACTTCCTTTACTCATTTTGGCCACCGCCTCCTAGCTCCCACCTCAGGAACCATCTGTCTGTCCTCTGTATCTATGAGCTAGGCTTTTCTTGTTATTTTATCTTATTTTTTTAGATTCCAGATACAAGTGAAAGCATGCAGTATTTGTCTTTCTGTGTCTGATTTATTTCACTTGACATAATTCCCTCAAGGTCCATCCATAGTGTCACCAATGGCAAGATTTCATTCTGAATGATATTCTATTGTACGTATGTTTATATACCACATTTTCTTTTTGATTCATCCATCAGCAAACACCTAGGTTATGTCCATATCTTGGCTATTGTAAATAATGCTGCAATGAACATGGAGGTACATGCATCTTTTCAAGTTAGTGTTTGCCCATTTGTTCTTGCATACTGCCCACATTATCCATCAGAGCCCTTCTCATATTCATCATAGTTGTTTTAAATTCCCAGTCTGATAATTCCAACATCCCTTCCATTTCTGGTTCTGATGCTCGCTCAAGTTATTCAAATTGTGTTTTTTGCCTTTTGGCATGTCTTGTAATTTTTTTTTTCTTGATAGCCAGACATGATGTACTGGGTAAAAAGAACTGCCTTAAATAGGCCTTTAGTGATGTGGCAATGAGGTGTCAGGAGAAGGGAAGCATTCTATAGTCCTCTGATTACATCTCAGTCTTTTAGTGAGCCCATGCCTCTGGACTGAACTGTAGACACATTTCTTAGTCTCTTCCATTAGGTGGGACAAGATGGCTAGAGTGGGGTGGTGTTGATGTTTCTCTTCCCCTAGATCTGTTGGGCTCTGATCTAATCCCAGCAGGTTAGGCTCTGGGTAACTAGTTTCCCCTGAGGGCAGACCTTGTTAAGAACAGAGTGATCTGGGGCACCTGGGTGGCTCTGTTGGTTGAACACTGACTTCAGCTCAGGTCATGATCTTGTGGTTTGTTCCTTTGAGTCTCACATTGGCTCTGTGCTGACAGCTCAGAGCCTGGAGCCTGCTTCAGATTCTATGTCTCCTTCTCTCTCTTCCCCTCCGCAGTTCACACTCTGTCTCTCTCTGTTTCTCAAAAATAAGTAGACGTATAAAAAAAAAATAGTGCTCTGGCATATTTCAAAATGGTTTCTTTTTGTCTCCCCATGGTAGAAATATGGGGATTTTTCTGGTATTTACACTGGGAACTTGATCAAACTCTTGGAAACAGATCTCATAATATCGTGGGGCCCTCCCTATGACTAGATCCTCTGGAATTTTAAATTCTGAGTTAACCGCCCTGATCTTCTAACAGTTCATCAATTTACAGTTCACATTTTCCTACCCTGGCACCAGTTCGTTAGTGTTTTCTGTTTGCACACCTTCTGCTTTGATAACACATAACTCTGTGTATTTGCCCAGCCATCTTTCCAGTCTTGGGGACAACAGTTTGCCCTGTGTCTCTCCCTCTCTTATGGATCCAAGAAGAGTTGATTTTCCAGCCTGTTCATCTCTTTACTTATTAGGATGGGGTGGTGAATTCCACGTTCCTTACATGCAGAACCAGAAGTTCTAAGACCATGTTTGTATGTTACCCAACTTATTTAAGTATAGTCATAATGACCAGATTTTAAATGAAATTCTATGCTTATGACCGAAAATTCACACTGTTCAGTTTTGTCATCTGCCAACTATGTTTTGTTGTGCTATTTTTAAAATATTTTTTATAAGGGCTTAAACGAATGTATATTGTTTGAATAGTAATATGTGATTTCATATTGATCTTAAGTGTTGGTCAATTTTCTTTTTAATATTGGCTTCCCTAATGATTTTATGTCTTAAGTTTAAATGATTTATGACTTAAACCATAAATTTCTATTTCACAGCTTGAAATATACTTTATTTGATGTTTAAGATACAAAGATATTGTTAAACTGAATAGAGAATAAAGAAGAATATGGTACTGGCATAGGAATAAACATAAAGATCAATGGACTAGAAATGAGAATCAAGAAATTGAGAATCAAGAAATAAACACATACATTTATAATCAACTGATCTTCTACAAGGATTCCAAGGCAATTCAATGGGTTAAAAAGTAGCTTTTCCAACAAATGGTGTCAACTTGATATCCACATGCAAAACAAAGAAGTCACACCTTACCTCACATCATATGTGAAGGTTAGCTCAAAGACCTAAATATAAAAATAAAACTATAAAACTTACAGAAGAATACATAATTAAGTCTTCCTGACCTTGGATTAGATAATGTTTTTTTAGCTGTGACGCCATGAGTGTAAGCAATTTAAAAAAAAAAAATCAGTTGGAATTTATCAACATTAAAAACTTCTGTGCTTCAAAAGACATTATTAAGAAAGTGAAAACAACACACAGAATGGGAGTAAATATTTGCAAATTATACCTGATAAGGGTCTAGTATCCAGAATATATAAGAGAAAGGAGAAGGCAGAGAGAGAAGGAGACACATGGGACCCAAACTCACAAACTGAGACATCATGACCTGAGCTGAAGTCTGACACTTAATCAACTGAACCACCCAGATACCCCTATAAAAAAGTCTTAAAACTCAACAACAAACAGTGCAATTGAAATGCAAAATAGCCTCAGAAAGAGAAGAGCCTGGCCCTTCTACTTCCTCTTCATCCTTAAATGTAAACCTGCTGGAAAGCCTCTGCATGGTGATGGTTTTAGACTCGTTTGTTAAAGGAGATGGGACATGTTGGAGACCAGCAAAGTACTGCTGGGTAAGGTTAAGTCTCGCTGTGTTCCTCTTGACATTAGCAAGATGAATCTTTTTTTTTTTTTTTTTTTAGCTTATTTATTTTGAGAAAGAGAGAGTACCTGCAGACTTGAGCACAGGAGGGGCAGAGGGTGAAGGAGAGAGAGAATTCCAAGCAGGATCTGTGTTGTCAGCACAGAGTCTGACGTGGGGCTCTATCCCAAGAACTGTAAGGCCTGAGCTGAAATCAAGAGTTGGATGCTTAACTGACCACCCAGGAGCCTTACAAGATGAATTTTTAACAGTCACCAGCTGAGGCGAGGTGATCTTTATTTCTGTTCTTAGCTATATAAGCATAATTAATGTATAGAGTTAAAGGATCTGAATAATGCCAAAAGGCCTTGGATCAGTGGCAATAGTCCACTAAAAAAATTATCTAAATTCATTATTTAATAGCAAATTGCTAATTGATATATAAAAGTCTCTAGATGTTTAACAACTTTGATTAAAAGGATTTAATCATGGGACACCTTGGATGGCTTAGTCAGTTGAGCGTCCGACTTTGGCTCAGGGGTCATGATCTTGCAGTTTGTGAGTTCAAGCCCCGCATCAGGCTCTGTGCTGACAGCTCGGAACTTGGAGCCTGCTTCCAGCTCTGTGTCTCCCTCTTTCTCTCCCCCTCCCGCACTCACACTGTGTCTCTCTCCCTCTCCAAAATAAATAAACATTAAAAAAAATTTTTAAAGGGTTTAATCATAACTTTTGAATGTTAAAGTCCGTGAGTATAAAACAATCTCTGTGAATAGGTTCTATTGAATGGTGAACTTGCCTGTGAAGAGTACTAATGATAGCTAATAGGATTTATTTATATATATTTTTTTTATTTACAGAACTTGAATTTTTAAAGTATCATAAATACTTAAAAAAGAATCTCTGGATATGCATCATACCTCAGAAGGATAGAAAGGGAAGGGACCTGCCACACAAGTTACAGTGACTTGACACCAGTAAATTTAAATAAATTTAAACAGTAACTAAAATGGAATTCTGAGCTATGGACCTAGTTAACTCTCTCTTCACACAGGTAAGAGGATGAAATTTTGCCCAACACGGTTTGTCATTATTCTTTTTCTCAAATGTTACCTACCTGGCAGTCTACTTCCATGAAGTCAATTCCCCACAACCTCAGGCCCCAAGGCAAGCTCTCCAAGTCTGTTGGGTTGCTTTCTCTTCCCACATGAAACTACAAAAAAAAAACAAACAAACCAAAAAAACAGTCCAGATTACCATGCTGTGTCCATAAAATAAATCCCTGTTTACCTTCTGGGCCAACCCACTCAGTGCCCTTTACAGATCTTATCTATACTGCTTATAGTCATCTTGTTTACTTTTGTACCTTATCTTCTACTACAGACAAAGTCAGTGGTGTATTTATCAGCCTTTCTTTCCTTCCCCCTTCACACTGAATGTCTCTAGAATCTCTAGTTTAGAGACTGGAATTAAGAAATTACATTAAACCAGTGCTGCATTGCTTTTTCAAAAGAAAGGCCTTAAAGTTGACTAAACATAAAAATGGGCTAATTTGGGGGCACCTGGGTGGCTCAGTCAGTTAAGCGTCTGACTTTGGCTCAGATCATGATCTCATAGTTTGTAGGTTCAAGCCCGATATTGGGCTACGTGCTGACAGCTTGGGGCCTGGAGCCTGCTTTGGATTCTGTGTGTGTGTCTCTCTCTCTGCCTCTCCCCTGCTCATGCTCTGTTTCTTTCTTTCTCAAAAATGAATAAACATTAAAAAACTTAAAAGAAACTGGCTAGTCCCTTTTGAAAGGAACTTTGTAATTGTGGAAGAATGTAAAAAGTCCTAATGCCTCTTGGTAGTGAATTAATAATGAGTGGATGCAAAGAAGAATAAAGATTCAGATTTTTGTAAGAAGATCATTATCATTAATTTGCATACCATGAATGAAAAATAATCAAATCAACCAGATTTTACAATGAATTTCACAATGAAATCTGATTTTTATCAGATAACATTTTTTTCAAAATCACAAGCACCATCTTATACACAAGACTTCCAGCTGTTGTGCAGCTAAAATGTATATATTGAGACACCTGGATGTCTCAGTCAGTTAAGTGTCTGACTTTGGCTCAGGTCATGATCTCACAGTTCGTGAGTTCGAGTCCCACATCTGGCTTGCTGCTGTCAGTGTGGAACTTGCTTCAGATCATCTGTACCCCTCTCTCTCTGCCCCTCCTCTGCTCATTCTCTCTCTCTCTCTCTCTGCTCTTACAGAGCAGTTGTGCAGAGTCCTATCTGATACTCCCCATCTCTCATCTTCATCTCCCCCTCTCAAAGAATCTTCTGGGGGCTCCTTCTTGATGTCCACTCTCTGCACTGTCCCTAGAAACTCTCAAAAGACAGTAAGTTGGGCCAACTGCAGAACCCACTCACCTTGCCCCCCTTTTCTGAGGGGTCATTGTTCTCCATTGCCTGATGTCCAGTGCCTTGAAAACCATTGTTTTGTATATTTTGCCCAGTTTCTTGTTTGTGTCAGATAGGATAGTGAATTCAGCCCCCGTTTTTCCATCATGGTCAGAAGGGAATCTGTAACTAGTTCTATACTAGTTTAAAAAATGGATCTCACTGGAGCCCAATTTCTTACTTATACAATGAATTAATTGTATTTCATGTATATTATATAAGATTGCTCTATTAAGGGGAGATGGTTAAATCACATTCAAATGATTACAATAAAACACTTCACTGTCTTTCGGAAAATACTTGTTCAGTGTCGGTTAAAGGGAAACTGTTATCACAAATTTGCTTTATCAAGAACCAGGAAGTACAGTGAGATCAACATTAGATTTTGAGAAATAGTGTTATGAGTAGGAGACTATATATTGTAGGTATCCAATTGGAAAACATACTCGTCAGAATTGTCTTGCTGGATTAGTTTGCTCTACTAGGCCCCTTCATCATTTGATGTGATGTCAGCTACCACTAACAGCACAATTGCTTTTCTACCAAGAACTCACATTTTTTTGGCATTTTTAATGTGCTTACTAGCTTTGGCTATAGTGCTAGGAAATGCTGTGGTCATTCTAGCTTTTGTGGTGGACAAAAAGCTTAGACATCGAAGTAATTACTTTTTCCTTAACTTGGCCATCGCTGACTTCTTTGTTGGTAAGTCATATATCTTTATTTCAGATTATAATTTATTTCTAGAACCTTAAAAATAAGCTTTTGTCGGGGCACCTGGGTGGCTTAGTTGGTTAAGCGTCCGACTTTCGCTTAGGTCATGATCTCGCAGTTCGTGGGTTCCAGCCCCGCATCGGGCTCTGTGCTGACTGCCAGCTCAGAGCCTGGAGCCTGTTTCAGTCTGTGACTCTCTCTCTGACCCTCCCCTGCTCACACTGTCTCTCTCTCTCTCTCTCCTAGAAATAAATAAAACATTTTAAAAAATAATAATAAGCTTTTGTTATTTCAAGGGACTGTATAGAATTAGGGATTTTAAAAACAAAAAGTTTAAGTACTAAGGTTCTGGGGAGGCTCCATGGCATTTTAGGGGAGTAGTATATATATGTGTAAGTCAGGTTTGTAGGACAATTTTCATTTGAAAACTGTTTATTTTCTTTTTATGGAATAAAAACAAGTCTGGAATAGTTCTAAAATTGTTTTAATATAAGAGTCACTTGTTTCTAGAGCTATCTTCCTTGGATGTTTAGGCTTATAAGTATGTGTAAAAGAGTTAGATGATGATATTGTTTATAGGAACTCCTAATATAATTTAACTTGTATGTAGCTACATAAATGCTTTTCTATATGTTACAGTGAAACAAAAGTCATAAAATATTTATGTTATTGCCTAGAACATAGAGTTTCTCAACAAATATTAGCCTTCTTCTCTTTTGATTTCTCTGCAGTTTTGTGTCAACTCCAACCAAAGTCACAAATGTCAGTAGATTACTTACCCATGTGTAAGGACTGTTAGCTATTCAAGTATGATTAGCTAATGAGGAGATCTATAGAAAACTGAGTCTCTTTAGTAAAGTTCCAATGTAGGGGAATGGATAAGAGACATTCACCAGTGACTGTAACAGTTTAGAGTGTTGTGGGAACCACAGAGACCTACCAAGTGCTGTGGGTGGTCAGAGGAGAGAGAGCACCTTTGGTTTGTGCGTGGTAGCATCTGAAGTGAACTTCAAAGGATGGGTAGAATTTCCATAGGCAGAGATGGAGAGGGGAGGAGTATTCCAAGAATTAGCAAAGACATGCTGGTGGAAAATCATTGGGTATGTCTTCCTAAGTGTGAGCTGTGGGCTGGCTGGTGTGGAAAATGGCTATATGGGATCAGTAGGGCATGAAGTTGGAGTAGTTGGAATATAATGAAGGCTCTGATGTGTCCGGATTGGAGGCCAGGGTGGAAATCTAGATTTTTAAAACAATTGAGTGACTGGATGGAGTGAAGCTTTACCTCAGAGGCATGAGCAGAGATGGAGCAGGTGGGAGAAGCTGGAACAGGGGCAGCTTGGTTTCAAAAATAATACCACAGCTAAGGCACAAGTCTCATGGTAGGGCTCTGAGCTGCGATGAGGAGGATGAAAAGGAAGCTTGAGAAGCAGAGCTACAAGAGCAGAGGTGGGCAGGAGAAAGAGAAAAATGAGCTAAAGATTGAGTTCGGGAGACCAGACAAGTATGGCAAGATTAATAGGAATAGGGGGCATTTGGAAAGGCAGTTTATACTTCAGATATTGTCCTGATAAATGTTCTGGAGAAAACCTTGTCACAGCATAGAAATGACTGGGTCACAGATGAAGCTAGTGAACCAATATGGAAGTATTGCAAAAAGGCAACAATTTCCCCATTTCTCTCCTCAGTTCTGCCTCTCCAGGTAACCCGCATTAACAGCATGACATAGATCATTCCACATCATTCTCTCTAATCACAGAAACACATAACTATGCAAGTATATTTCTGTGAACAGAGAGAATATTCTGCTATAAATATACTTATCCATATTTTTCTTCTTTCCAGAACTGTACACATTTTAGATAATACTTAGCACTTAAAGTCAACTATGTATTTTGACTACCTAAAAGGGAATGGTGGTAGGGAAGAATGGGGGTAAAGCTATACCCAACTGAGACAGCCCAAGGCCTGAAGTTTTTAAACATAGATGGTTTCAGATAAGAATAGCACATTTCCTTGTACTGCGCAATGGAAGCATCATGGTAGCCCCACCATCACGGGCTTAGGCACCACAGTATAAATGTATGGTTTATCTTAAGGAAATGTCCCCGCTGATGTAGTTATTCAGCAGTTCTGGGCGTTCCCCTCCATTGGCAGGTGGCTGGGAAAAGAAATGGCTTTGCTGCTGATGAGAGAACCGGGCACAAGCCAGAATCTGTTACTCAGCCAGTCTCCTCTTTCACATTTCCCGTGCCCCTTGTCAGCTTTATCCAGAGGTCCACTTATTTGATGGCATTTGCCATGACTACAAAAGGATTAGAACCTTCTGTAGAACCTTCTCTGATGTAAACTTTCTGTAACAAGATTGGAGTTTTGTGTCGAGGCTGTTCTTTTTCCTTAGCCATGCTCAGAAGTGGGCTTTTTGGCTCTGAGCCTGGAGGCTCGTGGCAGTTGTGGTGAGCCAGGGCAGAACTCATGTAGTTATAAGGCAGCCATTCTTAGGACTTGTGGTCAGGAGACCTTGAGCTCCAGAACCATGTGGGTGCCTTGGAGCATCACTTGTGCTAGGTATTTATGGGCTTTTGGTTGAATGCTCTTTTCTTACAGATTTCGAAAATAGTACCCAAACAGCTTCTTAGGCTGAATGTCATGTTGGAAAGCAAAGATTTATTGAGGAAAAATTCCAGTACCAGCTACATTGATAGAAATACATCTCATCTGCACACTATTCCAGAAACAAAGTACCATCAATATATACAAATATATAGAGGCATCTATAAAATTGGTATCACATGACTAATGTTTCCATTTGTGGGTACTTTCTTCACATCTGTACTTGTGTGGCCATTTATGGCCTGCATGACCATGTGACAGATGGCCCGGGCAGGATCTGCAAGGACAAAGGTATTTGGGGCTGACAGAGTCTGAACCACATTTTCAGGAGGGCACAGTTGATCTTTAGTCCCTTCATGCCTCCGTTTAGGACTCTTGTGAGTTAACTCAGGCTGCCAGAACATAAATGCCCTAGTCTAGGTGGCTTAACAGCAATTGATGTTATCAAGATTCTAGAGGCTGGAAAGTACGAGCTCAAGGTGCTGGATGATTGGGTTCCTGGTGAACACTCTTGTCCTGATTTTTAGATGGCCTTCTCCATGCACTCTCACATGTCCTTTCCTCTGTATGTGCATGGAGAGAGAGAGCAAGCAAGCTCTCCAGTGCTGCTGCTGCTTCTTTTTTTAATGATTATTTATTTTTGAGAGAGAGAGAGAACATGCACAAGAGAGTGGGAGAGGGCAGAAAGAGAGGGAGACAGAGGATCCAAAGCAGGCTCCACGCTGACAGCAATGAGCCTGATGCAGGGCTTGAACTCATGAACTGTGAGAGCATGACCCGAGCCAAAGTTGGACACCCAACTGACTGAGCCACCCAGACACCCTTCTCTGGTATTTCTTCTTATAAGGACAATAATCCTGTTGGATTAGGGCTCCATCCTTATGACCTCATTTAACTTTACCTCCTTGTAGGCCCATCTCCAAATGCAGCGATCTTGGGGGTGGGGGGTGGTGGAGCTTCAACAAGTGAATTTGCGGGTGACCCAGTCATTCAGTCCATAACACCCTCTAGGCCTTCAGTGTTATCACCCTTTCCTGTATTGGCCCCAAACATTCACAGGGGCTTTTAGTTCCCTCCCTACCCCACCCCCCATTTTGACTGTTTTTTTTTCTCATGGAAGATGTAGTGTCTTAGCTCACAATACCAGACTGGTGGCAGTGTTCACACAAATTGGGCTTCCCCATCCTCATCTATTCATCCAATACTGGTTTATTTTGAAGCAGGCACTCTTTGGGGTGCTGGGGATGTGGCAGTGAAAATAGGGACAACATTCCCTGTTCTCATGGTGCTTCTGTTTTTACTAGGGGAGGGGCAGTGGGGAGACACATAATACATATAAATAAGTCAATAAAGTTATATAGCATTTTAGAAGGTGGTCATTGCTAGTGAGAACAACAGCAGGGAAGAGGGAGAGAAGGGCTGCTGGAGATGGAGGTTGCCATTTAAATGTCAGGGGCAGGGCTCACTGGTCAGGATGCTTCAGAGCAAACAGAAGGAGATTCTGAGGGAAGAGCATTTCATGCTGAGGAAAGTACAGGTGTGTGAGGGAAGCGTGTGCGGTGTTTTTGAGGCCTAAAGAACTAGGATGAAGGGAGAAGCAGGAAGTGATACAGGAAAGACAGGGGGCAGGCTGGGGTGAGCAAGTGGCCTGGCCTTTCCTCCCATCCTTCTTCTCCCCTTCTCTCCTCCCCCGTTCCTTCACCTTCTTGTTTTTATTTCTTCACCATCTTCTCTTAATATAGTTTGCTTTCTCTCAGCCCCCACCGCCTAGATCCACCCCCTTAATGTGTCATGCCAAAGGCTTCTTACTCCTTTTAAGAAACTGGCTCTTAGTTTTCCTTATCAAGTCCATTTGACCCACAAGCATGCTTCCAGAGTGGAAGTTACAGAAACTCTTCAGAATGGGTATATCTAGAAATATTCCCAATTCCACAGTTGTGGAATGAACCACAAATATCTCCACCAGTCTACAAGATGGAGGCCCTGAGCATGGCGTTTGTGCAAAACCATCATATAGAACACAAATGGACAGTGGGGTTTCATTAAAGCCAAAGGAATAAACTATGGCCTCTTTTAAAATGCTATTTCAAGCAGCAACTAAAGTTTTGAACACATCCAAACACACCCTTCCTCTTTCATCTATTTCAGAAAATGTGTGGACAAGATTTACTGAGCTCATACCCTTCCTTTAACGTGTAATGTTTATTTATTCTGTGTGTGTGCGTGTGTGTGTGTGTGTGTGTGAGAGAGAGAGAGAGAGAGAGAGCAGGGGAGGGGCAGAGAGTGAGGGGGAGAGAGGACCACAAGCAGGTCTGCACCGACAGCAGAACCCATGAACCATGAGATCATGACCTGAGCCGAAGTTGACCCTTAACCGACTGAGCCACTCAGGAGCTCCCCTTCCTTTAACGTTTAAATAGACAGTGGTGTCTGTCAGGCAAATGATTACTGGCATTGTACTCTTTGCTGTCATTTCTGTGGAGGAAATTTGTGTGTGTATGTGTGTGTGTAAAATATTCATGTTGGGAATATTGGAAGCCACAACTGTGGGTCAAAATATAATATATGTCTCTGTTTTGAAGATACTTTGACTTATCTCAGGTGATTTATCTCAGATACTTTGATTTATCTTATTTATTTACCTATTTTATACCAGAGGCATGCGTGCATATGCATGCACACACACATCTTTGAGATGGAAGACACCATAGGGAAGCTAAATTTAAAAATATAATTGAAGCATGAAATAAGCCAACACTTTGAACTACATATAAGAACTGACTGGGGCTCCTGGGTAGTTCATACAGTTAAGTATTTGACTTTGGCTCAGGTCGTGATTTCGTGGTTTGTGAGTTTGAGCCCTGCGTCGGGTTCTGTGCTGACAGCTCGGAGCCCAGAGCCTGCTTCAGATTCTGTGTCTCCCTCACTCTCTGCCCTTCCCCCACCCACATTCTATCTCTTACTCTCTCTCAAAAGTAAATAAGCATTAAAACAAAAAAAGAACTGACACAAGTCTTCCATCTCCATGATGCCTTGTCTCTCATCTTTGTATGTGAATTTCGGTACAGAATGCTAAGTTCTACATCCCCTTTCCCTGGTGCTGAAACCACACCATCATATCCTCATGCCATCTTGTTTTGGGAGAATGTAGGGTTGCCTTCATCCTTCCCTTTCCTTCTCCTTTCTTTTTACCTTCACTATTGTTCTTTGTGATAGGCTAACTTGGTTCTCATGTAAAAATGGGAAATCCTGCCAAGTGCCTGATAAAATATGAAGATACTCACTGAGATTCCACTTAAAAGATTATATTCTTGGGAGTAGTGTTACCTGTCTGAAATGTCAATCCAGTGAAAAGTTCCCAACAAAGCTAAAGAAAAGGGAACCCAGCATAGTCATTTTTCTTAATTAGGCTATTTCTGTGCTAAGCTGAACCACTCACATATTTGTTCATCCAGTGAAGTGTAGCGATTAAAGTCAGGAGTCTTTTTTTTTTTTTCTTAATGTTTTTTTTTTTGAGAGAGAGGGTGAGAGTGTGTGCACAAGTCAGGGAGGAGCAGAGAGAAGGAGACAGAGCAATTGAAGTGGGCTCCATGTTGACAGCAGAGAGCCCAATGTGGTGCTCGAACTCATGACTGCGTGATCAAAATCTGAGTTGAGGTCAGATGCTTAACTGGCTGAGCCAGCCAGGTGCCCCAGTAGTGAGTCTTGAAATCACATTGCCTAATTTCAAAGCCAATCTTCCATTTACTAGCTGAGTAGACCTTGGGCAATCATGTCTCCCTCTTGACCTATAGGTTCTTTATTGTCTAACTCAGCATAGTTTCTACCTTACACAGCTTCTATGAAAGTTTAATGAGGTGATATATGCAGCAGACATAGCACAATGTCTGGTATATAACTGCACAGTACATATCGGCTGTTATTAATTTACCTACGTTAAATGTGTGAGCCACTGGGCAACTCTTAAGTGCTGTGAAAATTACAAAGATCAACTTATAACATTGTCCCAGGCCTTAGGAGAAACCATTGAAAAGAGGATAGAGGTACAAAGTAGCATGTATTTGTACCTGAGAGAGGGACTGATAAGCAAAGTGCCAGCAAGTTCACATGACAGAGGGGTCCTTCTGCCATGGAATTTCCAAGAAAGATCACAAAGAGAAAGGCGTTTTTTTTGTACTGAGTGAAGAATGAGAAGGAGGTAGACTTCTCAGTAGAAGAGAGGAGGATATTCTAGGAAGAACAAATGCTATTTGCAAAGGCAAAGGAGATATGAAACTACAAGCTGTATTTGGTGGAATGCTGGCCCATCCTGTCTGGGTTGAATCATGAATGTGAAGATGACTTGTACCGTATGTGGCTGGACATGCAGGTCGGGACCTGAGCTTCATTTGGAAAGCAGTAAGGAAACACATGATATTTATGACAGCCATTGTAAAAATGGTATTGAAACAACATGTAGGAAATCAGTTCTGAGTTTGTTGATAAAACACTATGAATTTCTAAATTATCATCCAGCCATTTTTGGTCATGTCACATATGTCATTGTGTTGAATACCTCTTGGTAGTCATTGATAGTCATTGATATGTCCTTTTTTTTTTTTTAACCTTTTCCCTTTGTACAGGTGTGATCTCCATTCCTTTGTACATCCCTCACACGCTGTATGGCTGGAACGCTGAAAGTAAACTCTGTGTGTTTTGGCTCACTGTTGACTATCTTTTGTGTACAACATCTGTATATAACATTGTTCTCATCAGCTACGATCGATACCAGTCAGTGTCGAATGCTGTAAGTCAAAACATTAATTTACCTTCTTTAAACATTGTATACTTGTAAATTGTGGGTCCCCAAGCAAAAATTTTTTAAGTGTAATTTTTTGTTTAGTTGGCAAACCTTAGAGGAGCCCGATTATCTTTCAGTTACCTGGCACTACATTTTCATTGGCCCTTAGTGGACGATTTCTGTGTGTGATTTGGCTAAGTCTCCCCCCTAGGTGCTGCTGAAGTTGGAAGGCATCGAAGAAAATCCAAGGCGAGTTGTTAGAGGTGGTATGTACCGAGTCCATAGTAGACTGTAGACATGAGGGTCACAGTAGATTTATCAGTTTCTTTTTTTCCTTTGTTTTTTAATGTTTATTTATTTTTGAGGGAGAGAGAGAGCCAGTGTGAGTGGGGGAGGGGCAAAAAGAGAGGGTGACAGAGAATCTGAAGCAGGCTCCATGTTGTCAGCCCAAAGCCCTATGTGGGGCTTGAACCTATGAACCGTGAGAAATCATGACCTGGACCAAAGTCTAACGTTCAACCAATTGAGCCACCCAGGCACCCCTATCAGTTTCATTCCTTACACAAACTAAGACCTGAATAATTTTCCCAGATGGGATCTAGTGGGCAAGTAGAAAGATGCCCACACTTTTGAATGTCATGAGAAAATCAATTTTGAATGGCCAAAGGAAAAGACAGTGTACAGGGAAGCTATAGGTTAGATAGTGAGACCAACCTGAAAGACCAACTCCTAGTGCCAAGGTAGGACCCGTGTCAAGAAAGTCTGAATTAATCCAGGATTCAGAATAGCCCCATTAACATTAGTGGTAGTTCATAAGGCAGCTAAATTGATCAGCAATAGAACAAGGGTAAAAACAAGGGCAGATGCAAGTAAAGACAGAGGGTGAAAGGGGTAGAGAAATATGGGACAGTAATCTGACATCTAGGACACCCAGATGGGCAACTTCATTCTTGAGTCCCAGGACCCAAATCTTTGGGGGATGCTACTCTGTGCAAAGGATTTTGCTGAGTGCTGGGATACAGAAATGAATTAGCAGAGTCTCTACTTTTTTTTTTTTTTAAGTTTATTTATTTTGAGAGAGACAGAGACAGCATAAGTTGGGAAGGGGCAGAGAGAGATAGAGAGGGAGAGAATCCCAAGCAGGTTCTGTGCCATCAGCGCAGAGCTCAATGCAGGACTCAAACCCATGAAACCATGAGATCATGACCTGAGCCGAAACCAAGAGTCAGATGCTTAACCGCCAACCAGGTGTTTGAGTCTCCACTTTTGAGGAGCATAATAGTCTAATGTGGAGACAGCTCCAGAAACAGATGGGTTCAGTACTAAGTGTGGTGTGGGAGGTGTTGATAGGACAGGGACAGCTCTGACTTGGGAGGCCTGCCCAGCTTAGAGCAGACAGGGTGGGGAGGGCATATTGCGTAAGGCAAGGATAAGCTGCGGGCACAAAGATGAGGTTCGAACAAGATAAAAATCGATCTTTCTGTCACAGAACAGTCCAGGAAAGGTGGGAGGCTCTGCTTCAGGAACCCACCCAGGGGCCTAGGCTAACCGTGTCAGTCTGTACCCTCTAGGGGAGGAGGTCAGCAAACTTCTGCTAGAAAGGGGCCTACGGTCTCTGTTGCAACCGCTCAATCTGCCGTTGTGGTATAAAAACAGCCATGCATAATATGTTAAAACAAAACAAAACAAACAATTCATTCATTGTGTTCCAGTAAAACTTTATTTATCCAAACAGGTGAGGGGCCACATTTGTTTCATGGGCAGTAGTTTGCTGACTCCTGCTCTAGGTCATTATTCTCCTCTGCATGGTCAAAGTCAGGTTGTTGTCACTCCAGGTTCTAGAAAGGATGGGCAAAAGACAGAAATCCAAGGCAAAGGATTTTTGTCTTAACCAAATTGTACAGAATCATACAATCATTTCCACTCGCATTTCACTGTGACAGTTAGTCACATGGTCCCATCTCACTGCAAGAAAAGCTGGGAAACGTGGTCTCTAGCTGAGCTGCCATATTGCCAGGAAGAAGGGGAGAATGAATGTGTTAGGACATCCAGACACCTGGCCTTGGCTACTTCATTGACAGCAGGGTCCACTGTAATTTGTACTGGAAAAACTATGGAGAGACTGCAGATCAGCTTGGAGGAACAGTTTAGATGCCTCTAAGCTTGTGTTTTTTAAATTGCAGGTTATGACCCACTGTGGCATCATAAAGTCAGTTCAGTGGGTCTGATCACTTTTAAAAAAATGTTTATTTAGTTTTGAGAGAGAGAGAGAGAGAAAAAGCAGGGAAGGGACATAGAAAGAAGGAGACAGAGAATTCCAAGCAGGCTCTGCACCGTTAGTGCAGAGCCCAACGTGGGCCTTAATCTCATGAACCATGAGATCATGAGCCAAAATCAAGAGCCGGATGCTTAATTGAACGAGCCACCCAGGTGCCCCCACTTTTTTTTTTTAATGAAAAAGTGCAGGGAAAAGCATACTAAAAACAATTTTTAAAAATTAGAGCATAAAATATCAGAATACTTTGTACATAATAAATGTGTTATTTTATGAACACTTCAGCCTATGAACTTAGTTATGATGTAAAATGTATTTCTTTTTTATTAAAAATTTTTTAACATTTATTTATTTTTGAGAGAGAGAGAGGGAAAGAGAGACAGAATCCGAAGCAGGCTCCAGGCTCTGAGCTGTCAGCACAGGGCCCAACGCAGGCTCAAACTCATGAACCATGAGACCATGACCTGCGCAGAAGTCAGAGGCTGAACTAACTGAGCCACCCAGGCATCCCTAAATATATTTCTTATTTTAGGTCAGTCAAAATATTCAAAAAAGAGTGTTCTAATTCATAATCTTTCCCATTTGTATTTAAACCTTTCCTTTTTTTTCTGTGTTAATGTTTAATTTTTAGCCTTTACTGGGTGTTCCTACTTAACATTCACTAGGACATTCTTTCACTGGACATCTGAGCTCTTAGGTCTACCCCAGGTTTGTGCTAAGGTAAGGGACAGCTTGTGCAGTTAGGAGAAGTGTGTAGAAGTCACAGAGGCAGGGGTGCCTGGGTGGCTCAATCGGTTAAGTGTCCAACTTTGGCTTGGTTCATGATCTCACAGTTCATGCGTTCAGTCCCCACAATGGGCTCTGTGCTGACTGTATGGATGCTGCATGGGATTCTCTCTCTATTCCACCCCTGTCTCTTCCCTATTTGCTCTCTCTCAAAATAAATAAATAAACTTAAAAAGAGAGAGAAAAGAAGTCACAGAGATAGAAAGACTGATGCCCAGAGAGAAAATGAGTAGGTTTGTTTTCTAGTCTTGCCCTGAGGACTTCCCCTGACCACAGAAGCTGTCCGCGTGGTGAGGGCTGGGCCAACTGGAGCCATGGTCCTTAGCACATAGCACAGAGTCGATTGTGTAACATCAGTGCGTGGATGCTCACGAGGGGCACTCAGGCAGCTCTTGTACCTCTGTTGGCTAATAGTTCAAATACAGCTGTGTGAGCCAGGAAGCCCTCAAAGACCACTGAAACTCGTAGGAAGTGGTTGTGGGGAAGCTGAGCTCTTGCTGTAGTTCAAAGTAGTGTGATAGGGCAGGGTCGTGGGCTGGACCTGGGAAATGGTGATCTGACAAGAACTTGGAAAGGGAAGGCTCAATGCAGATGGCAGTCCCTGATTGCAGTGCTCTGACATATTTTCTGGAGGGCAGATTTCCATGTGGCTGAATTAAGGGTGGGTGGGGGGAAGTGGAACAGTGTCATTGGAAGCAGTGGGAATTAAAATGTATGCAGAGTTAAGATGGTAAGTGGAGAGTATACTGTAGATGAAGGAAGCTTGACAGGAAAATCAAGACCGTGAACATATTGTGCTCGTTTCCTAGGGCTGCTGTAATAAAGTACAACACACTGGGTGGCTTAAAACAACTGAACTTATTCTCTGGAATAAATTTAATATTTGGAGGCATGAAGTACAAAATCTAAGTGCATGCAGGGCAATGCTCTCTCTGAGGCTTCCGGCAGACGGTTCCATGCCTTTCTCTTAGCTTCTTGTATGACTGGCCATCTTTGGCTTTCCTGGCATTCCTTAACTTGTAGATGCATCACTCCAGCCTTTGCTTCCATTGTCCTGTGGGAGTCTCCCTGTGTGTCTATGTGCCTCTTACAGGGAGGCTCACCCTAACCAAATATGACCTTATCTTAACTTGATTATATCTGCAAAGACCCTCATTGTGAATGAGGTCATTTACATGGACACAGGGTGTTAGGACTTCAGTGTATCTTTTTGGAGGACACAACTCAACCTGCAACAGGTACTTAGAAGGGCTCTGCAATCCCATCTTATTATTAACAGTGTGTTCCGCAAGCTGCTTTGCCTCATAAAAGAAATCTGATTGATAGAAATATTTTTGGGGCGAGGAAGGAAGCAGGGTAAGAGGCAATATTCTGAATACATGAATCGATTCTGTCGTGGGTGAGGACTGGGCCATTGATTGATGTCAGAAAGGCCACACCAACTGGCTTGGGCCTGGATTCAAGCAATGCTTGAGCTATCTGTCAAAAATGCTACCCAAAGATGAAGAGATGGGCACTGTCTTCTCAATTCCCTTGGATGTCCATTATCCCATTTGACCTTATGCATAATAGAAAAGAGATCACTTTCCAGCATATTTCATCACATCATTACAAAGGCTGAGCAGAGCAATTAAAAAACTAAATGCCATTTTATGACCATCTGGGTATTGTTACCATCTTCATAATCATTAGATTAGTGCAAGAGATGTATTAATTAGCGGCATGAGAAGCAGAAGGAAAAAAAACATATTGTATATGGGAACTTGTGGTCAGCACCATATGCATTTTAGCTTAGCCTAATAAATACTAGTAATATGGGGGGGAAAAATCCCACTTCCCTACATTTTTAAAAATAACTTTTTTTTTTTTTTTTTAAATCCAGCTTCCTCGTACTTCTAGCCAATTGGTGAGCCCTTCCCAATCTGCACAATCCATCATAGAAAGACAGCGCTGGATGTTGTTGCACCTTTTTAATAAAAATGAGTAAACACCATAGCATGAGACTTAGAAACTCAGAGAAAATAGTACGTGAGCAATAGTGGAAGGGGGGGCATGTTCCCATTTCATGAGAAAATAATTTCCTTTCCCTTGAGTGAGGAAGTCGGAGAAATACCGAACATATGAGCTAGAAGGACCCTTACTGATCTAAAAGAAGCTTAGGGAGGTTGTCTGTTCCAGGTTCCCTCAAAAACACTTGGTTCATGTGTCTCATACAGGGTGGTTGACCTTTTAGATTGCTTATCCAGTTACTCAGGCCAGGTAACTTCCCTACCCCTAGCACATCCCTGAAACTCCTGAGGGCCTATGATATGCCTTATGCAACCAACCTATGTTGATTATAATGGGTATAATTTATTTGCTCTCTTTTAGGTATCTTACAGAGCTCAGCACACCGGGATCTTGAAGATCGTGGCTCTGATGGTGGCTGTCTGGGTGCTGGCCTTCTTAGTGCATGGGCCACTAATTCTAATTTCAGAGTCTTGGAATAATACCAGTAACAGAGTCTCAGAGAAGAAGGAATGTGAACCCGGATTCTTTTCTGAATGGTACATCCTGGCCATCACGTCACTCTTGGAATTTCTGGTTCCAGTCTTCTCAGTGGCCTATTTCAACATCTACATTTACTGGAGGCTATGGAAGCGCGGTAATCTCAGTCGGTGGCAAAGCCAGCCTGGACTCACTTCTCCTGCCCCACCCAGTAACAGTGGACCCTCATTCAGGGGTGGACTGTTTTCAAGAACATCTCTTCCTGAGCTGAAAGAAACAGCAACATCTGTTCCTTTGAAGAGACATGGAAGAAAGAGCAGCCTCTTGTTTTCTCTAAGAGCCCAGATGAATAGCAATATAATTGCTTCCAAAATGGCTTCTCTTTCCCATTGTGATTCCCTGTGTCTTCACCAAAGGGAACACATTGAACTGCTCAGAGCCAGGAAATTAGGCAAGTCACTGGCCATTCTCTTAGGCGTTTTTGCCTTTTGCTGGGCTCCATATTCTCTGTTCACGCTCATTCGTTCAACTCAGAAGCCAGAACAGCGTCTTCAAACAATTTGGTATAATATCACCTTTTGGCTTCAATGGTTCAATTCCTTTGTCAATCCTTTTCTGTATCCATTGTGCCACAAGCATTTCCAGAAGGCTTTCTTGAAAATATTTAATGTGAAAAAGCATCCCATACCATTACACAATCGGTCAATGTCCTCTTAAAGATGATTTTATCGTTTACAAAAATTTCAGTCTTAAGCTCACTAATGAATTTGATCTGACATTCATTTTTCCCTTTCCACTAGGCAGGGCAAAATGAGAGAAATCCATAATATTGTAAACACTTGCAAACCTAAAAAAAAAATTCAGAAACTGGAAGTCAAGGGAAAATAACTAGAAATATTTTTTTGTAAACTCATAGCCACAAATGCACTATGCTTTCTTACTCATTGCCTCTTCCTTGTCTTTGAGATCTTGATATAACATTGGTTGTGAAAGTCAAGAGTTCTTGTTTTCTATGTTCAGTGTTTGCTGCAGTGTTAAGTGATTTCCCTTTTATTTTATAGGGATGACAAACTGTCAAGTTTTAAAGTCAGTTTTCCTAAAATATATAACAGAAAAGGGAGCTATATTGTCCTCTTTGCTGGAAGTGGGAAGGCATGTTGGGGTTTGAATTGTCAGGAGTAGGGAGAAAGTGTGTGCCCAGATGGAAAGGTGGAAGGCACGTGTACTTCCAGACTCTGTTCCTGATCCCAGAAAAGAAGAAAGTGTGGGGAGGGAAGATCAAGTAACTGTGCTTCTCAAAGTTCCTCAGAGGGGCCGGCAGTCATAGGATAAGAGAGTAAGTGACAGACAAGATCACCAACTGGTTGAAAAGATGGCTTTCCTTTTGTCCTTCCTGCCCTCTCCTTCCAACTTCCACATCAGCTAAAACCTCTGTGACAAAATATGGAAGAAAGAGAAAGGTGAAGAGATGGCAAAAGACTATATGACTTAACTCAATGTAGCTGGCTTAACATTCTCAGAACTAGTAGATGTCAATAATTACTAATAAAATATACTTCTGTGTTTATTTGATGTCTTTAACTTGTGTGTAGTGCTGAGAGTGATTACTCTATAGGCCATTAGTATAAGTTATACCTTATTGACGAGTCACATTTTCTTAGTCTGGTGATGTTTTATATTTTTATTATTATGAATTCTTCTTCCTCCCCTTCCTCCTCTCCCTTCTTCCCCTCCCCCTCCTCCTTCTTTTCCTCCGTCTTTTCATCTATCTTTGTCATAAAATTTTATTTTGATTTCATTGTTAATTTTATCTCTCTTGTAAGATTTTATTAGTGTTTCTTTGGTAACTTCTCAGAGTTCCTATACAATTTAGTCATTTCCATATTTCTTAGACCTTTTAAACCTTGGTTAATTTCAAACACTAAAATAAGAAAATTCTTTAAGTACATAAATGCTTAGATATGCCCATAATTTTTATATGCAGTTGTGCCTTGCATTAAGTGCAAAAATAGGAGACACGTGTTTAATATTCAATAGTAATCTTAAAATTGAGAAATAAACCCTTATAAATACACAAGTTTTTATAAAGTTGTTACTTGTCAGCTATTGTTTTTGACATTAATAAATTAGTAGTTGTAAAATTCATATGATTACTGTAGTCATGAATGTTTATTGAATTGTGTGGCCCCAGGAAAACTTTTTCCAGTGGAACCCTAGGGGAAACACACCTAAATATTCATAATATATTTTCTAAACTATGGAAAATATATTGTATCTCATTCAAAGATGTCATCAATGTAAAACATACTATTATACCCTTTTGCCACTATAAAAGAAAATGCTGCAAATTGTCTATGAAATAATAATTGTTTTTTTAAAAAATGTTTATTCATTTATTTTTGAGAGAAAGCACATGAGCAGAGAGGGGCAGAGAGAAAGGGAAAGAGAGAACCCCAAGCAGGCTCCATCCTCTCAACACAGAACCCGACATGAGACAAACCGTGAGATCATGACCCGAGACGAAATCCAGAGTAGGTACTTAACCCCTTGAGCCACCCAGGCACCCCAATGAAACAATACTTTAAAAAATCACATTGATAGTAAGTTCCATTCAGATTTCAGAATTGTCAGAAGGTGAGCAATACGTGGCTTGGAAGTGATGAAATACGATACGTGTATGATGAATGAACTGAGCAGGGCTAATCCTCTGTGAAATGAGAGTTTGAATAAATTAATACTTTTGATGGTACCTTCATGTATTCATTAAACATTTATTAGGAGACTACCATGTGTTAGCTACTTAAATGTAAAGATGCCTATGAACTTTGCTGATTTAAATTCCTCAGGGTAAGAATTTTACTTTGGGGTTCTCTAACTATAGTGTTAGGCACCCCACAGGTGCTCAGTAGATATTTATTGAAGGACTTCATTAGGCATTTTCCTTAAAAATGGAATATAAATTCCAGGTTTGAAATCTAAGTCTTTTAAATTTGCCCTGGAGAAACCTTAAAATATATTTTTTCATTATAAGTAAAGTAATATGTACTAATCATAAAAAGACAATAATAAAATAATTCCTATAACCAAGAAACAGTCATAATTTTTAGTTTGGCATACGTGTTTCTAGGGAAAAAATAGCATAGTTCTATTTTTTAGAAACACATGTTTGTATATCTAGACTTCTCACAATATCCTGAGTTTTTCCCTAAAATGAAGTCTTCTATTCTAGTATGAGTAATTACTGTCCCTTTGCCACATATAGAGCTGACTTATACTTATTAAATTTTAAATAAAAATACTTAATTTCAAAATAATTTAAAATACTTCAATATGTAATACTTAAATATTTTTAAATACATATTTTAAAAAATTTAAGGGGCGCCTGGGTGGCTTAGTCGGTTAAGCGTCCGACTTTCGCTTAGGTCATGATCTCGCGGTTCGTGGGTTCGAGCCCCGCGTCGGGCTCTGTGCTGACTGCCATCTCAGAGCCTGGAGCCTGTTTCAGTCTGTGACTCCCTCTATCTCTGACCCTCCCCTGCTCACGCTCTCTCTCTCTCTTAGAAATAAATAAAACATTAAAAATTAAAAAAAAAATAAAATAAAAAATAAAAAATTTAAAATACTAGCTCATTTTAAATCCAGACCCAACTTCACTGGTATAATTAGCAAAACATTCCTTAGAATGTTGTTTCTTAAGTGTTGACTTTGGTTGACCTGTTTAGAAATAGATTCAAGAAGAGGATGCCTGGGTGGTTCAGTTGGTTAAGCATCCAACTTTGGCTCAGGTCATGATCTTGCGGTTTGTGAGTTGGGGTGCCTCATCGGGCTCTGTGCTGACAGCTCAGAGCCTGGAGCCTGCTTCGGATTCTGTGTCTCCCTCTCTCTCTGCCCCTCCCCTGCTCATTCTCTGTCTCCCTCTCTCTCTGTCTCTCTGTCTCTCTCTCTCTCTCAAACATAAATAAACATTAAGAAAATAGATTCAAGAAGAGTGAAGACAGATTTAGGGATCTAAATGCCAATTATGTCTGACACTTCAGGCCTAGTCTTTTTACAAATCATGAGGGCTTTGATATAAGTAACAGAACAATCATAACTATTTTACAGAAGTCCTTTTTGTGGCTGGTTGATAACTATTCTCTTGTAGCAAGGATCTTGGCATTTGATGAAATTATTTTTCACATTATGATTTCAGAAAAAGAAATTTTAGGATACAAAGTAAACTTTGTGTTCTAATGATTGTAATCAGTCATAACTGAGGAAACAGAGGCCATGTTAATTATTTCAAACAGAGGAATTTAATATACAGAATTGGGTACATACAGACTATTGGAAAGCTAAATGAGCGAGAAGTAGACGTTGACAGATCCCAGACCTAATAGCTTAAGCGAGCAACAACCATCTTTTGGGACAGTGAGAAATGAAAGAGAATCAAAGAGAATCTGGGATTCCGGAGACTCAATACTTAAGAGTTTTGACAGCTGCCTCTTGTCCAATAGCTAGGGCTTAGATGCCAAAGGGGTGGGACCGGTGGTGCTCAGACTTCCACGGTGGGTGGGGCTGGATACTTTCCTCCATTTAGTTACTTCCATTTACCGGTTGTTTCCTTCTGACATGGGAATTACAACTCCTGCTCTATATGTAAGAAGAAGAGTGATTTCTGAAACTAGTGAGTACCCCCAGGAAATATAAACGTGGCTTTTTCTGTTTGAAATGTTATGTTCTGGGGCTCTTTCAGTTAGGATTCCTTAGGTACCAGTGACACAAACACCATTTGAACTACCTTGGTTCAAAGTGAGCGTCTTGGTTCCTATTGCCCAAGTCCAGAAAGGCAATGGTATGAAACAGTACAGGGACTCACAACTTTATTTCATATGAGGCTTCTCCATAAGGCTGGGATCATGAATGCTGTTCTTCTTGATCAGCTAGGGACAGCACCTCTCCTAGTAATGATGAGGAGAAACAAATCTTGGAAAATATCAATTGAGTGCCCAGTGGTTACCTTGTGTTAATATCTCAGAAGCAATCCCTTTAGGGGAGATTAGATGCTAGTACTGCCCTCTTAGGTTTGTTACTCTTTCAGACTAATCTCTGTGGTAGGTTGGTAGGGCCAGCCCATGCAAACTTGGTGACCTGGAGAGGGAGAAACGGTGTCCTTACATGAAGAGAGGTATGGTCACCAAAAGAAGAGGAAAGAGATAATAAAAATCTATTCCAAGGGATATTCAAAAATTGGGGATGTCGTGAAAATCCAAGTGTCTTCCTTATACATGGTGTGCACCTGCCCCAATGGACACAGTTCTCTATCCCTTCCTGTAACCCCACCCTTTGCAATGTGATTTTGCAGCTGAGCCCATCTTAGAGCAGCTGGACCCCAGCTGGGCTGTGGCCCAGACCAGAAGAATCACTCGGCTAAGCCAGAGACTCCTGAGCAATGGAGAGACACTGCATTGTGGAAGTGGTCTGGATTCAGCAATAGCTAGCCAACTCGGCAAGTGCTTACCCTACTGTGTTGATTTCCAGAGGGCTGTAGATACTTATGTCCCTCATTCTTTTGCAGGAGCTGAGAAAAGAGACATAAACAATCTTATGTAACGGGACAGGCTTTTTTTTGAGGCCACACCTACTTCTCCACAGGAACATAGTCCTTGCAAAATGACTTCATAGCAAAGGCTAATTGATTTTGAAATATCAACTACACAACATAACACTAGTAGGGTAGTGCAACTAGCCATGAGGGTAAAGTTGCATTGTGGGGATGGAAGAGAAAGGGCATCATAAGTTTCCACAAGCTGTTCTTAGCTATGTACATCTCTCCCTTAATTGCCTCCTTCAATTTCTTCAAGTTTCTACCTTAAGTCAGATACTGCAATGTAAGGACTGATTATGCAGTTTATGTTAAACAGTCTCTCTTTTTTGGATGCTTTTCTCCTTGCTCAGGCCTGTAGTCATTCCTCTCTATGCCTAAACTTCTACTAGGAGAGAAGAGGGGAAGGGAGAAAGCTTTAAATATAACCAGCCAGTCTGGTTTGTGGTAAGTAGCTCTATGAAGGATTAGCGGAAGAAGCTGAACTTATCTTGTTCAGATTGTAATTCTGCCTTTCTCTGTTCTCTTAACCACAGATCACAAGGAGTTGACCATAAAAGGAAACATTCTGCAGGAAAAGTTTGGGTAACTGTTAGTTAACCAGAACCTAAGTTAATTAAGCAGATCAGGTCAGTTAACCTGTGGAGGTATTACAGAGCCTAACTGACCTTGGGGGAAAGAAAGTACCCAATTCCAGCAGGCACTAGCTCTCCTGACCCATTTAACTGCGGAGAAAAAAATCCAGAAATTTCGTCAAGTTCACAGTCCAGAGTCACGGGCTCCGTAAAAGACCCAGACCTAATCACAGGACTCAAGAGCACTTCCTCTCCCCTCCCCTGGCCATCACATTATAAAAGTCTATTTACAGCAGTTCCTTTTATTCAGTACATCCAGTCTGGCTATCAGAAAAAATGACAAGGCATACCAAAAGGCAAAAAACACAATTCAAATAGATCGAGCGAGCATCAGAACCAGACATGGTAGAGATCTAGGAATGATCAGACCGGGAATTTAAAACAACTATGATGAATGTGCTAAGGGCTCTAATGGATAAAGTCAACAGCATGTAAGAACAGATGGGCAATGTCAGGAGAGCAGTGGAAATCCTAAGAAAAGTTTAGAGAATTGTTGAAACATTTTTCTGATATTCAGCCTTACCTGAAGCTTTTAGTAGTCAAGATAAAGACATAAAAGATACACTTTTTCCTTGATAGAAAGGCTTTTATCAGGTTCTTCTTAGAACCTAGAAGACAAACGTTTTTAAAAATGATTACTCCATCCTTCCTGTGCTCTGCCCTAATCTAGGCCATCTGAGTCATGGCCAAGGTGGCAGTTAAGCAACTGGTTTGATGTCCTCTTTCCTAGCTTCCTGTTTCTGGAAAACAACTGTTTTGAGTTCAGCCTTTATTTTGGGGTTTTGTTCCTCTAGTTTCACTGGCTCAGGCTGGGCTAAAGTTCATAATTACTGGCCTACGAATAGATCTCAAGGGTCTGTGGTCCCTGTGGTATGGAGTTGGACACCATGATCTAGTCCTCAGTATTCTTTACTTTCTGGCATTCATGAAGACCCAGAAGAGGGTGGCCTGGAGTTCTGAAGCCCACATTCTTCTACACTGATCTCCTGACTGAGGATAATGTTTGCTGCTTTGAGAGAATAGGTCCAACAAGGTTCCTACCATGTAGCGGGCACTGGGGGGAGGCAGGTTTGGTGGGGTCGTTCCTTGCCTTTAAGGGTAACATGTCAGCTAGCTTGGAATCAACAGGTACTTGCACACAAATGTGCGCAGCCACGAAGTGACACAGCATGATGAATTGTTCCGTTTATAGTGATGTTTGTAGGGATGCAAGAGAGGGCAGTGCCCTACAGCTGTGCTGTTGCAGAATTACCCTGCCTGGCTCTGTCTCTCCAAGCAACCCAGTCCCTCCATGGCAAGGCCATGTGGCTCTTCTCTCTGACCAGCATAGACAAGGATTCCTCTGGAAGAAGCTGCAATAGGATTTGCCTGGATAGTGATAACATGGAAACGTGTGTATGTGCCAGACAGGATTCATTCCCTTATGCCTTACAACACCTGTATAAAACAGACACCGCTATTATTCCATGGACAAGGAAACTAAAGAACAAAGAGAGTAGATGACTTGCCCCAGTGATATAATCAGCAAGTAACATAGCCAAACTTGAACTCAAGGAGCCTGAAACTAGAAGCCCAGGTACATTAGCCTCATCCTACATGGGCTTTCCACACTTACCAGGTCTGTGCTTACTCCTCCCACACAGGAACGTTAGTGAATCAGACCTTTTACGAGGAAGTGAATGTAAGTGAACTCAACAAAACCCCAAATCAAATCAAATAAACACAAAACAAATCCAAATCAAGGAAACCCAAATGTAACGGTCCTTTCCTCCTCCTTCACGATAGTTAAGCTCTATTTTCTCCACAAGATGGCAGTAATTCCACATAGTTTTTCCGCTTCTCATTTCTGGTGGAGCGGCCGCTGAATAAATATATGGACAATATGGTTTTGTGTTACAATTCAAAGAAATCTGATAACAGCTATCTCACTTGTCAATATTTTAAATTGAATTAAGGTCATAAAATCAGGGAAGGCTGTATAAACCCTATGAAAACAAAACAATGACTCCCCCCCCCACCCAGAAGGTATGGCTGAGCCAAGGTGCTCCCATAAGGGAACTAGTGCGCGCGCACACACACACACACACACACACACACACACACCACTCACACATCCAGCCTGTCTCATACATCGTCCCACATCCACCCACATACGTAGACAAGCACACACATCCACACACCTACAGCAACCCATACACACATCTATACACCCATGTGTATTACTCCCTCCATGGCCACACAAAGATCAAAGATATAGACACACACACACATCAACACATATGTAGACAGACACATACATAGACAGTCACATTCCAAGAACAAGAATTTTTCTTGAGGAATCTTTTAAAAATCCCTTAAGACTAAAAGGAAGGTCTAAGAGTTTTTCTGTGCCTACTTCATTTGTATCATTGGATAATCTTTCCTTTGAAAGATGAAAGGAATAGTTTGTAATGAAAACATTACATTTGTAATGTTTTCATTACAAACTATTGCTGTTTTTCAAAAAAAAAATCACTGGAAAAAAATAAAATCATCGCATTACAGGATCTCTAAAGCCTATGAAAATTATTTTCTTCCCCCCAAAAAGCTTCTGCAAAAAGAAACTATCAACAAAGTGAAAAGACAACCTATGGGAGAGAAAATACTTATAAACTATGTGTCTCATAAGGGGTCAGTACCCAGAACCTATTAAGAACTCACATAACTCAATAGCAAAACCTCCAAATGACCCAGTGAAATAATGGGCAAAGGACCTAAATAGACACTTATCCAAAGAAGATACATGAACGAACATGTACTTCTTGTTCATGAAAAGATGTACCACATCACCAGTCAGGGAAATGCAAACTGAAACCACAATGTGATGTCACATCATACCAGTTAGAATGGCCATTGTTAAAGAGATAAGAGATGATAAATGCTCACGTGGATGTGGAGAAAAGGGAATCTTAGTGCATTGTTGCTGGGATTGAAAACTGGTGCAGCCACTATAGAAACCAGTATGAAGGATTCTCAAAAATGTTAAGATAGAACTAACATAGGATTTAGGATTTCCACTTCTGGGAATATATCCAAAGGTAATAGAAGATCTCTCTGTCCCCATGTTCTCAGCAGTAGTAGTTACAATAATCAAGACACAGAAACAACCCAAGTGTCCACTGATGGATGTATCGATAGAGAAATTGTAGTATATATACATAATGGAATACGACTCAGCCATGAAAAAAACAAGGGAGGGGCGCCTGGGTGGCTCAGTCGATTAAGCGTCCGACTTCGGCTCAGGTCATGATCTCACGGTTCGTGGGCTCGAGACCCACATCGGGCTCTGTGCTGACAGCTAGCTCAGAGCCTGGAGCCTGTTTCAGATTCTGTATCTCCCTCTCTCTGACAGTCCCCTGTTCAAGCTTCTGTCTCTGTCTCTCTCTCTCTCTCTCAGAAATAAATTAAAAAAAAAACATTAAAAAAAAGAAAAAACAAGGGAATCCTACCATTTGTGACAACATGGATGGTCTCTGAAGGCATTATGCTAAGTAAAAATAAGTCAGACAGAGAAAGACAAATACTGTGTTATCTTATTTCTATATGGAATCTTAAACAACAACACCCCAAAAACAAAATCCAAAAACCCCAACAAACTCACAGATACAGAGACCAGATTTGGTGGCTGCCAGAGGTGGAGAGCAGTGAGGGGGATTTGGGGAAAGGTGGTCAGAAGGTACAAGCTTCCACGACAGGGATGTCCACTCTCACCACTGTTGTCTAACAGTGCTGGAAGTCTTAGCATCAGCCATCAGACACCAAAAGGAAATCAAAGGCATCAGAATTGGCAAAGAGGAAGTCAAACTTTCACTCTTCGCAGATGACATGACACTCTACATAGAAAACCCGACAGACTCCACCAGAAGCCTACTAGAACTGATCCAAGAATTCAGCCAAGTTGCAGGGTACAAAATCAACGTACAGAAATCGGTTGCATTTTTATACACTAACAATGAAGCAACAGAAAGAGAAATCAAGAAACTGATCCCATTCACAATTGCACAAAAAACCATTAAATACCTAGGAATAAACCTAACCAAGGATACAAGAGATCTGTATGAGGAAAACTATAGAAAACTTATGACGGAAATTGAAGAAGACACAAAGAAATGGAAAAACATTCCATGCTCATGGATAGGAAGAATAAATATAGTTAAGATGTCATTACTACCTAAGGCACTCTACACATTCAATGCAATTCCAATCAAAATTGCACCAGCATATTTCTCAAAACTAGAACAAACTATCCAAAAATTTGTATGGAACCACAAAAGACCCCGAATAGCCAAAGGAATCCTGAAAAATAAAACCAAAACGGGAGGGATCACCATCCCAGACTTTAGCCTCTACTACAAAGCTGTCATCATCAAGACAGTATGGTATTGGCACAAAAACAGACACATAGACCAATGGAACAGAATTGAGAACTCAGAAGTGGACTCAAAAGTATACAGACAACTGATCTTTGACAAAGCAGGAAAGAATATCCAATGGAAGAAAGACAGCCTTTTTAACAGATGGTGTTGGGAGAACTGGACAGCAACATGAAGAATGAAACTAGATCATTTTCTCACACCATGCACAAAAATAAAACTCAAAATGGATAAAGGACCTGAACGTGAGACAGGAAAGTATCAACACCCTAGAGGAGAAAGCAGGAAACAACCTCCTTGACCTCCACCGCAGCAACTTCTTACTTGACATCCCCAAAAGCAAGGGAATCAAGAGCAAAAATAAACTGTTGGGACCTCATCAAGATTAAAAGCTTCTGCACAGCTAAGGAAACAACCCAGAAAATTAATAGGCAACCAACGGAATGGGAAAAGATAGTTGCAAATGACATATCAGATAAAGGGTTGATATCCAGAATCTACAAGGAACTCTCCAAACTACACGCCTGAAAAACAAACAACCCAGTGAAGAAATGGGCAGAAGATATGAACAGACACTTCTCCAAAGAGGACAACCAGATGGCCAACAGATACATGAAACGATGCTCAGCATCGCTCCTCATCAGGGAAATACAAATCAAAACCACACTGAGATACCACCTCACGCCAGTCAGAGTGGCTAAAAGGAGCCAATCTGAGAACTCTAGATGCTGGCGAGGATGTGGAGAAACGGGCACCCTCCTACACTGTTGGTGGGAATGTAAACTGGTGCAGCCGCACTGGAAAACAGTGTGGAGATTCCTTAAAAAATTAACAATAGAACTCCCCTATGATCCAGCAATAGCACTGCTAGGAATTTACCCAAGGGATACAGAAATGTTGATGCATAGGAGCACATGTACCCCAATGTTCATAGCAGCACTCTCCACAATAGCTAAACATGGAAAGAGCCTAAGTGTCCATCAGCAGATGAATGGATCAACAAGATGTGGTTTATCTATACCATGGAATACTACATGGCAATGAGAAACAATGAAATCTGGCCATGTGTAGCAACATGGATGGACCTGGAGGGTGTTATGCTGAGCGAAATAAGTCAGGCAGAGAAGGACAAATATCATATGTTTGCACGTATAGGAGGATTAGGAGGAACTTAACAGGGGACCAATGGGGAGAAGAAGGGGGGAAATGGTGGGGAAAGGGAGAGAGGCAAACCATGAGAGACTCTTGAATGCTGACAAAAACTGAGGACTGATGGATGTGGGGAGGAGGGAGGGATGGGCATGGAGGAGGGCACTTGTGGGGATGCGCACTGGGTGTTATGTGGAAACTAATTTGACAATAAACTATTTGTAAAAAATAAATAAATAAATAAAATAAAATGACTATTAGACAAAAAAAAGGTACAAGCTTCCATTTATAAGATAAATAAGTACTATGGTATAATGTCTAACATGATGACTATGGCTAATGATGCTGTATGATAAGTAGGAAAGTCACTAAGAGAGCAACTCCTAAGAGTTCTTATCAAAAGGACAAAAAATTTTTCCTTTATTCTTTTCTCTTTATTGTATATATATGAAAAGATGGATGTTAGCTGAGCCTATTGTGGAATTTTTTTTTCGCAATATGTATAAATCAAGCCATCATGCTGGACACCTTAAGCCTATACAGTGATATATGTCAATTATTTCTCAGAAAAACTGGAAAAAATCTTTCTTCTCCAAAATTCACTGAAAAACATTAATTCTATTCTTATTCTTACACATACACAAACCTATGCACGTCTTTCCTAAACTATTCTTTTATGGCATTTCTTTTTCATCTATTCTTTACATTTCTCGGTGACCTCCCAAAGTATCTGTGTATTTCTGAGATTGGTATGACCACATATCCAAAATTTTAACAGTCGGTGGCAGCTGTGAACTCATGATCCTCTAACTTGGATGATCTTCCTAAAAACAAGATTCAACTTTGTTTTCTCCTTTTAAGACAGCACTACCTACTGGCTAATTTTGGTATTGCAGTTCAGGTCTAGTTAAACGTCCAGCCCTAGAAAGATGCTGTATTATTAGGAGGTAAGAAGAGTAATTATTTTAATTACATAATTATTTATAATTTCTTGTTACATCATGTCCCATAAGTCTAAGCCATATTTAGAATCTTTATCTTGCCCCCAATTTTTCATTCCATTTAGCTGGGGCATTCCTCAGTGTTGATAGGTTTTTTAGATTTACACAAAATTTTGACTACGGAGGGTTCCAGATCCTGTTGATGCAGATTATACTTTCATTCCATCTCTATCAGTCAATATCCATTTTATTTATTAAAATCCTGTGAGGCTTTGTTTTGCAATTTGGGAAAGAGAAATTGTATCTTCCTGACATATTTGAACTTCTCTGGAGAGAGGAATGAGGACCAGCAGTTGCTAGGATTATTTTACCTGAGGACTCCCTTCCAGGCAAGGGTGATCCAGAAGTTGATCAAAAATCTCCAGAGAGACTTTGGGACTCCCTTGGCGTAACTGAACTGCCTAGGTGACCAGATGTCAACGTGTGACACAGAGCTAGGAAGGAAGCGTTTTCCTCCATGCTACCCGGACCCCAGCACTGTTCTGAGAACCTGGTCTCCACATCTTTTGGCTTCAGTACGACCACTGGATTCTCCTGCCGGGCGCTGGCAGCACCGTGCCTTCCCCACGCAGGAGGGGTGAGCAGGGACAAAGGAGAGCCGGGGGTGGGGGAAAAAAATGGTGGTTGCCTCACGCTGACTGCACCTGACAGCCTGGCTTGCGGGCATGTGCGAGGGCATCTGTCAGAAACAACGGAACGGGTGCAAAAAAGGCCAATGTCTGGGAATCAGACAAGTGTGGGCTTAGTCTATTATAATTTCTTTGAAAACTAAATGCTTCTTTTTCTCTGTATATATTATGATAAAATTATGATATGTATGTATGTATGTATGTATGTATACATATATAGTCATGGTCAAAGTAATCACAGGCTAATGAGGCCTGGGATATTTGGGCCGCATCCACTGGCACAGCCAGCAGCTTTGAGATTAACCTTTTTACCCGTGGTGCAATGTCGGCAGGTGGAATTTGGAGGTTACCGCCTCCGGGGCAAAGGGGCGGGGCAGGGGACCCACTCTGGCTTCTGTATTCCCACCGCCTCCAAGATTGGGTGGGAAAGGGAAGGAGGGTAAACATGGGGAGAGGGGCTGAGGAGACAGCGTTTTCAACCTGGGCCTGGAAGCATAACTGTTTATTTCTAGAAGTTACTTGGGCATTGATCAGGGTTAACTGGGAACTTGGCCCATTCCATCTGAAAAGCACACATTAGTTTTCACAATAGCGCGTCAAACGTCTAAAGCCATAGAAGAACAGAGCCAGGAAATGAAAGGTGATAAAAACGCAGACCCGGCTGCCGCTATTCTCCGCACATCTGCGCGGCTGCCCCACACAGGCGGACTTCAAGGCAGGCCCTGTGACTGAGAACTGCCCGGGGACCTGGCCTCCTTACCCCTCATCACATTTCGAGGTGGGCAACACCAGCTTTTGAATCAGGAAGCAATTTTAAAATCAGGCAGGTTTTGATCCCGCAGGCCCGGTTTCGTCTGATTAATAAGCTGTGCGTTCAAGGCCCCATCCGTTGACTTCCCCTGGGTAGCTCTCCTCCCCAAGCCCACCCTCCAAGAGTCTGCAAACGGGACCCTCTTGTCCCCTGTGGCCGAGCCCCGCCATCGGATTCAGCGCCGCCTTACCCAGGAGGACCAGCCCAGGGGCGGCCTGACCTTGCCAGGAGGAATTTCTGTCTCAGGCTTGAATTTCCTTCCCGTCTATCTCCAGGCCTTTACCGCCGGCCGCTCCCCTTTGACCACCCTGAATAAATCTTCCCTGCATCCCTGACAGCTGCTGATTTGGCTTCTTTCTTATTTTTTTTTTTTTTAATTGAAAGTAAACCTTCAAAGCGGCCCAGCCACCTGAGAAGCTCCGCTGAGCACTGCAGCTGGGCTAGTGAACCTCAAACAGAAGAGCTGCGTTTTCTGGTGTCCCCCTCCTGCCCTGGGGGGTGAGGGGGGGCACGGAGACTTTATGTGCTGCCGCGGCCACTCAGCTTTCAATTTAGCTTTTGCATTAGAAGAAGGGAATTTGGACGTGGGTAAAGTGGTTGTGGTGAGGTTTTGAAAGTGGCTGTGTAAACCTGAGGGAGGTGGCTAGAGGGGATGGCAGAGACCGACAGACAGACAGACAGAGACAGAGAAAGAGAGAGAGAAGGAGAGAGGGAGAGGGAGGGGGAGAGATATTTGCAGAAGGAGGTGTGAGTCTGAGGGCAGAATGTAAATTCAATTTATTTTGAAAAGAAATCTGGGGTGTCTTTGTGCCGTCTGGTTAGATTATTGGGGGTACTTTGCAGAAGGAAATTGATTTTAAAAAGCATGTTCGAATTTAACAGTTGGTTTGTGACATCAGGAAGCAACAATGTCCTGGAGGGCACAGAATGCGAAGTCGAGATTCCTAGAGTTTGTTCTAGGGTTACTTTGTTTTGTTCTTTGTTACTTTGTCTTTTTCTGCATGTCCCTTCAGCTTTCTATATCCCCACATCCACACACTTTGTTTTTTTATTATAGAAATTTAAAAATACTCAGAAAAGTTGAAAAAACATAATGTAACAAACACCTTTATACCCACTACCTAAATTCAGCAATGGTTAACATTTTTTCATATTTGTTTTATCTTTGTCTCTGTGTGAATATGTTCCATCCCCCTTGCCACACACACGTATTTGTTGAACCATTGAAAGTAAATTACAGACATCATGTACTCCAGCATACATTTCCTAATAAGGACGTTCTCCTATACAACCGCAATATGACGATCACACCTAAGAAAATGTAAAATAACTCCTTGATAACATTTACCATTTGGTCCACATTAAAACTTCTCCAATAGACTCCCAATGATCTTTCGTAACTGGTTTTTGTTTTGAACCAGGAGTCTGTCCAGACTCGGCCATAAGTTTGCTTGGTAAGGCTGTTAGTCTCTTGGTCTCTCTTCTCTCACTGACGTCGAACCCACCTAACAAAGTGTACAGATCTCAAGTGTGGAGCTTGATGAATTTTTTAACAATTGATTTTGTTTTTAAAAGCTGTTTTAGACTTTGATGAATTTTTATTAAGTATACTCCTATGTAAGCACTAATAAGATCGATAAATAGAATACTTTTCATTGCCCTGGAAGGTTTTCGTTTTCTCATAGCTTTTCCTGGTCAGTATTTCTTCCTCACCATTTCCCAGAAGGGGTGAGGATCTGGAACTCTCAGATCTTGTGGCTGGAAGTCTAAATTAGTTCAACCACTTAGGAAAATTATTCACCAGAATCTAATGTATTTCAATTTATGCTGACTCTATGACCCAGCAATGCCGTTCCTCAGGGTATACTCAAGAGAAATGATTGAATGTGTCACTAAGAGGTATTTGTGAGAATGCTTATAACAGCTTTATTAATGATTTCTTCCAACTGGAAATATCCCAGATGTCCACCAACAATAAAATGGATAAATAAATTGTGGCATATTTGTGCAAAGGAATACTACACAATAATAAAAAAGCAATACTGAATCATGCAATAGCTTGGGTGAATCTTAGATGTTACCTTTTATTAAAATTTTTTGTTTATTTATTTTGAAAGACAGAGCAGAGGAGGGTCAGTAAAAGAGGGAGAGAGAGAATTCCAGCCAGGCTCTGTGCCTTTAGCGGAGCCCAAGCGGTGCTCGAACTCATAAATCGTGAGGTCATGACCCGAGCCGAAACCAAGAGTCAGACGCCCAACCAACTGAGCCACCCAGGTGCCCCAGACATTATTTTGAGCAACATGAGCTTGATACAAGAAGAGTATGTAATGTATAAATCTTTGTAGATAAAGGTCAAAAATACACAAAAATCATCTCTTGTGAGAGGCCATTAGTCTCCTTTAACTAACAAATGCCACTTTTTTTTTCCATGACATTCTCTTTTTGAAAAGACTAGGCAAGTTGTTTTGTAGAATGTCACATATTCTGGATGTGTCTGATCATTTCCCTGTTTAACTTGATCCTTTGCAACTGGAGATACAGGAAAGAATTGAGCTGTAATGTCTTACGACATTTTATGTCATGAATTAATTTCTATCCCAACGCAGATAGAATGGAACTTGTTACGTTTCATTTTTGGGAAGATTGAATAAATCATTACTCAACTCATTTTCTGTGATCTAAGTTTCAGTGAAGGAGCTTCATTTGAGAAAAGTGTTATGAAAATCAGGTGTTGAGGCTGATGAGCGTCAAGTTAGACATTTCCTGCAAGGCTATTTTATAAGTGGTACTATGTACTTCCCACTGTATCATGCTGAGAGACATTTAATGGCAGATTGTTCCACTATTCATGATGGGGATGTGGAGTTGGATCACTTGGTTAAGGTGGTGGCAGCCAGCTCTTTCCATTGTAAAAGACGTTTTCTCAAGTCTCCATGGCTTAATAACCTCATTTGTCAACATGAGGCACTCATAGGTCAGTATCTCCCACTTGATGGAGTAGTTTATTTCCAGCAAATTTGGCTGCGCAGTAAGATTGTGCAAAGCAAAATGGTTATTTCACCTACAGAGCTTCACCCTAAAATGGAAACTTCATACCGTGAAAATGACATCTTAACCAGAGTAGCACAGTTTTAATCTTTGAGGTTTATAGGTGACATAAAATAAATTCCCTTGCTACTTAAGATAATTTGATAAGTATGACATTTTTGACACTAAAATTGCTTAGATTTAGGACACATGGTACTGCATTTGTATACATTTGGGTGGTGATTAATATTATGTGAGGTTGTGTTTAAATCATTGGCAGACACCAAATTAAGGATTTCATGTGTATACCTAGAAGTCAGAACTGAATGAGATATGTTTAAAAACATCTTGTATTTAAAAAAGTAACTTAAAAAGTTTTTAATGTTTATTTATTTGAGAGAGAGAGAGAGAGAGAGAGAGGGAGAGAGCAAGCATGGGGGAGGGGCAGAGAGAGGGGGAGACACCGAATCTGAAGCAGGCTCCAGGCTCTGAGCTGTCAGCACAGAGCCCTACGCAGGGCTTGAACTCATGGACTGTGAGGTCATGACCTGAGCCGAAGTCGACGCTCAATCGACTGAGCCACCCAGGTGCCCCAAAAAGTAATTTTTAAGAATTTACTTGGTTACTCTCACTTGAAGAAAGAAAAGTGGTTTTAAGCATGATTATTCACTGGCTTCATGGGAAAGAAATAATTTCAAGTGACTTAGATGGATTTTGGTGCAATAATCAGCATACTGATCCAGAATAGCTTGGTGGAGAAATCCCAATGGTTAAGTCTCACTACCTGAGTAACCATGGCCAACTCACTCTAAGCCTTGACATCCTTGTGGCAGAGTAAAGATGGTCACAAATTGGTTTGTTTTTCCTTCTTTCAAGAGGTTAGGCCCCTGTCTGCTCCCCTTGAGTATTGGTGAATAATGTGCTCACTTTGACCAACAGAATATAGCTCAGATGATGATGTGCCAGGTTCAGAACCCAAACCTTAAGAGAGTGGGAGCTGCCATTTCCTTCTTTTGGGACGTCTGCTTTTGAAACCTAGTGATCATGCTCTAGGATGCCCGAGCAGCCTTATGAAGAAGCCCATGTGGAGAATAACCCTTAGCTGACATGCCCATCTCAGCGGCCAGCTGCCAGCTAGCACCTGCCAGCCATGTGAGAGAACTATTCCTGGAGGTAGATCCTCTAGTCGTCAGTGAGCCACCCAAAGTAATGGTGCATGGGGCAGAGATGGCCAATCCCACCAAGCACTGCCCATCATTGCAAATTGGTGAGTAACATAAATGAGTGTGCTTCTTAAGCCCCTAGTTTGTTATTTAGCAAGGATAATGGTGACAATCTTCATTTGCAATACGGCAATAAACCCACTTGCCTTGTATCCACAAGGAAGGTCCAATAGGATAGGGTTTATGAGAGCACTTGGCAAACCAGAAAGCAATTCTATGCCTATATAAGGTGACAGTCTCTGAAGTAGCCCATAGAATGGAAGGGTTCTGTAAATATTAGCAATCTGAAGTTGGCATGTTGCTCTAATTTCTATTGACCCCATTTCTTGAAGTTAGAAACGGTACCAGTTACTTATTTTTATTGTGACAAGATATACATCCCATAAAATTTTAGCATTTGAACAATCTTCAAGTATACAGCTCAGCTCATTCACATTTTTGTGTGGCCACCACTACCATGCATCCTTCTTCAAAACTCCGTTTGCTTTGATAACAGGAAAAATATCTTCTTTTAAAAAATATTTTTAATGTTTATTTTTAAGAGAGAGAGACAGAGAGAGAAACAGCGAGCAAGTTGGGAGGGGGTGGAGAAAGAGTGAGACACAGAATTTGAAGCAGTCTCCAGGCTCTGAGCTGTCAACATAGAGCTTGACACGGGACTTGAACCCATGAAGCGTGAGATCATGACCTGAGCCGAAGTCAGCCGCCCAACCGACTGAGCCACCCAGGCATCCCAGGAAATAGATGTTATTAACAAGTATATTTTCCTATTCTAAACATGAAGTGACGCTAAGTCATCTTAGCACTGTATATAATGATGCTAATTGCAGGAATGAGCCCACGTGCCATAAAGACAGATAGGTTTCCGGAGAGATTGTAAAGAATGGCAGCCCACAGTCTGCAATGGAGCCTCTCTTCCTTCCCAGAGCCCATTCCATTCCTGTAGAACCTCAATTAGTCATTAGTCAGCATGGGGATGGGGGAATATTTAGAGAGAAATGAGCACTTATTAAAAAGGGCCAAGAGAGCAAGTTTTCAAAGCTAGAACAATCCAATGAAACCATTTTATATATAAGCAGGCCCTCCGGAGTTAGCACACATATTTGCACCTGGACCCCACCTGGACATAATTAGTTTCCCTGTGCTCAGAGCAGAGCAAACACCAAAGAAAATGATGTCAAAAACTGAGCAATCTGTCATGATCTGTGCTGCACAATTAAAGTGGCGTGCTTTCTGTAAGAATTATGTAACACAGATGACATGGTATTTAGATAGCCAGGACTGGAAAGCCATCTGGTTATGTTTGACTTCACGACTATTATGTCTGTTTCCGGAATCGTTTTGTATACTTTGGGGTGGAAGTCATACGAAGAAAGGATGAAATGCTCTTGGTTGATCTGTGAGAAATATTGTTTATCTATTTGCAAATTAAAGTATTCTGGGCAGGACTTTTAATTCTAAGCAAGCAGAATCCTCAGGGCTTGAGGACCAAAATATAAGGTAGACAAAGACAGGGAGGGCCCGTAAGTCACAGCAGCACGTTCAAAGCTGGACAATAGTTAGTGTATCTCAAGACAAATGGGAAAATGTATTCTGTAGCCTTATGTGAGCCATCCCTTCACTCTTTCCTTTTGGGATCTAAATGCCCAAGAGGGCACCCCCATCTCCTCCACAGTGTACCTGTTTTAGCAGACTGTACACCATCAGGCTTTGGTATGAGTTGGGCTGTTGAAACTAGGCTGGAGTTTCTCTTACCAGATGATGTTGGTGGAAACTGAATGAATGCTACTGACCAATCACAGAGTTCCTAACAGTCCTAGTTTTCTGGGGGGTCACAGAGGAATAACTAGAAATAATTTATAAGTGAGTCAAATGAGCTGTGTTCATGGGCAATGGCATGGGTAGAACAATGAGCAGGGTTGTTAACATCAGGCGGGGTGGACTGGTGGTGTCTGAGATTGAGCTGCACTCACTGTGAAGCTATCCCTACCCTTCCAGGCACATTACCCTCACCTCCACCAGAACATTCCCTGCAATAATTTTTTACTGTCTGCCCCGAGGGCGGGGGTGGGGGGAGGGCATGGGGAGGAAGTGTTCAGATTCTAGTGTTTAGCTGGTGCCTGTTAGTTCCCAGAAAGCTGGCCAAATGCTGCCATAGGTCTTCTTTCACGACCCTGGGAGACAACTTCATCCCCATTTCAGAGATGAAAAGAATAGGTCCCTGAGACAGCACATCCTTGGTGCAAGACCAAATTATGAGACAGGGCATCAAATTCATGTGATTTATTGAAGGTGTGCATTTTAGGAAAACCAAAGGGAAAGAGGGGAACTAGGGAGGGATGTGAAAGAGTGAACAAAGTGTGGTCTCAGGTCAGATGCAGCCTGCTGTGGCTGGAGGGCCAGGGAGATGTCCTCTGGAGCCTGACCCTGACTGAAGAACCCCATGTTAATTGCCTTAATTTCTCAGTGAAGAGGGAATTGACCTTATTTACTATGATATTGGGTTTGTATGTAGGTTGGGAGTCTGAAGAAAGTGCACATATTTGATTTTTACTGGCTTCAGTTTCAGAAGCTGATTTCCTCTCCCCTGCCCCAATATTTGTCTTCGACTTTTGGAGACTTCTTTATGCATGGCATGTAAAATATACATACATATATTTACTGTCACCTATGGGTGACTTTCCAATTTACTTGATGTTGTCTCTTAATAGGAACCCATAGCATGTTTGAAGTAGGAGGATCTGTGTGACCTTAGGATCCCCCCTGCCCACCATCAATGTCACAGGACATAAGACAAGGCTACCAGAAAACATCTGGAATTAAAACTAACCTAGATTAAGTTCCTTAAAGTGTGGAGTGTAGGTATATTTTCAAACCCCAGTTGGGCAGTGTCCTTCTTCCTTTCCACTACTACTTGTGAAAATTGCTACCTCAGATTGTAAGGATTAAAAAGGTGTTAGACACACCAATAGAATGGTTATGAAAACAAAAATGGGAAATAATCAGTGTTGGTGAGGATGTGGAGAAAATAGGACCTAGTGCATTGTTGGTGGGAATCTAAAATGATGTGACCATAATGGAAAACAGTTTGGTGTTTCCTCAAAAAGCTAAATATAGGGGCGCCTGGGTGGCTTGGTCGGTTAGGCATCCGACTTTCGCTTGGGTCATGATCTTGTGGTTCGTGGGTTCAAGCCCCCGCATTGGGCTCTGTGCTGACTGCCAGCTCAGAGCCTGGAGCCTATTTCAGAGTCTGTGTCTCCCTCTCTCTCTGACCCTCCTCTGCTCATGCTGTCTCTCTCTCTCTCTCTCTCCTAGAAATAAATAAAAATATTTTTTAAAAAAAAGCTAAATATAGAATTACCATATGCATAGAATTATCATATGACCCAGAAATTTAATGGAAAGCAGGGACTTTAACAGATACTTTACATCCATGTTCATTGAGGCGTTGTTTACAATAGCCAAAAGGTGGAAGCAATTCAAATGTACATTAACAGGCGAATGGATAAATAAAATGTGATATATACATACAACGGGGTATCATAAGTATTACTCGGCCATAGAATGGAAGGAAATAGTGATACATGCTACAACATGGATAAATCTTGAACACCTTATGCTAAGTATAATAAGATAATCACATAAAGGTAAATATTATATGAAATAGTCAAATTCATAGAGATAGAAAGTGAAATAGAGGTTACTAGGGGCCACAGGGAGGAGAATGGGTGTTATTGCTTAATGGTTACAGAGTTTCTGTCTAAGTGATAAAACGTTTTGGAAATAGTGGTGAAGGTTGTGTAACACTATAAATGTCATTAATACCACTGAACTGTGTACTTAAAATGGTTAAAATGACAAATTTTGCATGATATGTATTTTACCACAACTTAAAAGAATTAATACTGCAATATACCAAAGGCCATTTAATTCTACACTTATAAATAGGTGAATTGCATGGTATGTGAATTACATCTCAATAAAGCCATTACTTATACCTTAGGGATATTCACTTTTCCTTCACTCTGCATTCAGGCCACAGGAACCATGAAAAACTTGAACTGGAAAAATCCTATAGTGAGAGTCATGGGGGAGAGAGATCTCTTGACAGCCTAAAGAGATTCAGATAATTAACTCAGTCACTTGGCTTGCTTATGAGGCTGAAGGCCATGAGCTATGGCAGGGAAAGAGTGGGTGGTTCAGAATCAATGCTGTATTGCATTGTATTTTGTGTCGTGGTGGGTAGGGTTATTCTACCGAAAGGCAACTTTTATTGGCCTAAAGCTCTTCAGAGAGAAATCACTGTGTGTAACCAATGCATAGATTCTGGTTTACAGTTGAAGGATAGCCACCTTTTGAGTATCAACCTGAACTCTCACTGGCTTGAAAAACAACGATAGGAGTTTGAGTTGAGTCTGGTGAGCCATTTCATCCCACTCTTCTCTGTGATGCTATGTCTGCAATGGAGAGTGATCGATGTTTTTAAAATGTGCCTTTGGAGTTACAGGAGAGGCCATCCAGAGTGTCCACAATGTCACTAGAGGAGACAAAACCATCCATCCATTCAGCAGCAGCACAAAGCAGCCTACACCAAGAAAACAATACATCCCCAAACAGATCAAACAGCTGCTCATCAATCTGGTGCAAGCTGCAGGTTGCCTGACTAAATTACTGTCGGAGAAGCAGACGAGCACAATTTGTCAGTCAGCATTGAGTTTAAATGAGCAGAGATGCACATAAAGCCAGCAATGCAATTGTAATTAAGAATTATAGGCATCAAGTTTCAACCAGTGCTTTCTTAAGGTAGCCGTGGCTGAGCTCTAAGAAATATATGAGGGATCCAGGGTGGAATTTAAGCCAGAGCACGGTCTACCTAGAGCCCTCTACAGTTTAAGCTATTTGTCATGTGCAAACATGATATGTTGATGATGGGGAATCCATGAGAACTTGATTTTTCCTGTTTTCTTAAAAGAACTGTATATCACATATATTAAAGAATTGGTAATAATAATATTAATGTTATAAAATGATGCTCTTGATCCCACTACCCAGATTAAGAACTAGAACATCTTGATTTGTTTTAATGGTGGTTGAAATCATTGTGACAATTGACAAATCTCTGGGTGATGACTTGGATGAGATTTAATACGTGCTGAGTGCCGACAATGAGTTGGTGTTGAAGCACGGGAAGATGAATAAAGCAGGCTTGCTTCAGAGGGTTTACAGTCTGGAATGAAGACCAAGATGATGGCACAATTAGCCCCACATGTCATGAGTCCACAGGAAAAGTAGAGGTGTTGTAGGAGAGGCCCGAAGCACTATAGAGGCTTAGAAGAAGTTGGATTGGGTAAGATGGAGAGGGCTGTGAGGGCAGGAGCTCAGGGAAACCTTTGTGAAGAAAAACCTTTGTGAAGAAAGTGGCATCCGAGCTTAACATCAATGGTAAGCAGGAGTTTTACAAAACATGAGAGGGTGGGAGGGAGGCCATTTTGGGTGGAGAGACTTAACACAAGCAGAGATAAGAAAGTAGAACTTTCTTTTTTGGGTAGAACTCTCTAACACTCTGAACCTAATATAACTGTTTTTATGCTCTTCTATTTTCATGAAAAAATGTTTTAAATGTTTATTTATTTTTGAGAGAAAGGCAGAGCATGAGCAGGGGCAGAAAGAGAGGGAGACATGGACTCCAGGCTCTGAGCTGGCAGTCAGCACAGAGCCCGATGTGTGGCTTGAATCCACAAACGATGAGATCACGACCTGAGTTGAAAGCAGATACCCAACCAACTAAGCCACCCAGGTGCCCTCAAAGACCAGTCTTCATCCATAGCAGGATAGCAGTCTGACTAAACTTTTCTTGCACTTAGGATGTGAATGACTGATAGCTTTATTTAACATTCTGTCATATCACTAATGTCATTCACAAATAATCAAATTCTCTTCTGTCGGGCATGTGGTCAGATCACTTCTCCAATTTTTCTATTTTAAATGTAGTCATATACCTTGGTTTAGCCAATAAAATTGGAGTGGAAAGGACATGTCACTTCTAGGAAGAAGCTTTAAGAAGGGTACTATTTGAAATACATCCTTTCAAAAGTGAGGGTGATTGCAAAATGGTGTGCTAAGATACTCCCTCTGTTGGCCTGGATTCCTGAGTGAGTGCCAGGAGCAGAACCCCATGCTAGCCTGTCATGCATGTCCCAGCCAATAAGGTCAATACAGAGGAGGGGATGGTCTAATCCACATGGTTATTCAGGACCCAGAGATCCTTGCATTAAATGGTTCCCCTGGAGCAGGGTTTGAAAACTATGGCCTATTGGCCAAATCCAATGTGTTTTTGTAAATAAAGTTTTACTGGAGCACAGACACATTCATTCATTTACATATTGTTGATGGGTGCTTTCCTAATACAACAATAGAGTTGAGAAGTCACAACAGAGACTGTATAGCCTCTAAAGCCTAAAATATTTACCCTCTGGCCCTTTATAGGAAATGCCTTGCAGCTTCTACTCTAAGGCTTTGAAATTTTCCCCTGAATTCTGAGAGTCTGGCTAGCAGGTGAAGGAAGAGAGATAATAGAAAGGATTGGATGAAAAGAGTTATAGCCCATCCTTGAAGGTGGAGTATACTTATATATAATCAGAACTCAATCACCAGGCCACATCTTGTCACAAAAGAGATTGGGATATGTAGTCTAGCTGTGTCTAGGAGGATAAGTCAAATAATTTGGTGGACAATCCCTGCCACATATGTTTACCTGCGTGGTCAGCTCGGCTGCTGTGCTGTCTCTAATCAACCCCCATTGAGGCAATAGCTTTTGAAAATCAGGAGTGATTCCTCTGCTCTTAAAGTGAACTTCCTTGCTCTGACCTGATATAGAAGTGGAGATTCACTCTTCAACCCTGCCCTCACTCAGTGATTACCCACATATTCCAGTTCATAGTGAGCAGTGTTGGGTAGGGTCTTGATGAACCGTAGACTTCACTCTGTTGCACAAAATGCACCATTGTTAGAGCAAGTTCTGCATCTTCATGCAAGAAACTGAAGTCTGGTGCTGGAAATGGTTTGATCTCATACTTGAAATGCAGAACATAATGGTATCAATCTCTGAAAATCAAATGAAATCTTGTGGGAGTAGGTTAGGTCCAATGAATAAAATTATATAAAACAATTTCATACTTGACATTTACTGAGAGAGGCTTAACTTTCCCTACATATTTTAGTCTGTTCAGCTGGCATTATTTATTCATGTCTCTTTCCCCATTTGGTTCACAATTTATCTTTTGGGAGCACAGAATTAAACTGTAAAAATGTATATATGCTAGACACTGTTTTATGTTCCATCAATGGAGAAGTCATCAAAATCTCTAACAGAATAAGATTCAGCCTATTACAGGGGTGATTTAGCTGAAATAAAATGTAATGTTTAACTCAGAGAAGCTGGAAAAAATGAGATTTAGGAATATGGAATTGAATAATCACTCAGTGAAATGACAGTGGTTTCTCTGTCAGTCTCCCTGTTGAAAGAATATTAGGACATCAAGATTATGAATGGCCAGAGCCAAAAAAGGGTTCGTGATAACCCAGAAGGACAAGATTGGCTTCTGATTCCAATGATAACACATTGTTCCCTAATGCTGACAGAGTTAAATAGAACAAATTCAGTGTTCTGTGTCATAGCCCTTTGTTGCGCTGGTGTATTTTGCAGTAGGGAAAGAATGAATGTATAACAAATTAGAAAAAAAAAAAAAAACAACTCTAGAGAACAAGGCAGTTTCTGACACAGACCACTGTGACTAAATATTTCATCAGGTATTTCATAAGACAAAGGAGAATTCATGCACCAGAACTTGAATGAGAGACATTGGGGAGGGAAGTTAGAGAAGGAAAACCCATAAAGTGAAAAGCAAAGATCAGTGTATCAGTTTTCTGGGGCTGATATAACAAATTACCACAAACTGAGTGGCTTAAAACAACAGAACTTTATTCTTGCACAGTTCTGGAGGCTAGAAATCTGAAATCAAGGTGTCTACAGGGCCCTGTTCCCTCTGAAAGCTCTGAGGGAGGAATCTTTCCTTGCTTCTTCATAGCTTCTGGCAGTTGCTGGAAATCCTTAGGCCTCTTTGGATTGTGGGTGTATCACTCTAATCTCTGCTTCCATTGTCACGTGTCATTCTCCTGTGTGTATATGCATGTGTGTATATGCATATGTATATATGTATATGTATATGTATATGCATATGCATATGCATATGCATATGCATATGCATAAGGCCACATTCACAGTTTCTGGGGCCAAGGATTTCAACATATTTTGGGGGAGGATATAATTTAATTCACAATCAGGAACTGAAGTTATCTATGATAGTGTCATGAGATGGATGGAACAGTCCACAGTCCATCAGGAACAGCCACTTGGAACCATCACACAAAATGCAAAACCAGAGAAAATGGATTTTCAGTTTGTGATAATGGCAATAGCAATGGACACTTCTAGCATTCTACACCAGCCATTCCAAGAACTTTACATGTCTTATCTTATTTAATTCTCCCAATGATCCTATGATGTAGGTGCTTTAATTAGCCCATTTTACAGATAAGGAAATTGAAGCTAAAGATGCAAATGTAGTTTTAAGGAAAAAAACCAAACTAATCTAATGGGAAGGGAGAGTTTGGGTGGCAGGAGATCTCAGGTGGGGCCCGTGAAATGCAACAAGAGTAAAGATAACTGTCCTGCAGGATAACTTAGGGTACTAGCAAAGGTTTTTTTGACTGGAGCATCTCCACACTTTAGATTTTCCTACATACTTGAGGTTGCCTGACATTCCACAGTAAAAAATTTATTCAATGAACCAAAGGCTTAGATCCCAGTCGGTTTTGAAGGTATGTTAGATATTCTGTCATAAACTATTTGAGTTTGTATTCAGGAATCTCAAAGGCTTGGCTATATTACTTAGACCACAGAGAAGGTCTGTCTTCTGACAGATGACCTGTTAATATATTTACTCTTTCCTCCTGCTGAAATTACACTGAAAGAGGGATATTTTAGATAATTACAGGTGTGTGTGTGTACACATTCTAAGTCCAGAGAAAATAGATTGTCAATAGATTGTTATGATTAAGAACTCAGTTCTAGAACTAGAAGGCCTATGTTCAAATTCTAGCTTTGGCCTCTAAGCCTTGTGATCTGGATGAGTTATTAAAACTTCTCTGTGCCTTAGTTTCCTCATCTATAAAATGGGGATGATAATAACATTTAATACCTCATAGAGTTGTTGGGGGGATTAAATATTATAGTATATGCTTTAAAACAGTGTCTAGCATATAGTGTCTAAAAGCACTTGCTTTTATTATTACATACATGTTACAGATGAGATGAGTAACATGAACAGAGGGAGAAGGTTCTAGAAAATGCATGTTAGGGATAAAAGTTGAGAAGTCATCATTTCCATTTTATATGTGGGAACTGTTGTTAGATATGCCTTTAGTTGATCTGAAGCTAGATATAATTTCTGGTGCCTAACGGTATCTGTCAGCCCCTCAGGACAAACTCATCACTCTGTATTGCTGCTTTTTATCTTTGATCAATGTATCACAAATTTTTATGCTGCCTAAGAAACAGAGTTCAAAATATTTTTCTCTTCAATGTCACCAGGCTTTCAGGCTGCATTTAACATTTTCCTTCCCTTGTAAAGACCAAAGTAGGATAAGGATGGATGTCCCTAGTGCAGCTTGATCTCCTTGGAGCTTATCGGCTGGTTATTGATGACAGTACCGAAAAGGATGTGAATCATTGATAGAAAATTTTTAGTTCTGCTTCTCTTAGATGAGTTTGTATTTTTTATTTTTATTATTATTCTTTAAGTTTATATATTTATTTTGAGAGAGAGAGAGAGAGAGTATGTGTGTGTTTGTGGGGGGCGGGGGGGAGGACACAGAGAGAGAGAAAGAGAGAATCCCAAGCAGGCTCTGCCCTGGTAGTGCAAAACCTGGCAGGGGGCTAGAAGTCATGAACCGAACCAAAATCAAGAGTCGGTTGCTTAACTGACTGAGCCACCCAGGAGCCTGGATGAGTTTGTTTTTAAAAACTTATCATCTGTGGGGTCAGTCTCAACCCCTTAACCACCCTGAAATGGGAAGCCTATCATTGCAGTGGGTGCTGAGCTGCTCTACGCCACTGGCTGTCATTGAATAGTAAGTGACAAGACACAGATGTCAATAACTGAGTCAATTAAATGCACCAGCACTAATCTTTGAAGGTGGCACAAGTTGAGAGTCTATGGAATGGTTATGACACACAAATTATTGGCAACAAAGAATAAAGAGATAAATTGGACTATATCAAAATGAAAACTTTTTGTGCATCAAAAGACACTATCAACAGAGTGAAAAGGCATCTTGCAGGAAATATTTGCAAATCATAGAACTGATAAGGGGTTAATATCTGGAATATATAGAGAACTCCTATGACTCAACAACAAAGAAACAATATAATTCAAAAACGGGCACAGGGCGTGGATAGTCTCCAAAGGAAATACAGTAAAGCACATGAAAAGAAACTTGACATCATTCATCATTAGGGAAAGGCAAATCAAACCCACAATGAGATATCACCTTATACTCATCAGCAGGATGGCTATTATAAATACACACACACACACACACACACACACACACACACACAGAGTGGGGGAGAATAACAAGTGTTGATAAGGATGTGGCAAAAATGGAAACTTTGTACACTGCTGGTGGCCCTTCTTCCCTGTCTCCCTCCCTCCATCCCTCCCTTCCTCCCTCCCTTCCTCCTTTCCTTCCTTCCATTAGTATATACTTTTGGAATTTTATTTTATTTCAAGGACATCATCCATTACTACCATTATTTATTGTGATGCTCATTGGGAGCACCTTCAAGTTGGCTTTTGTGTTCCTCTGACACGTCCCCATCATTTTTTGAACCCTTCCTTAGTTTCATACACAATATAATATCCCAGGGGCATTTTTCCCTTTCCCTGCCTGGGTCCTGGAAACAGAATTTCTTTCAAATAGCTCTTGGCTTCTTTTAGTGGAGAACAGTGTTCAGGAATCAAGATCTTAGTTCCAAACTTCATTTTTTGAGTTTAGGTGTGAAATTAATCTATGGTCCATGTGTAACCTTGAATTCTTGTTCTGCATAAAGAACCCTGACCACCACACCAGCCATTCAGGAGTAAATGCAAATCCTCTGGAGGCTTCCTCTGACCTTCCCCTCCCCCAACTCATTCCCTGTTTCCTACAGCCAGCCCCCCTAGGGCATCAGCACTAAAATCTTTATAAAGTCCCAGAAGCTTCCTGCTGGTGTGAGTTTCAAAGGCAGCAGAATCAATGTGGAATTAATGCAGGTAGTGTGAGAAAGAAAATCTCAAGCCATGTGACAGAACCTCAGACTATTGAAGAAGAACAAAAGCAGATAAACTGATAAAGAATTAGGTGTTATTAAGAGAGTTTATCGTCATGTTTTGAAGTCATGGTCTTGCATCAAAAAGCATATTTCTCTTTTGAAAAGTATTTAATATTTATTAAGGATTGGCTGTGTGCCAGGTACTTTTAGGCTCTGCACTCTACGTGAACTATCTCATTTAATCTCCATGGCGACATTACATGGTGGATCGCTTGTATCCCCACGGAAGTACAGAGATGTTAAGTAGAAAATGCTGGAATTGGGATGTGTGTCCAAGCTGACTGACTTCAGAAACTGGCATCCTGCTGGACGCCCAGTGTCATGCAGAGGGCGTGATGATGAAAAGGTGGGCACTGATCTCTTCAGCACCAAGTGCAGACAGAAAATGAAACTACCACCCCTGGTAGGATCCTAGTGGAACCAGAAAACAATGTTATATGCATTTAAAAGGAAGTCCCAGAAGGCAGGGTTTTAGTAAGTAGGGAGGCCAGCAATTTGTGAATAAGGGTACACAGATTTTAATTTTTATTCAACATTTTTTTCTTATTGCTATAGTAAAGATACATTACATCCATTTTGGAAAAATTGAATACTATGAAAAATCAAAAGGAAAAATATGAGCTGTAATCCCATTACTCAGAGATAATCATCATTAATATTTTAACATCTTTTCTATGTGTTTTTTACTTAGTTGAGATCCCAGTGTATAAAGTCTCTGGCTTACTTTTCTCACTAAATCCTACCAGCACATTGCCATGTTGTTAAAAACTCTTCATAAACATCTTTTTTTTTTATAGTTTATTTTTGAGACAGAGACAGAACATGAGCGAGGGAGGGGCAGAGAGAGGGAGACATAGAATCTGAAACAGGCTCTAGGCTCTGAGCTGCCAGCACAGAACCCGATGCGGGCCTCAAACCCACAAACCGTGAGATCATGACCTGAGCCGAAGTCGGACGCTTAACCAACTGAGCCACCCAGGCTCCCCATAAATATCATTTTTAATGGCTGCATGATATTCTCTTTTGTGAATGTAACATTATTTCCTTAAAAGTTTCCTTAACACTATCTATTTAGGTTGTTACCATTTCCTAATTATGAAAATAAAACAACACACAACAAACAAACCCTTGTGACAGATCTCTTTGTGTATGTGCATTGGTCTGTTTCAGATTATTTTCTTAAAATAGAGTCTTAAAAATGATCTTACTTTATTACAGTATGGATATGTTATTTGTGTTATTTAAAAATAGTTTAATAGGGGCGCCTGGGTGGCTTAGTCGGTTAAGCATCCGACTTTCGCTTGGGTCATGATCTCGCGGTTCGTGGGTTCAGGCCCCGCGGCGGGCTCTGTGCTGACTGCCAGCTCAGAGCCTGGAGCCTGTTTCAGTCTGTGACTCCCTCTCTCTCTGGCCCTCCCCTGCCCACGCTGTCTCTCTCTCTCTCCTAGAAATAAATAAAACATTAAAAAAAAAATTTTTTTTTAAATAAAAATAAAATAAAATAAAATAAAAATAGTTTAATAATTTTAAAATTATTAAATTATTTTTCATAAGTAATACAAATATGTGTAAGATGCAAATTCAAAAGATACAAAAGGTCATGCAGTGAAATCAAGCCTCCTTTCCACTCTGTCTTCCAGCCACCCAGAATCCAGCCTCATTTTCTTGCTTTTCCTTTCAGATAAGTCATTTATATTATGGGCACATATATCCTGGAGATCATTTCATGTCATATATAAAGAGATGCATTTTTCTTTTAATTAGCTGTGTAATATTTGAGTATATGTCTCCCATTGATGGACATTTACACGAATCCTAATCTTTTCTTACAATATACAATACTATATTGACTGTCTGTAGACCTTCTTTTCTACCATATAAGATACTAGGAGTTGGTTGGTTGAAAGTTAGGAACATCTAACATTTTTTTTAAAATGTTTTATTTATTTCTAGGAGAGAGAGGGAGAGACAGCGTGAGCAGGGGAGGGTCAAAGAGAGAGGGAGTCACAGACTCTGAAACAGGCTCCAGGCTCCGAGCTGGCAGTCAGCACAGAGCCCTACGCGGGGCTCAAACCCACGAACCGCAAGATCATGACCTGAGCGAAAGTCGGACGCTTAACCGACTAAGCCACCCGGGCGCCCCAGGAACATCTAACATTTTGATAGATACAGGAGTCTCCCCTTATCTGGGGGGTTATATTTGAAGACCCCTAGTGGATGCTGGTGGTAGTACCAAAATCTATATTCAGTGTTTTTTCCTATACATACAAATCTAAAATAAAGTTTAATTTATAAATTAGGCACAGTAAGAGATTAACAACAATTTATAACACATAGAACAATTACAGCAATATGCTGTAATAAAAGTTATGTGAACATGGTCTCTCTCTCTCCAAGTATCTTATTGTACTGTACTCACCCTGCTTCTTGTGCCAATGTGAGCTGATAAAATGCCTATGGATGAGATAAAGTGAGGTGAATGACGTAGGCATCATGATGTGATGTTAGGGAACTACTGACTTGACCATATGTCAGTGGAGGATCATCTGATTCCAGACTGAGGGTAACTGAAACTGTGAAAGACAGATTCATGGATAAGGGGGGACTACTGTATTACAAAATGTATTTCCATTGAAGTTGTATCAATTTATGTTCCTGCCAGTAATAGAGAGAAGAGTGTTTTTTTAATTCTTCCTGCCTATACAATATATTACAGTACGTTTGATCTTTGACAATTTAAGAGGCTAAAATGTTATTCACTATAATTTTAATTTCTCTTATTTTGAATAAGGTTGAGCATTTGTAAGTAGCCATTTATTATTTTCTTTTGGGGTGTGAGGTGTTTTGGGGAGGTGTTTTCTTTTGGGTTCTTCATTTTTTTCCTTATTAATTTGAGGGCATTGTTGTTTTTTTTTTTTTTTTTAAATATTTTTTATTTATTTCTAGGAGAGAGAGAGAGAGACAGCGTGAGCAGGGAGGGTCAGAGAGAGAGAGGGAGTCACAGACTCTGAAACAGGCTCCAGGCTCTGAGCTGGCAGTCAGCACAGAGCCCGACGCGGGGCTCGAACCCACGAACCGCGAGATCATGACCTAAGCGAAAGTCGGACGCTTAACCGACTATGCCACCCAGGCGCCCCGAGGGCATTGTTTTTATATTGAAGAAATTATAACTCTTTGGTTGTGATATTATTTGCAAATATGTTTTTGTTCAGATTATTTTTTCAGCCTTTGTTATTTATTTGCTTTTGACATACATGAATGTTCTTTTTCCAGAAATAAAAGATACACACAGTTATGTGTATGATTGTCATATCAATGTCTTTTATTTTAGAGATCTTGAGTTTTGTCATACATACTTAGAAAGCCTTTCTCTACTTGGAGATTTTAAATATTCTATTCTATTGTCCTTTTGTGCTTTTATGAGTTGTATTTTACACAAATTTTTGCTGAACCTAAAATCTATTTTTAAGTGAAGTGTAAGATAGAGCTATAACTTAAATATTTTTTAAAAAAATAGCTAACCAATACCTTTTGTTGTATGTTATATTTTCCCTCATTTTTTTTAATATTTAAAAAAATTTTAATGTTTTGTTTATTTCTGAGAGAGAGAGAGAAAGAGAGAGAGACAGAGTGAGCAGGAGAGGGTCAGAGAGAAGGGGAGACACAGAATCTGAAGCAACTTCAGGCTCTGAGCTAACTGTCAGCACAGAGCCCGATGTGGGGCTTGAACCCACAAACTGTGATGTCATGATCTGAGCCAAAGTCGGACGCTTAACTGACTGAGCCACCCAGGCACCCCTCCCCCCATTATTTTAAAATGACAGCATTGTCATATGTTAAATTCCTATATATATTTGGGTCTGTTTCTCATTTTTCTATTCTGTTCTATTGATCTCTTTCATGAACTATAAAACTTTTTATGATATATGCCAATACCTGGCATCCCTTCTTTATTATTGTCTTTCATATTTCTTTCTTTCTTTTTGAAGTTCTTGTCCACTTATATTTTCCATAAAAACATTAGAATTGTTTTTGCCTGCTTTTCTCCCTTAATCCAACAATATTTTCAAATTCATTGATTAGTTTGGGAAGAAATTACATTTTTATAATTTGGTATTCTCTATTTTAGAAAATGGTGTTTTTCCTTTTGTTTATTATCCCTTTTTCCCTTTAGTAGCATTAAAATTTAATTTAAGTAGATTTTGCACATTTCTTGCTAAATTTATGCCTAGGTATTTTAAAATCTTCTTTTTAATTTTTTTGCTATTGCAAATGGAGTCTTTTCTTCCTTTTCACAATGTAACTGGTAGTTGTATACTAAATATATAATGGTTATTAAATATATGTAATAATTTTGTTGCTAGTCATACTACGACTACTCTCAGTTTTAATAATAGTTTTGCAATGGAGTCTGTTGACCACTCTGATAAACTATTAGACTACTTCAAATAATAATTTTACTTTATCTTTTCTCATTTTTATGCTTCATTTCTTTTTCTTATCTTGTTGTCTTGGCTGATATCTCTAAAATAATGTTAAATAGTAGCTGATATAATGAAGACCTTTGTTTTATTTTATTTTTTTTTACTAAGAATATGTATAGTTTTCCTCCATTAAGTATAATGGAGGTTTTTGGGTTGGGAGCGGCATGTATCATGCTGAGAAAGTATCCACTGTTCCTACTTTGTTAAGATTAAAGAAATAAAAAGCAGATAGTGAAGTTTTCAAATATCGTTTCAACATTTATGGAGAAAATGGTGTGTGTGTTTTCACTTTTGATCCATTAATGGATTTCTTGGTATTTTTGGAATAATCCCAGTGGCATGAATATTAAAGATTCTTGATCCCTACAGCTAATTAGCCAGGTAGAAAGACCATACTGGATTATAATCCCACTATAAGTGTATCAGAGAACCTAGCAAACAAGTGTTGGGAAGGTGATCTGTGGTCTTTGGTAGTAAAAAGTTACCACTGAAGAGATGATGGAAAATCATCTGGGTATAAGCACCCCACATCTTTGCAACACAGCAGTAACAACAGAAAAATTAAAAACCCACCCACGTTGAACCATGATGCCTTGGGCTTATGAAAGAAATACAGTTTTCTGTACCTATAGGATTAATCAGGCATATTATTAAAGTATGCAAAGAAGCAATATCCAACTAACATGAGCTCCCAAAGACATGATTGGGCTCATATAACTTGGAAATCTAAGAGGGTAGATCTGATTTTAGGTACACCTGGATCCAAGCATTCAAATATTATCACTGAGACTGTTCACGTTTTGGCCTTTGGATACCTTTGTTGACTTCATGTTTATAAAGAAGTTCTCCACACCATGGCAAACATGGCCACCAGCTGTCCTGGTTTACACCACCCTCTGCTGTTCTTGAACTTAGCGGAGATACTCTTTTCCTCCTAGAATTAAAATAATTCTTGCAGAATAAATATGGCTATGCTACGTCATCGGTCCACATGGTTTCCAGTTACTTTGCCTAGGTTTTGATTGATGTGCTTTCGCCTCTGCAGTGGAGAAACTCAGCAGTGACTAAGCAGGAGATGACCAATAAAGGAATTGAAGCAAGAAATTCAAGGAGCTTCCTGGTTTTAGATAAAACCTCCACTCCAGATCTTGAGGGAAGTAAATATTTCCTCTTCAAGTTATGCAAAAAGACACTATGATACTTTGAATAATCTGAATAACCTCTGAAATTTTAATATTCTTATCTTCTTTCAGCCAGATCATGGGAGGCCAGCATCTTGCTTATAGAGACTCTTGAATGCTGTTGAAAAGCCTGTTAAATTAAATGTACAGACCCTTGGCAACAAGGGTCTGCCATGAATTTGACTGTTATCTGTAGTGTGTCAGGAAACACTTTGTGATATTTTCCTCAACAATGACAAAGACAATAAATTGAAATTAATTGTTTTCAGTTGATTAACTTTATGACAATATGCACATACATTGGAAGTTGTGAATGTTGAGAAAACAAGCCTCCATTGAAGAAGAAATTGCATGGGAAGACTTAGAAGAGGAGCACTCACAAAACACAAGTGAGAGATGCTCTGACAGTAATGGAAGTATCAAGGGCTGAATTGGCCCTTAAATTGCACTCATTAAGTGTTGTATGTTTTTTGTTTTGTTTTTTTGAGGTTTATTAAGACCCTTGAGAAGAGACTAACACATTTCAACACAGAGAAATAAAGATACTCATTTAGGACTATAACATGTCTCCCCTGAGTTTTTCTTTAAATGTTATTTTTGACACACTTTTTTGGCATTTTGACACTCTGTTGTTACAAACCCTGTCACAGCACAGTACTTCCATTAGACAAAAACAACCGCAGAATTTTTCCCCCTCTGGGCAAAACAGAGTTGAATTAAGATATAAATTGACTTTCACGAACTCTTCAGTGAGGGCGCAAAGAGTTGAGAATATAAGATTAAGATGATATTCCTGTGATGAGAGAAGGCCAGGTCCCTGCCTGTTCCTCCAGGAATCCAATCCCTACCAACTGAGTCACCATGTGGGATGAGATCCCAGTAGCAGCACACCCTTGACCTTGTCCTCAGGCATTTTGGAAAGCAGAACACTTCATACAGGTACTGTGCATTTGCCAGAAGATGGAAGGAGTTTGGCTTTTTGCCAGAGAAGAAGCTTTTGTGTGACATCTCAAGGTTGCCGTCCAGACAATTTTGTAATCTAAAGTCTTTGACAATAGTTCAGACAGACCTTGAGAAAACTTGGGATGTAGAGAAGCCATTTTTCCAGTGTTTTGAGGGGACGTAGGTTCTGATACCAGCTCTCACCTTACTCCTCAATCCCTTCTTTTCCTGCCTCTTTCCCATTGATTTCCCCTTATCTGTATGAATAACAAAATATGAGCCACTGAGTTACATACACAAGATAATGTGTGTCTGGTCCTTGAAAAGGAGAATCACAGGTGTCATTGAGCCCAATTATGCTTCTCACAGAGTTAGACCAGGAGAAGTGTCCTGAACTTCCTTGAGCTTCCATTTCTCAATTTATAAAATGAAGATAATTATATTTATCTCACGGGGTCACCATGAGGCTTCATGCACTCACTACAATTTTAGAACAAAGTAGGTGTTCTCAAAAATGTTGGTTTTCTTTTCTCTTTCATTTATTTGGAGGAAATGAGGTGTAAACATATGAGCAAGTGATTAGCATTAATAGAATGTTTGCAGGCATAAAAATTCCAGTCTAGACCTTATTCATCAAGACAAACTATAACCGTGAAAGACTAAAAAAATATTTTCTGTGCTGACACACATATTACTTTCCTCAGTAGTGGCACAGCAATAGTCCTTTGGAAATATAGACAGTCTGGTTAAGGAGAAAATATGAATTAGAATAGGTTGATTGAATTAAATTAGTAAGAATGGACTCATGGAGGAGTAGGGTGGTGGGGTTGTACATTTAGACCACCTGGGCTCAAATCCTGGCTTTGCTTCCTACTCCTTGGTGAGCTACTTAATAGCCTCATTCTGCTCACCCTGCCTCATTCTTCTCTTCTGTGTATGGGGATGATAATGGGGAATGACAAGATGAGCACTGACTGAAGTAATAAAGAATATAAAGCACGCAGACAGGGCTGACATGATATACAGACACTTAATGTGAGTTATCACTAACAATACAAAACGCAAGTGTGAGCAAGGTTGGCTGTTTGCATGTTTGTGAGGGAATAAGGACAGGGAAACAGACTCTACCACAATTCAGAGTGTTTTTCCATACAAGATTGACTGTTCCAAAAGGTGTTGGGGCATTTGGGAAGTTGCTGTTTGGATGGGATTTGACCAATGGCTGATATCCCTGCTCCCCCCCACCACCTTGCACTGCAGATCAGTGCCAGCTCTGTGCATGAAGCATTACTCATACTGTCTCTTCACACAGCAGTTAACCTTACTTGTCACTGCTTCCGGTGGGAGATCAAGCGCATTGAAATTATGGAAGTGGCACAATAAATCATGGTCACTTCTTGACATGGCCAGACAAAGCAGCTGGAAAGAGTCTCACCACAATGTCAGCTCAAAGTTGAAATGCAAAGTTTTAACATATCAATTTTCTCTCTTTTTTTTTAATTGTCATCCTGATTTTTCCCTTCCTCTCCCAAGACTCAAATGAATGAATTGGAGACTAATCTTGGCAGCTTGGTAGGTTAATTCACCATGCATGGTTTTTCTTTTTCTTTCTTTCTTTCTTTCTTTCTTTCTTTCTTTCTTTCTTTCTTTCTTTCTTTCTTTCTTTCTTTCTTTCTTTCTCCTCCAAATATGAATATTCTGACTTAAGAATGAAATAATTGAGCCAACCTAACAAGAGGTAGTGAAAAGAACTGTTTTTACCCATGAAATCTCCTAAAGTTTCGGTCTCTCACTTCCTAAAGGCAAATTCCCTCAGGCTATAGCCCCAGGATTAAGCAGTGCCCCAGGGACATAACAGGCACGTATCAAATATTTGTGAAATGAATGGATGGCGGTTCTAGCTTCCCAGCTTTCTCAGGCTTGCTTTTGTTTCTCCTGTTCTTTACCAAGATCTCCTCAACTGACCCCTCAAGTTGTCTCTCAGGTATCGAGGACAAACCTTTCTGGAAGAGTTTCCTTCTGGGTTTAGTTCTTTTCTACTTCACTTGGACTCCAAGACCAAGGACTTTAACTACCTACTTGCCCATACAAGGGCTTAAAGTCCTGAGCCATCTCTGTTCAGTTATCTCTTTTCTTGTCTCCTAATACCGAGCAATTGGATTTTAGGAAGCTATGAATCTCTCCCTAGAAAAATACACAGATACAAAAAACACACAAGGTTGGCCACATGATTTTTTGGGGCCTTTTGGGAGCACTTTCATGGATCCAAGATAAAGACCATGCCTTTGGTAATTGCCTGTTTAATTATGGATCACCAACCACTGCTGTAGGGCTCTCCTCTCCTGGGGGGCCGAAAACAGATCTTTCTCACCTCCTATTCATGTCTCATCTCATTCCAGTATGACTTACCACCAGCTCCTCAAAACTATTCCGCAGAAGGGCAGAGGTGCCCCAAAGGCTACCTAACTGCCAACCTCATACCCAATACTGGGTTGCTTGACAGCTTGGTCCTGACTAATGTTATTGTTCACTCTTTTCTTCTGCCAGCTCTCCTGTTCTAGGCTTTTGCAACACCATTCTCTGATTCTTCCTTCCACATTACTTTCTGGGCTTCTCTTTGCTCTACCCTTTGCTCCAGTTCTAAGGGCTCTCTTCCTACTTTCCCTTTCCTCACAGTCTGCCTCCTCTTTCTGAGAAATCCCATATCTGTGCATGATTTCAACCACTACTGTACACTGTGACATCCACACACATGTACCAGCCCTAGACTTCTCTCCTGAACTTTCCGCATCTCTTTCTCTCCATCTGTCAGTGAGATAGTCCCCTGAGATCTTGGAGGCTTTTGCTCACCATAATCCACTAAAGGAAGAATCCTTTTTCACTTTTGATTCTTTCTTCCTGGGTCAGTCATCTCATTAGCATGACACTCACGCCTCGCTCTATTCTCCACTTTGGAGAGGAAGAACCTCCCTGATTGGTGAGCTGCTCTCGGAAAGGGCACATGCTCCTGATTGCTCTTGACCTGCAGCAAGCTTAGGGGCAAAGGTCTGGCATCTATCAGAGGAACCGAAGGGCACTCCGTCCTCCCAGAGTAGAGAAGAGGATCTAACTCAGAGGCTCCACATTACAAAGCCCATGTGTCTGCAGGGATACGTCTGTTCTATATTATAAACCTTATTTGGAATAGAGGGGGCAATGTGATCTCCTATTTGCTTTATTCTTTTGTTTTATCTGCTGAAGGTTCAGAACTTTCAGAACTTTTTCTTAGAAAAGGCATGTATCTGGTTAGAGTAAATGTGGTTGAGTAAGAATTTCAAGTGCTAATATTACCCTAAACCCAATTAATTAATCATTTTTCTCATACTTTTTTCCTCTGTAATTTGCCTTTCTTTTGGTTTCTTTTGTTTTTCTTAATGCTGGACTTCTTTTTTTTCCCTCTCAGTGGTCTTTCTAGACCTTAGCTACCTGCAAGAAAATTTTTCTGAAAACACCCTAGACCTGTGTTAAATGGAAAAACGGAGATTTCATTCAGACTGCCTATTCTGTCTCAAGAGCACAAAGGGAGGTAGGGATGTGTGGGTTCTTTTTAATGATTATAGAGGGAGGGGAAAAAACAGAGTTCTCAGTCATGACCGTGACCCATGATTAACTGAGTGAAATTTCCCTAAATATCACGAGGCTGTCCAAAGGAGGTAGAAAACCGGTTTTGCTGTCATGAAGTTTATCATTTAAGTAGGAAGATTGAGTAAACAAAAGATACATAAAATCACTTACAGTGCTAAAATATTAAGATATATAAGAGATCAGGAAGGATTTTAAATTGAAATGGGATTATTGGCATGATTGGATGGGGTGAGAAGGCTGATCATGTGGTAGCTCTTAGCACCTATTAATATCATTCATGGCGGAGCTCAATGTGTTGTTTGAGTAGGTCAGGCTTTCTGACTTACTCTTGACTCTTAGGTCCAAATAAATTGTTTTGCACCCTGAGACCTCTTAGTTTGAGCTCTGCACTGAGCCTGGTGCTGTTTTGGTTACTTAGGTAGGCTTGTTGTGTAGATAAGGACCTGATTTCTGTGTTGTTTAATTCTCTCTCAGGCTTTATAGTATACATCTTGACCTAATTCCAGCAGGTATGAACTCAGGCCATAAACAACAAGAAATATCACATTCTGTATTTGCTTTAAATGAATATAAATCTGTCCCTGAGCCCCTATTCCACAGGACTGTCTGGAAATTCAATATTGGTCATTACTGAGGCTCTATGTAGGCTCCCAGCCCTGAATTTTGCAAGGGATTTGGGACTTGGAGCCTCGGCATCAGGGAAGACCATCTGGTTATTGGCCACTAGTCTGCTCCTCCACAGAAATTCTTGTTGTCTTGAACTTCATATTCAGAGGTTCTGTTCCTTGAGTGTGGTGCTTATAGCAGAGGAATTCTGGAGGAGGTTGAGGGATCTCTGGGTTTAAGTCTGTTCTCCTAATTGTCCCACAGAGAGACTGTTTCTAGGTCTTATCACCTTACTGCCCACCAGACTCACACACCTCTCCCTCTAGAGCTCAAAATAGATTTTTCTGTGTTTGAGCTGAGTCATATCTCCCCTAATTCCTGTGTTGAAGTCCTAACCTGCGGTACCTAAGAATGTGACTGTATTTGAGGTCAGGCATTTAAAGAGGGAATTGAATTAAACTGAGGCCATTAGGGTGGGCTCTACTCCAATATGACGGATATGTTTGTAAGAAAAGATTAAGACACAGACACACATGGAAGGAAGACCATGTGAAGATTGAGGGAGGAGAAGACAGCCATCTACAAGCCAAGGAAAGGACTTAGAAGAAACCAACCCTGCTGTGACACCTTAAATTGAATTTCAAGCCCCTAGACCCGAGGGTCTGTTATTTAAGGCCCCAGTCTCTGTGCTACTTTTTTATAGTAGTCCTAGCTGACTAAAGCACTTTGTACACTAAAACAAAATTTTTTTTTATTAACTTGGGCTTCTTTGAAAGGCAGAAGAGCCAGTTGCTTTACACGGCTTCTGTTTTGTGTCTTAAGTTTCTGTGGCAAGAAAATAGTAAGAATATTGCTACTTGAAGGGTGTGGTAGAGGAGAAGAGAGGAAAATGCACTGAGGCATTTTGGTGACTCATTCCATTACCTTCCACAGTCTGCTTTCTCCTTCCCTGCTTTTGTTTTTTCACACCTGCCTGCTTTTCTCTTTATGATGAAACAGGTTTCCCTGCCTTCCCTTCTTCATCTCCTCTTCATTAGGCATCTGCTTACCTGGTGCAAAGTTCTAGATGTATTATTCTCCTGGAACTGAACCATCTAGGAAGAACTGGAAGATGTATGGGCAACGATACTAGATGTTAGAATGACTTCTGACCACACTCATGTCCCAGGAGGCAAGTGGGGTTTTTGAGGACTTGTGCTCAATATGATTCGACAAAGGCTATTTGGTGGAAACATGGTCAATATTTATTGAGGTTCTGGCCAAGCTGTTAGCCAAGTGAGCCAATTCATTGTCAAGCCCAGTTTCCACATTTATATTAAAAGTCAACTGGAAAAGACAGGATTTCCAAGCAGTTTATAGCTCACTTTATTTCCCTCACTTTCTACCACCCTATGATTTTGGTAGCTCTAATACTCTGATTGGGAAAATTGTTGTCTAATGATATTAAGATGTATGACCATTGATAAACTGTGACCAGTTCTTGGCTTTTTGCAAGACTGGGAATATTAAGATGTCATTAAATATTTTATCTCTCTTCCTTCATGCTATGACTTTAATGCTGTGTTCAAAGATCATTACTCAGTTACCCTGGCAAGGCTCTTCTCCTTTGAAGACATTCTGTACAAGAGCATGTAGTATTCATTATCATTCTCTGCTGCTTGCTCTTTTCCATAATTTTCCCTCTCCCCCTGCAAAAAGGTTTTACTGGGGACAAATGATTTTAGATACCACATATATATTACAGAAAGTTATACACACACAATACAGATTTTCCAGTTTTCCATGGAAGTTTTGGGGGGTGTATTTTAGAATAAAACATGTTTTTGCAGCACTGTGTGTTCTGATTAATATGAAGGCTCAACTCTTGAGGCTGATGTGCTGAGGTTACATACACATACAACTTTCAAAAAGTGCGACTGTACGGTGGTTATGTCTTCATCTATGCAAAAGGAGGGTTAGGGAGCTGGCTGCAGAAAGGAGACAGGAAGGCACGGAATATACCTGTAAGAAAGAAGGAGTAAGAAGGAAAAGTATTTGCAGAGCTGTGAGTCACTGGATGGTGTGTCCAAGATTTCCTCCCTAGTGATTGTTTTTAACAATGGGAACCAATCGTGTCCTACTTGGGAAGGATTAGGTGGTGCCTGGAGAAGGGTTAAGAAGATGAAAAAATGAATCCAGATGCGGTTGAGGCCCCGGTCTGATAAGCATTCTTAGGGGGAGTCCCCAGAGGGATAACCTCAGGACTCGACTTCCAAAAGCACAGCTCTTGAACAGTTTGCTTGCGATCTCATAACCAGTTGTCTTTCTGTCATTGATATGGTCACTAGGAAGTTTGAAGTCAAGCTCGGGGCTCACCTCTTGCAACCAGACAGGGTCCCCTGCTGTGGATGTCTGTATTCTGATCCTACCTCTGGGTTTGCCAGCTTCCTGTTCTCATTTACCTTTGTCTTGAGTCCTTCATCTAGTTTATTCTTTCGTAATGTGCATACTTTTGTAAGTTACCTGTCATTCTTCGTGGCTTGACGTGAGGGTAAGTATAGGCAAAAAAAGAAAATTAGTTCTGGAGTTTCTATCGTCGCAGACAGTTCTATGTGATGAGGTCTTGGAAGTTTGGCCATGATGAGAGGGACTACTCTTGCCAAAGTATTTTGTGTTTTGCTTTTATTAGACCCTTGCAGTTATTTTTGGACACTCAAATTAGGCCCCTTGTTCTGAGGTAGGATCTGACACAATGATAACAGGGTAGAATATTTGCCATCAGCCTGCAAAAATAGAGGATAAATGGTCATAATATTTATAGATTAAATAATACATTGAGAGAAAAGGAGAAGGCAGGGAAGCAAGAGAAACAACATAAATTTATACAACTGAAAAAGTTTGCTTTATTTGACCAGCGACAGATATTTAAAAATTTATGATATTAAACTGCTACTCAGAATCTTTTTTTTGTGGGGGGGGGGCCGAGACTAAAATGTCATTTGGATGGAAGGAATTGAATAATTTATATATATAAAAAAATAAAGACTACAATATTTTCCTCCTTTTCTATGTCAATAAACAGTGCATTTTGAGATGTATTTTACATCTGTCCTTAAGCTATCAGGCCTGAAATCTGAAATCCCTTGTGACTGCTCATTTTCCCTTTAAGAATGACAAATGCGGTATCCCCTGGATGCGATCAATGTGATTTTAACTCATACCGGGACAAAGAAGTGGGTTTCACCGAGCTGTTGGTGACTCGGCATTTCAGCCGTAATTCTGAATTTTATGGAGCACCAGTGTTTCTGTTTTTATTTTTAACAGAGAGCAGAGGTAGGGAAGCGTCTTTCACTGCTCTCCCATGTCCCCGGGAGACTCGCCGCGCTGCCTTCAGCCTGCATTCCAATGCTCTGTCTCATGGCCTCTCCTGAGGTTTCTGGAGTTAATGAAGTAAATCAAAATCTCTGAGCAAAATGATTCCAGTCTCTGGAGGTAAAGTATTCCATGTGGGATGATGCCCAGATAAGAAACCCTGATCACATGTCTCAACGGCAGAAAATATTTGCTCAGGGTCTGAGCTAGGGCAAGGATGAAAACCTTAATCCTGAAATGTAAGAAGCTTTTGTGTGCGCTTTGTTGAAATGCGGTTCTCCATTCTAAGTAACGTTTTAGGCAGCATATTGGCAATACAAAACATTTGAATAAAAGCAGTGATGGTATTAGTCACAATCCACCCCTGTCCTTGAATCTCTAAGGATGTGCGTGCCTGAAGCGCATGCTAAAATACACTTAATCTAATCACCTCCGGAGATGGAGAGGCGTGTGCTCATATAAATGTCAAGTTGGGACATAATTTAACTGATCTCTGGGGTTTATCGCTATTGCCAGACTCCCTCTTTATTTGATCTGGTGAAGCAAATGAAATGTGTCTCTTTGGTTTTAAACCAGGTAAGATCAGGAGATTAGAATCTGTGAGTTTCTTATTTGGATACAATAATCATGCAGCCAGCCCTGATTTAAGGGGGCTGCATGGTCCACTGCGTGCGTGCACAGGAACAACAGACAGGAACCAAGGTCAAATTATCTTGGTGAAGCTGTTATCTGCTAGTTGGTGGTTGTCTCCTGGACAACATTCCTAGATGTATTAAAGGTGGTGAAGCAGAGGTTAGTTAAAAAACAAAAACAAAATTGTACTTAAATATTAGAAAGGGAAACTCTCCTTGTGTACAGCTGTCCCTGGTCATTTTTCTCACCTATGTGAGAGCGGAACCTCCAATTTACTGCATTTGAGATGCTTAGATAAGGAGAACTCATCCACAAACACAATGGTTTCTGGTGAAAAAAAAAAGAGAAAGATGGCTGTTGACCACATATCAGGAAAATCAGAGCTCAATCATGCCTGCCCACTGGGCTTGGAGAATGCATCCAAGTGGGGCGACTTTGCTCTGTAGCAGACACTTGACAACATCTACAGACATTTTTGGTTGCCACATCTGGGGGGATGGGTGTTGCTGACATCTGGTAAATAGAAGCCAGGGATGCTGCTAAACACTGTGCGATGCGAAGGACATCCCCCATCACACGAATTATCTGTTCTAAACTGTCAATAGTGTTGAGGTTGAGAAATTGGTCTAGTGGAACATTTATATTCCTTTCCCTTACACATTGCATTTGCTGAACGAAATGAACGAATAAAGAAGAAAAACAGAGGGACCTGCCTCATCTTTCTAAATAAATGCAAGTTCTGTGATAACTGGAATATTAGTGTTCTAGGTGCACAAATTTTCAGCTGTGCACTCTTTCCATTATATCACTAAGCAGCAAAGCACAAACAGCACGCTGAAACTGCAGAGCATACATATCTTTCTAATGCTATAAAAGAAATAGAAAACAAAGCTTGCAGAGGTCTTGTTCACCATTCGAAACAGACACATCCAAAATTTCAACTTGCAGCATCCTTAATCTTATGCCTCTTAAAGTATGTTTTTAGATTTAGTTACAAACAGCTGTTCTAATCATGTCGATATTCAGAAGAACGTATTTCAACTTCCTCTATATATGGACTCAGAAGAGAACATTTTTGCGTGATGGGGTATTGCATAAAGCAGTTGATGCTTTGAAAATGGGTCATTTCATAAAGCGGTGCTGTTAAATATTTTAATTCAGTACACCAAGTTTCAGTTGGCGGGTCCCTATACTCTGCCTCTGCTGAGGTGTGCACAGTTCTTCTTTAGGCCCTGACTCTGTGCAGGCTGCTCACTGGGTAAACAATATCTATGTAGCGCGGAAAAGACTGAAAATAACCACCAACACCTTCTAGCCATGAACAGAAATTAGTCCCTTCTGCATGTAACCACCTTGTATCACTGACTTCTAAAATGGAATGGCTTTTTTTCTTTTTCATTAATTTTGATCCTGTATTTTGGTTTCAAGAAAGATTATTTATGTTTTGCAATGACCACTCCATAGTATAAACCAGATGTGCATTTACCTGACTGTTGATATTGGTTTTTGATGGGACAGTGTTGATACTTTTTAGCTATTTTTTTCCCTCCATAGGACTCTAGCACCTGCTGGCTTATTTTAATTCTAAAGGCAAGTTGGTATGATGTCAACCTGGAAATCGCTGGGGTGACCAGCATTCCTTACTACCTTATGCGTTACTTGCCTTTACCTTAATGATGTCCAATAGAGCGCTAATTCTCAAGATACCTGAGGCCAAGTAAACGACTCAAAGAGGCAACATAGCACAGTGATTAAAAGTACTGGTTTTGGAATTGTGGCTTTAACACACAGTAATTATGTGCATATTGAGCATGATATCTCTGGGCCTCAAGTCTCTTCATTTAATGAATGGAGATCATAATACCACATAGGTGTCATGAGAACTAATAAGGGCCTAATTAATGTAGCTTTGAGAAAATGAGAGACACAGATGCTATTCATTGGAGACTTTGCCTCCATTACCTTCCTTCTGTACATTGATGAGAAATCTTGGTCAGCGGTGAGAGCTTGGTACTGAGTCTTTCACTGTCTGGTCTTCCCTTCCTTGGATCCACTGAGGAATTGGCCAAATTACTTTTGTTCTACTCTGGCTCTACAAAGTCTTATGGTCGCTCTCTGCCAAAGGGGTTGGCAGAAGTCCTCAGCTCTTCCAGGTTTCTGAAGTCTAAGTGCTGGTCTTTCTTCACATCCCACAGTCTGAAATATTTCTTGGTGAGCTTAAATCAACCACTGTCTTCTGCCCAGCCTTCTGGGTCCTCAGAAGGGTAGGAGTCTTCACTTCCTCTGCTCCTCCCAAGGCCCTCCCAGGGCCCGATTCTTTTTCTCATCATGGTCTCTTGAGTTCCACTCTGCACTTCTAAGGCCAGCTCTCTCTCTTATCTCTCCTATCTTCTCTGGGTAACCTGTCTAGGTTGGCCCACATTTGGATGTAATTGGTACTTTGAAGCTTCTTCCCAAATTGGAAGTTTGGCCATCAGTGTTACCCTATCCTGTCACCCAGGCCTAAGACTCCTTCTTCTTGGTGGTTAGAAAGGTGGTGTGAGTCTTATTTCCTTTCTAAGATTTAGAGGAACTCTGCAACATTTGACAGCAATCTACCAGATTATGAGCTTTTTGGACAGGAACAATGTTTTGTTCATCATTTTATCCATTTTATCCAGCCATGTGGAAGGTGTGAAATAGATGCTTGCTAAATGAATGTAGGGAAATGTCGATAAAGGAATCCCTTACATGATTTTATACTTGTTTGAGATGTTGAGAATTCTCTGGGGGAGGCATTGAGAAGGGAGGGGGTATGATGTGGGTGGCAGGAGGGGGGCATAGAGTAGTTAGGACACTAAGGTCTTATGTGCTAGTTCAGGCAGTTAGAATGTATGGGGCAGGTGATGGGAAGCCACTGCACAGATCTTTAGCAGAGAGATGATTTCTAGTTATTAAAAGGTATCACTATGTCTAATTCTTTAAAAAGTTGCCTTGAACCATATGATTTCACTCATATGTGGAATTGAAGAAACAAAATAGATGGAAGAGGGAAGAGAGAGGGAAACAAACAATAAGAGACTCTTAGAGAACAAACTGAGGGTTGATGGAGGAAGGTGCATGGGAGGATGGGCTAGATGGGTGATGGGTACTAAGGAGGGCGCTTGTTGGGATGAACACTGGGTGCTGTAGGTAAATGATGAATCACTGAATTCTATTCCTGAAACCAACATTGCACTGTATGCTAACTAACTAGAATTTAAATAAAAATCTGACAAGAAAAAAATAAAAGCTGCCTTTAAATCCTCAAAAATTCTCAGAAAATAAATTTAAGTGGACTTTCATTTGAAACAATTATATTTCTGTATGGTGTCTTTTATGTATTACGAAATGAATTAAATGGAATCCAGTGACGGTAGGGCTAACATCTGTAACTTTGGACACAGAAGGTCCCTTTCTCTGGTCTCTGATTGGACTTTTCTCTTTTCTGTGACTCTTGGGTTTTTGGACCTTGAGAGGTGCATACTAAAGGTACATACAAGGTCTTCACGTGTGCATACTGAGGGTTAAATAGGTTCAGGATGCCATATATGCTCTTGGGAAGTTGTGGAATTACGTATTATGTTAGAAGGCAAATGACATTTTGCTGACGGGAGAACCCATAAGCAGGAAGATTGTGTTGTATTTGTAATGATTCATTTCAGCAATTCTTGAATCTCACAAATCTTTACTTTAATCTAGACTGCAGCCCATCTGCACAGAAGGCGTAGTAAAATCGTTAAATGAATTCACATGCACACTCTTTAATTTATTATTGCTTGTAATGTTGATATTATCGTATTTCATGTGGGGAGGAGAGTATAATCATTGTGCTAACAATTTATATACATGTGGCTTTTCACAAATTCACAATTTGCTAGTAATGGCCAAGAAAGGTCTTCTTAATACAAATGTGTTTTTGTTGTTCCACGACTTCATGCTCTTTTATACTAATTACAGTTTTAGGATGAAATCGCGTAGGATTTCTCTGTATTTTATTATAAGTAGAATCTCAGACATACTACTGTTACCAAGAATATCATGTTTTATTACATTTTTTTGGTGAAGTTATAGGATGATGAATTATTACATAAATTGGAAATCATCACTTTTGGCCATTTTTTTTTACAGGCTATGCAAAAATGCCATTTGATGTAGTTTAAGACTCTTTTAGCTCCCCTCCACAAAGATGGATCCAGAGGAGAACATATAAGATGATTTAGACTATATTTTTGAAATTTTTGCTTTGTTTGCTAGCCACTGTATCAATGCAATCAATATATTTAGTAGTAAAATCTTCTAAACAATAAAGATATTTTTCTGTGTAACTGGCCCCTAAAATGTTATCAGAGAAAATTATTTATATTGAATGCTATTTTCTTTTACAAAAATTTTATTTAAAATTAGATAAATAATCTAACGTTACAGTTTATGCAAAACCATCTAGAGCACATCTGCCCCAAAGGCTCTTTAGATTGGCCTCTGATAAGTCTGGCTGTCAGGACCCAAGGGAATAAAAGCAGGAGCTGTCTGAACCTTGACCTTGGGGGCTGCTTGCCACAGGTTTCTGTTCTGTGCTCCTCGGCCACTACTTAGTAGTGAGTGGGTCAGCTCTGAATACCTCTGTTAGCAAATCAGATAATTAAACATGTATATTTTCAGTGTAAACCACACAGATGCAGGATTTACAGACACTGCTTTATTGTTCTTAGCTTTTTACTCTCAGATCAGTAAGATAATTCTGAGTCTTTATCTTTCCTGCTGGTCTTCAGATACAGGGCAATGGGCAGATCAAAACTGGGCTGAGCAGACTCGCCTCATCCCTAACTGGCATGTCCTTTAGGATAGAATGCCTGAAAAGCCCTCAATTCATTCATTCATTTATTCATGGAGTAAAAGACCATCTGAGCACTGCCATATGCCAGATAAGTGCTGGGGATATGTCAGCAAATAAGCCAAAGGCCTTACCCCCAGTGCTGTTCTCTGCCTGAGACCATTAATCTGGCCACATTCTTTCAGCTTTCCTTTCTTTGTTCTGTTTGACTTATGGAATACCTTCTCTCCATTTTTCCTCTGGTGTGCATTTATGGCTGTCCGCACACACTGTGCTTCCCGTGGAAACTCATTGCTGGCTCCAATTTGGCAGGTAGTTTATTACCTGCTCCATTTTATAGATGAGGCTGTAGAGAGCTCTTTTTTCCCCCCTACATTTGAGCAAAGCCTGTCTGCAGACATTAAAGCTGAAGACTGGATAGAAGTTTTTTCCTGCATTTGAGGACACAAAATTCAAGTCTTTCTTGAAGTTCAGAAGAACCCCAAATGGAGTTGCTCAAAAAATAATTTTCCCGGTATAATTATTTCTAGGTTGGGGACCAATTGCAAACCTCATCTGGGTATAACTTAATTGACCACTGGATGTCACTATCGTTCCATATACAGGAAATACTATAGCCAGCCCCGAGGCTCGAGAACTTGGGAGGTTTCCTGGGTCTGTCTCTGCATTTTTAATACTCTTGCTTTGTCCAATTTACATTACAGTCACCTCAGAGTTTCTTTGAAACAAAGGTTGGATTATCAATAAGCAACACAACAAAGAAATAAACCTCTTATCAAGGAGTAAGCGTTGTTATTGATCTGATTTAGGTGACAAAGAGATGGTTGGGCACTTGCAAATTGTCTTCAGAATAACCCGTTGGAAAGCCACCATTTCCCCTTTGTCTGAACACCTGGATTGTTGAGAGTCTGTACCACCCTCGGACTTAGCACTGTACTCGTGGAATGGGAGAGTCACATCTTAGAGACCACTTTTTCCAACATTCTGCCTAATGCAGGGTCCCCACTAGGACCTGGATGAATTGCCACCTACTTCTGCCTGATCACCCCCAGGGACCTTGCTCACAGATTCACCACGCAGCTCCATCTACCACTGGAGTGCCCGAATTGAGTTGGGAGTGATAGTGAGATCTTTCTTCGACTCACAGTTTTGCTTTTTTTTCACGTATGCTGTAACGATGTTGTATACTTGTTTGCAAAGGATGCTGTGGGAGAAGTTTGGAAGAAGGAGCTTGGCCCAGCCTGCAGGCTGTGGGGAAGACCAGTGGTGGAAGACTCCATTCCTGGAGCAGGCTAAGTAAGGTGTGGGAGGGAGAATGTGGGCCCTTTGGCTTCCCTTGGATCACACATGTTGTAGATACTCACTCTGGCTGCTTGCAGACACTGCACTGTTTATGGAGATGCCCCTGGTAAGCATGGGAGGAGTTGGATGAACTCAACAGTGGTTCAATTTAATTAATATACTTCTCTCCCCCTAGAGCTATGTAAGGGTGAAATCCATAATTGAATCTTGCCTTAGTGCTGGCTTCTGGTACAGAACTGCAGGACCACTCCCACAGAGAGGCTGCGCATTAAAGCCAGGAGACAGCGTCTCCTGCTTCTACTCCGTCTCCCACATTCATCTTCCAGTGGAGACACGGATCCCAACTCGGGGGAGCATCTCCCTTTCCACTTCTCTCCATTAGATACTCAAGCTCAAGACCTCCACCGAGGGCACAGAAGATGGAAGAGATGATGCACTCTCTGAATTTTTACAAGCCCCCAGGTCCTCAGAGACAAGATAGTTTTTATCCATTACTAATGGGCCCTCAGCCTTTTCTTTGGCTCATTTCCAGTTCAGGATTTTAGTGAAATGCCTAAAATTACATGGAAGCTCTGGAATCCAACAGATAGGGACTTAACTCTTAGCTGGTCTCTTTCTAGCTGTGTAACCTCAGGCAAATCACTTAATTTCTTCAAACTTCAGTGAAATCTTCTGAGAATGAATCCAACGATAATCCAAACATCAACCCTCCAGGCTGGTGTTAAGTATTAAATGGGAATGTACTTAGGGGTGTATGGGACATCTCCTGGGGTGACATTTGCTGGCTGCAAGTATGAGGTTGGATAAGATGGCTCAAGAAAGGAGAGAGAGAACTTGAAGTTGACATCGTAACTATAAGTCTCAGAGAGGCCCCGAAGAGCAAACTATAAGTCTCAGATCATTGGCATTCACTCCTGTAACAAGCATTCCTGAAAGCCTTTTATTGGTCAGCCATGATACATCAAGGTGGATCCAGTATCTGTGTTCAAAGAGCTGAGACAGAGAGTGGCTAAGACATACCAACAACTATAATACACATGATGGGTGACTAGCAGATAAACAGGCAGAGGTTAGACAAAACCAAGGTTAGAGACTCAAATTTCCATGGACGCAATTTTAATTAATAGGGTCATCTAATTAACTATTTTTCTTTGCTGGATTCTGTTGTTGCAAAATCCAGGAATTTGGATGGTAGGTAAAGAGCCATCATACATAGCCTACCGTGCCATTCCAGGATAAGGAGCTGTTATATAAGCCACATACCTGAAAGTGGCTTTGAAAAAAATGAGACTTTTATGTTCTTTCACCGTATAAATGTTTATGTTCAGGGAAATAAAATTAAGATTGCCAGGAAGACACCACAAGCACATTCATATTTTCAGATGACAATTCCTTTCCCATCTGAATACACTTCTGTCATACTTGCTGGGCTTTTACATAAATCACCTCAATGTTTAAACCAGTTTAAGCTTTATATGTATACATGATGCATATATTAAAAAATATGCAGAATCAATTTCCTTTTACTCAACTAATTATTGTGGCGGCGCTATTTAAATTGCACCCTGGTACCATTGCCCGTCAGGCTACATCCTTCTTGACAAATGTTGAATGTGGAGCTATTGTTTTTATCTTCCCCAACTAAAATGTTAATTGAAGCCAAGACTTCAGAATTTATTTACCAGCAGCATATTTTTACAACTATTCATTTAACTGGCATTATTGAGTACCTACAATGCACAAAATACATCAAACATGAAATTGCAAATGGAGTTGCTTTTTTAACTCAGCGAAGGCCAACATCATATTGTTTCAGTTAACCTATTTGCTTAACATGACGTAGGAACCATCTGTAGAGAAGCAAGGACCTAAAGTGTGTGTTTCCTAGAATAACCATGGAAGCTGATATCCATTGGCAGCAAAAAACCATTGCAGTGACCCAGGTTCATGTATGGGGGGGCTACCATCCCAAAAAATAATGGGAAAAAAAAATCTCAGAACTTCCAACAAGCTTATACAATGAAGAAGAAATACGGCTATCTGTAGCTCACAGGACTTTTATTTTTATATATTCATTTTTGACAAATAAAAATTGTTTATATGTAAGATAGACAATGTGATATTTTGATATATGTATACATTGTGGAATGATTACCAGCATCAAACTACTTAACATATCCATCACCTCCCACGGTTACCATTTTTGTGTGTGTATTTGCTGAGAACACTTGAGATCTACTTTTTTAGCAAATTTCAAGTATATACAGTGTTATTAGCTATAGTCACCATGTTATGCATTAGGTCTCCAGAACTTGTATCTTATAACTGAAAATTTCTACCCTCTGATCAATATGTCTCCTTCTTTCCATCTCTCAGCCTTTGGTAACTCCCATTCTATTCTCTGTTGCTGTAACGTTGTCTTTTATTTATTTATTTATTTATTTATTTATTTATTTATTCATGAGAGAGAGAGTGAGAAAGAGAGTGCGAGAGTGCAAGGGAACATGGGGGGAATGCAGAGGGAGAGAGAGAATCGTAAGCAGCCTCCATACCCAGAGCAGAGCCTGAGTCGGCGTTTGACCATGAGCTCATGATCTGAGCCAAAATCAAGGGTTGGTCACTTAACTGACTCGGCTACCCAGGCATGCCTCTAAGCTTGACTTTAAACAAAAAATCCAAATATAAGTGAGAATCTGTGATATTTGTCTTTCTCTGGCTTATTTCACTTCCTTCATTTTTTGCAAATTACATGACTTTCTTCTTTTTAAGGCTGGATAACATTCCATTGTTTATACCACATATCTTTTTCCATTTATCTGTTAACTAACCCTTAGATTCTTTCCATATTCTGGCTACTGTGAATAGGGCTGCAATGAATGTGGGAGTGTAGAGATCTCTTCAAGATAGTAACTTTATTTCTTTTAGATACATACTCAGAAGTGGAATTGCTGGATCATATAGTAATTCTATTTTTAATTTATTGAGGAGCCTCCATATGATCCATTCTGAAGAATGTTCCATGTGTACTGGGGAAGAATGTTGGATGGAATATTCTCAATATGTATGTTAGATTCTTTTGGTCTAAAGTGTTGTTCAGGTTCAATGTTTCTTATTGATTTTCTGTTTGGATGATCTATCTATTGTTGATAGCGGGCTATTGAATTCCCTACTATTATTGTATTGCTATTTCTCTCTTCAGAGATGTAAATATTTACTTTATTTCTTTATTGTTTATTTGTTTGTTTTGAGAGAAAGAGAGTGCATGCGTGTGAGTAGGGAAGGGGCAAAGAGAGAGGGAGACAGAATCCCGAGTAGGCTTCATGCTGTTAGTGCAGCGTCTGATTTTGGATCTCACAAAGTGTGAGATCATAACCTGAGCTGAAATCAAGAGGTGGCCATTCAACCCACTGAGCCACCCAGGTGCCCCTGTTAATTACTATATATATTTAGGTACCCCAATATTTGATGTATGTGGGTTTACTATTGTTATTTCCTCTTGATGAGTTTTTTCTCTTATCTTTATATAATGAACTCCTGTGTCTCTTATAATGGCTTTTGACTTAAAGTCCATTTTGTAGGATATAAGCATAGCACCTACTATTCTCTTTTGGTTTATGCTTGCATGGAATATCTTTTTCCATCCCTCTACTTTTAGCCCATGTGTGTTCTTGAAGCTGAAGTGAATCCCCTTGTCAGAAACATATAATTGGGTCTTTTTCCCCCTTATCCATGAAGCTACTCTATGTCTTCTGATTAGAGAATTTAGTCCATTTATAGTTAATTGGTCAGTTCACAGGACTTTTTGAAGAGGGTGGATTTCGTGCTGTTTTTGCAACAACAACAAGGTATGTTTTTTTTTTTTAATATTTTTATTTATTTCTAGGAGAGAGAGAGAAAGAGAGAGAGAGAGACAGCGTGAGCAGGGGAGAGTCAGAGAGAGAGGGAGTCACAGACTGAAACAGGCTCCAGGCTCTGAGCTGGCAGTCAGCACAGAGCCCGACGCGGGGCTCGAACCCACGAACCACGAGATCATGACCTAAGCGAAAGTCGGACGACCAACCGACTAAGCCACCCAGGCGCCCCTACAACAACAAGGTATGTTTGATAAGGGAGGGAGGGCATCAGGGAGGGCAAAATCCAATTTGGACATAGTGACTATAAAGAGACAGTTGAACTTCTCCATATAACAATGAGATTAAGAATGGTGGTTTCTAAAACAAATCTGGGATGGAGGAACCATAGCATGACAGAAAGAAGGGGAAAGTGGAGAGAAGAAACAGGGAGATGGCATTATGCTTTGTAATCCTGTGCTCTTAGAGGACAAGGGAAAACTCTGCATGAGAGGAAGTCAAAGGCTTATGAAAATGAGCATGTCCAAGGCTTGATACAGTGTAAGCTAAAGATGCCTTCCTTCAGCTTTCAACCTTAATACCAATATCTTGCATAGGCAGTTTCTTTTACTTGTTTGTTTTCTTAAATGAAGGCAGAGTTTTATCACTAGAACAGTGTTTCCATAGGACCAGGGTGACATGAGAAAGACCTGGGGGAAGAACCATAAACTGAACCACTTAAGGAGAAGCTCTGGATGATAATATAAATAGGTTTAATAGCCAATCTGAAATTGGCTTTGAGCATCTGTTATCCATAGAATATAGGTTTGAATCACTCTAACCCAGAGTTTAGGGGCAATAGAGACTCACCTACCTAATATTTGGAGCACCCAAAATATAACAAGAATAACAAAGTGACTCTTTCTTGATGACTGACCCATTTAGCCACCCTGGATGATAGCAACTATTTATCACAACAGGACAGAAAAATCACATGTTAGTGCAGGAATGACTGATAAAACACTTCTGTTTACTAAATGATTCTTATTTCTATAGTAGCTTGGAAAAATAGAAGTCATTAAGTCAAAATTCACAAATTGGGAAGAATCAATTTTATGCTAAATTATCCATTATAAAATATTTCTTCAAATTTCCCTATTATAAATCTTATAAAAACCAAAACTTTAGAACATTAATAGGATTATATTAATTTTAAAAGTCTTATTAAACTATTGTCTATAAAATATCTCATTAAGGGCCATATTTATGTTAAAGTTAGAGGTGGGAAATTGAAGCAAGGCACTATTACTGGAAAAAAATCAAAGACTCTATCTAGATTTTTTTTTAATTGAAAATGGTCTATGGTCTAGTCTGATAACACTGAGATACCCAGTCAGACTGACCTAATACCTACAGGTATTAGCTAAGGCCACTGCACAGGGAATTTTAAAATTCATTTTTTTAAATATTTTTATTTATTTCTAGGAGAGAGAGAGAGAGAGAGAGAGAGAGACAGCGTGAGCAGGGGAGAGTCAGAGAGAGAGGGAGACACAGACTCTGAAACAGGCTCCAGGCTCTGAGCAGGCAGTCAGCACACAGCCCGACGCGGGGCTCGAACCCACGAACGCGAGATCATGACCTAAGTGAAAGTTGGACGCTTAACCGACTAAGCCACCCAGGTGCCCCTTAAAATTCATTTTTGAATGGATAGAAAATTTAAAATAGAAAAAACTTCTCATCGACATTACTAATAATATCTAATAAGTGAAGGGTGCCACCCTAAAATATGCCACTTTCACATATGGTTTATTTTTGAGCTGAAGGCAATTGAGAAGTAGATATAAGAAAAGAACTCTGCCTTCTCCCCGTCTGCTGAAAAGCAGGACACAAATAATATGAAAGTGTCCTTGTCCCTTCTCTACCAGGAAGGAGAGAAGGTAATCACTGGAGACATTAGATCTTTATCAGCTCAAAGATAGCATGAGAGGAATCTACATAACAAACTTTACTAACCGGCCCTTATCTGCTGTTAGTTTCTCTATGTATTTGCTTTCCCATGATTTGCTCCTCCTGGAAACTCAAAGTTCTTTTCCTTTGTCTTGTCAGTTCTCTACAAAATTATTATTTTTTGCTAAGATACTATTAAGCTGAAGTTTTAATCACCCCTTTAAGTAATTCATCTCTTAATACTCTTGTGTGTATGTGAGATGCACATGTTAATAATCTAAGGACTTGTTTTCCTCTTGCTAATCTGTTTTATGTCAGTCTAATCTGCAGAATTCCAGTGGATGAGCCTAAAATGGGTAAGGGAAAAAGAATTTTTTCCCTCTCTTATATAGGCATTTTGTTTAGTTTCTGTTTCATATGAAAGGAGGTACATGTGATAAAAGTAACACTTTTTCTCTAAGAGTCTTGAAAAAGAAGCTAAATGTCTATGTAAATATTTTAACAAATTTACATTCAGCTATCTTGCCCTGGGTCTCAGGTAGCTGGCATCCCTGATGCATTAATTCAAACTAAAATGTTAGCGATTTGTATGCTATATCTCCTGTCATGTTTGCATTTTAAAGTTTGTGTGCATGCGTGCGTGCGTGTGTGTGTGTGTATGCATTTAAGTACTCTCTATACCTAACCTGGGGCTCGAACTCACGACCCCAAAGTCAAGAGTTGCAAACTCCTCTTAACTAAGCGAGTCAGGTGCCTCTCATATTTTCATTTTAAAAGGGACATGAAGAAGAGAAAACGATCTAATTTTAAATCTGTTTAGGTTGTGAGTCTCTTCCAGGGTGGTGATCCTGGTGCTTTGGAACCTGGACACAGAAGACATTCTTAGGAGGTTTCAGGGGACCCACTGCAGTCACCATATTAGGTACCACCTGCCTATTTGCTTACGTGGAAAGCATTCATGAAGATGAACATTCACATGGTGGAAAAGGAGTGAATTCTCCATGTTGTTTAAAGCAAACAGAGATTGTCCGATATACTGGGGCTATTGTACTGGAACAAAAGAGCCAGATAGCTCTGAGACCAAGAGAATTGTGACTATGCCCAATCAGGCTTTGAGGGGGCCTTCAATGGCACATCAGGTTAGTTTTCATTACCTAAGAATAAAGTGATTTTGTTTACAGTATTTTTAAGGCCAAAATTTTAATCAGTCACACCGTTAGTTCCTATTTTCTTTTGAGAACTTAATAATTGTGCAACCGAATCTCCCGAAAACTGCATTGGCAGAGTGTTTTTGCATTTTATTAATTAAGCAGTGCAGAAGGGCACCTTTATTTTCTTCTCTCTCTTTCCTAACATATACATCGTCAGACTTGAGAATTCATGACTCACTACCTCATTTCCTGCCTCGGCCTTTCTTGCCCATTGCCTTGTTCAGTTTTCATAACTTTTTTTTGATGCCTGGGAGCCACTGGATATTTTCAGGGCTGCTTTAACCTCAGGATTTGAGATAGTATCTAGAGTCCAATTGTTTTAGGTATTGCTCTGATTAACACCTCCCTCACAGGGCTTTTAATCCTGAAAAAGCTGTGGCAGTTTGGAAAATCAGGGTCCTGATGTTAACTAGCCATAGGAGAGACAAAATGATGTTCCCAGCAGCTCTATCTCCAGAAAATACCAAAGCTGCAAGAAACAAACATGTAAATTCAGTTGAAGGGGTTCAATGAGTTAATGAGGGGTTAAATGGGCAAAGATTTAAACAGGAGAGGGGTGTATTTGTCAGGGGAAAGGACGACACTATTTTTCAGGTTGGCAACTGAGGAGTTAAGCTTTTAGGAGAGCAAAGAACAACAGTTAACACCATTGAGAGCCCCTACCAGCAGTTTTGACCTTTATCTCCAGGGTCCAAATCCAGACAAGGGTCTTAATTAGCTGCAGAGAAATCTAGAGCTTTGGCAACATACCAGCACACATTATAAAATAAATAAATAAAACCAACCGGTAAATAAAAGAGCCTTTTTTTTTTTTAAATCAGAAAAGTTAAAGAGGAACAACATTTATATAACCTTTTGGTGTTCCGGTTTCCCAATTTCTCACTTTATTTTTTTATTTTATTTTTTTTGCTGATCTGATTCTTTTCCATGACCTTCATTTCATTCCCTCTTGTTTTTCTTATCTGTTTATAGTCCCTTGAGCCCTTTAGATGCTTTTTGGGTTTTTCTGCATTTTCTATATATTTTTTTATTATAACAAGAACGCATGCCTATTGTATAAATAATTTCCAACAATGCAAAATGCATCAAGTTATAAAGAGCCTCCCATGTGTTCAAGACTTTTTCTATGCATTTTATATAGATGTGTGTGTTTATGTGTGAGTTCAATCACATACACATCGGAAAATTTTTTTTTAACAAAGAAAGGCTTATCTGTACAGTTCTGCAACTTGCATTTTCTATTTATTCATATATTTTGTTATATCTCTACATGGGATTTATGTAGGTTGTATGCTTTTCTACATAGATTATTTTATTTACAAAATTCCAGCATGACTGTTAAGTCCCTGATCAGAATATTTTAAGCTGTATGTCCAATCGGATGCATGTGGGTGCTGTGATTTAAAAATATGATTTTATTTATAAGTATAGCTTGCATATTATATTGGCTTATTTCTTTGTCCATTACTTTGGACATATAATTGATGTTTCTTTCTGCTCTTACCATTATTACAACTTTAATCTTTTGTTCATTCAAATAATTGTGTTTACTCCCCCCCTTTTTAAGTTTTTTTGTAATTAGCTTTGTTTTTTATCTTTCGCATTCCATTTCCCCCCCTCTACTGGTTTGAAAATTGTATACACTATTTCCAGTCTTACAATGTTGATAGTGGAAATTTTAACGTGCATATATAACAACATCGTCTACATTATTGTCTTTGCTGTCTTGTCAGACACTCAAAACCTAAGATGAGTAAGTCTGGTTATCCCCTTCTGACTTACATACTACTACTGTTTGGTATTTTTGACTCCAACTTGACTGCTTTTTAATCCACAAATCAGACATTTTATTGTTTTATACAGTTAAAGATTATTTTCCCCTCACTATTCTTTCTTGCCTATACCAGACTCTACTCTGGTATAATTTTTATTTTCCTTAAACATATATTGTAGAATTGCATTTTGTGAGAATCAGTTGGTAGGAAATGCTTCAGTTATGTTTTTCTTTTGGAAAATTTGCTTTTATTCTTGATAGTCTTTACAATTCTGGATTGAGAGCTATTTGCTCTCAATTTGTTGAAATACTCCATTGTCTTTTGACTTTCAATGTTGCCTGCCATGACTTTAATTTAAGTAAGCTATCTTTTCTCTCTGATTGCTTTTATGATCTTTGCTTTGTTTTTGGTATCTTTCTCTATGATGTGATTAGTGAATTTTTTGAAAGTTTTTATTTTAATTCCAGTGAGTTAATATACAGTATTATATTCATTTCAGGTGTACAGTATAGTGATTCAACAATTCCATATATCACCCCATGCTTATCATGACAAGTATACTCCTTAATCCCCATCATTTATTTAACCCCTTCCTCCACCGACCTTCCCTCTGGTAACCATAGTTAAGAGTTTGTTCTCTCTAGATAAGAGTCGGTTTCTTGGTTTGTCTCTCACTCACCTTTATTTTCTCTTTGTTTTATTTCTTAAATTCCGCATCTGAGTGACATCATATATTTCTTTCTCTGACTGACTTATTTTGCTTAGCATTACACTCTCCAGTTCCATCCTTGTTGCAAATGCAAGATTTGATTCATTTTTATGGCTGAATTATATTCCATTGTATATATGGATATCACTGCTTCTTTATCCATTCGTCTATAAATGCACACTTGGGCTGCTTCTCTATCTTGGTTATTGTAAATAACGCTGCTATAAACATAGGGGTGCACGTATCCCTTTGAATTAGTTTCCTTGTATCTCTTGCACCCAGTGGTGCAATTGCTGGATGGTAGAGTAGTTCTATTTTTAACTTTTTGAGCAACCTCCATACTGTTTTCCATAGTGGTAGTACCTGTTTGCATTCCCACCAACAGTGCAAGAGGGCTTGTCTTCCTCCACCTCCTTGCCAACCCTGTTGTTTCTCATGTTGTTGATTTTAGCCATTCTGACAGGGGTGAGGTGAGCTCATGGTAGTTTTGATTTGCATTTCGCTGATAGTAAGTGATGGTGAGAATCTTTTCATGTGTCTGTTAGCAATCTGGACATCTTTGGAGAAATGTCTATTCATGTCTTCTGCCCATTCTTTAATTGGATTACTTGTTTTTGGGGTGTTGGTTTGAGTTTTTTAAGTTCTTTATATATTTTGGATACTAACACTTTATTGGAGATGTCATTTGCAAATATCTTCTCCCATTCCGTCAGTTCCCATTCAGTTTTGTTGATTATTCCCTTTGCTGTGCAGAAGTTTTTATTTTGATGCAGTCCCAATAGTTTATCTTTGCTTTTATTTCCCTTACCTCAGGGGACCTATCTAGAAAAATGTTGCCATGGCCGATGTCAGAGAAGTCACTGCCTATGCTCTCTTCTAGGATATTTATGGTTTCATGTCTCATGCTTAGGTCCTTAATCGATTTTGGATTTAGTTTTGTGTTTGGTGTAAGAAAGTGGTCCAGTTTCATGCTTTTGCATGTTGCTGTCCGGTCTTCCCACAGCATTTATTGAAGAGACTGTTTTTTTCCAGATAGTTTTTCCTGCTTTTTAAAAGATTAATTGACCATATGATTGTGGGTTTATTTCTGGGTTTTCTAGTCTGTTCCATTCACCTATATGTCTATTTTTGTGACAGTACCATACTCTTTTGATTACTACAGCTTTGTAATATAATTTATTTATTTATTTATTTTTTAATATTTTTATTTATTTCTAGGAGAGAGAGAGAGAGAGACAGCATGAGCAGGGGAGGGTCAGAGAGAGAGGGAGTCACAGACTGAAACAGGCTCCAGGCTCTGAGCTGGCAGTCGGCACAGAGCCCGACGCGGGGCTCGAACCCACGAACCGCGAGATCATGACCTAAGCGTAAGTCGGACGCTTAACCGACTAAGCCACCCAAGCGCCCCTGTAATATAATTTAAAGTCCGGAATTGTGATACCTCCAACTTTGGTTTTCTTTTTCAAGATTACCTTGGTTATTCAGAATCTTTTGTTGTCCTGTACAAAACTTAGGATCGTTTGTGTTAGCTGTGTGAAAAATGCTTGTGGTATTTTGATAGGGATTGCATTAAATGTGTAGATTGCTTTGGGTATTATGCGACATTTTAACCATATTTGGTCTTCCAAATGCCTTCCTATTTCATTGTGTTTTCTTTGGTTTCTTTCATTGGTGTTTTATAGTTTCCAGAATATAGGTCTTCTACCTCTTTGGGTAGAAGAAGAACTTTGGGTAGAAGAACTTACATTCTTGGCAATTATATTTGTACCTTAATGTCTAAACTGTGTTTTGCCAGAGTGGATTTGTGGATTCCTCAACCAAGACTGCTTCATAGTAAATTTTTGGCTTGGGCAGTAATGAATTCTTGGTCTCCAGCAGTAATGAATTCTCGACCCAAACACGCATAAAAATGGGTTTATGGTTGGTAATTACTGGGGGAGAATCTTCTTTGTTACGCTCTAACCAGAGACAAGGATGAGACATGCAAATATTCCCTACCATCTCTCTCTCTCTCTCTCTCTTTCTCAGAAAACTTAAAAACAAATATACCCACTGGGGGTCCCTAGGTGCCCTGGTCAGTTACACATCTGACTCCTGATTTCAGCTCAGGTTGTGATCTCAGGATCTTGAGATCAAGCCCCAAGTGAGGCTCTGCACTGGGCATGGGGCTGGATTGGTGTTCTCTCTCTCCCTCTCCCTCTGCCCCTCTCCTGCCTTCTCTCTTTCTCAAAAATAACTAACTAAATTAAATAAATAAATAGGAAAACATACCTGACAAAGTTGTCACCTGCTTGGCTTGGTCCCAGGTTTTGTTTTCTTTCTTACTGCCTGTAGGTGCGTAAGAATCCGGGAATGTGCACCTATGGTGGTCAGATGGTTATTTTGGTTATCTTCTGAATCTGACCTTTCTCACCATCTTGGGCTTTCATGACTTTCCCTTTTTCCTCACCAGCCTAGCTATACATTTTAAAATGCCACCTGCGGGGCGCCTGGGTGGCTTAGTCGGTTAGGCGTCCGACTTTCACTTGGGTCATGATCTCGCGGTTTGCGGTTCGTGGGTTCGAGCCCCGCGTCGGGCTCTGTGCTGACTGCCAGCTCAGAGCCTGGAGCGTGTTTCAGTCTGTGACTCCCTCTCTCTCTGACCCTCCCTTGCTCACGCTGTCTCTCTCTCTCTCTCTCCTAGAAATAAATAAAATACATTTAAAAAATTAAAAAAAAAATAAAAATAAAAAATAAAATGCCACCTGGGTGGCTCAGTTGTTTGAGCATCTGGCTTTGGCTCAGGTTTGTGGGTTTGAACCCCATATGGGGCTCTGTGCTGACGGCTCAAAGCCTGGAGGCTGCTTCGGATTCTGCGTCTCCCTCTCTCTCTGCCCCTCCCCCACTCACGCTTGGTGTCTCTCTCTCTCTCAAAAGTAAACATTAAAAAATCAAAAATTTTTTTATCACATCAAAATGTAAAACTTCTGTGTATCAAAAGACACTATCAACAAAATGAAAAGGCAATCCACAGAATGAGAGTAATACAGTAAAACTACATATACATGACAATTTATAAAGAATATATAAAATATATTATAAATATATGTGTGTGTATATATATATATATATATATACACATGTATACTATATATGCATATATAAAATACTTAAGAATTCTTACAATTTAACAGGAAAACAACCTGACTAAAAATGGGAAATGATGTTTTTTCATGAAGCTATAATGAAGATCTCTTTCTCTAATGAAGATATAAAAATGGCCAGAAAGCACATGAAAAGATGCTTAGCATTACTAATCATCAGGGAAATCCAAATAAAAACTATGACGAGTTACCACCTCACATCCATTAGTATGGCTATTATTTAAAAAAAAAAACAAACAACTAGCAAAAAAGTGTGGAAGTTGTGGCGCAATCAGAACTTGGTGCACTATTTGCAATAATACAAAATGGGGCAGCTGATATAGAAAACTGTACAGAAATTCCTCAAAAAATTACAAATATAATTACAATGTGATCTAAGTGCTATAAGATTCTACTTATGGGTATGTACTCAAAAGAATTAAAAGCAGGGACTTTAACAGGTATTTGCACACCCATGTTTATAGCAACATATTCACATTAGCCAAAAGGTAGAACAGTGCAAATGTTTACCCATAGTGAATGGATTAACAAAATGTGGTGCATACATACAATGGAATATTACTGAGCCTTAAAAAGGAACTCCTTCCTTTTTTTGATGTGTGTTACAACATGGATGAACCTTGAAGACATTATACTGAGTAAAATGTCACTAAAAGGGCAATTATTGTATAATTCCACTTATGTGAGGTACATGGAGTAGTCAAATTCCTAGAGCCAGAAAGTAGGATGGTGGTTACTAGGGGCTGGGGGAGAATAGGATGGAGAGTTTAACAGGTATAAAATTTAAAAAAAAAATTAAATGTTTATTTTTGGGAGAGAGAGAGAGAGCATGAATGTGGAGGGGGCAGAGAGAGAAAGGGAGACATGGAATATGAAGCAGGTTCCAGGTTCTGAGCTGTCAGCTCAGAGCCTGCCGTGGGGCTCCAACTCACAAACCATGAGATCATGACCTAAGCCGAAGTCAGATGCTTAACCGACTGAGCCACCTAGGTGCCCAATGGGCATAAAATTTTAGCCTGGGATTAAGGAAAAGTTCTGGAGATGGATGGTGGTGATGGTTCTACAACAATGTGAATGTACTTAATTCCAATGCCTGTCCACTTGAAAATGGATTAAATGGTTTTATGTGTTGTATTTTGCTACAATTAAAAACACTTTTATAGGGGCGCCTGGGTGGCTTAGTCGGTTGAGCGTCCGACTTTTGCTTAGGTCATGATCTCGTGGTTCATGGGTTTGACCCCCGCATCAGACTCTGTGCTGACTGCCAGCTCAGAGCCTGCAGCCCGTTTCAGTCTGGGACTCCCTCTCTCTCTGACCCTCCCCTGCACACGCTGTCTCTCTCTCTCTCTCTCTCTCCTAGAAATAAATAAAACATTAAAAAAAAGAGAAACTTTTAATAAATGCTTTTATAATTTATTTGGTATTTTAATGATTCTATTCTGAGATATCTAGTCTTCTATAATGCGGGAATTAGAAATCTCCTTAGGACTGACTTCTCCTGTGTGTTCATGGTGTCTAATGAGCGATCAAGTTCAGCTCCTTATGGATGCCCAGTCAAATTCCAACACGATGAAAACCAATCTGATAACCAAGGAATTCAATGCTTTGCCTCACCGAGTCATCCATATTGTTCCTTTTGTTCTTTGAGTCTCCCAGATATTTTACATCCCATTATTTACACATTTCCCGATGACATGTGATAATACCAACTCTGTAATTCTTCCTTTGAGAAATAGATCCATATTTCATATTTGCAAAGCATGGATAAATTCATGTGTCAAGATAATTTGACTTGAATTCCCATCATCTTTTGAGTGTGTGTGTGTTTTCAGGTCCTTTCTCCCTCCTTCCCTCCCTCCCTCCCTTCCTTCACTTACTGCTGTGTATGAAGCACAAGCTAGGCATTAAGAAAGACAAATTTCTTGCCTAGATTCTAATAGGGGAAGAGACAGTATCCATATCAGCAAACAAATAACCAAGGTAGTTTCAGGTACTAAATCCACAAAGAACATGAAAGGATAATGGGACAGAGTGGGACAGCAGGAAGGCGACTCCATTGGCCAGAGTGGTCAGGAAAGGAGTCTCAGGGGATATCTGAGCCGAGACCTGATGTTAATGATGAGGAGACTGTGCAGATCTCTGGGGGAAACCTAAGATCCAAGTAGGCAAGGAAGTTTAGCTTGGTGAGTATTATCCTTAATGTACACAACTTCTTTAAAAAATGTATTGATGAAATAAAACCAGAGCATCCATTTAAATCAGGAGCAACCAATTTTCAACACTACAGTCAGTTAACATTTTCTTCTACCTTTCCGGTCACTTCGGGCAGTTGGGGAATACTTCTGCTACTTGCTCTAGGATGCAAGTATTTAATAGGTAAACTATGAGGACTGTAATGGATTCACTTAAGATTTCATAATGATGACTAAAAATTACCTTATTTTTGTGTACAGATAGAACATTATACTCTCCTTGCGTATTTTAGGTGTCTTGAGTAGTTGGAAAACTGGAACCTGATAGTTTGGGTACATCTCTCAAATTTACCATAGGGCTGCAAAATAGCACCTCCCTTTTATACTTTATAGACCAAAGCCACAGGGACAATCACAGAGCTAGTGTATAGAAATATCAGTCAATTTGCCAGTTCAGCTTTTATTTCATTGGGAACAAATAATAAACCCTAGATATGTACACATTCTGTGTTTCTGAGGTATAAACTACCCAATTAGCGCCCCCATTTAATCTGCTCACCTCTTGTCACTTTGTTCTGAATTTCATGGCTCCGTTGTTTTAAACTCTCTCTTGCATACATTTTCCAAGTGAACCTGATTACTGCAACCCCTTGGTTTTGGAGAACTTGAAACACTGCCACCATGTCTGAATTGCCTGAATAAAGAAAAGTAGGTCCTGTAATTATTTTATTTTCTCTCTAGCATACGATTTGTCATTAATGATACATGCATAGGGTGCTTTCCCCATTAGGCTGGCTGATCCCTCTACCGTGATGTTAATGTCATGGCCACTATGCTCAGTGCTGTAGTTGGTTAGGCAACTCCAGCACAGGAAAGTGAGCCTGGACTTTTTAATGTGTCTGAAATAGCTACACACAGACAGATGTTTCTACATGCTTGCTGATGTCATGACGGGGGCTCATACAAAGCCCGGGAAATTAAAAGAAAGGAGAAAATGCTAGCTAAGGCTCTAGAAGGAGAGATCATAGAGGCAGGCAACAGGAAATTTGGAAAAAAAGAAAGCTTAGTGATATATCAACTTTCGGTCTGACCTCCCCTTCCCCCAGCCACCTCCAAATAGGGATGCATCGAAGACTCAAACTATTAAATGAAAGATATTTCGATATTGAGAGAGCTAATTTTTTTTCATGTGCTCCTTTACAAAGTAAAAGAAACATGCAAACAAAACAACTCACAATAAATTAAGGTGGTCTTTCCCTCCAGTCCATCAAAAAATGCATATCAGAGTATTTACTTGGTAGACCAATTATTTTAAAAACTGGGTTTTAAGGAAAAAGTTACTCTCTGGCAGAGACCTTACATGACAAGTTCCGTCCCACAGTGGATTAAAATGGTTGAGAAGAGATGCTAACATAACTTCAACTATAGCAGTGTGAACACACCACTGTAATAATTCATTTAGAATGATGACACCTGAGACCTAATTTAAAAGTCCTAGATGAATACCAGTCTCACATTCAACCCCGAGGGCTGCTGCACACATACCTAAGAAAGTCTAAGAACCATGGTGAGCCTAATTGAATTGGACTTAAACGGACCATTGAGATGGCCTCACTGAGCTCTGGGGAATTCATATTGTCTATACTGTATCAGAATCACAGCTTGAACTGAATAACTGGTTACACTCAATCATGTTACTGTAACTCATGCTTGAGGTAAAGGGGAAACCTTTTGCTATCAGCAAGACTGGATGGAAAACAATTTCAAATCACTTTAAACCCAGTTGGCAACTACTTTGCCAATTATGGAATCCAGTGGGAAAGGTGTGTGCAAGGGCTCAGGACTAAATGATTTATGTCAGGCATCCGGGCCTCCCGAGGAATGCCGGAGAGTGCGAGGAGGAGGGGCACGTGGCTAATTATTTCTCCTAAGAATACTTTAGCGAGGTAATTTGTGCTTGCAGATGAGTCACACTGCAGGCTGGATAAAAGGCGAGGTAAGCACACACACTCCTAAGATCCCATTTAGAGATGGATAAAGAGAGAATCGAAGGATTCAATACACTTTCTCATCTCTTCACTCGGAAACATTTGGAGATATAAAATATAAAGAGCATGCCTAGTTTCCCGTTCTAACGGGCAAGTTGGGATCAAAGTCTGTAATTTGTACCTCGGATATTGCACTGGCTGTTTTTTAACAGAGAGTTACTGGCACAGATGACGCACTATAACTCATCAGATGAACAAGTGTGAAATCTGGAGCCCTTGATAATGACCCTCTTTTTTTTTTTCTTAAGTCCTAATTTATTTTTGATGACTTTGGTGGTAGAGATTAGAATTCCTATACTACCCAATGCCTTCTAATGAAGAATGTCACTGTTCTCTGGGATTCGTGTATGAAACTGTCTAGCTGAGAAATAATCCTGAAAGTTAACCCAAGGGTGATTAGTTTCCCTGCCCACCTGAAGCAAAAATAAAAGTGATGACAGAATTCCACTTTAGTAACCAACAGTGAAGGCACACAGGCTTATTGAATGGTCTTTTCAGATCCTTTCATTGTCTAAGGGATGTTAAAGGTGTTTTCAGTAACCTGGAAGAGATGATTAATGCGATAATTATATTACACCCGGCACTGGGCTCTTGTGTGAGGGTGTGGGTACGAGTCAGGCGCTCTATTGCTTTCTCAGCTTTCCTCTCCTTTAGCAGCTGCCTGGCACCATTACAGCTAATACAGTGGATTAAACTTTTGGGCTAGCTGGCGGCTCTGAGTATCTCTCTAATGGTTTCCATTGTATGCCTCTCTAGAAAACACTTCTGACCAATGAACCCCTAACTGCAAATGATGCGGGCAAGCTTCATTGAAAATGACACCACTGGAGGGAACCTTGCACTCATTTGGGATGTTTTCTCACTGGGGAAAGATGGCCATTTCAACAGTTACACCAAAGGATATTGTCATGTAGCACTAACTTTTCTAAGGCGCTGAACAAAGCAGTGGGGGTAGTGTGTGTGGTCTTACATGCTAGCTATGTGCTCAGCTGTGTGATGTCCAAATAAGAATCCCAGTGTGTCCATAGGAGATTGAGAAATAGCAGTCTTCCTAGTTCACCCTCATACAGAATGGAGAAGGGGATGTCAGACAATCTAAATCAGATTGATCCATGTCTGGAATCAATCTTCTGTAAGTGCCTGGATTGTGATAAATGGGAGGTAAATAATGTCAGAAAGGGGGGAAGGTGGTAGGAGAAGGACCCTGCAATTGGTCATTGGGGGAACCTGGATTCTAATTCTTGGTTGCAACCAAAGATGGTGGCTTTGAGTGAGTTTCTTCACCTGTCTGAGGCCTTCACATTCCTTTGTAACATGAGGAAGGTAGACCAGATGGTTTGATGTAACTTAACAGGTTTTCATTTAATGTTCACTTTGTGCCAAGATTTGTGCTAAGAACTGGGGAGACTATGGGAATAAATCAGATATAGTTCATGTCCTTTTGGATTGTATAGGATAGCAAGTTAGACTAATGTTAAAGAAATAATTTTAAGGTGATGGATTTTAGGTGGGAAGGGTATGGTGCGATACAAGTCTGAGGAGTCAAGAAAGGCTTCCATCTTTGTTTAGATGGAAGATAAGGGAGTTTAGGTTGAGACTGAAGGGTGAAGAAGAGCTAGCTGGAAGAGTTGGGGTGAGATGGAATTGAGGGGACGGCACAGACAAACAGCACTTGTGAAAGTTCTACAGCAGCAAAGGTGTTGGGACTTGACTTTGCAACATGAAGGAAAATGTAGGCCATGTGAAGGGTTGCACATGGTGTGGTTAGCTGTTTGATCTCATCTCAAGGGCAATGGTAAGCTATTGAAGGGTATTCTGTTGCAGACTGGAATTGATGTCTGAGATTTCTTCCAGACCCACTATTCTGGGGCATTCCACATGGTTGCTGGACCTCTCTAAGACTCATCAGAGGGGTTCAATATTCAGGTGCAATCCAGAGAAGAGGGCACAAAGTAGGGACCCCAGAAATTCACTTCCAATCTGCAGCTTGTTGAAGTTTGGTACGTAAAGATGGATTTGGGTATGCAGGCTGGATTTGGTGCCTTTAGCTTTGGCCTCCAGGGTGGAAATCAGCTTGGCCCAGATTCTGGGTCATACTCTTCAGTCCTCTGTTGGACTCACCAGGGGGTTTTCAAATAAATTAAGAGGTTGTGTTATACGCCCAAGACACCTAAGAGGGAGGATGGGAAAAAGAGCCTTGAAGAACTTCAATGATTTCTTGACCATTTCTCTTAGGGCTAGATTTCCTGAGCCTTGCATTTGTAGTGACTCTAACCACTCCTGGGGTGCGAAGGTCTGTGGCAGGAACTGGACCTCATTCAGTGGGATCCAGCATTAGCTGGTTATACAACAATGAGAGAAGGAGTTTTACTTTCCTTCTTCCATTTGAACACCTCAACAACACTATAAACTACGTGAAACACATATGCTCCCTTTACAGATGAGACAATGGAGATTTGTGAAGATAGGGCCCTTGTCCACATCAAGTAGCAAGTAAGCGAAAGAGCTAGGAATCAAACCTGACATTGCAAACTCTCAGATCTAGACATTTAAAACAATCTCAGGCTGCCTTTTATGGAAGCTTCTGCTATATGTCTGAGGGTAAGAGAAGGGTGATTTTAATCTCTTAACATGCTTGCTACACTTCCCTTCTTTTGAGTGGATGTAAGTATAATTAACCCCAGTCTTGTGGCGCTATGGTCAATCTCTATCATGGGACAGGTGAAATGTAGGTCTGTGGGTGATCCTAGCATGGCGGGGGACTATTTGCACTCACCTGTCCCCACACAGGCAGCATCAACCAGCTCAGGTTTATTTCAGTCACATCTGTGCAAAGTGTTAATTGTCCACTGCCCCTCAGGAGGGATGGGCCACGTGCATGCATCAGGAATTGTCCTTGTCTTTCATGAAGAACAAAAGTCGCATCTTCATTTAGATAAGGCACCACTTGCATTTGGAATCTGTCCACTCTCTGGTGTCCAGAGGTAACAGCAGAGACAGCAGTCACAAAACCCTCTTGGGAAGAACAGTGCAGAGAGAAGAATTACAAAGGGTCTGGACAGACACTGGAGTGACAATCTCCAGTTTTTGGGTGTTCTCTCCTAAGGAAGGTTATAGACCCTGCTTCAAATGTTTGAGAAATAAAAGAAAACTGGGAAAAATGAAGTTTCAAGATTCACTGTTTACAAAGAGTTGGTGTCACCCTTTTCCTTTCAAGCAAATAAACAAAGTTGATTTGAAATGAAAGCAAATATTATTCATAGGGATAGGGCGCCTGGGTGGCTTAGTCGGTTGAGCGTCCGACTTTCACTTAGGTCATGATCTCGCGGTTCGTGGGTTCGAGCCCCGCGTTGGGCTCTGTGCTGACTGCCAGCTCAGAGCCTGGAGCCTCTTTCAGTCTGTGACTCCCTCTCTCTCTGACCCTCCCCTGCTCATACTGTCTCTCTCTCTCTCCTAGAAATAAATAAAACATAAAAAAAAATTAAAGAAAAAAAAAAAGAAAGCAAATATTATTCATGGGGCTAAAGGGCCTTTCACATTCTCAGTTCTTTGTGGTTATTATGCTAATGTTTTCCTAATAGAATAGAGCCCAAGAATTAAGTGCAGAAGAATTGTACATTTAGAGACTACATGGTCATTGTTGTGATGAAAGAAGAGATAATTTCCTTAAAAAATTTTTAATGTTTATATATTTATGCAGATTGTATAATGGTGCCTTTACATCAAAAATTTGTTTGTTTGTTTGTTTGTTTGTTTATAGAGTGTGCAAGTGGAGGAGGGGGAGAGGATGGGGAGAGAGAATCCCAAGCAGGATCCATGCTGTCAGAGTGGACCCTGACTTGGGGCTTGATCCTAAGAACTGTGAGATCATGACCTGAGCCTAGATCAAGAATTGGACGCTTAACCAACGGAGGCAAGCAGGCATCCCAAGATGTGGTTTCTTAAAAATGTGTAATAAAGACTAGGTGTTTAATTTTTTGGCAGAATCAGCATGATACCTTTTTTCATGATAAATTATTTAAAAAATACACATATATATTTCTCTCATTCTCTATTTCTGCCCCTCTGCACTATCTCTCTGTGTCAAAATAAATAAACATTTTTTTAAAAACTTAAAAAATATTTTTTTAATTTAGAAAAAGACACCCAGAGACTAATCCAGGGTTCAAGAAGTAATTTTGTGATATGCCAACATTGGGTCAGTAGTCAAATCTGATAGTGTTTCTTCTAAAAGATTCCACTGTATTGACATTACCTGAGAGGGGTGAATATTTTGTGTTAGGTGTTAAAAACAAGACAATGGGCCCCAAATGGAGTCACTTTTGCTCAGCCCCAACTCACCAAACTGAGACTTAGTTATAGTGTTGACTCTTCCAGAAATGGGATCTGAAAGCAGTCAGTCAGGACCCACCTGATCAGCACTAGTGAGGTCATCTACTGGATAGATCCCCACTATCCCCTAAAGGAAAGTAACTTTGAAATAATCAACCTGTTTTGATTTTTTGGGGTTTTTTTGTTTTTTTTTTTTCTTTGTCCAGTATAACTCCCTTGATCCCACTCCCTCTGCTTCTAAAAATCTTTCATTATGTGCAGCTCCGTGGTACTCCTTTCTATCTGCTAGGTTGGATGCTACCCAATTCATGAATCATTGAATAAAAGCCAGTAAGATCTTTAAAATCTATCCAGTTGAATTTTGTTTCTTTACATATGAATAGAAACCCTGACTTTAAGCTATGATAAGTTCAGTTCTGTTAGATCAGATAAGCACTGGACAAATACTCACTCTGGATTCTACATCTCATTATTTTCTCTGGATTAAGGAATAGGTCTCAAGCAGAAAAGGTCCATTAGCAAGAGTTGGTTTGTCAGATAAGTCAGATGGCACATTATAAAGCAGAGAGAAGGGCTTGAGGAAATAAGACAGTAAATAGAAAGGTAGATAAGTCAGAGACAGCCCCCTGAGCAGCCTGCATCAGGCACCCTAGAGACTAGTGAGGAGACGATGACCACACTGAGAGCCCAGAGGGCCCTGAAAGCCCAGGGGAGTTGGCCATGTCTCCTGGGCTCCCCAAGAGAGGGCCTCCTGTCTATGTCATGGAGGCCAAGTAGAAGCCTGGCTTGCCTGAGACATGGAAGTGGGGTGAGGGCCTGGGGATGGGTCACCTGGGTTGGGGCAAGAGAAGAAGGAACTCCAAAGTCAAAAGTACCCCACTCAAAAATGCCCCCACTTCTGGAAACAGGCCACAGTATAGGTGTTCATAATAACTCTGCTTCTCCCCAGCTGTGTGATCTCAACCATGTCACGTCACCTCTTGGGCCCCATTGTGCCCACTGGTACAAAAAAAGCCTTGGCTCGGGTCTTTCCTGGACCCTTTCCATCTTGACTTCCAGGATTGGAAGTGGGTGCAGTGAGGTATGTTTGTCTCTGTACTTGTCCTGCCTCTGAATCTGGTGCTCTGGGAACTTTCCTGGCAGGAGTTTGAAAATCTTGCTTGTTGAAACCCAGTTTCACAATTTCCTTGCTTCACTTTGCAAAGAGCTGGGGCATTTTATTTGCTACCCACTGCTTAATTGTGGTAACTCTCAGCACAATTAAGGTCTTATTGAGGAAGAAAACGCTTTGATCACCTTTAACAACTCTTGGAAATCCCTCTAAGTGCCTCTGCTAATTCTCACCTCTTTTAATAGTGTGGATATGTTCAGTCACCTCTGTCCCACCCTCTCACAGACCCTGCCTATGGTTCCCCAGGCAGAGATGTTCACTGACTTAATTATATTGGAAGCTATTGTTAAAATAATATCTGTGATATCAATAGCATTGAGTGTCCAAGTGCAGCTTGTGGGGAGTGAACAGTGCTATGAGCACATAATTTGGAGCCTCATTCCCAGCCTGGAACAGATGGACTTCCTTCCACCTCGTGTGGTAGGGACAGTGGAGCGAGAGCCCAGCTCTGTTTCTCAGTGTGGGGGGTGCCAGTGAAAATGATGGGGGGGGGCTGGAATGGGAAGAAGAGGGGACTTGTCCTGGATCTTGTGGTTCTTTGAGGGGCCCGCTTGATCTCAAGCCCGGGGAGATCCTCATAAGGGTCAACAAGGACCCTGCTTTCACACTCAGCGACCCCCATTTCTCTGTGTATACCTTCCACTGTGTCTCCCTATTCTATTCCCCAAGAAGTGAGGTTCTAATTGAGTAGGGTGTTTTAAAATATAGTGTATGAGTGGAAAATGTGCAGTACAGTTAGGTTGATAGACCAGAGACAGCTGCTACCAAAGAGATAGCTTGTTACTCACAGTTTCTAAGGAGGGGTCCCACTCTGCCTTGGAGGCCACACGGGAAAGACTTGGGTCAGGCAGGAGGCAGACAGAGAGAGGGGACCTGTGGGTGGGAGTCTTTGCTGTGGTTTCCACAGGAAGGAGCAGACAAGGAAGAATGAGCAGGCATAGGACTGGCTAGGTTGAATCATTTCAGCAAGCTCTGGGGCTCAGGGTCTGTCCCTGAGTGATTAGGGCAGGGAGATAGTGGCCCGGAGCAGGAGAGTCACTAAAGAAGGTGGTTGGGGTATAGGCTGTGGATCAGATGGTTTGCATTTGCAAAGCACACTTGGGGCACCTGGGTGGCTCAGTCAGTTAAGTGTCCAAAATTGAGGCCCGTATCTCTCTCCACATTTGGCATAGAGCCTACTTGGGATTCTCTCTTCCTCTCTTTCCGCCTCTCCCCTGCTCCTGCACTCTCTCTCAAAATAAATAAATAAACCTTAAAAAAAAAAAAAAAGAGAGAGAGCACACTCATGAATGAATTGTTTCTATCATTAGGAATTGGCTAACTTGGGAGGGGTCGTCCCTTGAGGGTCAGCAAGGCCCCAGAAGACAAGGTCAGTGCATGACGACGTCATGGCCTGACACAAGGCACCAGGCCAGGGTCTCAGGAGGCATTCATTCTTCCTTTCCTTGATTCTGCTTCCTGTACACATTTTGAATTGGTCCTGACTCATTGCTCTATACATCACCTTGCTTAAAACCATCCAGTGGGATCCTATTACATTGAGAATGAACCGTGGACTCGTTTCTCTGGCTCATCAGGACCTGCTTGCTCTGCTTCCTCCCCGCTGGCCTCTGCCCCCTCTCGCTGTGCTCCAGCCTTACAACCCGCAACACCTCAGCCTTCTCTTCTCTTTTGTGGTGGCTCCTCATCCTTCAGTCGTCAGCCTAAGCTGCACCTCCTCGTAGCGGCTGATTGCTTCATCTAAATGATATCGAAACACCCCTCTAAACATGTCTCTCAGACTCGCTGGCCACTGGCTGTCATGGTAATTGGCTGTTGTTGTTTGCTTAGTTTCCGGGTAAAGGAGAGACCAGCACTGGGTTCCAAAGCATAGTTCTGGGGTCAGAGTGTTATGATTAAAGTCTGACTGTGCTGCTTATCAGCTTGGTGACTAGTTTCAATGAGCCTCAGCATTTCCATCACTAAAATGGGCATAGTAAGAGTACTCAGGGTACCTGCAAGAGGGGTACCTGTAAGGAAGGACTCACATTTGTGAGGATGACGACAGATGATTCATGTAAAGTGGGCAACATACAATGCATTATAAAGATGGTTATTGTCATCTGACATCCAAGATCCACGAAGAAAGGGAACATTCTGGACCGCTCACAGTTGCCTCCCCCGTCCTTCAAACTGGCGGGCTCACACAGTGCTCCAATAAATATTTACTGAATGACTGATGAGGGGTCCTTTTTGGCCGTGTTTCGCTCAGGTACAGTCACTGCCCCATTATCCCAGCAGGATGAGATTTCCCCTACAAGTAGAAGAGTGTGGAAAAGGCCATCTAGTCAGCTGGCATGCTGAGGCTGTGTCCCCAGTCCAGGACAGCCCCCCATTCCAGAGGGTGGTGCACTTGACTTCTAGATTTTGAACATCTGTGCTCCCTCAGGAAGGTCACCTGACAACCCCTGTGGACTTCAGCTTTCAGATGTGCCAAAGGAGGGATTGGACCAGTTGACTCCTAAAGACCTTTCCAGGCTTGACATTTCTTTCTTTCTTTTTTTTAACAACATTTTGGGAATCTGTCACATGCTATAAAATTCACCCCTTTAAAATGTACAATTCAATGTTTGTAAGTATATTCATGGAGTTGTGCAATGGTCACTGTAATCTAATTTTAGAATATTTTCATCATCCCCTAGAGAAACCACACGCTCATTAAGCAGCCTTGTCCCATGTCCTTTCCCCCAAGCCCCTTCTCCAGCCTCCAGCAGCCATTAATCTATCTTCTTTGTCTCTAGGTATACCTATTCTGGACACTTCATATAATTTTTATTAATGTTTATTAATTTTTGAGAGAGAGAGAAACACAGAGCACGAGCGGAGGAGGGGCAGAGAGAGAGGGAGACACAGAATCCCAAGCAGGATCCAGGCTCCAAGCTGTCAGTGCAGAGCCTGATGCGGGGCTAAAACTCGTGAACCCTGAGATCATGACCTGAACTGAAGTTGGAGGCTTAACTGACTGAGCCACTCAGACACCCCTCATAGAATGATCTGAAAAAATTTTCTCTCATTTTGGGGGTCATTTTCTTGCTTTTTTGATGGGGTCATTTGCAGCACACTAGTTGGTAATTTTCATGAAGTCTGACTTACACATTTTTTCTTTTGATGCTTTATTTTTGGCATGAAAAGATTTTAAAATATCTTAATATTTTAATTTTTTGAAAGGTGAATATGTGCATATAATGAGAAAAGCAATACATACAAGAATAGGAAGAACAGAGCCTTCTTTGATCCCTGACCTTAGTCTCCATTTTCCCCCATTGTGATTGCTGTGAGTGTCTTAGTAAGTAGACATATTCTATCTACAAACATACATAACTTAAACACACACACATATATATACTCACACGGACGCATCCTATATATATTGCCCCAAATGCTCTTCTTTACTCTTTTTTCTTTTTTTTTTTTTTTGCTTACAACATATCTTAAAGATAGTTCTATATTCATACATTTTGAGTAACCATTCTAAAAAATGACCTCATTGTATTCAGTTGGATAAAGGTCCCAATATTTATTTAACTGCTCTGTGGTGATGGACATTGAGGTCGTTTTCATCTTTTACCACCACTACTAATGACACATTGAATATGCTTTTACATAGGTTTTCACACTCATGTGCTAAGCACATCTTCAGGATGAATTTCTAGGCTGGAATTGTGGACTGAATGAGAGAGAGTGCCAATGTATACTTTACATGGATCACTGGTTTATTATTGAATTTCGATCTGCTAGTATGGAAGACTAAAAATTTTTATTTCATTATAGTTATATTTGTTTATTTTTATGATTAAGCTGTCTTTTTATATTTTTCTGTAAATGTACTCTGCATACTCTTTACCTCTTTTTCTTTCTCCATTAAATTATTTTTCTTGTTAATTTATTCATTATGTAAGTTTATATATTAGAGTGATTAATTCCTTGTCATTTGTGTTGCAAGTGTTTTTTAATTTTCTATTAAAAAACCTTGTTAAATTATATGTGTGTGCTTGACTTTATTGTTTTTTTTCCTGTGCTAAATTTTGTTGTGAGATTTTTTATTGTTTTCTTTTATGAACTGAGCCTTTGTATCTTGCTTAGAAAGACCTTTTGACTCCAAACAGACATAAAACTTCCCATGTTTTTCTAGTATTTTTTTAAAATTGAGGCTTAATTTTAGACATCAACATATTTTCATATCTCTGGGATTTATTTTAAAGTTAGGAGTGTAGGGGCACCTGGGTGGCTCAGTCAGTTGGGTGTCTGACTTCTGCTTGGGTTGTGATCTCAGGGTTCATGGGGTTGAGCCCTGTGTCAGGCTTGTGGCTGTCAGTGCGGAGCCGGCTTCAGAATCTCTGCCCCTCCTTCTCTCTGTCTCTCAGAAATAAATAAACATAAAATATAAAAAGAATAAAGTTAGGAATCTATAGAGGCACAACATTTACCTCTACCACGCAGATAGTTGTTGCAATGAGATATTCCAAAATCATTGTTTGAAAAATCTATTATTTCTCCATTGATTTGAAATGACTCCTTTATCATGTATTAGATTTCTACACCATTTTGGTCCACTTCTGGATACTCTCTTTTGTTTCATTGCCTTGCCTGTTACTTTATGGGAAAAACATCATACTATTTTAGTTACTGTGGCTTTATAATAGATTTTAATATCTAATAAGCCAGTTTCCTTAATTATTATTATTTTTCAGGGTTGTTTTAACCATTCTTGTAAGTTTATTTATTTACCTGTAAAGCAAAATTTTGAGGTGTTGCTAATTTAAAAATTACCCTTGTGTGTTTATATTTTACATTATATTTTACAAATATATTTTTTCTTATATTTATTCATTGGCTGAAGCTATTGAATTTTGTATATTGATTTTGTCACAAGTCAACAACAAATTTTAAAAATTATTTCTAGTATTTTTTTCCATTTGATTCTTTTAGGTTTTCTAGTCAGACATTTATAGTATCTCCAAATTGTGATAGTTTGCTTTTCCTTATCAATTGTTTATGTTTGTATTTTCTTTCTCTTATCTAATTGTTTTAGCTAATCCCTAGTAAAAAAAATGTTAATCAGTCGTGAAATGCATATTGTCGCTTCGCTTCTTTAAAAGGATGGGGTGCCTGGATGGCTCAGCCTGTTAAGCATCCAACTTCAGCTCAGGTCATGATCTCACAGTTTGTGGGTTTGAGCCCCGTGTTGGGCTCTGTGCTGACAGCTCCGAGCCTGGAGCCTGCTTCGAATTGTGTCTTCCTCTCTCTCTGCCCCTCCCCAGCTCGTGCTCTGTCTCTGTCTCTGTCTCTCTCTCTCTTTCTCTAAAATAAATAAATATTAATAAATAAATAAAAATAAATAAAAGGATTAATTGTTTTTTGTTTTCCTCATTGTGAATGACCTTGGTTTTTGGCTCAAGGTAAAACCATACTCTTCTTACACTATACTATGCCACTTTGGTGTGCCCTGATTTCTATGAGAACTGGGACAGGACCCCAAATCATAACCCATGTAACAAATCTGTAAATATTAGGTAGTTATTCATCAAGCTAAAACCTGTTAAGTAAAATAATCATTCGTCATGAAAAAAATGATATATTTATAAAGATCAGGAAGTCAGATTCAAACAGAATTTAAGGACTCCTCAGAGTTTGTGCTGAAATGTAGCACTCTGGGGAAATTCAGCATTTTTAGCTTGATGTCCCTTTCAGCTTTGACCCAGATGGTGAGGCCTAATGTTCAGCTCATGTGTTAGGTTGCCTCAGTCGAACTTCTGAGCTCTGTTTCCACCTTCTCATAAATGACTGCTCTATGGTCTTCACAAGGGCGTGGGGTGTGTGTGTGTGGGGGCTGGGAGGATGATCTGTCCACTGGACGCTAAACTAGCAAATAGACTGTGCTGTCCCAGATGTCACCATACTTGGGGACATTTGACCAGGGACTGCTGCAGCCCTGGTGTTCTAAGGATGGTCCAGCAGTGGAAGGGTGGGGGGGGGACTGTAAAACATGGGGCTCAGGACAAGGGTAGTACCAGACATGCAGCATATGTTGAAATCATTCTAAGGAAGTGATCTTCCTATGATTATTAGGAGTTTTTTTTTTTTTTAATGTTTTATTTATTTTTAGGAGAGAGAGAGAGACAGCGCGAGCAGGGGAGGGTCAGAGAGAGAGGGAGTCACAGACTGAAACAGGCTCCAGGCTCTGAGCTGGCAGTCAGCACAGAGCCCGACGCGGGGCTCGAACCCACGAACCGCGAGATCATGACCTAAGCGAAAGTCGGACGCTTAACCGACTAAGCCACCCAGGCGCCCCAATTAGGAGTTTTTATCAGTGATGGGTGCTGAATGTCATCAAATGTATTTTCAGAAGTCATGATATAATTGTATAATTTTCCTTGTTCTATTATAATGGTTCATTATATTAATTATCACCTATATTGAACTCTCCTTTCATTACTGGCATAAATCCCATTTGGCTTTGGTGCATTTTTGTTTAATTTCCTAAAGCCATATTTAAAAGGAACTAAGTTGAAATATGACCAATCTATGGGGCTCCTGGCTGGCTCAGTCGGCTAAGCATCCAACTTCAGCTCAAGTCATAATCTCACAGTTTGTGAGTTCGAGCCCACTTTGGGCTCTGTGCTGACAACTAGGAGCCTGGAGCCTGTTTCAGATGCTGTGTCTCCCTCTCTTTCCTTCCCGAGCTCATGCTCTGTCTCTCTCAAAAATAAATAAACATTAAAAAAAAAAAGAAAGAAAGAAATAGGGGCACCTCGGTGACTTAGTTGGCTAAACGTCTGACTTAGGCTCAGTTTTGATCTCACGGCTTGTGAGTTCGAGCCCTTCATCAGGCTCTGTGCTGACAGCTCAGAGTCTGGAGCCTGCTTCAGATGCTGTGTCTCCCTCTCTCTCTGCCCCTCTCCTGATCATGCTCTGTCTCTCTCTGTCTCTCAAAAATAAACATTAAAAAAAAAATTAAAAAAGGAAAGAAACATAACCAATCTATCTTTAACTATAAGACAACAAAGTATAATAGCTGGGAGATAATAATTTCAGTTAACTATGATAACACTCAGAAACATGCCAATACTCGAGACATAGTGTAAAGATGACTTACATCTCGCTCGTAACATTGTGTCTATGAAAACAAGTTCTGTAGGTGGTAACAGAACAGGATCAAACTCTGACCACATTCATCCCATTCCCATTTTAATGTAGTAAAACCACAGGCAATGACACCAGTGAAGGCCAGATACTGTGTGTCGTCCAGCCACAGCGCTGTGCTGAAATCCTGTTTTTGTGTCTCAATGCTAGTTTGTATGTATTAAGCTTGTTGGACTTCCAGGAAAGAGTAGTTCTGAATCTGTTTGTAGTTTACCAACTACTGTTACTACTTATCAAAATATTAAAAAGCTATGTTAAGGTGGCAAAATGTTTAAATAGCATAACACACTTAGATATGATTGGATAATGAATAATCTCAAACTGCCTGCTTTATTCTACACCCCAAAGCATAATTCCATCCTGTAGAGAAAAAAAGTAGTACATTTATAGTTAATGATAACAGTTTAGCTGCTGCTTATATTAATTTTATATAACGAGGTAAAAACAAATCGAAGAGCTTGCTTTCATCACTGCTATGATGGATTTCTTTATCTTTTTTTGTCAGCTGAAAAAAAAATCACTTACTCCAAGTTAGGGGATGGTTTGAAGTTTACTTTGGAGAGGAAAAAAATAAACACCAAGTACACAAATTAAGGGTGTGGAGACAAGTAGTTTTCTTTATAGAGATTACATGTAGCTATCCTTGTAAATAACTTCTTTTTTTTTTTCTTCAGGAAAGCAATACATGTTCAGTATTGGGTTTTGGGAAAATAAAGAAAAGGATAAAGAACAAAATCAAAATCGCCCCTGCTATTTCTTCTTGAAGCCATTTAACATATCAGGTTGTTTTAGGAGGAGGAGAAAGACAGAAAGAGGTAACTTGCCTTTACGGAGTACCTGTCATGCATCGTGTTATTCAGGTTTATATATGTCATCCCATTTAATTTTCCCACCGATTGTACGTGAACGGTGTCACCATCTCCATTTTCTAGACCATGAAATTTGAGCTCAGAGATGTGTATTAACCCGGGGTTGAACCAGCTCTTCAGTGCACAGCAAGGTATGCCCAACTTTTAAGTCTACAACCCTTACCACTAATCAGAGTGATTTGTTTTCTAGTCTCTTTGCTTAGCTTGGTGCTAAATTATGTGATTTTCCTTCCCATACATGTGAAAGTAGTTACTCAACAATTTCACTTTGATGTGTTCACTCTGATGAGTGAGTGTGGTCTGAGGAGGAAAATCCAGGGTCTCTGTGCTGACAGTGCCTTGAAGGATACTTCAAGGAAGTGCTTCTTCTTGGGGGGAAAAAGGCTTGTAACAGCCAGCTTCTAAGGAAAAGGATACAGTTATTTGACTCGATTCTGTTCTGCCTCAGTGCAGGGGTCAAATGTAACGATAGAGATGAAGGCAAAACCTGCCATTGTATGTTTTTTTTAAAAAATAATTCCAGATGGGAAGCTAACATGATGAATATCGTTTTCTGAAAATTAGTTTAAAAACTCATTTTCTTCTGCTTCCAAGATGGCCTCAGGCAAAACAGCATTTTTATGTTTCAAGACATACTGAAGTTAGAGGAGAGGCCATGTGGGGTGGTGGCAGTGGGCACGCTGTAGGTCAAGGAGAGGTGGGTTTCTGGCACATGTGTTTCCAATCTGTATCCTCTCATGCCCGTCCCCTGGGGGAAAGAGGCTACCCGGGGAGTAGGTGGAGGAGGGGGAAAGCCCAACATGAAAAACATACAAAAGAGTTGCCTTTCTTTGCAAATACAGATGGCATTGCTTTTTTTACTTGGTTCCTTGAATGCTGTGCTTTTTTCTTTGGTTTGAACAAGGAAAGGGGATCAGGGCAGGAGGAGTGGCTAAAGTTATCCAAACTCTCTTGTACAACTACAGCCTTCTAAAGTGGTACCCACTTCTATCAAGCCCCATGTTGGTGGTTGCTGGGGATGGTGGTGAGGGATGTCTGTGTCCCTGCTAAGGCTGAGATTCTTCTTATAGATGGAGATGAAGCCAGGGTGGCTTGTGAGTCCTTAGCCTTCCCCTCTTCCTTGGACAGTGAACAGAACCCAGGCTTGCCCAAGCCTAGATGATAAAGAAGGCAAAGTTTCTTCTTGGGAACCAAGCCTTCATTTGTCTAGTATTCCTCTCCCTTCTGTCAATGCCTATGCGCCCTTGCCATTTATTCAAATCAAAACTTGTGTTTGCTTCCTTTGTATCAGTCTTTCTTCAAGTTAGATGTTCATGCTTCTGTGGTATAGGAATGAGGTTTGGCTGATATTTGAACTATTTTTCATTGAAATAGGTATATAAATTAATGCGTTTTGCAAAAAGATTAAATAAAATCTTGATTTGCATGGATATCATTGCATAGGATGTGTTAGGCATGGTAAATGCTAAAATGCTATAACAAAGTCCACTGTGTGTGTTTTTTGTTTTGTTTTGTTTTACACTATTAGGCAATTAACTCAATTCTCACACTATGGAAGTGGTGGTACCATCAGATCACACATGTTAAGGGCTCAGTCCTACAAGACTGCTCACCACCCTTCTCAGACACTAATCACAAGTCCAGATTGTCACCTGTGCTTTCAACCAACTGGCTATAGAACTAGTGGGGCACCTGTGTGGCTCAGTCAGTCGAGCATCTGACTCTTGATTTTGACTCAGGTCATGATGTCACAGTTTGTGAGATTGAGCTCTGTGTCAGGCTCTGTGCTGACAGTGTGGAGCTTGCTTGGGATTCTCTCTCTCTCTCTCTCTCTCTCTCTCTCTCTCTCTCTCTCTCTCTCCCTCTCTCTGTCCCTCCCCAGCTCATGCTCTCTTTCTCTCAAAATAAGTAAATAAACTTAAAAAAAAAAAAGAACTGAATTTCCCATGATCCCCTCCTTGGGTTCAATTAATTTGGTAGAGTAGAAGGACACCTGGGTGGCTCAGTCAGTTGAGCATCTGACTCCTGGTTTCAGCTCAGGTGGTGATCTCATGGTTTGTGAGATAGAGCCCCATATGGGATTCTGCTCTGACAGCTTAGAATTCTCACTCTCTCTCTGCCCCTCCCCCCACAAATAAAGAAATAAACTTAAAAAAATTGCTTGAGTAACTCACAGCACTCAGGAAAAGGTTTACCTACTACATTTTCAGTTTATTATAAAAGGATATAACTCAGAATCAGCCAGATGGAAGAGATGTATAGGGCAACAATTAGAGAAAGGGACAAGGAGATTCTATGCCTTCTGAATGCACTGGTCTCTCCTTGAATCTGCATGTGTTTACCAACCCAGAAGCTCTCTGAATCCTGTCCCTTTGGGTTTTTATGGAGGCTTCATTATAAAGAAAGGCAAGACTAATTAAGTCCTGGCCACTGGTGATTGAACTCAACTTCCAGGCCCCACCCCCATTGGCCACACCTCTAAATCATGTGATTGGTTCTCCTAACAACCAGTGGCCCCACCTAAGGGCTGCCTCAAAGTTAGCTCATTAACATAACAAAAGATAGCTTTATCTCTTAGGAAATCACAGAGGTTTTAGGATCTCTGTGCTAGGAACAGAAATGAAGATCAACTACATATTTCTCATTGTGAGTCATAGTATCATACAAAAGGATCCCCAAAATACAATATCTTAAATATTTATTTATTTATTTTTGAGAGACAGAGAGAGACCACACAGGCAGGGGAGGGACAGAGAGAGTGAGACAGAGAAGCTCAAGTAGGCTCCATGCTGTCAGCACAGGCAGAGCCCAACTTGAGGCTCCATCTCACAAACCATGAGATCATGACCTGAGCCAAAATCAAGAGTTGAAAGCTTAATTGACTGAGCAACACAGGCTCCCCCAAAATACAGTGTCTTAAATAAAAGAGAAGTTATCTTCACTGTAGTGGTCTTGAACTTGGGTCCATGAGTCCTGGATTCCTTGCATTGTGTCACTTGTCATCCTCTATGACATTGCTCTCCTCTGAGGGATTGAACATAGCAGTTTCTAACCTTTTAGAAGGGGGAAAAAGAAGAACTTTGTGGCAAGGAACTTTATTCCTCTAAATAAGTGAAAGTTGCGTGTGTTACTTCTGCTTACATTCTGTTGTTATGTGGCTGTGCCCTTCTGCAAGCCAGAACTCAGGGGTGCAGAGGTGCTTGTTACCTTAAGGCAAAGGGCAGAATGAAAACTAGGGTATAGTCAGCAACTCTGCTGAAGATTGAAAGTTTAAACATACATTTGGGGTACCTGAGTGGCCAATTGGTTAAGAGTCTGACTCTGGATTTCGGCTCAGGTTATGATCTCATGGTTTGTAAGTTTGAACCTTGAGTCAGGCTCTGTGCTGATGGCACAAAGCCCGCTTGGGATTCTTTCTCTTTCCCTCTCTCTCTGCCCCTCCCCTGCTCACACTGTACTGCTCTCTCTGTCAAAATAAATTAAATAAACATTAAAAAGATAAAAACATTCAACATGAATTTAGAAAAAAAAACTACTAGGAAAGGAGTAGTACACCTTGTATGAACATGGAGCAAAAACTGGAAAGGAGGTAGGAGAACGACTGAGGCTTAAGAAATACTGCACATGAATTATGGATAATGCTTAAGGTCTTCCTTCTGTCAATAGTGTTTGATTTTATTTATTTATTAATTTTAAAGTTTATTTATTTATTTTTGAGGGGTGGAGGGGCAGAGAGAAGAGAGGGAGAGAGAGAATCCCAAGCAGGCTCTGCACCATCAGCACAGAACTTGACACAGGGCCGTATCTCACAAACTGTGAGATCATCACCTGGGCCCAAATCAAGAGTTGGACCCTTAACTGACTGAACCACCCAGATGCCCCAAGAGTGTTTGCTTTTAAACAGAAAAGAAGGGGCTCCACTTGGATTAAACCACATGGGTCCTAATGTTCCCCTCTTCCCTGGGTGGTGTGTTCTTGTCCTGCGGCTAATCTAATTTTGATTTTGAGTAGATGGTAATTTCCTCTTGTAGCATATCTGTAAAAAAAGGAGGTTTGGATGAATGTTGAGGCCCCTTTCATTGCTAAAGTGTCTATGAGTGACTCGTTGTAGAGCTCATCCTCAGTAACTGACAAGGGAAGTCACTTTTGATGGAGTAGAAGCATGGGCATCCCAGGACTCCAGAGGTTTGTCAACCAGGTGGGTTGTGCTCTTTATCTTCTTCTTTCCCTTCCCTTTTCCCATCTGTGTCTATCTTTCTGTCTCTTTCTGTCTCTTTCGCTGTCTGTCTCTTTCTCCCTCTTTCTTTCCCTCTCTCTCTCCCCTTTTCTCTCTATCTTTCTCTCTCACACCCACCCACCCACTCCTTCCACCCCCACACCGGTGAGATGGTCGTTCTCTGCTGAGATACATACTTGTCTCTCTCCTTCACCTCCTGTGTGGTACCTAAGAGATATCCCTCTAGGACACCTCCTGTCATTGCTGACAGAATATGAACCCTATCCTTGTCCCAGACATTTGTTCTTATCTTGTCAAGTGTATGACCATTCGGATTTCCTGGTCAGCAATGAGAAGCTTGTGATCCTGTGTTGGCTGAGGTATGCTCGCTGTGTGGTTCCCCACAGGGAAGGAGAATCCCCTATCCTTGGCAGGAAACTTCCCTTGCTAAGAGATTTCACTGGCTTTCGATTCTGCTTCCTTTCCTGTTCTTAGGGATTCTTTTTCAGACATTCACTAGTGCTAAACTGGGATTTTTGTAGAGCCTTAGAAAGAACACAAAGAAAAAAAGTTGTTAAATACAATTCAAGAAACACGATGAGCTCATAAGTTGCCGTGCACTGTTCTAGGTATACTGAGAGACAGAGGCAGAGAAGACCTGATTCTGGCCCTAAGGTGCTCACAAATCTTTTCATGAGAATTTGGAGATTGCTGGCCTTGAAAGAGCAGAATCGATCAGGAAGAGCATTCAGTGTTTTGTGGAACTCTTAGTTTTCAGGGAAACCTGACAGATTCATGAATTACTTTAAAGATGTTTATGAAGTTGTGAATGTTCTTCTAAATTAGAAGGACAGTAATGAAATAATTTCTTCACCTAATTCCTTTCTACTATCCAGCTCATAACGTTTCAATCAAGAATGATTGAGTCTTACGGTAGTAAACTGAAGAGAAATGATGTTGTCTGCAGCCATAAAGTTTTAATCCAACTCTTTGTTTATCATCCAGAGAAAAAAGGAAAAAACATTTACAGTATCATTTTATTATTTTTCTAACAGTAACAATAATGATAGTAAACAAGGCAGCTTTTTTGTTGGTTTTGAGCATGGACTCTGGGGCCAGATAATTTAGATTTGAGTCTTAACCCTATGATTCACTAGTCATGTGACCTGGGGGAAGTCATATAAACTCTGTGCCTCAGTTTTCTCATCTATAAAATGGGGATAACAATACTTACCTCTTAGCACTGTTGGGGAAAATATTATTTAATATTTCTAATGCATTTAGAACAGTGCCCGGAAAACATTAAATACTGTAGAAGTGTTCATTGAATAAACAAATAAATGAATTGGAAAATTCAATTCACCTTAATACTAATTATCGACTTTAAGCTGTATTAATTTCCTATTATTTGTTATGTGTGCATAGTGTATATGTATATATATTTATATTTAAAACTTTATCTCTTGATTATGTTTGTACAATTCAATTTATCTATATCTATATCCTTGTGACTTTAAAAGTTTTATAATACCTCTACACTAGGTGATTTTGAAACATACCTTTCAGGTTAATAGTTTGATCATTCCCTGGATGCAGCAAAATTCTGTGGGATCATAATATAGACATAAGGTTTCAGAAATGGGTCTGAGGCATTTTGTTTGTAAGTCTTAATCGTGACATGAAGTAGGCTATTTTTGCCCAATACTGTTCTCTTTCCATTTGACTGACTGATGCATTGATAAATGCAACTAACATGTCTATGTAGAAAACAGTGTGTAGATTTTGTCAGACAATTCATGAACGTATAAAAGATCTTACAGTTCAAATAAGGAAAAAGAACGTCGATCACTAGAGTATAAGATTGAGAGTGACAGCAACTGCCAAGACACAGATGAAAGACAATGGTGTTTCAAAAGAAGGAGATTATTTCCAAATGAAGAGCCTCATTGAAAAGATGGAGTGTATGCTGGGACTTTAAGGAAGAACAGGATTGGTCTATCTGGTGGTGGGATAGGATGTGTCAGGAAGGGACATGGCCAAGTTCAGCTCTGAATTTGTTGAATTAAACGTGCCTGAGGGACCTCCAAGTAGAGGCACCATGAGGAGCCAGGCACATCTGAGAGAAGAGAGGGCAAATGTAAGCTGTGGGTGTCACCTGCTTAAAGGTAGCAGGTCAGGTACGAAGGTTGATGAGAACGGAGCCGGGGACTGTTCTACGCTCCTCCACCTCGCAGTGTTTTACTTCTCCTCCTTGTCTAGATCCTGACATGCTTGTTCTCTTTCTACTCTCAAATTCTTCAGGCGCGGAGGTTGCAGATTTCTTCTTTTCACGGAAGTGTCACTGATGCAATGCTTTAGCTTTGCATGTTGAAAAAGCGTGCTAGGAGAGGACAGCGCTTTACTCAAAGTTGAGCAAATGCAAGTTAAGGTAAGAATTTGAGGCCGGATAGAAGGTGTCTTCCTGTTGGAGTTCCTGACACACTTAGTAAGGAACCGATTAATTTTGTTCTTGTGGGAACATTAACTCCCTCCACAGCTGGAAAGATTAAATTCCCCCCGAGTCTTGTTCTCTGGCTTACACCCGGAAGCATTTCTCTGCTGCACACAGGGTTAACCTTTGCCCCACAGTGAGGCTCCATATCACATCTCTAAGAATATTGTAATGAAACGTCATTGAGGTTTCCACAACAGGGAAAATCTGCCTCAAGTACACCTATAGAAAGAGCTTTAGAGACCCTAAATGGTACATGCTCTCCTATTTTGCTCCTCTGCATTTTCTAATGCTATTTCTGAGTTTTTTCTCTTTTTTCTTCTGCATTTACTCATTCATTCATTCATTCATTTGTTCGCTTTTCATTTATCTGTGATTACGGTGTACAAACCCTCTGAAGCCATCAAGGGTAGCAGGTACTTAAGATATCTTTCCTGCTTAAGGTTCTGCTTCAGGATTCATGATTTATTAGATACGATGGTCATTAAGGCTTCGCCAAATGGTTCTGGTTCTTTCCTTCTCTACACACACGGTAGGAATATTTCATATCCAGGGTGTCTGCAGTCTACTCTTGAGGATACAAGTGTACAGAAAATGTCAGTAATTGGTCTACCGCCACTCTGTTCATCTGATATGACAGTTCATGCTGATGCTGCTTTGCCACCCTGGGTTTATGGTCAGCCAGTGTTTCTATGGGTAAAGTGTCCAAGAAGCCATTCTGGTTTGAGAGAACCCTGGAGTCAACGTGGTCAGGGCAGGAGATGCGCCCGATGTATTGTGGAAACAATTAGATAAGCTGGAGTCCAATGGAAGGGCCACGTGCCAGACCAGAAGTGGCGGGAGAGGCTGGAGGGTAGAGAGCCTTGCCTGACAGAATGAGGAATTTGGAATGTCTTTAGTCTCCAGTGATGTGTTTTAAGAAATGAGCCATACCGCATCCCGGGGTGTGTTTGTTGAATCTCTGGAGAGTTCGTCTCCTTCTCTATTAGAGATAAACAAGATAAAATGGTTTAAAATGGCAGAACTAGGGATTGAGGGGACATATTCACTCACCTGCTAAAGTACCGCGTGTGTTCTGGGTGTGGGGATGTGGGGGGCTTGATAGACAGGCTAGACCTGTCTATCCTAACCTCTCTTCTTAGCAGAGGTTATAGGGTTATGGGGAAGATGGGGATTAGCCAGTGGAATAGCTCGCAGGAGCGAATTTTGCATCTTCTTCTCTGGCGGACAGTCTGCCATCTATCCTGAGGAGTTTAATAAGATGTTGTCTTATTTTAGAAAACAGAAAGGAGTAGGGACTGGGAAGTGATATTTTTAAAGAAGAAGTTTAAAAGACAAGGCTCTAAAATACCAAGGCTGTAATGAGTATATAGTCTATTGTCATTAGCAAGGGAGACTAAACTGCAAGGGATTATTTTTTCATGAAGCCTCTTCGGGAAGAAATAGAGTAACTGAAAATCATGCAATTAGACAGAGCAGGAGTTTTGGCATCTTGCTTGAAGCCCGCTGAGCTGGAAGGCATGTGACTGAAGGTCAAGGAGGGTATGCAAGTAGATATGGATTAATAAACACACTGGCATGTCTTACTGAGATAGTAATATTTGGATTATAAAACACTTTTAAAAACTATTTGAGCCCATGATTAATTGAGGCTCACAAATTTCAAGCAGTGAAATGTGTTTTACTGCAATTGCTATTAAGAACTCCTATCAGCTATCTGATTCCTTGATTTCCCTAGTGAATTTTATAATCTAAATTAAACAGAGAATGGTATAAATTTTCCCTTTTTTGGGTAGCTGATTAAAACCAATATCATCTCAATATACTGTTATATAGTAGTTATATCTTACTCTATGGAACAATTTATTACATATCTGATTACTTTCCATATTTTTATGAATTGGTCATAAGCCAATTTGAAAACTTACTGATCTAAAATAAGTTCAGTAAAAACAAAATATACTGCCTGTAAGAATTATTAATGAAATAAATCAGGATGCGTGGAAATTAGCATCTCTCCTTGTATAAATTACGTTGTCGTGAGACTATAAATCACTGCATGTAACATATTTCTAACTCCACACATAATCTGTGCTACTGACTTCACCAATTCATACATGTGCCTGAGTAAGGGAAACTCTCTCTGAACAGATTTCTTCCTTAAAAATTTTTCAGGAAGAAAAAAAGAGAGAGAGTCATGAGGATGAAGAGATTACGATCCGTATGTAATTGTAAAAATGCCTTAAAAAGGCAATATTTTTATTAAAATAGCTATAGTTGCTGAGCAAGCATAGATGCCATTTTAGATGTGGTAAAAATGTGCGAATGGGGATTTTTCTCAAGTTTTTCAAGAAAAAAAATTCATGCACACAAATTGTGCAAGCAATTCATCACACAGAAACTTGAGAGGCAGGAAAAAAAAACTGACTGAGAATATTTTCATTCCCTATAAGCGCAGCTGTCTGCTTGTATTACAGCACAGAACCTGAGCAGAGGGGAAGCCAAACAAAGGATGCTTCAGGATGTTTTTCCTGCAATCACAAACTGGGAAACAAAAGAAAAGCTTCTCAGAGGAAGTGGGGCAATTTGTTTTGACCCCCCTCTCCTTTCTCACACTCTTGGATTCTTTTCCATTGGCAGGGATCCGTCCCTTCCTCCAAAGCGCAGGAGAGAGTGGCATCTATTTCTCCTGAACTTCTCAGTGAGTTTTTGAGGGGCTAGGGAAGAATTTTTATTCTCTGTGCAAGAGTCAGTTGGATTAACTTTATGAGAAACCTCAGAACTTTAGGAAGTGGATAATTAGGGGCACTGGCTTTTGGAGGATGTATGTTGCTTAATCCTCTCTTTCTCCCCTAGTCTCAACCTCCATAAAGTTCAAGACCCTTTGTTGACTTGTGGGAACCCTGGAGTGCTGCTGCCCCCCATCTTCCTACCCCGTGTGTGAGTATACAGCAATCTGAACATTGGACTGGTGCGCTCACACATTCTAGCTCCTTCCTTCACGGGAGTCTGTGGAGTGACATTGCAGGTCACACAGGCTCCTTCCGGAGTCTGGGCTTGTGTTGCTTGGCAGTGATCTGGGTTGATGGCGATAGTCCCTTCTTACCAGTTCTTCAGGATTTCTGCTTCTCGAGACGTGCTCCCCGTGTCATGTGACAGTCAGCATTTCTCTTTAGGTGTGGATGTCTCCCCATCACCTTTTCATGTCTGTGCATTGCTGTGTTTACCTTCTCAAGGGGTCTGCATTCATGTAGGGTGATGGGACCCAGCAATGCACTCAAATAATGTTACTCAGAGGTGGGAGTAGGGTGGGGTCAGTAACAGGAATGCTGAAAACAAGTCAAGGACTATGTTCCCGGCTGGGCAGGAGGAAGGGAGAGCGCCCGGGAACAGCACGGAAGCCAGGAATCTGACTTCAGGAGAATGGCAGTCTGACAGGAAGTTAAGAAGGTGGAGAAGTCAGTATACAAAATAAATTAAACAGAGCACAAGACTGGACAAAGGCCAGTAGAGGGCTTTTGTGTTTAGGGAACAGGTGCATAAAACAATCACGACAGGGCTGTTTCCAGAGATTCTGTCATGAAAGCTGAGGGAGCAGAACTTGGACAGAAGAGAAGACGATGGAAGGGGCTTTACATGGTTGGAAATGACTGGTCTGGACCTGCATGTGGGCCCCATATTAGAAGAGACACTCCTCTCAAAAATTGACCCCTTACTCTTCTATTACAGGTGCTCTCTCAATGGCTACTTAAAATTTACTTTTTTTTCCATGGAAGTATTCTTTAGAGAACACATATTAGCCTAAAATGAGCTTAATCAATGATATTTTTACATTCTTATAGATGTTGCTTAATGGATATATATTTATAATTTTAATACATTCATATTTATTTATATAATTTATATAATTTCATATAGAATCATAGATATAATTTTTATGCCTAAGTAACAAAACTGGATATATAAAAAATAATTTAGTGTAATTTAACATAATTTAGTGATCAATCCTGGAAACATTAGGAAGTATCAGCTCCTCTATGTACCAGACACTGTTGTAAGAAAGTGGAGACAGATGGTAATAAAAGAGACAAGATTTCTGCCTCATGGGGAACACAAGATCTTGAAAGATGAGTTCTGTGGAGAAAAATACAGCAGGTAAAGTGGGTAGCTGGTGGAAGAAGGTGATTTTTAGAAAGGGTGGTTGAGGGAATTTCTTCAGAGAGGAGATCTTTTTTTAAAAAATGTTTATTTATTTATTTTGAGAGAAGGGGAGAGAGAGAGAGAGGGAGTTTGAGCTGGGGAGGGGAAGAGAGAGAGGGAGACAGAGAATCTCAAGCAGGCTCCTCACTGCCAGCGCAGAGCCCGATGTAGGTCTTGAACCCATGAACCGTGAGATTGTGACTTGAGCTGAAACCAAGAGTTGACGTTTAACTGACTGAGCCACCCAGGTGCCCCTGAGAAGAGATCTTTGAGCAGAGACCTGAATGAAGGGACTTCAGAATTGCAAGTTTTGAATGATATTGTAAAAAGCTTTTACAAGACCGTTTAAAAAGCCATGCAGTCAATGGGTATGTGGTGAAGATCACTAGTGTACACCAATAATATGAACAAGCAGTTATATCAAATGCTATGCCTATTTTTATATTAAAGGGCCCTTGTGACTGAAAATCTCCTGAGTCGGTCTAAACCATGAAATCAAAGGTACTCATCAAGGTTATATGACACAAAGGACCTTAGGGTAGAGATTACATCTCTGTAGAAGCAGCATGTGAAGAGACTGATAAAATGACCTCATGGTATGTTTTATAGAATGAATGTCTGTGTTTTCCCCAAATTCCTACATTGAAGTCCTAGCCCCCAATGTAATGGCGTTAGGTGATGGAGCCTTCAGGAGGTGATCAGGTCATGGTGGTGGAGCCTCATGACGAGATGAATGCCCTGAAGAGAGAGAGATGAGAGCTCGTTCCATCCCTCTGCTCTCGGCCACATAAGGACCCAGCAAGAAGGCGGGCTTCTACACACCAGGAACGGGACTCTTACCAAACACCTGTTCTGCTGGCACCTTGATCTTGGATTTCTCAACCTATAGAACTGTAAGAAATATAGGCTGTTGTTTAACCCATCCAGTCCACGATAATTTGTTAATGGCAGCTCTAGCTGACTAGGATGGTATGTGAGAGTAGAAACAAGTCAGGTTCCAAATTACAATATTCTATATAGTGTGATCTTTAAGTTGTGTGGCAAAGTAAATTTTTTTTTGTCTCTACAATCCATTTTATTTATTTATTTATTTATTTATTTATTTATTTATTTATTTTCTTTCATAGTTTGTTGTCAAGTTGGTTTCCATATAACACTCAGTGCTCATCCCAACAAGTGCCCTCCTCCATGCTGGCAAAGTAAATTTATAAATGATACATCAGAAATACATGTTTTCTATGCCAACTACAACCCTAAAAATCAGTACATTTAAGTTGGCCCAAATCCTCTCTTTTAGGTCTTTTTGTTGAGACACTGGGAGGTCACCTTGTTTTGAGGGTTGGCTTATTTGGGGACATAGAGGATAGGCCTGGCCTGTGGATGGATTACAGATGCCAAGTGCTGCCCTTTTAAACCTGCCGCACAGATTTTAGCAAGAAGCAGGTGCTCAATGACCGTTTGTGGAATGCTGGCTGAAGCTTCTGTCCCAAAAACAAGCTCCTTAGGCTGACTTGCAGATGAAACCATCTGCTAGCACAACACCTATCCCAGTTTTTGAGCTGTCAAATTTAAAGCCTGAGGAGTAGCCAGAACATTCACTGCTCTGCATGAATGTGAATGAAGCAGAGGTGGACAATAGCATATAGAAAGCCTTTGCTCACCATGTGGTCCAGGCTGGGTAGATGGTGGATGACGTGAATGAAACTGGAGTCTTCATGGACTTTGCTTCCTGATGCTAGTCTGATAGAGGCAGGGCAAGGCCGCCAGACCTGAGGGGTGTCAGTTTGCCAAAGTGCTTATAATTTCCTCCAGCAGGCGTCATAGAGCCGATTTGGGGTCTAGTCTCCATTTCAGTTCCCCTGTATCTGAGCTCTTATTACAAGCTAGAGGTGGGGCGCCTGGGTGGCTCAATCACTTCAGCATGGGACTCTTGGTTTTGGCTCAGGTCATGATCTCAAGGTTCGTGAGTCAGAGCCCCACACTGGGCTCCACACCAGGTGAAGCCTGCTTGGGATTCTCTCTCTCTCTCTCTCTCTCAAAATAAATAAATAAACTTAAAAAAGGTCAGAGTTGATGATCAAAAGGAAGGGATCCCTGAACCCTGTAACACGTTGGTGTTGCTTATTTATCAGGTTAGCTGACCTAGGGAGGGACTACTGGAATTAGATGAACAGTGAGCTACATTTGAATGGACCTAAATGGAACCATAGTCTTCAGGGGTCTAGGAAATTGAGGGCAGGTAGAAGACTCTGGAACTTTGGAGAAAGCAGAAGCATCTATTTGAGAAGCAGAATTCTAAGATGCACTCCAACGGCCCACACATTGTATCATCTCCTCCTCATTCAACATCTGCAGAATCTGCAAATAAGATGAGATATTACTCCACTGATGATGTTACATTATATGATAAAAAGGGATTTTTGCAGATGTAATTAAGGTTCCCAATGAGTTGACCTTAAAAAGAAGTTCACCCAAGTGAGCCTAATCAAGGAGCCCTCTCTATCTGGATCCAAAGGTCAAGAGATGGAAAAGTCAAGAGTGGCAGCATGAGAGGATTGGCCACGGGCAGGGAGGCAGCCTACAGGTGGGCATGGCTGTGTCCCACTGATAGCCTGCAAGAAAATGGGCACCTCAGTTCCTGCGACCATAAGAACTGAGTTCTGCCAACACCGAGAATGAGCTGAAAGTGCATTTTCGATGAGCACTCAGCCTGGCTAACACCTTGACCACAGCCTTGGGAGACCCTGAACAGAGAACCCAGCCGCAGCATGCTGGGCTTTGGACCTACAGCACTGTGAGCTACTTAATGGGTGTTGTTTTAAGCCACTGCTTTCTTGGTCATTTGTTAAGCAGCAATGAAAAATGAATGTTTTGCTGTTGTCACAATTTTCCTGCGTATTCCCATTGCTGGTGTATTATTTTCCTCCTTTTCAGACAGGTCAGTGAGTGAGTAGCAGTTAGATAAGGTCCCTGTATTCTGTGGCTGGGAAAACTGGGGGTTGTGGGGCAGTCCTTTCTTCCTGTCCTTTTCCTTCACGACAGCTAGATACAGGATATGTGATCACAGAATATGAGGAGGGCTTTCTTTTTCCCCATTTGGTTTTCTAGCCTCCTTATTACAACAAAAGCCAATTATAGCCACTAAATAGCATGTTTTGAATCTCCCTTATTGCCCTTTGCTCAATGTCCTGCTCTGTTTCCAAACAACACACTGCTCTTAATTCTATGTTCCCTGCTCTGGATTTAAAGCCAGCCATTTTCACCCCGAGCAAACACTTCACCCCGTAAGGACACCCCGCCGCTGTCGATGCAAGGTCTCTGCTCTGCACAGGTGTGTGTTCTGCTTTCCATCCCATTTACGGCCACTGAGAGTCCCAGTATTTTCCATATTTCCCAGCCATTCTGTCCCCTGGGGCCTCACCACCAGCCTCCTGAACCCTCATGTTTTCTAGCAGCAATGATAGAGTGGTAGTGTTTGATTTTCTTCTCAGTCACAAGTGAGTGGGGGACACCCATGGGCCTGGCAGCATGGTTATCGGATCAATGCATTTGCTTAGGTTGGAAACCCTAAGTCCTGAGGCCCAGGGGTTAAGCAAAGGCTCAGGGTCATCCCAGGGACTCAGCCCCTGAATTCTATAGCAAGCTCTGCATGGACATTCAATTCATGCTAGTGATGGTGACTGATCTGATGTTAAACTCCCCCAAACTGTAGATGTCAGGGTGAATGACTGCAAAATGCATGTATTAGGTTGACACTCAAGTTATCCAATCACCAGGGCCATTATGGTCACTGAAAAAAATGGAACTTTAGAAAATGGATGATTCAACAACTACTGTGGATCATGGCTCAGTCTTGGGCTCTCAGACTCACCCATTGCTCCCTTAGGGGATTGTAAGAATGGGCCAGATGAACTTTTTCATGGTAGTTAATCATCATTTCCCACAACCCATGAAGGTGGCTCTTTCCTTTCTCTGGCTCTTCTTCCATGCGATTGTCCTTCACTTGATGGCTTCTTCATCTTATTCATAAAAAGATCTATTTATAGCTATTTATATTGTTATACAATAATAAATGTATATTTGGTCTTGTCCTTGGTTCCTGGTACAGAAGTACTAAAACTCATAGTTTTGTAAGTAGTAATGATGCTAGGAGCCTCTTCTGTTATGCATAATAAGCCCCTTTTAGCTGCATGTGGGTTTATGCTAATCGGTGACTCTTGCTGTTTCCCTAGACAGCTTCAGCATGGGGGCTGGTTACCAGAAGAACCAAACATGTGATTAGAGGGCTGAACCATTCAGCCCCACCCCTTGACCTTGAAGAAGGGTGGCTAGAGTTCATTGCCAATAAGTAATGATGTAATCAACCGTTCTTAAGTGATGGGTTCTCTTTGAATCTAAATGATGGGATTCAGAGTGTTTTCAGGTTGATGTTTTCAGCATCCATGTGCTGGGAGGGTTGGGCACTCCAAACTCCAATGGATAGAAGTTTCTGTACTTGGAATGTTTCTGGACCTTGTCCTGTGGACCTACCTCTTCCTCAGGCTGTTCATTTGTATCCTTTATAATATCCTTTTATAATAGGGGCGCCTGGGTGGATTAGTCGGTTGAGCGTCCGACTTTCGCTTAGGTCATGATCTCAAGGTTCATGGGTTCGAGCCCCGCGTCGGTCTCTGTGCTGACTGCCAGCTCAGAGCCTGGAGCCTGTTTCAGAGTCTGTGACTCCCTCTCTCTCTGCCCCTCCCCTGCTCACGCTGTCTCTCTCTCTCTGCTAGAAATAAATAAAAAAAATCATTAAAAAAATATCATTTTATAATAAACCAGCAACAAATAAAGTGTTTTTCTAAGTTCTGTGAGCTGTCATAGCGCACTGTTGAACCTGAGAAGTGGGTTGTGGAAACCTTGATTGGTAGCCATGTTGGACAGAAGTGGGGGTACCTGGGGAGCCACCACTTAAGATTGGCATCTGAAATGGAGGGGGGCAGGGTTGAGGGACTGGGGTCCACTTAACATGTGGAATCTATGCGAACTCTGAATACTTCATGTCAGAATTAAACTACGTTGTAAGACACCCAGTTGGCATCTGCAGAGAATCAGAGAATTGCTTGGTATGGAAACCTGACACATTGGTGTCAGAAGTGTCGTGAGTAGAAACAGATCATATTGTGTGCGCGTGCGCGTGCGCGCGCGCGCGCACACACACACACACACACACACACTGCGTATCAGGAGTAGTGACAGCCACGTACTCTCTATCATGTAGTTAAATCTACATCATATGGTACAGGTACTAACTAGAAGAATGTGATACTTGCTGAAGCGGGGAGGAATCATAACGTTTTGCTCAGTATCTGCCTGTCTGTTGATCGGGGCTCTGCTCTGTCAGGTGGCTCCACCTCAAGTTACAGTCCAGCTGGGTTTGGCTCTTGGCTGTCAGTTGGGCTCAGGTTTGCTTCCTGAGGATTCATTCCAGGCCCAGACAGACAGGCAACAGCCATCTGATGGGATGCTCTTCTTAAGGCCATGAAGGAAGAACGAGACACTCGGTGGGACAGCTGTTGTCCAAAGGCACCCTGTGTGTCTGCCCACATTTCATTGGCTAAAGCAAGTCACGTGACTGAACTCCGAATTGGAGGGTGGAGAAGTATCCTCCTGCCTTGGAAGAGGAAGGCAGGGAGTAAATAGTTTTGAACAGCAGCCTGATCTACCCCAGGAGGCACTGAATAGTGTGTGGTGGTATATATCCTGTTTCTTTCAACACGTAAGCTCCCATGCGGTCAGTGATATCTCTGAGGTGTTGAGAGGCTCTAATGTTTGGACATTTAACATGGATGGACAAGCAAACAGAATCTGGAATACTGTTCAACTGTCTTAGCACTAGACCTTGCCTGGTATTAATGTCTTCTGCTCTTTATGCTGGCCTCTCCGCATTAATTCAGGTCACTCGCTGTCAAAAAGCGAGACAAGAGAGTGTTTCAGAGAAAAATGTTCTCTATGAAATATTTAAATGTGGTTAAAACTACTAGCAAGATGGAGTTGAATGTTTTATGTGCTAACTGGCACTCAAGTCCTGCTTCCCTCCAGGTAGAAAGGAGAGAACAGAAGCCGTGAGCCTGTGCCTTCTTTTTACTAGTCAGTCACCCAGAGGAATTTGCAGGTGGATTCTGTCGCAAGGAGGAAAGTGAAATATTCCTGCTGAGATGTTGGATTCTCTTAGTTTTTCAATGAGAGGAATGGAAATCAGAGTTTCTAGTACCTGTAACTCTCTGAAAAGAATTAAGGGAAGGGGAGAATGGAGGGTGGGTGGGTGTATTAGTGATACCTGAGAATTTACCATGGGCTAGAGACTGTAGGTCAGAGAGGTAAAGAAATTTATTTAAGGTCTCATGGTTACAAAGAGGTGAGTGAGAATTCAAATTTGAATAGCCTATCCTCTTAGGAATGACACCGTGCTTGTGTGTAATGGTGTTATTTTCCACACTTCAGTGACTGGAAACTTGTAGACAGTTAAAGTTTGTAGCAATGACCTTGTATTGACCTTTGGGCTCTTTCTAACTTCCACCAGTACTAATTAGCAATCTCTCATCTGACAGTTCTTTAAATTTCTTACTTACTCTTCTGCAGGCTAGTTCCTTCAACTTCTTTCCAGATGACACAGTATTCACTTTTAATCATCCTGGTTATCTTTTTCTTTCTTTCTTTTTTTTTTTCCATATGAACCCTAGCTTTTCTTAGGCAGCAACGGACTAAAAGTCAGAAGAACCCTTGAGAGGGAGGCAATCCTGAGTATCTTGATAATACCAAGATAAACACAGGTGACTTTCTGGTTTGGATGCTGACCTGGAAGTGTAGACAGCCCCTTGTCCATTATGCAGCAAGGAAGTCCCCCAAGGGGCAGGATCTGCTTTGTGTCCATGAAACTCTAGCCCTGGTTTAGATGCTCAATACAGTTGAAGGCATAGAGTCTGATATCACTTATTTCTCTATGGTTATTATTAGTTGGACATTTATTACACCTCTTAAAGAAGAGACACAGAAGGGGTGCCTGTGTGGCTCAGTTGCTTGAGGATGTGACTCTTGATTTCTGATCAAGTCATGATCTCGTGTTTTGTGAATGTGAGCCCCACATTGGGGTCAGCATTGACAGGGTGGAGCCTGCTTGAGATTCTCCCTCTCTCTCTTTCTCTCTGCCCCTCCCCTGCTTGTGTACTCTTTCTCTCAAAATAAATAAATAAACTTTTTTAAAAAGTTTAAAAAAGAAGAGAGAGGGGCGCCTGGGTGGCTCAGTCCGTTAAGCATCCGACTTTGGCTCAGGTCATGATCTCAAGGTTTGTGAGTTTGAGCCCCGCGTTGGGCTCTGTGCTGACAGCTTGGAGCCTGGAGCCTGCTTCGGATTCTGTGTCTCCTTCTCTCTCTGACCCTCCCCCACTCATACTCTCTCTCTCTCTCTCTCACTTTCTCAAAAATAAATAAACATTAAACATAAAAAAAAGAAAAAAGAAGAGAGAAAAGAGAAGCCAAGCTGAAGAAGGACCAGAAGAGATGGAATTCCTCATACTTTATTCTCCTGCTCCCTGGTGAGTATGTGATAAGAGATCATAACCAGTTAGTCCCTGGATGTCTCAAGAATACAGAGTATGCTCTTTGCACTGCTAAACAGTCATGGTGTGACTAGGTGTGGATTTATGAGTCAATATGGAATGTATAGAATACAAAGATCGTTGAAAAGAAGAAAAATAGTATGCTTAAGGACCTGCAATAAGGAAATGGACTTCCTCCCTCACACACGCAAAATTATCTTTGTGGCTTGATATGTACCAGAAAATAATATTTTATCTTGTTTTGTGAAGGGCTTTTCCCATTTCCCTTGGAGTTTCAACCAAATCCACGTGTTTCCTTGGTGCTCTGTAAAGCACATCCACTTGAACATGTGACTGCTTTGGGCCTACACCTTCCTGTATTTACGATAGCATCCAGCCTTGAAGAAGTGATTTTGGCCCCACACGCAGCTGTCAATCCCTTGGAAAAAGGGATTTTGACAAAGCCTATGTTATATGTTGAATTGTTTGCCCACCCCAAATTCATATATTGAAGTCCTAACCCCCTACATCGGAAAGTGACCTTATTTGGAGACAGGGTCTTTAAAGGGATGAAGTTAAGGGGCACCTGGGTGGCTCAGTCCATTAAGCATCTGACTCTCAATTTTGGCTCAGGTCATGATCTTAGTCTTCGTGAAATCGAACCCTGCATTGGGCTGTGCACTGACAGTGCATTTCCTGCTTGGGATTCTCTCTCTCCCTCTCTCTGCCTCTCCCTAACCAGTACCTCTCTCTCTCAGAAATAAATTAACATTAAAAAAATAGAGACAAAGTTAAAATGAGTTCATTAGATTGGGCCTTAATTTGATATGACTGGTGTCCTTATCAGAAGAAGAGACTAGGGCACAGACACAGAAAGGGAAGAGAATGTAAACAAACATGGGGAGAGATGGCCATCCACAAACCAAGGAGAGGGGGCTGGAGCAGAGCCTTCCTTTAACCCTCGGGAAGATCCAGCCCTGCTGACATCTATTCAGACTTCCAGCTTTCAGAACTGTGACACAGTAAATTTCTGTTTCTTAAGCTGCCCATTTTATGGTATTTTGTTATAGTAACCCTAGCAAATAAATACACCCCACTCAGAAATACAGGTAAAGGAGGGCAAAGGAAGAATAGGAGAAAGAGATTAGCCGAGGAGAGTTTTATTGTCTCGCAGTTAGTGTGGATGCAATAGCGGCTCAGCTTGGGAGGGGAGCAGGGATAACTGATGACGTGTCCTCGGTGAGTCACTGCACTGAGTGTTCAGTTTCTTTCAAAGACATAAAAATATCGATGATCAAATCAGACTTAAAGCAATTAACGTGAGTAATTTTCATTTCCTAATTTGCTTTCTCAGTTGGAATACTGCAGTTCCACAAAAGCAGACGTAGAGATGCCAATGGAGAAGCTGTTCCTTCTTGGTAAGAATTTGTGTGTTTTGGGCTCTCCTCCTGCCCCGGGGGGTGTGGTACCCTCAAATCCTTCTGTCATGGGGCCGTCTGGCTGAAGGGAGCCCGAGGCCCTCTGAAAGCAGCCACTGTGAATTGCTTTGGATGGGGATTTGCTCAGGCTGTTTTCCTTCTGCTTTCTATTAAGATGAACTGCCAGTATGTGTTATGTCCAGACAACCACCTTGTGGAAGCCTAGAAAAGCTGCAAAATAGAAACGAGGTAATCTCCTTGAAGTGGCTTGTCGGGGCTTCTAAGGTCAGCGGGGAGGAGCTGAACTCCACGGTGCCCTCGAGATCTGAGTGGGGTTTCAGGAGTGCCAGGGCGCCTGCCCTTGCCTGCCTCCTTGCACACTTGGAAATCACAAAAAGCCTTTCTGTCCACCGCGGCTTGTGAATTGGCTTTCATCATTGGCACCAAAGACGCGCCACTCTTAGGTAATAAAGGACACGAAGATCAATCCTGAGGGAGAAGACTCCAGTTCCAGAATGTCCCTTTGTCCGGAAACAGCTGTGTGGAATTCAAGACTATCCAAGGATGTAAAGATCACAGGATCTCTTTCTTTCATTGTCTACTTGTTCGTCTGGGCACCACACTGTTTCTGCCGTCAACCGCACTGCCCACCACAGTGAAGGCGTGAGGGCTTAGGTTAAAGATTTATTCTTTTCTGCTGAGGCTCGAGCCAGTTGTTAACCCTCTCCTTGCCTTTCTTTCATTAAAAAACTTATATTAATATTTTTTGGGAATATATATACCAAAGAGCCTGGAGATCCTATGTGGACAATTCGAAAAAGCAATGAAGCAACCAGCACCCATGCATCCAGCTCTAAGTTCCAGAATAAATGCTCTTTTCTTCCAGGAGTTCTGTAGTCACATTAGTGGAATCTTATTTCTCTTTTGAATGCTCTCTTTTGGCAGGGCTGCCTTATCCAGTCAGGCTCTGAGGCTCGGAGGATATTAGGGCATGAGAATAATTAAGTTGGATTGTTGGGATACGTTCTCCCCCTGCCGCACCAAATGCTAGTGAACAGAGCCATAGCACTGCGACAAATTGTCGTTAGCAGCATGATGCGTGTAGCCCAATTAAAAAAAAAAAATCTCTGTTTCAAAGTCAGTAGGACCATAACTATGTGGATTAAGATTCATCCATCCGGGGCGCCTGGGTGGCTTAGTCGGTTGAGCGTCCAACTTTCGCTTGGGTCATGATCTTGCGGTTCGTGTGTTCAAGCCCCACGTCGGGCTCTGTGCTGACTGCCAGCTCGGAGCCTGGAGCCTGTTTCAGTCTGTGACTCCCTCTCTCTCTGACCCTCCCCTGCTCACGCTGTCTCTCTCTGTCTCCTAGAAATAAAACATTAAAAAAAAAATTAAAAAAAAAAAGAAGATTCATCCATCTATCTATCCATCCATCCATCCATCCATCCATCCACCCAATATTTAATTTATTTGAAATTCTACCATCAAATTTTATTGTGTGCTTACTATGTACGAGGCACTCATAAGCAGTCCCAACAGGCTTGGGATGAGGGTGGGACATAGGGGCAGGAGCAGAGAGCTATCGCACAGCCTGTTTTCCTTCTCCCAAGTCAAGGATCCTTGAACATTTTCTCACAAGCGTGAGAAAGTATGACCTTGTTCTGGTGAGCTGATTCTAAGGGTCATATTACAAGGTCAGCTCTATCACTTCTTGGCTCGAGCCAGTGAGGGAAGGTTTGCCTTCTTAGATCCTCAACTCTTCAACCTTCCCTCATTCTATATTCCTCAGTGTAGTATAACCTCGCAAAGGATCCTGTGCCCAGAAGTACCTGGTGCCTTCTCTGAGGGGGCTTCACATGCCATAATCCAGGAGGAGCTCTGTTTTCCCTGGGCCTGCTCAGGGAATTGTAGGAATGCATGTTGCTCTGCGAAGTGGCAATTTGAGTGAATGAGATGACCGGCTGCAGATCTGCTGCCCCTTGGAGGCTGACGGTGGGATTGGGTGTAGCTTATGGGACAAGAAGAGTGCAGGTTGGTTGGATATAATGAGCTCAGTTTTTCCTAGTGTGCTGGTTTTTCTCTCAGGGTAAAAAGGACGGGGTCACATGTAATGATATATGTGTTGTGTGTTAGGCACAGGGTTAGGGTTGATATTTTCATCTTCAGAAACCCCCCTGGGGTAGCTATTCTTCTCATTTTACAGAAGAAGAAACTGAGGCTCTTAGAAGCTGAGTGTCATGTTCAAGAAGTGATGAAGCTAATATTTGAACACACTCTTCTTCCATGATACTATTCAGCCTCATATTTAGGGTTTGACAATCCTTGACAGCACTGTTCTAGAATGTGCTATGACAAGTCATCCCATTCAACACAATGTGTGGCTGTCTCAGAGGTGCCTGCTGCCCCCTGGTGTACCCACAGTTCTCCACTGCTCAGGTCCAAAGCTGGGACAGATGACAGTCAAATTTTTCATTTTCTTACCTCCCCTTTCACTCTCCTTTTCCTTATTAATGTTTCCTTTTTGTTGAAGTGTCCAGTGCCTCTGGCATCATGGGGAGTCTGTAAACTTGAGATAGAATCCCAGTTCTGCAACCAACTGTGAGATTTCAGGCAAGCCTCAGTTTCCTCATCTGTAAAATGTGTGCTGCACATGTGGAGAGGCTGGCTATGGAGCCTGGTGCACATAGAAACTCATCACATGGGACTGACTCTTGCATTGTGTCATGATTTTTCCCCTCCCTTCCCATATGAGCACTTCCACCCAAGCCTTCATCCTCTGGACTGTCTCCTGATCTGGCTCATTCTTCCTAAGGCATTTGTGACATTTGTGACTGTGCCACAAAAGTGGAATGGGTAGCAGCTCCCTGTAGGAACCTCATTGCATTTTAGCAGGAATTTTCTAGAAATACTAACAGCTCAAAGAACGAACTTCTAATGATGTCATTTAAGGCAAAACGATGGCCCAGTGAAGATGACATTTTTGGGCAGGTGGGCCTTTCTGATTCCTGAAATCTTGATTATGAGCCCTTTGATGCTGATCCAACGTGGGCTCTGTCCTGTTCTCAGCATTTAGCTCCACATGTATGTTGATGAAAACTGGGGAAGCATATTACCAAGGCGCCCATTTAATCTGCTTTTATCCTCTCTCTTTTATTGTATCTATTGCATAGTGTGTCTGTATTGCATTGTATATGGCAGTCACTGTATTACCAGAGGACCGCAAACATTAATACAGTTCTCAGACCATCCAGCTAGGGGCTGACAGATCGGGAGTTCCTTCTTTGGTAAAATGGCACATACTTTACAGGTGTTGATATCTTGGAGCTAACTGTTCCCTTTAACCCCATCGAATGGTTATTAGGGTCAAATTACAGTGTCTGATCTTTTAGCAATTCCTGGGTTTGGGCCCATAATGACTATTCTCCAGAAGTATGCATATTAGTGTAAGACCAATCAATCTTTAGACTCATAGACTTAAGATAAATTTCTTTTAAATAGTGAGCAAACAGTGGTGTGTATGTGTGTGTGTGTGTGCACGTGTGTATCTGATGATCCTTGAAAGAAGAATTGCTTTGGGAAATGAAACACACACACACACACACACACACACACACACACACACACAGAGGCATGCATACTTAAACACACGAAGCTCCTCAAAGGTTACAATCTGTGATTTTTCATGATAGAGAGTCTTGAAATTGACATGACTATAGTGATATCTAATATAAATTCCTCACTTTATAGTGCAGAAACTGAGTTTCAAAGAGGAGAAGTTATGAAAGGTCAGAGTAAGAACCCAGGTCTCAAGCCCTGTCCAGTGATGCATGAGCTCTTCCTTCCTCCTTTCACCCCTGCCTCATTATTTCCCTCCTAAGCTCAAGTTCAATTCCCTAGAACTGTTCTCCTCCTAACCACACAAGTGGTTCCCTCACTGTCTTCAGGCCTCTGCTCAGCTGTTATCTTAATAGCCAAGCCTTCCCTGATCCCCCAGCACAAAGAACCACTCCCCTATGGATGGTGCTCTCTCCCACCACAGCACTTTCTCCCGTCTTATTTGGGTATTGCCTGAGTCCTCCAACCGGACTGAAAGCCTCATGAGAGGAAGGACTGTATGTTCACTGCAAAACCTGAAGCACCTGCAACAGTGGCTGCCAGACAGTAAGTGCTCAATAAATACCTGAGAAGGTCTGGCTGAGCATCTGCCAGTGGGGGGCAGAGGGTGAACCAACAATAATGAGCAGAAAACGCCTGCCTCTGCCCTCATGGAACATTCAGCTGAGTGAAGGAGGGACTTGACATTAGTAATCATGCATTTGCGGTGAATTCCGCAAAACCATTCATTACGGAGGCCACAAGAGTGCCGCTCGAAGGGTCTCAGCTTGGTCTGGGGGGCTTATCACAGTAGTGCAAAGAGACCACCCACACTCTCTGTGCCATTGATTCTGAAACTGGCTGAGAGAATGGGTCCATCCCAGTAATGTTCGAAAGATGTTTTGTCAGACAAACTCGACTGATTGCTGTGTGACTAGTTTAAGTCTCTGGATAGGCTGCCTGGTTAAGAGTTTAGCGACAGGATGTTTCAATGAAACATATCATTGTGTAGAGAGACATATCATTGTGACTTTCTTAAGCATGGGAATCCACACTCCATTCACTGAATGTTTTTTGAATGAATTTACTCTGAAGGGAAGGTCACAGGCATATTGATGTTTCCCTGGGGAAATTCAGGGTTGGGAGAGAAGACTAGTTAGCTACCAGAGTGGCCACATGATGTCGCTGTTGCTTAAACATTTAGATGAATGAAAGCCCATCTTTTGTGAGAACCAGTTTGTGAAGTTTCAGGAACATGGAAAACGGCTCCAGTAAAAGACACACTTTTATACATTTAAAAGACATTTCTTTTCTTTTTTAAATGTTTATTCATTTTTGAGAGACAGAGAGAGACAGAGTGCAAGTGGGGAAGGGGAAGAGAGGGAGGGAGACATAGAATCTGAAGCAGGCTCCAGACTCTGAGCTGTCAGCACAGAGCCTGATGTGGGAATTGAACTCACAAACTGTGAGATTGTGACCTGAGCCAAAGTCAGATGCCCAACTGACTGAGCCATCCCGACACCCCTCAAAGACATTTCTAAGCATGACAATGCCTCACCTACCCCCAAGACCCCTGTTTTACTTTTCTTTGCTGGTATTATTTTTGCTTTACTCAGCAATACCCAATCTATCTTGGTCACTCACATCTAGTGATTTGCTGAGAAGAATTCAGAGCACCCTTATGTGTCTAATACCTTATATGTCCTCAAAGAGTTTTAAAGTACAAATGTTTCAATGAAACATTATAAAAACCAGAGGAAAATGCTAGAAATGAAGGAGTATGATTACCTCTCCTTTCTGTACCTAAAGTCATTTCTAAAAATGGCCACCTATAAACACAGATGACATGTATCTACATTTCCCAAGTCAACATGGTTTATTTCACATTTCCATTGCCTTGATATTTTTAAACTTTGTCCCTCATTTTTTTTCCATTTTGCTTTAGAGAATTTTTATCTCTATTCCAGTTACTGCAGAAGATAGAAAATCGATGAGTAGATCACCTTGGTATGTGAGGCTCTTACAATCTTGTAAGGTTATAGGGCCAACTCACAAAAATTGTAAACTGAAGTTTCATGCATGTCTTTCATCAGACCCTGGGCCACGCTCCTTACCTGTATATCATTTCAAATCTCATGAGACTCCCTGTTAGCCCCATTTGAAGGTGGGGAAGGTTTAGAGAAGTTCAATAGTTTGCCTAAGGCTAACCCGCTTTGTATGCTGGTGCTGAGATTTGAATCCTGGTACATTTGACCACAGACCCCGAGCTATGCTTTACAGACTTTCAGTAGTATTAGGCAAAATTAGTTAGTATTTAAAAAATAGAGAATTGGGAATTCCCGTCTGGAAAAGTCCAATGGAAGATGCGGCATTTGAGATTGCCTTTGAAGGATAAATAAAATTTCCTCTGGCAGAGATGAAAAGGGACGGTCAACCAATCCAGGTTTCGTTCTTGCTCACGGTATATTTACAAGGTAACCTGGTGAGGGATCATGGTTCCACACACTGACACACGGACCCAGGCCAAAGGACCACTATCTATAGATAGGTGTGCACTTCGGAACATGAGCAGGAGAAAAGAGAATGTTTCATGAGGGTTTGATTACTTTTGTCTGCATGTGACCCACATCACTTTGCTCGTATTTGATTGGCCAGAACTAGTCACATGGTCCTGGTTAACTGGAAGACGGCTGGGAAATGTAGGGCACAGTTGGAATATTGCTGAATATTCTGTTTCTTCTGTTGTGCTGCCTCCCCGGAAGTAGGGCAGACATGCATTTTTATACAGGTTTTATCAGTGGATAGACTTGGGCACAGAGGACTCACTCAGATTTACGGGTTACTTTGGCCAAAGCTGCCCAGAGAGGGTGGAATAGGCTGTTATTGACATGATACATTGTTTTATTGACATGATACATTGTTTTATGAGCCTCCTACCCTTACCTCCCCCATGCCTTTCTTTCTTCCTGTGATAGGGTGGAAAGAGCTGGAAATTCTACCATTTCAAATGGTTTTCTTTGGCTTGGATTTTTTGAAAATTAAAGTAGTCTTTAGAGAAATACACGATTAGTCCTGCATCACAAGGGTTCATGTCTCTTTATCGAATGACGGGATGGGGTGGAGTTTTCTAGGACAAATCATTAAACAAATAAGCAAATAAGATTTAAAAATGACACTCCTCATCTCAAGCCTGGTGTTTTCCAGACTCTTCTGGTAGAAGATCAATGTATCGGAGGGCATATATCTCTCCTCTGCCAGTTGTACCTCTGTACCAGCCTGTTGGCAATGCCATGGAAAGCAGTCTAAAGACTGGCCCATTGTTGTCTGCGGTGAATGGAGCATTTGCTTGTTTCAAGTGACATAGGTAACTCACTTCCAAACAGCAAGGCGCTTACCCATGTGAAAAAAAAAATGAAAGGAACAGCCAGATTTGGTTACTGTCAGAGCCACATGATTCACAGATATCCTTGATAATGACAGTTGCACAGCTGGATAATTAATCAAAGTATGAAGAGAATATAGAGCACTCCCATGCACACAGCCCCATCCAGTCTCTACGGGATCCGGCCATCATCTGTTTATTCTCCTTTGGAATGGCTTGAGATTATTCAATTATTCAATAGCTTCCCTTCTTGCTGTGTTGGGATGTATGGGTTTTAATTGGCACCAGGGTCTTTCGGTTCCTATGAACTTTGCTAGTGACTCTTGTGATTTCAGTCCCTAGAAGCCTGAATGTTTATCTTTGTCTAGAGTTGGGCCCAAACACTGCACCTTGAAGTACCAATCAGCTTTTTAAAAAAGCAGTTCTGCCAACCAATTGGTAGCAAAATCATGACAACGATCTGATTTCAGTCTTGTGTTTTTTTTTTCCTACCTACCTTTTCTGTTCTTGACACAATATAGGATTAAAAAATATCTATATTGACATGAATTTCCTCTGCCTGTATGGTTAATTTTGTAAATGTTTTCCTTTCCTTAGGAGAGATTTTTAAGGTTTTAAGCTAACTGGTATGTAAGTATTTGCCCATGATGGTGTTTCTTGGATTTGCTTTCTGGAAAAGCAATTCAATTATTTCTAATACGTAAATGCATTTTTTCCCCAAACTTCGGAGACAGATTATTATAATTGTTTGTTCTGAGACATTTATTAAAAATAGATTACAACCTGTTTTAGGGCCTTTGAACATTAAAGTTGCAATGACATCTCATTAAGTGGGCTGCTTTTACTGTTCTTAGCACTCTAAATTTTTGCTCTCTTTAGTGGAATTTTTCTCCTTGAGATGCAAATTCGTCCAATCTTCTGTATTAATTAACTTGAATTGTTCTTTCCCAGCTTGGTCCCTGCATAGTTCTGTCAGACAACATTTGTAACATTCTCCTGCAAATACTTAGCGTTCTTTCTTCCTCCTCCGCCTGATCATTTCGAGAGTAATAACTTATCACAAGTCCGACGACTGGCTCTACTTTTCAAGGCCCTATTTCACCTGACCTCAGCAGATGACCCTGCCTTTATTCTCGCTAGCTTCTCGACAAACACCTTTCCAGTTTATCTTTTTTTATCATCTTCTAAGTGCCTCGTCATCAAAGCGAGGTTCCCAGAACAGCAGCAGGCAGCGGGCGCCACCTGGGAGCTCATTAACATACAGACTCTCAGGAGAATCTGCATGTTAACGAGTTCCCAGGTGATTCCTGAGCACATTCATTTGAGAAGCCAATTCCAGTACCTTCTGGCCCCATTCCTGCCTCCATGCCCTTGCTTTTACTGTTCTCCCCTGCCTGAGATGCTATCCCTTCTTCCTTCCACTCAGGCAAATTTTATTCACTTTTTTGGCGCTGGTCAGTTGAACTTTCTTCTTTAAACCTTGTCATGTTACATTTGAAAATTGAGTCTTAGTTTGGAATTTGTTTCTGAGGACCGATCATGAGGGAAAATCCTAGAGAGTAAAACAATACTTGAAAACATTTTGAGGTGCCCGTCACATTTCGTATAGATGCCTTTGTGCATCTTCTGCCATCAACAGATCTAGCTATGGTCAAAGTTTTCCTCCCTAGTCAGAACATTGTGCATTTTCTCTGGTTGAATGCCAGGTGGACTGGATCATTGTAGGGAGTATGTCCCCCTCCCCCTCCCCCCTCCCCCCTCCCCTCCCCCGCCCCCTCCCCGCCCTCCTCCCCCCCTCTTCAAGTGCATATGGTTGAATTTGCAAAAGTTAAATACACTTAAGAAGTAACTCCCCTGAAGTCAGGTCTGGCATGTCTGCCCACTTGTGCTTTTTTGTTGTTGTTAATGTTTTTATTTATTTGTGTGAGAGGGAGACAGTGTGAGCAGGAGAGGGTCAGAGAGAGAGGGAGATACAGAATCTGAAACAGGCTCCAGGCTCTGAGCTGGCTGTCAGCACAGAGCCTGACACAGGGCTCGAACCCATGAACTATGAGATCTTGACCTGAGCCGAAGTTGGACGCCTAACCGACTGAGCCACCCAGCCATCCCTGCCCACTTGTGCTTTTATTGCCTTGTTGAGTTGACTCTGGTCAGAGGAAGCAGAAATCCTTGAGGCTATTTAGAAAAATGTATTTTGGGTCCTTTTGCGATAATTGTGAATAGTTTCATTTGTGTTAAAGTAAGGATCCCGAATATTCAATGCATGAAAAAAATAACAGGAGAAAAACATTTTCTAATTTACCATGGGGCTTATTTGGAACAGGGAACGATCTGTATTTAATAGGAAAACCAAACAAGGAGAAAGAGGAGGAGGAGGAAACGTGGGAGGAGCAGGGAAAGAAAAAGCCTTTCACATAAAGTTGAAACAGCCGGAAAAGACATTTTAGGCTGGTTAATATTGTCTGTTATGACTGAATTGTGTCCTCTCAAAAGTCATATGTTGAAGCCTTAACTTCCAATGTGACTGTATTGGACTGTATGAGACAGAGCCTTTAAGGATGTCATTTAGGTTAAATGAGGTGATAAGAACAGGGCCCTAATTTGTTAGACACTGAAGATTGATCCTTTCCTCTCCCTCTCTCCCTCTCTCCCTCTCCCTCTCTCCGTCTGCTTGTGCACAGATAAAAGGCCATCCAAGGATACAGTGAGATGTCAACAGCCGGCTGCAAGCCAGGAAGAGAGATCTCATCATGAACCAACTCTTCCGGCACCTTGACCTGGACTTCAGCCTCCAAAACTGTGAGAAAATACATTTGTGTTGTTGAAACCACCTATTCTGTAGTCATTTGTTATGGCAGCCTGAGCTGTCGAAGACATTGCCAAGTTCACAGTCCTGAAGACAGAATGGATTGCTGTTTCAACACGAGGTCTCGTAGTTTGGCTGTTATAAAGGAATAACGGCAGTATTAGAATTCATTGTTCAGGTATCGATCTGTCCATCTCAGCAATTTTGTCCTGCTTGATAACATTCAAGAGTGCAATTGCTTGTTAATTCTTGTAATTGTTTAGATTCAAACTCACTGCACTCTCCAAATGTTTCCCAACGCATTTAGTGTTTTCTTTTGTTTTGTTTTTTTTTAAGTTTATTCATTTATTGAGAGACAGAGACAGCATGAGTGGGGGAGGGGCAGAGAGAGAGGAAGAAAGAGAATCTCAAGCAGGCTCTGTGCTGCCAGTGCACAGCCTGATGTGGGGCTTGAACTCACAAAACTGACAGATCATGACCTGAGCTGAAACCAGGAATTTGATGCTCAACCAGCTGAGCCAGCCAGGTGCCCCACATTTAGTGTTTTTAAATAGATTCATCTACCTAAGTCCTGGAAGATGATACTGGACCGAAATCTGTAGTTTGCTATGGTAACGACGTCATTGTAGTGGAAGTATGGTGGGACTCTTCCAGAGTTGTAGTTTTACTTCGTTTTGCTAATAAAACATTCTTCCAGTCAATTACAGCAGAGAGAGTGGGAAGTCTCGGCCTATCAGGGAGCTTTCTCAATGAGGTGTTAAGTTCAAAGCTTCCAAGACAGTAGGAGGTAGAATTCAAAGCACTAAAACTGAAATAGGAGAGAAGTGGAAACATGAACACTAATGTGCTCCTCCTTCTATAAGGAATCATGTCACACGTTCAAAATTACTGATACGTGGATGTCTGAGGAACTTGTCATGGGCTTACATTTGGTGCACGTACCTCTCACTGGTATTTCACAATATTCTGCATCTAATATCTACAGCTCTCAAAGGGCTGCAAAAATATTTTATTAATGTTATTTTATGGTGGGGTTGGGATGCTGTGGGGGATTTATAGAGCTGGGGGTCTTGGATTCATTCTGTCTGAATTATGTTTTGTTTCTTTCTTGGTTTGAAATGTGTCCAAGTAGCCATATTGAGAGGGAAAATCACTTAAAGCATATAATGAATACATTTGTTAAGCATAACATTTCGCTACACCTAGATTCTTGCACTGAAAACTTTAAGACTCCAGAATTTAGTTTTTTCAAAAGTATAAGTCTTATTGAGGCCACATGATGGAGTGAGTGGGCTTTGTGAAAATCAGGAGGTTTGGGTTTTACTTCCATTTCTACTTCTAATTATCTATGTGTAATGATTGATTTTATGTATCTGCTTGGATGGGCTATGGCACCCAGATAAGTGGTCAAAGATTGTTCTGAATGCTTCAGTAAGGTTGTTCTTGGCCAAGATTAACATTTAAATCAGTGGATTTTGAGTAAGACTGCCCACCATAATGCAGGTGGGCCTTGTCCAATCAGTTGAAGGCCTAAAGAACACAAAAGACTAACCTCCCCAAAGCAAGAGAGAAATCTGCCAGCAGATGGCCTTTGGGCCTGAACTACAGCATCAGCTCTCTTCTGGGGCTCCAGTCGCCAGTTACCCTGCAGACATTGAACTTGCCAGCCTCCATAGTCACGTGAGCCAGTGCCTTAAAAGCCATCTCTTTCTCTATACACATCCTGTTGGCTCCTAATACACTACATAATCCTGGTTTCATCCTCTCTTCTCTGAGACTCAAGTGTACAATCTGTAATGAGAGGAAGTAGCACCGCTTAACTTCTAAGATCTTCTAAGGAGAAAAATGGCATGATTAAAAAACCTACTAATTTTGAAATGCAAAATTTTTATAAGGAGTAATGGAAGCACATTCCAGAGAGACATTAGATGAAGATATGAAAACACCTCTGCGTTTCTCGGCGTTTTGCTTGAGATTTAGAGGTAGTGTGGCGAGTCTCTGTGGTGATGAAGGGCACAGACCTCAGCACGGCTCCCCAACACAAGATATTCTGCCTGGGGTCTGCTGCAAAGTCTGTCCAGTCCCAGTCCTCCCCGCTACCCTCCCACCCCCCACCCCCGCCACTGCCTTGCAGGCATTCTCCTTCCTGGAGCACCGGCACCTTCTGGTGTAGGCTCAGACCTCCCAATTCCTGAGCCGGGCACAGCCCAGGCAGGTAGAACATCAGTTGACTCAGGCCCCAGCTGGTGTCCAGGGATGAGAAGCTGGGCATGGTCAGCCATTCCATCACCGCTGTTTGTCTGTTGTGTGATTGTTTCTTTGATTCTTAATCCTTTTTCCTCATAGCAGATCCATTGCACAATATAGCACCAAACAGAAAATAAGAGTGACCCTTTGTAGTACCTAGAGATAATCACTATTCACATTTCGATACATTTTATTCCTTCTCTCATCCAGGTAATGATAGAATTTAACCTTCCTTGTCTTCCCTCTTGAGGATCATATTGTTCCCATGTATTTAGAGGAGAAGGAAGAGTCCTTCATTTCCAGTCCTAGGTCAGTTACAGTTGCCACGTATGGGTGTCTGGGTTGTGCACTGCAGAATCTGTGAAATAACTCATCTCTTTACTGGCAATCCTTTAAGTCTCCAGCGGCCCTGCCACAGGTTTTTGTGTTTAATGGATTTTCCTGGCTTGCAGTTAATGGAGGGGAGTTAGATTATATCCCTGCCTAGAACAGAGAATAAGTTACAACCGAAGATTAGACACCACTGTGTTTAAACATCCCTCAGGCGTCTTGAACAAGGGACTATTTCTCACAGGCGACTTCTTAGTCCTCCACTTCTCATCATTTTCCTGGGACTTTCTTCCTGGCTGCAGTCCACTTCTCAGCCAGGACTGTCAAAGCTGTAGCTCCTTAGGAAAAAGTTCTAAAATTCTGATTACTTTGTTACAGGGAACATTTTAATTCTTCCCTTTATCTTGAGAGAGAGAGAGAGAGAGAGGGAGAGAGGAAGAGAATCTCAAGCAGGCTCTGCACTGTCAGCACAGAGGCTGATGTGGAATTTGAACTCACGAACCCTGAGATCATGACCTGAGTCAAAACCAAGAGTCAGATGCTTAACCCACTGAGCCATCCAGGGGCCCCTTTTAATTCTTCTCTTAATCTTATCTTTTTTCAACTATGTTCAGGGCACCTTACTTTTCACAGCCAAAGAAAGGCCCAGAAGAGTGTTACCTTGAAAGTTTAGGTCAGTCCTGAAGAATTCTCTACCCTCGCCTATTTGTGTATATAAGGCACTCAGAATGAAAAAAAGAGGGAAATGCTCATTTTCTCAATCAGTGTTCCTTTTCTCTGATGTCTGCATTGTCCCGCATGGCAGAAAGATGGTAAACTTAGCCTGAATCACCGTGTTTGGGATACGTGCACCCCAAGCTTTGATCTGCCCACTAGGATTGCTGCGTGGTGACTGGGGAAGATCCATGGCCTTGTTTCTGTGCTCTTCTCGGGAGCTCTTTCCTCTTCTGCAAAGATGTCCGTTGTCTTTGGTGGCATGCCGTTACCATCAGCTGAGGGTTATGAGCCAGTGGGACTCGGAGGAACTGCTCTAGGCCTGGTCAGGGTTGGTGTCCTTCTGCTGACTCAGCCCCACTGCAGCTCTGCCAGACCACAGGTCCTCTGAGTCTTGGCCACAGGTCGTCCAGCAGCTGGCCTACTCGTCCCACCCCTCAGCCTCCCACTGGGGGTCTCCTTGCAGCGACTCATGGCAGGGATGCTGGCCATGATTGGCATCCTCCCTCGCGTGCAGGCGGGAACACTTCGGGCATTCCTTCTGTTTCAACCCGAAGCGCAGGAAGACTCAAGACCCTATCTCCTGACCTTGGTCTACTTGCCACACTGCTGTCTCAGTACTTCTGTGGCCCCCTGGGTGGGCCCTGGGGAGCCCAGGGTCCCCAGATTTACAAATGCAAATATTAGACAGACACTTAAATTAGAATGTCAGATAAACCATGCGTTATTTTTTTTAGTATTGTTAAGTATATAGTATTTGGGACATACTTTTGTGAAAACGCATTTGTTAGTAGTTTATTTGAAAGTGAAATGTAACTGGGAATCCTGCATTTTATCTGGCAACCTTACCAGGGACCCAAGGGGACAGTGGGCACTGCCTTCCTCTGCCTTTGGCTTCTTTTTTCATTTCCTTTGCATGGAATGAGGGTCCGTGGGCAGGCTCTCCAGTCTGATGAATTTCTGCTCACTTTACCCCTCCCATTTGAGAGATACAGCTTTAAAGCTAGCTTATGTATAAATTAGGATTCTATGGGAAATGGAGCTTTATAGCCATTTCTTTTTTGCTTGGCATAGCGATTTTCTCCCCGAACCCGATTTTCAGTGGCTCATTAATTTCACATATGGCTTGATTTTTGACTGGGTTTACGATGTGTTAATTCTGAAGTGTTTGTTGAACAGCTCTTACGTGCTAAAGTATTGCGTTGGTGCTGGGGATGCAGTGGTAGGCAAATCAGAAATGTCTTACCTATTCTTATAGAACTTATGTGCCAGTCACGAAGACGGTAGCTATGTGAGCCACAGCACGGTAAGAGTGAGTGTAAGCGGTGGCGGTCCGGGCAGTGCCCCGCACCCTTGCCTCAATTGATTGGTCCAGGGAAAGACACATGATCCATGTTGGGCCAATAAGAATCCTTCTTTGGAGCAAAGAGAGAAGTCCAGGAGATCTCCTGGAGAGCCATGGTTGCAAGATGTAAAATTCAAAAATGGGTGGTGGCCATGTTTATCCCTGAAAGAAGAAATAACTAGTGAGAAAGAATAAAGTCATAATGTAGATACAAGTAGTGATGAGGGACAACACTCTTGGAAGCATTTGGGTCCCTGGGTTCAAACGTTCCTGATCTCCACCTCCATCTCTTTCTTTTCAGTTTGGGTATTCAGCCCTTCCTAAAATCCTACGAGCCTATAAGTTGTATTTTTGCTAAAGCTAGTTTGAATTGAATTTCTGTCCTGAGCAACCCAGGTCATCCTGATTACTAGGAAAGGCAAGCACAACAGAGAGAATCATTTGTAACAGCTCCCCACACCCAGACCCATGGTAGGGTTCTCTGCTGGGCCAGTGCTGTCTACCGCCACAGGACTGAAGAGAGCTTGTCTTCATCTCCCCGTGTTTCTATTCCTCCACACGTTATTTGTAACCCTAATGGATTCCCTATATGAGGTTGACCTCCTGGTTTCTCTATATTTTTTGGTCTTAAGTTGACCTTTTCTTTTTCTTTTCTTTTTTTTTTTTTAATGTTTCATATATTTCTAGGAGAGAGAGAGACAGTGTGAGCAGGGGAGGGTCAGAGAGAGAGAGGGAGACAGAATCTGAAGCAGGCTCAAGGCTCTGAGCTGGCTGTCAGCACAGAGCCCGATGTGGGGCTCGAACCCACAAACCGTGAGATCATGACCTGAGCTGAAGTTGGATGCTTAACCAACTGAGCTACCCAGACGCCCCTCAATTCTTTACACAAATCCTTTGACTGTGGCTGGAAGAGGGTGTCTCATCGCCTTGTGTGGGCCAGATTGCCTGGTTTCTCCAACCTGATTGCAGGATGGGTAACTACTTGATTCACACCAGCTCAATCAGGTTCTTCCTCTCAAATTACTAACCATGAAGCTCTGAAATATTTCAGGCAGTTGTGAGCACTGTGATGGAAGGTCTTACAGATTCAGGGACCTGGGCAGCCGTAAGACTGCACTCATGGCAGAGGAGAATCTGTCTGGATGAGAGAAGAGTAGTGTAGAATTTTATAGAAAAGGATATTTTCTTATCAAAAGTGGGGGAGTCAATAGAATCAAGAATCAAGTACCTGAGCAAATATGGTAGAAATTAAAAACATGCCCTAATTAGGAGGCAAACATGTAGATAAAGAAATTGTTATAAAATATTAATAATACAAGATAAAAAATGACATTTGACTCCTTTTGGGCTTAGGTACTGCATTACAAAAAACTTTAAACAATGTCTTGTATACAAATTATACAGTTATAAAGTGATTCTAGAAAGGAGTATCTAGTACAGAGACCATTCAGTACTGCAATGACCAAACCTCACCCATGCCTACCCACCTAGAGTTAAACTCCTTAGTGTGGCCTCATGGGCCTCTATTACTGAACCAAATCTGCCCTTCAAGCCTTCCCACCCATTCCCTATTTCTGGGCATTCTGGGCTCTACACACACAGGGATCCTTGCCATTTCTTGAACATGCCATGCATTTCATCTTGGAAGATGGCTGTTGGCAGAAGTGAAGTCCAAGGCTATGATAAGGTTGGTACCTGGAAAATATACTGAGTTGGTTGAAGTCAACAGTTAAAGCTGTCCCCTACTGTGGGTTCAGTGGGAGACAGAATCAGCCGAATAAGCAAATCCAGGTTCCAAGGAATGATGCCAGGCTGAAAGTGCAAGTGTGCCTCCTTGAACCTTAAGAGACTTTTACCTGGATAACAAATGGCACATACATCTCATTTTCTATGTGTAATATGCATAGTACACGGGTGATGCGCTTAGAAAAGTTCCTAAGAACAATGACTTCCTTGCTGCTAAGTTACTTTTTGCTTTCATGGGCCCAGATCGAAATCCCTACCATTCTCTTATCTCTTGGTTGTGCTGGGTCTTTTTTGTCGGCTGTCTGATCCTTTGCACTAGCTTGACCCTCACTTGGGCTTAGAATGCTGCTGATGTTAATTGCTCACTCTGAACTTACCAGAGGATTCTATAGCCTCTCTTCAAAGTAGCCCCTCCTTCCCCTGACCTGCTGTGTAGCTGCCACGCTCGGCAGATCTTCTCTTTCCCCTTCTATTTGAGTAGATCTCAACAGACATTTAAAAAAGACACACAGTCCCTTAGAAGATGTGTATCCAATTTCTAATTTACTCCATAAGAGCTCTGCTTTCTGGGTGAGTGTGACAAGCTTAGTTCTCAGCCCTCAACAAATCATAACGGAATTTTAAACAGCCTCCCCTCCGCTGAAGATTAATAAATGCTGCTTCCCATTTCTAAGTTCCCCTGTATTTGTTAAACATCATGCTTGTAATATTTTGGATATTAAAAAGACTTCTGTTCCAGAAGTATATTAGAAAAATCTGGATCGTGTAGTATTGGGACTGGTTTAAAAATGAACACATTTTGTTTTCAAAGAGAAATGAGGCTAAAAGGAAATGATTTACCGCAGGACTCACTGAATCCATAGTTAACTATGTACTGCCTGTGACAGTTCTATTGTTTATTCCTTCATTTGTTTGCTCACTTCCATTCATTCATTAATTCATTTACTTACTCAATATCTACCAAGTGCCATCTGGATGTGAGAGATGCCTCTGGACCCAGTGGTCATAACAACAACAACAACAACAACAATATAATAAGAGACAACATTTGTTGAGTTCTCATACCGTGTCACATGCTGTAACTAATTATTTTAGATGCATTATAGCAATTTGTCCAAACAACCCCATGTTACAGATGGGAAAGTGCCATCGCCTCACAGATATTAAGTGAAGTGACTCACAGTCACACAATTGGGACGTGGAAGAGTCAGTGGCTGAGTCCAGGACCGTTGCGTTGTGCCAACATGCTCGTATGGATGGGGCCAGCTCATGGCCTGAAGCAAGCCTTCAACATGGGTCCCACTGGGCCTCGCCATCAGCCTCAGCAGCGAGTCACTTGTGAAAGTCTAGGATGAACATGCACATCCAGGTGCTGGTTTTTCTCTCTCCTGCCTGCTCTGGATGATGGGGGCTTTCAGACCCAGCACCCCAGTCCTGATTCTGTACTCACAGGTATTTGCTGATTTCACTTTGCCTGTGTGACAATTCCCCGCTGAGCTTCATTCGTTTTCCGAGGTCTTCCCACTCCACCTTCTTTTACCCCATAAAATGATACCAGCTCTTGTACACATAGCATCTGATGATGGAGACAATCAGGATTCTGAAAAAGAACAGGGCTCCTCACTGTGGAGATTATTTCCAGTTTCTATGAAACTTCTCACTTTCCTCAGCTCATTGAGTCTGGAGATAAAGCTGAATTCGGTGTATCATGATGACGGGGCAGTCACCTAACAGGGAACACGTGGCCAATTTTCCATATTTGGAGCCAGACTTAGCCATTCTTTTCTCCCCTTCTCAAAGTTAATAAGACATTTTCTGCCTTTTCATTTCTTCCTTAAAAATCATACTTAGAAAAAAAGGTAATGATTCATGAGCAAACTGCTCATCAAAGAATACTTAAGACCCAGCCTGGTTGGGGAAGGTGTATCAATGTGGTGAGGGAGACTCTTTTGAGAGGGCTGCATCTATTTCTAGTAAATCAAGAAAGAAATACCAAGTGACAGTGGATGGGTTGTCTTCATTTATTTAGGAAAGCAGAGGAGAGCCTGGATCTACATTTGGAATTGAAACAATTAAACATTTAGGATGGCTTAGTCCATTTAGGCTGCTATAAGAAAATAACCATGAACTGTGTGGCTTGTAAACAACAGACATTTGTTTCTCTCTGTTCTGGAGACTGGGAAGTCCAAGACCAAAGTGCCAGCAGATTCAGTGTCTGATGAGGGCCTGTTTCCTTGTTCGTAGACAGCTGTCTTCTCCCTGTGTCTTCACATTGACAGAAGAGGTGAGGAAGCTCTCCAAGGTCTCTTTTAAAAGGGCACTAATTCCTTTCATGAGGCCTCCACCTTTATGGCCTAATTACCCCTCAAAAGCCCCACCTTTAAATACTACCACATTGGGTGTTACGATTTTTTTTTATGTTTTTTTTTTTTTCTGAAAGAGAGAGAGAGAGAGAGAGAGAGAGAGACAGCATGAGCAGGGGAGGGTCAGAGAGAGAGGGAGATACAGAATCTGAAGCAGGCTCCAGGCTCAGAGCTAGCTGTCAGCACAGAGCCCGATGTGGGGCTTGAACCCACGAACTGTGAGATCATGACCTGAGCTGAAGTGGGAGGCTTAACCGACAGAACCACCCAGGTGCCCCTGGGCGTTAGGATTTAACATAAGAATTTTGGGAGGACACAAGCATTTAGTCTGAAGCATAGGATCACAAAATAATTTTGACACATTTGCAAAAGAAAGCCACAAAGGGGGACCTGGGTCCGTTTGAGGGGGCTCACATGTGTCATGCAAAGAGTTTCACTGCTGCAGGAACATCGCTGCAGTCTCAGGCATCACATCCTTGTTCAATCAGAAGGGCCCCAGTGATGATTGTAGCCTTCGTTAAGCAGAGCAAGAAGTCCCATCATCTTTTACCTGTGTCTCACCGGCTGGAAGTCCTGCAAAGCTGGGAAAGTGAGCATGTAGCTCTCCCAGCGTCTATGACAGAGGCAGAATGAGACAGGGGGGTTGGGAAAGGGGGTTCATTTTGTAAGCCACGAAGAGAGAGTACTCCTCCTTCATTCTCTCCACTTGATCGTGCTTAGCCAGCACTTGGCACACATCACTTCTCCTCCTGGAAGCCAGCTCTACTCCTGTTCTAGCTTACAAGGCTGTCCTCGCCGTCTTCACTCCGAGAGCCCTTGTCTCCATATGTGTAGATCTTCTCTCAACCAGTTGAAAGATCCTGAAGGCAGGACCTGCTCTTATGTCTTTGCATAGCTAACAGTGTTCACTCTAGACCTTTGTACATACTAGAAATTAACCAAAAATTATGTCAGAACGGTTGAGTGTGCTTTGCTCACTTTAAAATATTAAGCAAAATTTAATAAACATTACACATATAAAAACAATCACCCCATCAAAACTTTATCTATCCTTCAAAACCCACCTGACATAGCACTCTGTCCGTGGAGCCATGCCTAATCCCTCTTGCAAGCCCTAAACCATCTCTCTTCTGAATTTTTATACTATATAGCCAAAAGATACTCACAATGCTCTATTCATTTCCATTCCTTTTTAGAGAATTTATTCTAGAACGGGCAGCCATATGTGACTTCGGCTATCTGCCTCCTGCTGCATTGATGGTACTTGACCCATGTTTAGGCCAGTCATATTCTCTTCTCTGGAATATGTCACTAAAAACAGACACTGAGTCATCCAGATGGTGCTGAGTTACTGACGCTAATAAAACCAGGCCGAGTTCTGTTCAGAGTTACTGTCACGAGGGCCCATACCTGCTGCCAATATTGATTGACAGAGGGCTTCCTATGTGCCTGGCATGGGATGAGGCAATGGGGAGCAAATCAACCAACATGCCTGCCCCCATGGGTTCTATAGTGGTAGGATTTCCTTTTAGACACGTTCAGACAGAATTACAGAAGAGCAGAAACTGGAAAGCAAAGAGGAAGACAGTCTGAAGCAAAAGGAACCAAGCAAATCAGCAAGAAACTCTGCAGCCCCTGGAAAGAGACTGGGAGATTCTGATTCATATCATTTCCATGGGGTCCAGCCATGCATCCACCACAACCTCCATTACTTTTGTTGCTGCTGTTACTAGTTGACCTGTATTAAGTACTTACGATGTTCCTAGCACCCGACTAATGTCTTGATATGTAGTTAATAGTCTCAGTAGCCTTATGATCCAGGTACCACACTATTTCCACTTTATATGTGCAGGAATTGAGGCTCTGAGATGAGAGGTGAGTTACTTCAGGACACCAGCTAGTCAGTGACATGAGAGGGACTTGAAGTAAGCTGAGCTCGTTGCAAATGTGTCTCATCATATTAGTCTGCATCTTGAAATATCCTTGTAATAAGCCAGCTTTGCTGGGTGCCTGTTCCTTCCTGTCAACAGATACCTTAGGTAGCTGGCTAATGAAGCTCAGACTGGAGGCGGCAAGAAAAGTAGTTTTTTTACTTTTTGTTATTATGTAAAACCATAGGCGTTTTAAATGGAATCAGGACAAATAAGCCCCCTCTTGACAATGTTCAATAAAATAAAATGATTATTGTTTTAAGCCACTATAAAAGAGAAATTGTTCAAAGGTAAACATCTGTGTGTTTTGCCTTGCATATTCATTTTTAATTTATTTCTTAAAAATCTATTTAAATTTTAGTTAGTTAACATATAGTGAAGAATTGGTTTCAGGAATAGAATTCAGTGATTCATCACTTACCTACAGCACCCAGTGCTCGTCACAACAAGCTCCCTCCTTAACACTTAGCACCATCCAGCCCATCCCCCACCCACCTCCCTCCCTCAACCCTCAGATTGTTGTTTATTGTTAAGAGCCTCTTGTGGTTTGTTTCCCTCTCTCTTCCTCTCGTCCCCATTTGTTCATCTGTTTTTTTCTTAAATTCCACATATTAATGAACCATACGGTATTTGTCTTTCTCTGATGGACTTATTTTTGCATAGCATAATATAGTCCAGCTCCATCCACATCATTGCAAATGGCAAGATTTCATTCTTTTTGATGGCTGAGTAATATTCCATTGTATATTATATCTACCACATCTTCTCTAGTCATTTTCAATAGATGGGCATTTGGGCTTTCCCCATAGGCTGGCTATTGTTGATAATTGCATATTCATTTCTTGAGTTGTATGACTAAAATGAGGGGTTTCCAGTTTGTGAGCATCTGAGCTCTGGCTGAAGGAAAAGGAGTGGGGTGGAGCTGGTACAGAGTTAATACAAAGAATGCACAAATAAATATGCACACCAAGCACTGCCTGTAAATTCAATAAATAATACATTCTGTGCATTCATGGACCATGTGTTCTAAATTTATGTAGGGGTAGTTAGTATAACTAAAATAAAGATTCATGTAAAGTAGTTACTGAATTCATACTAGCTTTTTGTCATATATTTTCTGTATGAACAGACCCTATGGGATTATATGAAAGTCCATCCTATTTATGGAATTAAGACCTGATCCTCATAATCAAAAGTTGAACATCACTATTGTGAATAACACCAAAAGCATACTGAGTATTTATAATGGGAAAGGCAGATATAGGGCTGTCTGTTACTCACTCATTCTATGCACATGGGACGTGGCCCTTACTGATAAGGACACTCTTTGTGGAAGATCCTGTTACAGCCTCACACCCTCATCAGTAGTGACCAGGAAGCCACTACTAACTTTTTGCAGTTAGCTGTGAGATGTTGCCATTTTTTGTTTAGAGAATGAAAAACTCGTATTCAGTGACCATCCCGTTTTATTTCCTAGGGTCCAGAAAGAGCATTAAGGATCAAGAAGCTAGTTTTATCTGATGTGTCCTGGCATCATTTGGCTATGTTTCAGTGTTTTTGAGTTACCAAATCTGGTGTCTTATTCATTTCAGCTTGTCAAGTGGGTAAACACACACACACACACACACACACTCCTAAGCTCTGTATGTGGCATTAATAAACTAACATTGTTGAGCTTCTGTAGAGAGCAGGTAGTTGAGAAATAAATGTTATGGCATAATTGAAATAAGTCTTCTAACTCCCAAAGCAACAGAAATCTCCCCTCACCTTCAATTTTTGGATGATTATTCTCATCCTACTTAAAAATAGCACTGAGTCTGCGGCAAGATGGTGTGCAAGTTCTCTGGAGCTTTAGTCACTAATGACCTCATCTTCAAGTGGTCAGTGATAATAAACAAGAAGAAGGGATTTCCAAGGGGGCAGAGCATTAATAAGGTAAGATTTTAAAATTAATTTTTCAAGTTAATTAAAATGTCCAAAAGCACAATAAAACTGCAGAAAATCTGGCAAGGGAATGGCAGAAAGGCCTGATTAATGCAAGTCAACTGTCTTCTGAGGGTAATAGTAATAATGATAAGATTATGGATATGGAAGAGCCCTGCTAAAGAGAAATGTGATGTATGTGGAATACAAACTGCATCCCAGTTACTATTTTATGGTGCACAATGGATCTTATTAAGGAGGAATAGCTGCAAGAATTACCACCGAATTGCTCAATAAAAGTATTGTGTAATTAACAACGTTGTAGCAGCAGCTGGAGCAATGCCTCCCATTGATATTCCACATTCTCCATCTATTTCCAGTTTGCTAAGAGGGTGTGAGTTCTAACTAAGTCTATTTATTTATCCAGTCACTCAGTAAACATTTATTAAGCGGGGCACTCTGCTAGGAGATGTGAGGGGTATGGTGATGACGAAGACACTGCTTTTGCCTTCAGGGGGCTTATGTTCAAAGACGGGAGTTAGGATATGAGTATAATTAACTCTGATACAATGCAGATCATGGTGAAACCTTGCATGAGAGGTCAAAAGAGAGAGAAACTCCTTTCGGTAAAGGGATTTAATAAAGGCGACAAAGAATATATGGCATTTGAGAAGGTTTTTGATTTTGATCATGGTGAAGATAACACCTTTTTACGTGTAAGTTCTTAAATATTTAAAAAGGCTATGAAGTATGTAATGCCATCAAACAAGCAGGAAACAATGGAGGCATATTTGGGGTGAAGAGTGTGGTCAAAGTAAATAAAGGAGGGCGCCCATCAACGATATGTTGAGGGGCAGAGGGCGCATGAAATGGAAACACTCAATGCCATGCAAATTTATCTTGGGCAAAGGGAACTTTGGACATTTTGAAGCCAGGCAGTTGTGACCAAGTCAGACCTGGTTGACCTAACACTGCTTATGGAGTTATCCTGGCTTCCCAGTGGACTTGGGGGACAAGAAGTGGATTGTAAAAATGATTTGGGGGGACTGAGACAATAGAACATGGTGGAGATGCCAGAGGCCTAAATGTGTGGGGTATGTTTTATGAAAGTGGAAAGGACAGTTGTCAGTCACATGTGAAGGCAGAACTAAAACTTGAAGGAAGAAGAGAGGGTGGTCAAAGATGACCCCAGACTTCTGAGTTTGGGTTGTTATGAGGATGGCTGCACAAATGCCAGCAAAATGATAGACAGAAGAGCGCTGGGAAAATAATGATGATGTGGTGGCACACAGACGATGCACCTGGAGAGATACTGCTCATCATGAGCTTTGAGGCTGAACTTGACAAAGTGCTTCTTAGCTCCTGTGATAATATTGGGTTTAGGTGCTATCAGAACATGCTTGTGAGATAAGACACATTGGTGCGGAGTGATATTCTTTAGCCATATGCAGAAGACAATTTAGACATCATCCATCTGGGTGTCAGTGTGTTTCAGGATCAATTAGAGTGACAGCTCACCTCTCTGTCTCTGAGGTGGAGACAGTTGGATTAAGCTCAGTCCTGAGGTCCTGGAAGGATTCTGGGCCCAAGATTATGGGATACAATGGATCTGTAGTTCGAATTTTATTAGATTATCTTCAGGCCTTCTTTTAATTTTCTTTTAGCACCAAAAAATGCATTCCAGCCTCCCTTTTTCATTGGGTTTCTATTATTTCTGGCTGTATTTTCCTCATTTAGTGCCTTGCTGCTGGCATCAGAGCCGATAGGCACAGAAAGTGTTGAAGGGTGGATGCCAGCCGACTTGCCCAGAGTACAACGAAGCAGGACCATTACAGTGGAGTTGAAGAATTGATATGAGATAACACCTGGGGTAGATTATAGTCTGAAAGCTCAAATTCCATACTGGGCTCATAAATTTGGTTCATTTTCAACTCCCCTGCCTCCTTGGCCCCTTGTAACAATTTTACTGGCAAAGCATAAAGTTTCTGACTTTGTTACTTCTCAGATCCCTTCCTACCTCTGTGGCTTGGAGTCACAGTCCCAGTGTCCCTGGCTTCTTTAACAAGGACTCCTACAACCTTTTCCCTGGGTTTCTGGACTCTCTTCTCTTGCGAGTTATCCTGTGTGCTGTACTGTATATTATTTTCATTCTGAAGATTCTCCAAAGTCTACATGGCTCCCAGGTGCTTCTAGAATCAGATTGAAAATGCTAATCCTGGACTTTAGGGCTCCCCACTGGCCATCATCCACCTTAGGTGTCCTTATCACCTGCGGCAGCCCCGTTCACTTGCTGTTGGTGGATACCTTACTGCACTCCATACACGACTTACGGTCACATTAGAGAAGTAGGAGGGCATCATTCCTTCTTCCTGAAATGTCATTTCTCTTCCTCTGTCCCTTACATGCCTCAGATTTCCTTTCCTTTTCTTTTTTTAAAGTTACTTATTTATTTTGAGAGAGAGAGAGCAAGTAGGGGATGAGTAGAGAGAGAGTGAGAGAGAGAATCTCACGCAGGCTCTGTGTGGTCAGCATGGAGCCTGACTTGGCACTCTATCCCACCAACTGTGATCATGGCCTGAGCCAAAACCAAGAATTGGATGCTTAACTGACTGAGCCACCCAGGTGCTCCCGCCCTTGCCTTCCCAGATTTCTTTTCTTTCGGAGGTCTTTCTTGTCAGGATCAAGCAAGCTACTTCTTAGCATGACTGGCATATACTTTAATCACCTTAAATGCAGGTGCAATGAATAAAGGTTACCACATAACTTTCTTCCTGGTAGATGGTAAACAAAATTTATCCCTTTTATTACATTTGATTGGAATGAGGTATGCTGTACCTCTGCCATCTGATGGCTCTGATGGATGAGGATGATCATCCTCTACCTCTGATGGCTTTTTCCTTGGGCATTTTTAACTCTACTCCTTTGCTGTATGGGATAACTACTATGCAGTTAAGCTTAGCCTCCTGCTAAACATAGATCCTAGAAACATTGCTTATAGAAGACCACAGTACTTTCCAAAGGGTGCTTGGATTTAAAAAAAAGGGGGGGGCTCGATTTTCATAGGAGTGTAGGAGATTCTGGATTAAGCAGAGTTAAATGGGTTTCTTTCTGCAGGACTACTTAGATATTTTAACAATGTATATTATAGATCTCCAAGAAGGGATGTTTTATGATCCATCAGAATTAGAAATACCTCTCCTCTCTGGGTCAGTCTTCCTTTGATTCTTTTTTATTGCAATGAAATGTAAATTTCAGGACATCAAGAGATAGAGACTGATCAAAAGAAGTTTGATTGTCTTTTTATTTCCCACACCATACAGTGCTAAATACCACCTGGGTTTTCTCATTCTCTGCCTGTAGGTAAAAGCCTTCAGGTTTTCCTGAGTGTTCAGGGCCCAGAATCAGCTCAGATCACTGTGTCCTTGGGAGAGGACGACAGAGGAAGTGCGTCCTACCTAAAGCCAAGTCCCCGCCAGCACAAAAGGGCAGTTATTCCAAAAAGGGAACTGTGTTCTCAATCCTTCTTACTGTTTTCCTCAGGACAGAACTGGCAGGCCCAAACAGCAAAACTCAACCTTCTTACCTCACTTAGGACACTCAGAGGCAAGTCCCTTCTCCCTTGTTCTTAGTGGAACATTTCAGAAAAAGCAAACCTAACTTCTAAACAATGAGGGATTTTCACAGGGAAATCACAAACTCCTCATGTTTCGTTCCCTTGCTGTTGATCTAGAAGCTCCATGTTCCAGCACCCGTGCCCTGCCCACCATCTTGCTCTCCACCACCCTGGCAGACACCTCCACTTATACCCCCTTCTCCTCTTACTTCCCTTTTCATTTGGAGAAGACAGATTGGGGCACTTGTCTCCTGCTCCTCACTCTGTGCTGTGTTTCTGGAAGAGGCTGGTCCCTTCTGAATCCCACCTCCCATGGGCAGCCCTGCCTCGTGGCTCCTCCCTCACTGGCTTCCCAGGACAGCCTCCTCCTCTGCCCTCTGCTGCTACTCTCTGAGAGTCTTCCCTTCCCTCTGCCCACAGCTCTGCAAATAGTCACTGCCAGTTTTTAAAGCCTCTTGAACCATCTGAGTTTGGTTTTATTTCTTGGTAGACCCTAGATCGTATGCTATATTTCTGGGAAAGATACAGTGGTCCTTGCTGCCCTTCATGTGAAAAGCATCAGAGAGCACCCAGAGTTTACTCTTACTGTCTACTTCCTATGAGAGACAGGGAATGCCACCAGTTCTCAGGACCACAGGAGGTCTCCTGTGACCTCCAGAAGGTGGGCTCTGAATGTTGTGTTTGCCCAGCCTTATGTGGCCAGCATCCCTTGTTGGTGGGGGGCTTCTCGGGGAACTAGTATTTCACAGAACCCATTTTGCAAAGCCCTGGGCCAGAGTGTATTTCATGGAGGTGGGGAGGTGGAGGAGCACATTCAATGGTTTGCCAATGGCAGGAATTTAGGAAGCTGATGGAGACTAAGTGGGAGCCACCTGTTTATTTAGAGAAGCCCCTCAGTACAAACTGCTTTCGACTTCTGTTTTCTTCAACAATGTCTAAGCAAACCTTGGCTTGGCTTGAGGAAGGATATCCTATGGTTTTTGAAATATATCCCAGCAAAGGAAGATGACTAGCGAAGGAGGGCAAAGGTCCTGGCTGGGTTCTTGCCTCCTTCCCGGAGGTGCAGATGCCCGAAAAGAAGAGCGAGTAAGGAACAGGCCACAGCTCTGACCTGCTGCTTCCCTGCAGTCACAGGGAATGATCCTTCCCCCTCAGAGGCAAGGGGACGTCCTTGTCCTCTCTGCTTTCAGGGGGATGTGTCCCAGAGATAGGTAAAGAAATCTCCGTGCCCACCTTAATTCTGGTAAGTGTTGGGGAGGCAGGCCAGTTTGATGGCTGTCTTTTCAGACAGTTTCCTGTGTACAGGCACACATGCTCATGTATATGCAAACACGTTACTACAGGCTGAACATGCCCAACAGAAACATATTCAGAATGCTTTCTAAGACATTTGAAATTTTCATTTCTGAAGGGTTTGTTCATGCAATTTGCTATATTTTTTTTGGTTGGGTTTCAATTTTTCATATGGATTTATATGATCCTTTTAGCATATTTAGGGATATTAAATATTTTATTTAAAAATTTTAAATTTATTCTTACATATTAAATATTTTATGTTAAAATTAAAATATCTCTTCCAGAATTTAATTTCTTTTAGCCATTTTTTTTCTCTTCAGAACTTTACATTTTAATAGAGTCCAATATACCAATATTATCCTTTTAGTTTCTGCCTTTGACTCAAGGAAACAAATGCCTTGGCCACCTCTAAACCATAAAATAAATCAATGGCTAAGTATAAATTCCCTTTTTATATTTTAATTTTTAATCCATCTGGAATTCATCTGGCATAAGGAATTGCGCAGTAAGGATCCAAATTTACTTTTTCCCCCCAGAAGGCTAGCTAATTGTTCCAACATTTTTTTTCCCTTTAATAAGAAATGCCAGCTGTAGCGTTTATATGTGGTGTTCCCATTATTGTTATTCTCCAAATTATTCTACAATTGCAGCTTTGACTTTCCCCTTAAGCAGTGAAATTTAGAATGGCCTAATATCTGAAGAGTGGCCTTCATTTGTTGTTTCTTTCTATGATATTCATCAATTTATATCTGGTATTACTTTGTTGTAGTCAGTGAGTACAGTCTGAACCAGTCGAAATTTATTAAAGGTTTCTCTGTAATATAATATTGTTTTATTTTGGCAAATTTCCTGTTTTGTAAATGTTGACAAGAAGATATAATCTCTGTATGTATATACCTCTCTCTCTCTCTCTCTCTCTCTCTCACACACACACACACACACACACCCCTGTAATTTCTGTCACTGTTAAGTGTATGGTTATGCTTTTTCAAAAGGGGAATTTGACCTTTGGAACTTGGTTTGTTGGCGTAGGAGGCCCTCTTGAACTTCAGATTAAGAAATTGCTTGATTTGCTGGAGAGTTCCTGTTTTTCCTGTTTTATTGAGATATAATTGACATAGTGACACTGATTAAGGTGTACATTGTAATAACTTGACATATGTATATATTGTGAAATGATCACCACAATATGTTTAGTTAACATCCGTCACGTCATATAGTTATAAAAGTTTTTTTCTTGTAATAAGAACTGTTAGAATCTATTCTCTTAGCCACTTTCAGGTGTAGCATACCGCAGTGTTAACTACAGTAATCACCATTATTATTATTTTTTATAATTGTTTTTTAAGTTTATTTATTTATTTGTGTGTGTGTGAGAGAGAGAGAGAGAGAGAGAGAGAGACAGAGACAGAGACAGAGACAGAGACAGAGAACGAGCGCACAAGCAGGGGAAGGGCAGAGATAGAGAAAGAAAGAGAGAATCCCAAGCAGGCTTTGCAGTATTAGCACAGAGCTTGATGCTGGGCTCAAACTCATGAACCCTGAGTTCATGACCTAAGCCAAAATCAAGTTGGATAGTTACCCGACTGAACCACCCAGGGACCCCTCACCATTATTTTATTAGAGAATTTTGCACAAAGTCTTGGGAGCAAATTTTCAGATAAATATAACATGCTACTTCGCCTTTTTATTTTATTTTATTTTATTTTTTATTTTTTTATTTATTTTTTTTTTAAATGTTTTTTTTATTTATTTCTAGGAGAGAGAGAGAGAGACAGCGTGAGTAGGGGAGGGTCAGAGAGAGAGGGAGTCAAACAGACTGAAACAGGCTCCAGGCTCTGAGCCGGCAGTCAGCACAGAGCCCGACGCGGGGCTCGAACCCACGAACCGCGAGATCATGACCCGAGCGAAAGTCGGACGCTTAACCAACTAAGCCACCCGGGCGCCCCAGTACTTCGCCTTTTTAAAAAATGAATTATTCTTTTCCTTTCAATCATGCTAACTTATTTTAGTTTTGATCTATCTCTTATGTACAGAAAAGAGTTGAGTTTACTGTTTTGATTCAAAATGAGAGGTATTTTTTTTTTCCCATTGATCGTTTTATCCTTTATGTATGGTTGTTCTGTTGGTTGTATTTATTCTTACTTAATTTGCATTGGTGGTGGAAGATATTACTTGTTCTCAGTCATTCATCCGCCCCTGTACTTAGCCATTATTCCCAGTGGGCAGAGTGTACTCTCCTTTCTGCCTCTTTGACTTTGGGCTTTGCCATGGGCTTGCTCTGACCAGCGTGGTGTGGATGGAAGTAACAGCAGCCAGTTTTGAGCAGGGATTTTAAGAAGCACCTTGAATTTGGCTGGTCCCTTGAGCTCTGTCCCCTTGCATAAGAAGCCCCAGAAAGTGTTAGCCTCTACATCTTGGGAGCCCAACAGAACTGAGTTGTGCCCAGCAGCACTGCTCACCTGGGAACCTGCAAGCAAGAAATACATGCTTATCATGACAGCCCACTGAAATTTGGGGGTGCTCAGTACTGCATTTCCCTTCCCTTTCCCCATCCATTCCTTAACACTCTTTTCTTCCTTCCTTCCCTCCTATCCATTCATCATCAAACAACCATTAGCAGGCTAGAATGAAGTGGACATTCCAAGGAGGGTTAAGGGCCTGTGTGCAAGGTGGGGACAGGGGCTGTGTGGGGCTAAGACATTAGCCATATAGAGGGGGATTGAGAGATATATTCAGGAGAATGAGAGTCAGGTATCTTACTACTGGAAAAGGAGAGCATATATATGGAAATGGAGACAGCTAGAATTAGGGTTGCCAGATTTAGCAAACAAAAATACAGGGTACCATTTGGAACATATTTATTTGCTTATCTTATTCAAATTGAACTAGACATCCTGTAGTTTTTCTGGAAATCCTATAACCAGAATAAACCCTGTAGTGTTGGATTGTAGTGTAGAGGAAACAGTATGAGCTAATGGATTTTAATATATAGATAAATATACAAATAAATACAGATGTGAATATGGTGTGTGTGTGTGTGTGTGTCTGTGTGTGTGTGTGTGATGTATTCATATATATATTTTCTAACTCTGTCCACTCAAAAGGCTTGGGAACAATGACATTCTAGTAAGCCATGAGCATACTTAGTGTCTAGATCTTGGTTTCCAAATATGCCCAGGAGTTCTGTTTTATGTTTGTTTGTTTGTTTTTACCAGTGCTACTGGGAGAAATGGCCTATTTCAGAGTGGGGGCAGGAAAAGAACAAGATGGAAAGGGACAGAACGCTTTTTTGTGCCAAGCTGTACGGAAGTGCTCAGTGAATGTTGGGAAACACTGATGCTAGCTTGACATAACTCCCACTGGCCAACTTGGGGGTGGTTTAAGCATCAAAATAAATAAAACAGTAATTGATTATAAACCCCTGAATAAAATAGAAACCCTTAAGTTCACACGGACTAAACAAATAAATGAATAAATAAATTGGGAGAAGAGAAAGCTCTTTATGATAGGAAGAATGATGATATTAGAAATACCACAGTAGGGCAGTTTTCATTACGATAATGCAAACCAGAAATATCAACAGATGCTAAAGTTAGTGTATGAGAATGTACTGAGGAAGAAAAGTTTACATAATTCCAAAGTATCTGCCATAAAAATACTTACCAGTTACAAAAGGGAAGAAGTATCTTTGCAGGAGATACCTGGCAGATACCACCTTAATGAAGTCATCAAAGACGACACCACAAGTAAGAGCGCAAATGGATATCGTGTGCTGCCCAGCTGGGTACAGTAAAAAGAACACATTATCTGTAAAATTCCAGGCAAAATGCAAAACCTGGCTCTAATCATGAGGAAATATTGGGCAAATCCAAACTGAGAGACATTCTGTAAAATGATTGGCCTATAATCTTCAAAAATGTCCAGATCATGAAAGTTATGCACACATAGGAATTGTTCCAGATTAAAAGAAACTAGACACTCAGCATGACTGGGTAGAACATGTGGTCCTGGATTTGATTCTCTGCTACAAAGGACATTATTGGGACAATTGTGAAGCTTCAGTGCATGTTTGAGAGAAGGGCATGTAGGGATTCCCTATATTGTCCTTGCAACTTTTCTGTAACTTAGAAACTCATTAAAAGTACCTTTTTGAAAAAAGGAGACTAATTAAATACCTATTTAATTGTAGTTTTTCTACTTTTTTAGTTTCCTTGATTCTTGTTCTCTTTAATGATTTTAAAGGTGTATATACTCTTAAGTTGTTGCTTCTTTTATCAAATGATGTATTTAAACTTATATTTCTGAATTTATTATCTTTCTTAAAGCTATTTCTTCATTTTAAATAGTATGGACTGTTACTTTTTGTATACGTATAAAATATGTATATACATATATGGTTATATGCAGAATGTGCATATTATATGCATATATGTGTGTGTATGTAGTATATGCATTTATATTTGTATATATAAGTAATATATGTATATATACTGTTTGTATGTAATATGGGTATATATAATATTTGTATTTATATAAAAATATACATCACATGCTTATAAATATACATATTATATATACAAAGTTACACATACACACATATATATTATATGCGTAACTTTGTGCATGGTGAGTCTACCTCTTTTCCTTGCATATTCTAGACAGTGTTCCTCTACTTATTGCCATTGATGTTTCTCGAGGGAAGTTTGAGAGTTATCTAATTTCTTTCTTATGTCAATAACTTATTGCTTCTGCCTGGATGCTTATTGGATACTTTTTCATATATGAAATTCAACAACTTGCCAGATTTGGTTTCCTGTGAGTTTATTATTATTATTTTAGCTGGGATAGAGTGAGCCTTCTGAGCTCTATATACAAATTTTCTTTTATTTCACAAAGATTTTCTTCTATTGTGAATTTTGATATTGTCATTGCTTTTCTGTTGTTGGTGTTATTTCCTCCAGGCATAGAATTTATTTATATATTAGATCTCCATTATTGGTCTGCCACATAAACCATATTCCATCCAATAGCCTTTATCTTTTTGATTCTTTCTCCAACCATTCTAGGTGATTTTCACAAACCTGTGCTCTATGCTATCATCCTGATTCTATAGATTTAATTCTGCTTCTAATAGCGTCTTAGAATTCTATGCTATTATTTGTCTCAGACATATTCACTTAACTTTTCTAATTGCCTTTCCATCCAAGTTTATCTTGTTCCATCGTCTTTCATTCCATTTCTTTGATCACCCTGGGAATGCAAAGTAGTTGCTGTCTAAAAACTTCCATGACTTCGCGATTAAATCATCATCTAAACTGTTCTTTCTTCCTTACATATTAGTTTCAGTCCCTCTTTTTTGTTACTGTTGGAAGAGTTATTTCTCAGCTACCACGTTGGTTCTTTTTGAATGGGATGGTTCTCCCCTGAGTGGCTATTTATTTTACGTAGTTCTGTAGAGTTTCACTGTATTCTTTACCTAGTAATTGTTTGGATCCTCCCTGTCCACACTGATCTGGAGACCTGATGATGGTCAGTGTTAACACATTCTGTTTAGCCGTTGAGCTGCCTGAGGAGGGTGTAGATGAAATCAGGACATGAGAAGCTGCAGCTAGCAAACTAGTGTTTCTGATAATGAAATTGCGCCTTGGTGGGACGCCTGGGTGGCTCAGTCGGTTAAGCGTCCGACTTTGGCTCAGGTCATGATCTCACGGTTCATGGGTTCGAGCCCCACATCAGGCTCTGTGCTGAACGTTGCTCAGAGCCTGGAGTCTGCTTTGGATTCTGTGTCTCCTTCTCTCTCAGCCTCTCTTCCACTGGTACTCTGTCTCTCAAAAATAAATAAATGTAAAAAAATTTTAAAAAATAATGAAATTGCCTTTTTATCCTCTTCTTTTTAACCTCAGTAAATTAAAAAAATGTTCAAAATAGCTGGTGTCTAAGCAGGGCACAGAAGCCATCTAAGGATTGAAATCCAGGGAATTAAATACTGGCAGTTAGTTCCACAGGTGGTGAAAGAGCTCAGAAGGGAAACAGGACAGTGAGGCAACTCGGAGACTCACAACAGCAGGAGTACCCGCCCCCCAGGCTGGAGAGTCAGAGGCGGGAGGCAGTGTTCCTGGAGTCTGTGTCTAGGGTCACCTGCGAGAGCTGGCTGCTTGAAGACAGCATCCAGTGGGAGCTGGGACAATGGAGAAGCACCGTCACTGTTGAGGTGTCCCCTGAGGCACAGAAGGAGGAGGTAAAATACCCTAAATTCTTCCTTCTCCTATCCTTGTAATCTCCCAGCAGTGACTCCCATTGGCCAAATCCTGCCAGAACAAGCTGACACAGGGGCCAGCATGATGCAGCCAAGAGCTGTCAGCCACTTTATAGTAAAGACCAGAGCAGGGGCAGTAAAGATGTGAAGGCAGCAGGTCAGGACTGGCAGGTTTTGTACCAAAAAGGTTCTGTGTGTGTATATTTATATATTTACTAAGTTATAGCACAAACTAAATAATTACACCCCCCCCACATACATATATAGTATGAGTCTGCTTTGCATATATTTTATAGCATATTCAAGAATGCTACTTTTCTACATTTATTTATTTCTTAAAGTTTATTTTTATTTATTTAGAGAAAGAGAGCAAGCAGTGGAGGGGCAGAAAGACAGGGAGAGAGAGAATCCCTAGCAGGTTCCGCACGATCAGCACAGAGCCCAATGCAAGGCTCAAACTCACGAACCATGAGATCATGACCTGAGCCATAGTCAAGAGTTGGATGCTTAACAGACTGATCCACTCAAGGGCCCCAGATACCTTTATTTTGTAATAGTCACCATTTGGGGTTCTCAAATAGTCCTAAAACTTTACAGTTTTTTTAGTGGACTCCTTTGAGTCATAAGTAGGACTGATTTTTTATCTCATTGTGATTCCTGTGGCCAACCCGTGACCTTTCCTGCTCCTGGGAAGTCTTAGGTCAGCACAGCCTCGGAAGAAAGTGCACATTTGGTACCCCAGCTGTGTCTTGAGTCTACAGCAACCAGTCCAGTGCCCTCCAGGTCAAAGGAGTCCATGCTGCCTCGACCCTGATGGCCACATAGATTTAATACTTGCAGCTCTTTCATGCAAAGACCTGTTCTGCCTGCTTTTAATCCAGAAGTTCTGCTCTTGTAAAGCAGCCCATGTTTCTCCTGGAGCATCTGATTCTATAGCAGTCCTGGGTTTTACCCTGGTGTTTTCTTCTGTTCACCTTAGTTCCTAGTATTTAGCCTAACACAGTTTCTAGAACAGTTCTGCAAATACATGTCACATATGCCGCCACTACTCCTTGCTTGGGACTCAAGGTTGACATCATTAATTAAGTTTAATTAATTAAGTTTAATGAACTAAACTAATTAAGTTGATTAATTAAGATTAATTGATTATGTTCATTTTCTTTTTATGACTATGACCTAAATATTTCTTGAAATTCTGCTGGAAGGCTCTGCTGGTGGCATGTGGAAAGACAACACAGTTTCCATCCCGGGCTTTGTAGCAAAGTCCAAACTCCACATCAAGCTTCAGCAGATGATCCTTGGTTACAGGGCAATAAACCCAAGGTGTCCCTTCAAGTGTGAGCCACAGGTTGATGATACTTTTGCCACTTTTTTTTTCCTTCAGGGGAAATCTTACCGGGAAACACCGAATAGTAACAGTAACACAAACAACAGGAAATCAAGATTAAAGGGCAGAACATCTCTAGATAAAGAGTGGGGTTCAGAATTCCATTGGAGGATTTCTTAGATTGAGTTCCCTGGAAACGGACTCTGAGATGAAGGGTTGCATACTCTCCCCAGGATTCTCAGGGAGCACTTCTGAGAAACACATCTGTAAAGAAGTGAGGATAACAGGAACTGACAGAGGGAGAGTGTGGCCCTCTGAACCCTGTGCATCTGAGGCCTCCACTGATTCTCCAGGGAGCTCTCTGGAGAATTTGGGTGGGACAGAACTCTTCAGCATTGTCCCAGATCAAAGTCGGGGCTAAGACTTTATATTCCTACATCAGCCAGTCATTGACTATAGGCTGCTCTCAGCAGGGGGGAAGGCAACCTTGGACAAGGCAGTTCCTGGTGGGATAGAATGTCACCTAGTCAGTGCAGGGTGGGTTTCTCCGGCCACATATTCTCTCCTGGGTCATCTGGCCACGCAGCCCTGCTGATTACACCTGCATAACAATAGTAGTTTAAAAAGGGCATAAGGTGCAATAATAATTTGTTGTTTAGTTTGGAAGGCATGTTCTCCAATGTGCCCAGTCTGCCTGATCCCTAAACATCCTTCTTTGAAAAAGGGGCTTCCTGAATCCTCTCAGAACTTCTCTTTGACATTTGGAGCTCCCGTCTCTTATGAAGATACTTCAAAGACACCTTCCACTTTCTACAAATTCAGCTGATTAACATGATATCCCTGGTGTTGTCGACTGATGTGATATTCTGTGAAAACCCCAGAATGTCCAAGACCCTTCAGACCATATGATGACAGAGGCCCTCAGGTGTTAACAGAGACCTAACAAGGCCCTGGGGGAGGAGGGTAACTGTTTACTACCAGCCATCCTGTGGGAATATCAACTTCTGATCCTTCTTTCCCATAGGGATGGAAAACAAGTTAGCCGAATTAATAGCTATGGGTATGCTGAAGATCGTGTTAAAGATCCTAAAAGCGGTACAGTGACTGCAATAGAGACTTCTACTTAGTCATGTCTGTGGCGATGTGTGTGCTGAAGCAGCTCCATGCTGGCCCATGGGCACTGACTGTTATGTTTTCAGGAGCCTTATGTGCTGGTTGTTAAGCCTCGGGGGGGGAGGGGGGCATTATACCATGGAACTTGGCCAAGTCTACAAGCCTCCCCCACACCCTGGAAAGCCAGTTGCTGAACACTGACCAGCACACCACTGCTGGTAGTCCACTGTCACCCACCATGATTAACACAGTTTTTATAAGGTCCAGAGCGGTGATTTAATGGAGAGATCATTGTGATCACCCTTCCTGAATACATTCCTGAATAGGCACCAAATTTTTGCCGTTCTCCTCTCAGGGAGGCAGTGGGGACATTTCAGAGGTTTGCACTGGGCTTTCTCCACTGAAGTAGCTCTTATCCCACAGATCAGGAATCTGATATAAGGGTTCTGTCATTTATCATGTATGCTCATTCTAGTTCAATATTTGGGTATAGGGAAATGATCACTGGGTGAATCTATGGACCCACCGGATCCACAGTGAGCTACACCTGGGCTGATAACTGGATTCCATATTCTTCAATTACAAAGGAAGTTACCATGGCACTTCGAACTCTTGGGAATCAAAGTCAACTCAGACTCTGGATCCAACAATCTTTGTAAGATCCTACTATGCCTCTGTGAGTAAATGGCTATAGGTCACCTTGGGGGAACAACTTGGGAGAATTACTACTGAATACACTTGCTGTGGCATTCCAATGCCTGTTTTCATGGGGACCTGACTTCTCTTTTAGTTGTTCTAGAAACAAAAACTGGTTCTGGTACAGAAGCCTGGTGAGCAATCATGACCTTTTATTTGGGCAGCTGCCTACAGACTCTTGATGATTCATTCTTGATTTCCTCTAGTCAGATAATCTGTACAATTCCCTTGCTGGCGGCCCCTAGGAGCACCATGTTCTATTTACCATATCCATAGCTCTCTGAGGTTCTTTGGCTGCTACTCTGACCTTGCTTTTATTGTGATAATTGCTTTGAATGGTGAGATGCTGCCACTAAACCTCGATTATTTCAAAATTCCTATTGTTTTCAATGAGTTCCGTTCTGTAATGGTGTTTCCTACTCTCAGCCTGTGCTGCAGAGGATAGCCACCATGAAACACATTCCTTCCCTCTTTGGTAAAAGGGTATCCTCTGGGACCTCCTATGGCATATTGCTGGCTGATGGGGAGTTTCCAGACCTACCTAGTATATGCCCACCAGCATACCCACTTCTCTGAGCCTTGAGATGCCTTTCCAGGCCACTTGATATATCAGTTTTGGTATTTCTAGTTCATTGGGCCATGGGTTATCACATTTTTGAAACTTCTAAGAGCCATTCCAGCATCTTAGCAGGGTCATTTGCCTAGATTTGTATATCATGGGAGAGTGGTCCCTGCTGATAAACTCGCCTTAATTCAACTTTATATTCCATATCCCCAACTCTTAGTATCCATTCCCATGCTTATCTTTCCTACACTTGCTGGATCATATTGGTCAGATCTTGCAGCTCTTTTGGTTTATAGTTCCCATTTTCCCTTAGTTGACCCAGAACATTTCAGTTAGGGGGGACTGAGATCTAACCTCATTATCTGTCTGGTTTCCAGGAAACGCAATGGGGACAAGCATTGTCTTTCAAGGCACAGCATCAACCAGGGTCCAGTCAGGAGATTGAAACCACACAAGTAATTTAAATAGAGAATATTTAATCTAAAGAATTGTTAACTAGCAAAAGATATTCCACTACCAAAAGGAATAAAAGAGGACTCTAAGGAGTATAGAAATAGCATGTCTAGAAAGCAGCTACTCCTGCTGGGCTGAGGAAGCATGAATAAGGCAGGACCGAGAAGTTAGAAGAAATATGTCCTCTGTTCTCTTCCTCAAGGCCGTCTGGACCCAGACCTCCGTGGAGAGGGTATGGCTACCACAGGAACACGGTGAAGAAGAGACTCGTGGAGAAGAGACTTACTAGGTGGCAGAGCTGGAGCTGGTCTGCAGGGACAGCCTTCTGGGGCAGGCTGGAGATTGCCAGCAAGGCAGATAGGAGGCTGGAGGTCATCCATGCAGGCTGGCGAGTGAGCACCACCAGGTTTCCTGTGTGCCAGTCTCCTGGCAGCCAGGCCAAAGAACAATGGCACGATGGGACCAGAGAAAGTCGCTTCCTGTGGCTAAGGCAGTGTCACTCCAGAGCCCTCTATGGACCAAGGTACTTCACCAGCTGAGAAGGGAGAAATGGTCACCAGGTCTTGCTCCAGGCTCATCAAGTGTGACTGGTATCCTCTGAAAGCCTTTCTTAAGAGGTTGGCCCTGGGTTGGCATCTGGGAATGTGGATTCTGGGAGGCTTCCCACCATTCCTAGAACTGATAAGAGTGGCTCACGGTGCGTTAGACTATTTGTACATATCGTTTATGTTGAACACCTGCTTTCCCTCTGGGATTCTGGAATTTGGGTATGTGCCAGGCAGAGGGTGCTCAGATGACCAGACCCTGCCCCCCACCCCCCCAAGAGTTCTGGGCACTGAGTCTCCAATGGGCTTCTTGGGTTGGTAACATTTTTCATGTGTTGTCACAACTTTCTGGTGGGGGAGCCAGGTGCATCCTGTGAGACCCCTGTGGCGGAGGGCGCTTGCGAGTGCACACCTGGTTTCCTCAGGACTTTACCCCATGTGCCTCGTCCCTTGCTGATTGTGCTTTACATCATTTTGCTGTAATAAACCGTAACTGAGTACAATGATATGCTAATCTTATGAGTCCTCCTAGCAAATCATCAAACGTGGTGGGGAGGTGGCCTTGAGGGCTCTGATGCACTACTGGAGACACCTGCTGCATTTGAGACCACTGAGGGATCTCAGGCAAGTGGGGGTGCTATTTCCTTTTTTTGGAATTCTGTTTTTATGTTTATTTATTATTTTTGAGAGACAGAGCATGAGCAAGGGAGGGGCAGAGAGAGAGAGAGGCACAGAATCAGAAGCAGGCTCCAGGCTCTGAACTGTCAGCACAGAGCCCGATGTGGAGCTTGAACCCACACCCCGTGAGATCATGACCTGAGCCCAAAGTCAGGGGCTCAATGATTGAGCCACCCAGGTGCCCCTGGGAGTGCTATTTCTAACAAAGGGGTGTGGACCTTGTCTGTAGATCCAGGGAGCTAAGGGGGTCTGAGACAGAGCTGAAAATTCTCATCTGCATTAATAGAGATCCCCATCTCACGTCCCAGGGTCTGACACTTTCTCTATTAGGGCCCTGACCTTGGCAGAGGAAACCTTCCAGGAGGAGATGTTGACTTTCTCTGAAACTCTGCCACTCTTGTGATTAAGTTCCGAACCTGATCATTCTGTCACCTTTCCCATGGGCAGCACTTCCTTAAATGAGGCTTAGAAGGCCCTCAACCTTCCACGAGTTTGCTTGAATTGTCAAATAGTCATCCTGAGCTTGTCATGAACTTTCTTAAAAAAAAAATTAAAGCCCCTCAGTGAGGATGACTCAATTCCTTCTATTTAACATATGCCACAGATTTCTTGAGGGCCAGAGAAGCCACAATAGCCAGTGCACTCACTTCCACCTGTGAAAATGTTAGCAGTTGAAGCCCTACAACCGCCAGGGCCTCTCTCCCCACCCCCACCCACCCACCATCGGGGGAGGGGCTTCATCCGCATCCACTGGTCCGATCCAGCTGTTCCATCTCCAATATCCTACCACTTAGTGCTGTGATGACTATGATTTAATTCTACATGTATAAGAACACTTTTGGAGCTTCCCGTGTGATTGTACACAAAGGCTCTCCTTTACTCTGGAAACTCTCCTGCAGGCAGGCAGTGGACTTGCTGTTGACTTCAGTCTCTGTGAGGGAACAAAGCCTCAGAAGAGTGACTCGCCCAAGATCAGGATCCTACTAAGAGGCAGAGTCAGAAAGAAAACCCAGATTGTTCGGAATCAAAGTCCTCTCTTTTCTATCATGCTGTGCTGACTTGCCAAAGAACAGGACATTTTAATTCCCGTGGTAGGTGAGCAAGTTTTTTTGTTTGCATTTGCTTATTCAAATTCTTATGATCACCTTAGTATTGATATGGCTTGTGGCAATCTCTATCAGATACTTCTGACCGGAAAGAATCAAGTGCATATGAGAGCAGAGCTTGTCAACTTTAATGTGCAAACAAGTCACTTGGGGATCTTAAATGTTAAGCTCCACACTCTGATTCAGGGAGTCTGTGTCTCTGACAAGCCTCCTGGTTGATGCTGATACTCTCGCTTCCCCACCACATAAAGCAGCTACCTCCTTAATAGTTCTTGAGGGATTCAAGTAAGAAAAATGTAGGAATATAGATGCATCTTCATTTTCAATTTGGTAAAACAGAAAACAGTTCCTCCTGTTAATTCAACCCGTAAATATGCTGCTGAAAAAAAGGTAACAAAAAAACATAAAGCTACTAATAAATCTAATAAAGCTAATCTAATAAAGTTAAATTATTAGAATTTTACCTGCTGTAAGATAAAAAAAATGATGATTTCTAACAGCTTAATTCAGATATTTGATTGGCAAAGCTCAGAAACAGTGAGTCAAATAGGGGCTCCTGGGTGACTCTCTCGGTTGTGTCTGACTTTGGCTCAGGGCACAATCTTAGAGTTTGTGGTTTCGAGTCCTGTATCGGGCTCTGTGCTGACCACTCAGAGGCTGGAGCCTGCTTCAGATCTGTGTCTCCCTCTCTCCCTGCCTCAGCTATGCTCACACTCTGTCTCTCTCTCAAAAATAAATAAACATTAAAAACAGAAACACATACACACACACAGACACACACACAGAGTGAGTCACATGGGTATCTGTTGTATGCCAATATGCCTTTCCAGTTTTGCAATAACAAGTCAAAAGACACAACTAAATTTTGACCCACCCATGGAGACTAGAGTAAATGATTTGGGGGATCATAGCTGTATTGGGTGATGTTTGCAAGATCCAGCCCCAAATTGGAAAATTTTCCAAGTAGACTTGAGGGAAGTCTCAGGCTATCTGTGAGAACCTTAGAAATCTCTCAAAATGACACCCTGCTGAATGTCCGTTCCCTCCAGGCCACCAACCGTTTTCTGGTTTCTGTGTTGCCAAGCTCGACTACATGCAGTCTAAGAGTTACTTATTCTCGCATCCTGTCCTTCTTCCTTGCAAGTGGCTGGCCATGGGGCTCCCGCCCCTACTGTCCCTTGGCTCTCCTTAGGCTCCAGGGTCAGGACAGGAGCGGAGCATGGCCACCCAGCTCATTCTCAGGGTCAAAGACTGGGGTAAAAGGTCACAAAAAATCTAAAGTGGTGACAATTCTGGAAACAGGGATTGATTTCTTATTCCTAGGACACCTGGGGGCCTTAGATCAGGCTCCACAAAGACCCCCTATGACTTTTTCAGAAGAGAAAAACCTAACAATTAAATCAAGCCAATCCCCGTCACCTCTCATTCTTCATACTAAACCAAACCGCACAGCCAGCCTATTGTAGAGTCTTTTCCTTGACTGCCTTGGTCTTCAAATGACAAACTATTTCCACTCCAACTTTTGGGGGTATCGCCTCCCTCCCCTTTTTTTCCACTTAAATGGCACCAAGAAGGTGTGGACTAGAGGTACTTTTCCGTTTTCAGTATGGACTTTTCCCTTCAAGAAGCAATGCTTCAAGGCTGCCAATTGAATGTATTTATTTATTTGTCTACCCATCCATCCATTTATTTATTTATTTGTTGTATAAGGTAATAGCTTATGGTACTTACTCAGAGCCAGCTGTTTGCAGGATGCCGAGAGCAGGTGGTCTGGGAGGCCTCTGATGAATTGCAAAAGACACTCACCAGCTGCCGACACTGTGTGTAATGAGCAAACCTGCAAAAATCTTTATTTTCAATTGGATTGTACCTTTAAGTAAGCAAGGGAGACAGCCAGTATAACTACAGACCATGACCAACAACCCACATAAACAGTGTGCAAACACAAGTGATTAATGTACCAGTATTTCAAAACATCTAAAGCTAATGAGTCAGATTTACTAGGGTGCACAAAAGAGGGGGAAGAGGGGTGGGGAGGAGAGAACAACTTAATGGACTTTAATGGCCTTGAGCTGCAGCTGAAGAATGAATTCTTCTGTTTTCCGTCCACTGTGCCATTGAGCTGGTAAATAAATACCCTGCTGGCCCATGAAGGCCATTTTCTTCCTGGCCATTCAGGGGAGAGGGGCATTCTGGCTTTAGGATCGAATTAGGGGAGCAAGCTGGTGACCACTGCACCCTCCAGTGATCTCTGATGATATGCGGGGATAATGGGTTACAAAGACAGACATTAATAAGGTAAGATAAGAGGGGGAGGTTTATTAATTTTTCAAGTAAGTTAGGATGCCCCAGGGCATGGTAAAAGTGTAAAGAATCTGGTGAGCGATGAGGGGCTTGGCTGATTAATGCAAGTCAGCTGTCCTCCGAGGGCCATAGCAATAATGATGAGATTATGGAAGAACCTACTGAAGACAAATGAGATGCATGCAGAATAAAAACGAAGTGTCCTAGTTACTCTTTTGGAGTGCATGCTGGATTTTTACGAAGGAAGAACAGAGGTACGAATGACAGCCTCAGGAGGTGCCAGGACAGGGATGTGCTGGTTCTGGTCAAGTGCTTCGGACGCCAGGGCTTTCAGGAATTCTGGGCCAGCCTGGGAGAAGGGTTGATGGGGAAGTGTGTCCCAGAAACCCTTTCCGCATGGGTGGACAGAGCTGTCCCCAGGGCCATGTCTATATTTACTGCCCTGCACAGTGCTATACTTCCATGCTACCATTTCCTCCAGGATGTGCCAGGAGCTGGGCTCCCTCCATTGTTCACACTGTCCCCAGTCGACTTCCTCTGTGCCACTGCTGACCGATGAACTTGGAGCTTGAGAAAGGGAAATTAGAATTGTTTTTCTTGTCCTATTCAAAATTGCTCCCTGGGTTTTATACTCTCTCTCTCTCTGTTTGCATTTGTCGTCTTGCTTGCATGCTTCTCTTTGCTCAGATGCCTTCCCCGGGCTGCCTCTTAAGTCTGTATCTTTCAATCCAGGCAAAGGGCAGGCAGGCAGTATCCCCACGTCCCTGCCCAATCCATGCCTTCTTCACCAACGTGTGGAAGATTGACGGGGTTGACCCTTGAGCTTCACAGTGCAGAATTATTTGCTAAAAAGACAGCTTCAGGTCCTAATCTCCAGCTGGTTAGGGTTAGGTCCCTGGAGCCTGCCTTTCCTACAAGCACTTCCTTCACAAGGAGTTCTGAGGCAAGTCACCCTCCGACGGTAGTCTGAGAGACACTGAAAGGTAGGAGATTAACTAAGAGTTGCTTCTGACGGAATCTTCTCAAAAGTGTCCAGAATTTCACTGTGGGTGATGTGCTCCTTAATGTTGGTTCTCTGGGACTTGAGCAGTTTAGGGTAAAATGTAGATCTCCTCCTTCCTCTCGTACACAGGGGTAACCCCTTAAGTTAGAGTGGAGATCACCTCAGTGTGAGTCTATTTACCAGGTTAGAGCAGGACAGAGTTGTAGGATCAAGTCTGAAGGGAAGAGACCAGGGAACAGAGAATCACCTAGAAAAGCAAGCACAGGGGCGCCTGGGTGGCTTAGTTGGTTAAGCGTCCAACTTTCACTTAGGTCATGATCTCGCGGTTCATGGGTTTGAGCCCCACGTTGGGCTCTGTGCTGACTGCCAGCTCAGAGCCTGGAGCCTGTTTCAGTCTGTGACTCCCTCTCTCTCCTGACCCTCCCCTGCTCACGCTGTCTCTCTCTCTCTCCTAGAAATAAATAAAACATTAAAAAAAGAAAAAGAAAAAGAAAAGCAAGCACCATTGGTGGAGCTAGGGGAGGGGGCGGGGGGTTGAAGCCAGGGGCTCTCCACTTATTTGTAGCAAAGCATTTCTTTTCAAATGAAATGTAAATGGAAGTCTTAATATAGAAAGCCAATTAAATGACAGTTTATTAACACACACTTGTTTTATTTCAAATCTCAGAAAATTACAAACATAAAAGCATTTGAATGAATGCACGCACTTGATATTGGGGAATTACAAACAACTGTTGCAGTGTTAGATCAGCTTTTTGGAATCAGATAAATACTTGCAATTTATAAGTTTGTTGACAGCTGGCTTTGCAATTTTGGGAGAGTTTATTCAAGCTGGTTTGGATTTTTACACATGGAGTAGCAGGAAATTTATATTTTCAAGCTGGATCACTGATGGTACTCAGCGTGTGCTCAAATCCCTCTCACAGACAAGCCACAAGCCACTCAAAACCAACCAGGATGGGGTGCCTGGCAGGGGGGCACAGTCAGTTGAGAATCAGACTCTTGATTTTGGCTCAGGTCATGATCCCAGGGTTGTGGGATTGAGCCCTGCATTGGGCTCCATGCTGAGTGTGGAGCCTGCTTGGATTCATTCCCTGCACCCCCTTCCCCTCTACTCCATTAGCGCACATGCCCTCTCTCTCTAAAATGAAAACAAAACTGAACAAAACTAAACAAAAAACCAACCGAACAAAAAACTACCAGGACTTTAAATGAAGAGCTAGAACCGTCTATGGCATAGGACAAGCTGGCTTACTGTCACACCATTGCAATTGACTAGCAGAGAGGAGGACGCCTCAAGCTGACGCAGGGACCCTTGCTTGGTGTTTAATTGGGACCTGTCACTCCTGTGCTTTAATGGCCTACTTATACAATCTACACTGACAGTTGTGCCTGGCCTGGGATAATAAAAATACCTGTGTGGCTCTACAAGGCTGGACTCAGTGACACAGTTTCTAGAAACAATAAGAGAATCTTTATTTCAAATCTGCACAAAATGTGGTTGGCACAAATCTACAATGTGTTAAAATCTATAAACTCTTAAACTTATGCTTTACGCTGAATTTACATAAAAATTGTAATGCAATACACATTTACATATATTACATTTACACGTACATACATGTGCATTTTTAAATTGAAATTTTAATTTATTTTAAAATTGTTTAATGTTTTATTTATTTCTGAGAGAGAGAGAGACAGCATGAGCAGGGGAGGGTCAGAGAGAGAGGGAGACACAGAATCCGAAACAGGCTCCAGGCTCTGAGCTAGCTGTCAGCAAAGAGCCCCATGTGGGGCTCGAACCCACCAACTAGTGAGATCATGACCTGAGCCAAAGTAGGATGCTTAACCGACTGAGCCACCCAGGTGCCCCCACACATGTGCATTTAACCCACATTAAAATGTGCAACTTTTTTGGAGAGGGACAGAGAGCATATAAGACTAGAAGTCACACATTTGAAATATATATTTAAATAATGGGATATAAATAAAATATGTGTAGAATCCCTTGGGAGTCCCTCTAAAGAATAGAGGCCTGGGCCAAAACTTCGCTTGTGATGGACTTTGTCATGAAGATGGGATTGCGGTGGGCACGGGGAAGAGAAGCAGGGACTGGATATTAGGAAATGTCTTTTTTTTTTTTTACATTTATTTATTTTTGAGAGACAGGGTTACAAGTGGAGGAGGGGCAGAGACAGAAGGAGATGCAGACTCTGAAGCAGGCTCCAGGCGCAGAGGAAGCAGTCAGCACAGAGCCTGATGCAGGGCTCGAACCCACGAACCGTGAGATCATGACCTGAGCCAAAGTTGGTCACTCAACTGACTGAACCACCCAGGTGCCCCTGGACATTAGGAAATGTCTTAAAGCATCTGTGACAAGTACTGGATTTTCCTTTCATCCAGCTAACCTCCAGTTATTTGTGTATAAAAGCTACAATTAGGAAAAAATAGCAAGAGGTAAATGAAGGAAGGAGGTGGCGCAGAGAGGAAAACAGAGAGGGAAGGAGAATGGGTTGTGATGAGTTGTTAGAGATGTCTGGATAAAGAAGCCATTTCTACCATGCAAAAGGAGAGGCTCAGAACCTTCTGGAAAGATGTGAGAGAAGAAAAAAGAAAGAATGTAGGATGCTGGGGAGGAAGGGAAACCAGAAGGGACTCTGGAAGGGTCCAAATTATAAGGAAATGTGGAAGGACCTTTATTGAACGAGTCATGAAGTTTGTGCCCGTGCTGTGAGCTTGCTTTTACTGCCCTGGCAAGAGACGAGGTGCTCAAAGGAGTTTGTCTTGGAAATCCACTGTGGCTCCCTGGTGGCTTGGCTCTTCACATAGCGTTAAGCCCTGCCTTTCGCTCCCTAGTCTTGTTTCTCTCTGCCTGCTCCCTGTGGTCTCTCCTCTCTTCTCGGCTCTCTCCCACTTCGCCCACCAAGGCCTGTCTATCCAAGTAGAACAGACTTTCATTTTCCTCAGGTTCACACTGTGCATACTGACTAACCCGCTTCCTGCCACTCCAGTGGCTCCTCTCCAGCTCCCAGCACCTCTTATCTCTATGGTAACGGAAGACACTACTATCTTCCGGATTCTGCCTCAGAGAGTGGGTCTGAGCGAGCAGGCTTTCCCGGGGTAGCGTGTCCTTTTGCAGTTCACCCCGATGCCGGGGGAGAAACGATGCCGGGGGAGAAGAGCTGCCCCAACAGGGTGGCAGACAACGGCCTCCAGATGTGGGCACTTGGCAAGTCTGAGCCGAACGTCTCCATGAAAATATGATGTAATTAACAGACCTCAGCAGCTGGAACAATTCAGCACCTCACATTGATTTTCCATGTCTCCTATTTACTTTCTGTTTTCGAACTGTCTGCCGTGACAGGAAATCAAAGAATTATAATGGCGTGCGTGAGGGCCATGATGCTGGGTCAGCACTTCCCTGAGAAGTCCTGAGACTAATCAGTTTATTATCACTCCATCATCCCTTCTCCCTCCTAAATTAAAGCTGTCCCCCAAAAGGCTAAGAAATAACAATTTATTTAGGGATAGTAAAAAAATCAATGTGCTATTTTAAAATATGAACAGCCCCAAGTAATGTTAGTTGGATCTGTTTTCTCCTTCAGGCTTAATATGAGGTTGGCAAAGATGTGGGTGTGGAGAAGTATTATATTCAGAAGTTCTGTATTCACCCTTCCTTCCCAAGTTTCACGGACTTGGAAAAATTACCTGGTGGAACTAGGAGAGGAGTCTTGTTCCAAGATTTTCCCTGAAGTGAAGGGAAATAAGTCTCTCCGTCTGCTTTTTCATGAACTTTCCTATGATGCAGGATTGGCTTTCACATAGTCTGTCACTGCACTTCCAACCCTTGTCAGGTGAGAGTTAGCATCTCAGGTTAGTTTCACTTTGGACTCCTTAATACTTTGGGGAAAATTGGCCCAAAGCTGAGATTGTGACCAAGAAATAGGTCTCCATCTGAAGTCCGTGAGTCCAGATTTCTTTTCAAGATATGCCTCGGGCTTTTCTTCGACCTCACTTGCCTCAGCAGGTTTCAGGCCTCAGTCATACTATAAGGATGCATTTTTCTTGCTCTTTTTATTGACTCAAGTAATATAACCCCTTCCTAATAACTCTCCCACTTAAGCACAATAGCTATTATTGTTTTGGAGCAATTGCTTGAGGTCATTTTTAAACACTAAGTTTTGATAGGCTTCTAAGCGTAACACACAAACAACTTTGTAGCTTGTTTTTCCACTGAATGCATGTCAGAAGCATTTCAGTATTATTGCTTCAGTAAATATCTTTTTAATTGTTGCCTGGGCCACTGGAACATTTTTCAGTCCCTCGCATTCATTTCCCACTGATCCTATAGAAATAGAGGCACCGTATTTATTTAACTCTTTCCATATTTTGGGACAAGGGATCAAACTCGTTTTTTCACAGTTGTAAGTCCCCATGAATAGCATCTTTATAATAAGACTTTCCAGATATAAGATAATTTCTTTAGGATAACTTCCCAGAAAGTACTGGGTCAAAGTGTATGAATATTTTTTGATTCAATATTTCCTATTGCTCTTCAAAACTAGTATGTCAGTTTGTAGTATCACCTTAAGTGTTTGAGGCATCATGCTTTAGAAGGGTCTTTTTTTTCTACTGAATAGGCAGTACTGAGAGCGCTTTATGTGTGCAATTTGATGGTGCTGACAAATATCCCGGAGACAAACATTTTGGACTTTGAAGGCATTCCCCTGCCAGTTGTGTTTAACATACAAAAGTGACTTCATTATAGCCGTTTCTTCTACGTGTGCCATAAAGTATGAAATTCTTTGCCTGGCTGTAATGTTCTATCTCATCAAACCTCATAAAGTGAATTAGCGTCACACCCCCTAGGTTTGGCTATGGATTTTGAAGGTGATACAGAGTTCTCTTTCACATTACACAGACCTCAGTGGGTATCCCCTTGCTGGGAATAACACCTTTGGAAAAGAGGAAAATACTGAGTGGAAAGAAAGTACATTTTCGAGGAAAAGAATAAGAACCCAGAGAGAGGGAGTGAGAATTGTACCACGGAGTCCCAGCAGCAGATGTTTTGGGTGTTGAAACTCCCACCAGAACAGCTGCAGAAATGTAGAATCACATCTGGGTGTGTGACGCGGCTGCATCATTACCTACCGACAGCAAAACAGCCAGATGCTTCCAATTCATTTTAAGGACCAAGCTTCAGGTCTGAACCTGTGAATGTCTCTACTTCCCAACTGACGACTTATCAATTGCTCAGGCAGTTCATGAAAATGTGGCCTCACGGGCACCGTCAGGATGGATTTTCTCGGTTACAGCAGGTAGAAGCAGAGTGCAGCTGCTCTGCACCCAGGCCCCCGGCTCTGGGTCTGCTGTGCGGCTCGAGAATGAAGCCATCAAAACCCTTCTACACAATGGCTGCTGCCTGGCTTGTCGCTGACGTCGGAGGCCTCTGAGGGCTCATACTGTTTTATTTCTCTGAGAGTTCTTCAAATCCTTTCTCCCTCTCTCTCTGTCACTCTCTGTCTCTCTCTGTCTCTGTCTCTTCCCTTCCCTCCCTATCCCCCAGGTATAAGTTTCTTTCCCAGGCAACTGAGTAGATAACTGGATGACCACTATCGTAGCAAATAGTTCATAAGACTCCTGGATGAATACTGTGACTTTTGAGTACATGGGCTATTTTCTTGTCATTTCTTTCATCTCGTACTGACAGTTACTGTGAAAGTCAAGGGAAAGTGGCTCCTGGTGACATAGCTCCAGCCCAAAGACAGACTGATCAGAGCCCTCAGCAGCCTTTCCCCTTCCCTGATTGAATACAACGTGCGCACGGCAGCCCACGGCCCCCTGGGGGAAAATCATTCTATATATAAATCTCGACCCCAGGAGAAAAAGGTTACTCACTGTATAAATCTCAACCCTTACAATGGTCAAGGGACAGGCTTTTCTCAGAAATAGCCCATCCACCCCACACCATGGAGGGAGGGGAAGTTGGCAAGATACATTTACTGAAACATGGGGACCCATGCGTTAGATCCAATGTTAACAAGTGCCTGAGATACAAAAAATGGTAGAAGACATGGAATTTCTAAAAAACAGTGGAAGGTATCTTCCAGTCTTTGAAAGTCACTCATACCCATAAAAAATACTTCATCTCACTCAACCATCACACTTTTACAGTTACCTTCTTGTAGAAACCTTGCATTTGTTATTAGAAGTACTTTTATTATGTCGAAGGGGCAAACCTTTCATCTAGGGCTTGCAAATGGGGGAGGCCCAGGAGTAGAACAGAGTCACAGAAGTGGATAAAGGAAAAAAAAGAGAGAGAGAAAACTAAAGGAGAGGATAGTCAATAGTCAAATAAACACAGAATTGGACCCAGGCTTTTAAAAAAAGTAACAATATGGGGCGCCTGGGTGGCTTAGTCGGTTAAGTGTCCGACTTTCGCTTGGGTCATGATCTCACGGTTCGTGGGTTCGAGCCCCGTGTCGGGCTCTGTGCTGACTGCCAGCTCAGAGCCTGGAGCCTGTTTCGGTCTGTGACTCCCTCTCTCTGACCCTCCCCTGCTCATGCTTTCTCTCTCTCTCTCCTAGAAATAAATAAAACATTAAAAAAAATTTTTTTTTGAAGTAACAATAATATTAACCAAGATTTACTGAGTGCTTACTGTGAGCTGGGCAACGTTCACAGGTTACAATGTTTACAGTTATGAAGTCTTTTAATCTTCATAAACACCTTAGGAGGTAGGTACTAATATTATCCAATCTTACACAAGAGGAAACAGAAGCTCGAGGAGGTGAAATCACAGTTTCATAGTGCAGTTCAACTCCAGATCCCACACAGTTCACCACCACGCTGCGGCTGTCTCTGGTTATGCTGCCTCTTCGACTGTACAACATGGTGGCCAGGGCCTAGCAGGATGGGGCTAATCCCAGGGCTCTGAGATCCTGGCAGTGAAGGTCTTCAAATGTGGGTGACCAGCTCTGTTGAGCAAACATGAGTTGAAGAAAAGTTGAGGCGTTGTTCACATCCATCGTGGCCCACGGTGGATATCTCCTACTGAAATGCTTTTTTTTTAGTAATAGTAAGATAAAGGAGCATTTTTTGAAGTGAATCTACCCCTGCAGGAGGGACAGAGAAGTCTAAGATGAATATCCTGCCTTTAAGGGATTTATAGCCTGGTGAGAAGATCAGCAGAGATAGAGGAAAGATTGAGAAATGTTCAAGATCATGTAAGAAGAGCTATGGAGGTTTGTACGCAACTTGGAACGCTAAAGGGGATAGCTTTCCTGCAATTAATGGGCAGAGTCAACATCGCAGCCAGTGGGGTTTGGGAGAAGTGTACAGGGAACGGGAGAAGGGATCTGAATTGTATTTGGAAAGGTGCAAAAAACTCCAAATATGGAGTAAAGGAAAAGCATTCCAGAGGAGTATAATTTTGAGAAAAAGGGTGAAGATGAGAAATGGTATGTTCGGAGAGTAGCCATGTTATGTAGAACATAGAAAAGCTACAAAGGAAACCTGGAATCAGGTTGCAGAAAGTCTTGGTTACCTTGGACCAGGAAAGTGGGAATGGAAGCACTGCTTGTCATCTGGGAAACTGCTTTCAACAAGTGGGCTTGTACGAGCTCAGCCAAGAATGCGTGGCACTGAAAGGACTAGAGCCAGAGGTTATAGGCAACTTAAAAAGTCTTTGTGGTTTGTTTATCACAACCTAGAATGTTTAGTGATTGTATGGAATATTGTTTTATATATACTAATCCTGGGCTGATAAAAATCTCTTTAGCTTCCATCCAACTCAAAAGGACCAATGAGGGATGTTCAAGGATGCCACATGACAGCCTTAACCATGGAAACGCCTGTTCCCAAGTGACCAGTAGACGTTCATGACTTGTCTTCATTATGTAATTATTGAAATCAGAAGAAAAGGCATGAAAAAAAGGATGGTTGATTGGGCCCGATTCAAGGAACATTTGGAAAATTTAGTAGCTAACCCTTTCTGGCATGAAAAGCAGCCTTTTGAGTAGAACCTGAAATGTTGTAAAATGGTACCTGATCTATGGGGGAACCAAACATTTCTGTCCATGAGGCAGCTGCAGCTCCTCCGACAGAGTCTAATTTATACACAGCTAAGCTTTCAGAGCTAGAGGGGCCAGACAGTGTATTTAGCCCAATTACTCAATCTCAAGAAAGGTCTTGATGCCCACTCAGGGTAAGTGATCTGCCTGAGATCTCTTCCTTGATTAGGGAATGGCTGTGAGGTCCAACACCAAACCCAGTCTTTGCAGACACTTCTGCTACTGCTGGAAGACTTAATTTCTCCTTGGGGGAGTGCAGTTTATGATCTCTCTAAGAGGCACACCTTCTCAAGACTAAGGCACTAATATCATTCTTAAGGGTAACATATCATCATCGATGACAGTCTGAAGAGTTATCAGATACAGTTATGCTCAGGTAGATAATTACAAGGACCAAATACATTTGAAGAGAGTGGAGGTACAGTTGAAGATGTAAAACCTAATTTGTGTATTTGTGTGTCTACCGACAGGGCTGGTGTATGTCTGCATAACCCCAGGGAGCATCAATACCTGGGGTCTGATATGGATCGTGCGTCTTGGGCCATGCAGAGGGGCTCTTGGTGACCTCAGGTTCTTTTGTTGCGGACTCTCCAGAAGACAGTGCATTATCCTTAGTTCCAATGTTCTTTTTCTCTCAGTCCAAGCCAGAATCGTTTCTACATAATCTAAAAAGCGATTTCTTTCCTATCTGATTGCCCAATGCCACTCTTCCATTTCTGACAAAAGAGCACCGGTGCTGGCTCAACCTGGGTCTTTCCTCATGGCTTCTAGCTTCAACATAAGCCTTCCCAATTACTTATTCAAACCGTCTTACCTCCCTATTTATTCTCCTCTCCTCTCTCTTCTATCTACTTATTCCTATATATTCATCTACTACGTAGTACTTTTTGTATTTGGTAAAGTATTCTGTATGAACTTTACTTTAAAAAAAACCCAGTGTGACCAAAAGTCATAGAATAAACCCAGAAGTACCCATCTCAAATCCTACCCAACCCCTCTTCTCTCCGTATCTATTGGCAACAACTTCTAGGTATTTTAGCTTTTTTTTTTAACATGCACCCATATTTGTAAACAATCTGCTAATATTGTTAATTCTTAATTTACCTATTTTAGACATCATCTATTTGCTTTATATGATGGTAGTGGAGCTTTTCTCTAATCATCCCACTTCCTCTCAACATATTTATATCATGTTCATTTGATCTCTGTTCAGGGTTTACCTTATTGTGGCTATGTTAATGTTTACTATTGAACAATAAGTGCTATGGAGAAGACCTCCTTTATCCACAGGTGATACATTTCAAGACCCCCCAAATGTATGAAACTGTAGATAATACTGATCCCTATGGGTACAATGTTTTTTCCCGTACATAAATACCTATGATAAAGTTTAATTTATGAATTAGGCATGACAAGAGATTAACAGAAATAGCTAATAATAAAATATAACAATATATAATATTATAACAATACACTGTAATAAAAGTTATATGAATGTGGTCTCTACCCTTCTTTCGGTGATAATGTGAGCTGATAAGATGCCCACATGATGAGATTAAGTGAGGTGAACCATGTAGGCAGTGTGAAGTAGTGTTAGGCTACTAATGACCTTCTGACCACACCTCAGAAGGATCATCTGTTCTGGACTGCGGTTGGCCCTGGGGGACTGAAAGTCTGGAAAGTGAAACCACGGATAAAAGGGCTATTTATTTACTGTATTTACCTTTAGTTTAGTGTACATCTTCCCCTGCCTCCTCTGGAGTTAATAATTGTCTTTCCCTCCATTTCCTTAGTCTTCTATGAACCTATCACTGATTTTTCTCAAGTCCTCGGACAGCAGTGTAAAATGCTTCTCATACAGTTTTCCACAAATTAGGTATATCAAATAATCTCAAATTCTCCAACTTGTCCCTATCCCCACATGGAGACTTTTCTCTTAAGGTTCTCCAAACTCATGCACTCTGCATTAGTTGCTTTTCAGACTCAGTGCACCCTTGTCTTAGGATTCATTTTCCATATCTTGTTGGGATTGATTTTCTCTTCTCTCCTTTCCTATACTCCAATTTTGCTCTGCCTTGGTAACTAAGGAAGAGTTTTGGTGAAGCACTAATACCAGTTAACATCATTAAGCACTGATAGCCTTGAGGAAGGGTGTGTGAGGTATATGTTTTTAGTTTTTACTTTTCTGAAAAATTTTTTATTCCACCCTCATGAGTTACTAAGAGCTTGGCTTGCTGTAGACATAGACTGAGAATTGTTTTTACCTCTGAATATGCAAGGCATTGCTATATTGTCATTTGGCCTCAGTGTTCCTTGTGAGAGGCACCAATGGCATTTTTATTTCCTGTCCTTTGTGATAGGCTTTCTCTCTGCAGACTTAAGATCTTTCCTATACCCGGTATTCTGAAATTTTACAATATTTGTCTTGGTGAATTTTTGCTTTTGTTTTTCTTTTTTCTTTTTTTAAAATTTTTAATGTTTATTTTTGAGAGAGACAGAGAGAGACAGAGACAGAGTGCAAGCAGGGGAGGAGCAGAGAGAGGGAGACAAGAATCTGAAGCAGGCTCCAGGCTCTGAGCTGTCAGCGCAGAACCCAATGTGGGGCTCAAACTCATGAACTGTGAGTTCATGACTTGAGCCGAAGTTGGACGCTCAATCAAATGAGTAACCCCTGCTTTTGTTTTTCAATACACGGTGTTGGACAGTCTCTAGGAACATGTCTTCCAATTTTGAGAAATTAAAACAATTGTTTGATCATTTCCACTCCTTTATTATTTTGTTTCTTTCTGGAATTCCTGATGTTGGACACATTAGACTGGTTCTCTAATTTCCCTTTCTCACCTAGTCCATTTTTTAAATTTTTTTTTTAATTTTGGCTTTTTGAGGAGAGTACTCAACCTTATCTTCCAAGCGCCCTGCTGAATGTCTTCTATTTTGGTTATTGTATTTTTAGTTCCACAAATTCTTCTTTTGCACTCTGATTTTTTTTATTGTATCCTATCTTGTTTTGTGAAGGCAATTTTTTTTCAAAACTCTCTGATGATAATTACTGTAGGTTCTTTTTTTCTTATTAAAATTTTTTTAAATGTTTATTTATTTCTGAGAGAGAGAGACAGAGCATGAACAAGGAAGAGGCAGAGAGGGAGGGAGACATAGAATTCGAAGCAGGCTCCAGGCTCCGATCTGTCAGCACAGAGCCTGATACAGGGCTTGAACTCATGAACTGCAAGGTCATGATCATGACCAGAGCTGAAGTTGGATGCTTAACCAATTGAGCCACCCAGGTTCCCCACTGTAGGTTCCTTTTTTTTTTTTTTTTGTCTTTTGGTTTTACTTTTGTTTCCTCTACTGCCTCTATGTCTTTTTAGTCCCTTAAAAATGATGTTTATTTGCTTAATTCTCGTTATGCATCCTTGAGAACGTCTTCAAATACCTGGTAATCTTTGAATGTTCATTTATGATTAACAACTGATGCAATAAGAAGCCAGTAGGAAACTCTGTGTGCATGGGGACAGCTTGTCCTCAGTAGGTATTGTCAAGAAGTGAGCTGGCTGAGTTGATGCAGAACATTTTTAGATGGGGTCTCTGTGGAAATTTTCTCCAGGGTCAGTGAATTTCTTTGGAGAATTTTCCTTTATGCTTCTGCCTGGGTGGTATATATCCAGACATTCATGATCCATGAGCAGAGGCAGGAAGGGTTCTTGGAAAACAGATATTCACCTAAGCGCCTTTCTTTCAGTCTAGCACCTGGTTCCCCATCTGCTATGCCTGTTGTTATCTGAGTCTGGAGATTCTCTAGTTCAAGTTCTCTAAACAATTACCATCTTGCCTTCCTGGAAGAGACAGAGCAGGGATGGGTTGGTGGGGGCCAGTGAGTAGGGCTGGTGTTTGGTGGGGGAAGAGACACGCGTACTGCATATGCAGATTTTCAATCAGCACCTCTGTTCCAGACCCACGCCTCACCCTTAACTATGGGGGGACCTGCCGTCTCCTTGTGCCCAGCCTCTCCAGGGAGGCACCTTGGTGGCTTATAGTTTCTTCCCTTCTGCTGGGCTAACTGCCATTTCTCCATTACTTTCTCTCCCTCCCAATGTGTTGACAGTGCTCATTCACTACTGTTGCCTCTGCAGTTCCCTTTGACCTATGGGTTTACATCTTTCTAATTCTTTCACTGTTATTTTGTCCAGGTTTTGGATGGAAGAAGAGATACTTGTGTGTGGTCTACTTACCACATTTGACCCCAATTCCCTTCTGTTTACTTGAATTTCAGAAATCACACACAGTGGATGTTAGGCACAGAGGGCACCAAAGATTGTAGTTCATGTCTTGTTCATAGGAAACAAAAACTTCTTTATGTCTCAGAGGCCCCCACGGGGGGGCGGGGCGGGGCAGCCTTGCCAGGTGGCAGCCCTCCTGGCAGTTGGGTCTGTCGGCCTCTAGAATCCTTCACTGTGCCTGGCATGAATGCATCCAGGGCCAGAGACACCGCAGGGAATTGTCTCCCTGTGAGCAGCTGCTGGAGCATCAGGCATCGGAGCATGGGAGACAGACTTCTGGGATGGCTTTTGTGTGATTAATTAAGGTCTGGAGCCATCATTTGCCTATTTACTCATAATGTTCATACTCCAAACTCACATTTATTAGAGGGAGAAATACACAAAGAAACAAACCTGGAGTCCTGTCTCATGGAAAGCTTGTCAAACAAGAAAATATTACATATGCCTTTTCTTCTTATCTGCCTCTCTCAAATTGAGAGCAGACTGTTACCAGTGAAACAGGACTGGAACTTATTTCTTTATACCAGACTGTACAGACGTCCTGGAGAGCCCTGGACAGGGGCGATGCTCTTTGTAAGAATGCAATAAATATAAATTACAAAAAAAAAAAAAACCAAAACAAACAAAAAAAACAACAACCAACAGTCAAGGTTTAGCAATCAAGAAAGTTCTTACAGAAGATATTGCAAGAATAAAACAACCATAATGAGAATCTACCCCACCTCTCCAAAACTCAGAGACAAAACCACTCTTTTTTCTTTGGTTTGCTTTGCTTTAAATCAGGGGAGGAAATTTTGCTTTGAGTGGCTGAATTTCAAAGATTCTTAAGAGATTTATTAGGAATTGATTTGTGCCTACAATTTCTTTTTCTTTTTTTTTAATCTTTGCAATATTCATTAAATGTCACTGTCATGAAAAATATAATGTATCAAGAGAGAATTAGGAATAAGGCTTGGATGCACTTCTATTTCTTTTGAGACAAAGCTTGGTAAACCCTTGGATGCTACCGGAAATATATGATGGTTCCTCTTATGGGCAGAATTGTGTCCCCCCACAATTTTGTATGTTGAAACCCTAACTTCCAGTACTATAGAATGTGACTATATTTGGAGATGGATCCTGGAACAGAGGTAATTAAATAAGAGCATATGGGTGGACCCTGGTGTCCTTATACGAAGAGGAAATTGGGATGTGCAAAGACACTAGGGATGTATGCACACAGCGAGAAGGCAGCCATCTGCAAGCCAAGGAGAGATGTCTCAGGAGAAACAAAACCTGCTGACACCTTGATCTTGGACGTCTGGCCTCCAAAACTGTGAGAAAATAAGTATCTGTTGTTGAAGCCACCCAGTCAGTGGTATTTTGTTACGGTAGCTCTCACAAACAAATGTGGTGCCTAGATCTTTCTATCCTATTTGATTTAAAATCTGAATATAATAAAAACCATAGAAAAACTAAGAATCAGATACTTCTGAAAGTTAACTTTTGCCATCCAATAGCTGAAAAAGACAGGTAGTAGGTCACAAGTGCTGCATGCATCACACACAAAACCACTTTGGCCCTATCACCAATGAATTGAAGATCTAAGATGTTGAGTTGGCTTTGGCTTTGGCTTCAGGGTGGGAGCTTGGAGACTCAGACTCTCCCCGGAGTTCTATTCAGGGCTGGTCCCCGAGAGGAAACTGCCACCTCTCTGGGCCTGGCAGAGAATGAATGGGAATGCCTGCAAGCCCCCAGCATGGCTGGCTGGATGAAACCAGAAGGTCTTAAAGGAGAAGGGAAGAGCAGAGTAAGGGTGTTTCCTGGTGGTGGGTGTCCCTGATGGAAATGGGTTCAGGGGCCCATTCTCCTGTCACCCACACCAGTCAGCCAACTGGTGGAGAGAAGCCAACTTGGGGTGTTGGGATGCTGCCATGGAGAGCTTGAGAAATGACCCCTCACTGAGGAGAAGTTAATTGGCAGAGCCTTCTGGTGGAACCTAGGCAATCATTTCTAGAGTTCAGGTTGAGGGAGTAAGTGAGAAAGTACTGTATCCATTTAACTAAATACTAGAAGTGCTTGTATTTGGGCTGAGGACATAGCGGAGCACTGGCATGGTTACACCTTCCAGTCGCCTGGTTGAATGTTGTCACGGTTCATTGGGAGCCAGCAAAGAAAGCCAGGACATCATGTGTAGGCTGTATTCACCCTCAGAGTGTGTTACCCTCCCTGTTACCTGAGTCCCCGTGTTGACCAGGATCCTAGATCCAAACATTGAACAACAAAGAAGAAAATTGAAGGGTGGAGAAGAGAGAGGCAGAGATGGAGATTCAGGGAGGCACAGCAAAAGCCACAGGGAAAATCTGCAAAGACAAAGAACAAGCAGAGATAAGTAGGCTGTTCCAGGGAAAGCAAGTCACCAGTGTTAGAGCTCAGATCCCCTGGGATTCTTATGGATCACATGTCGATCTGTTCTCTTCTCTGCCTCTGATCTGGTTGAAACCCCACTGGAGGGTCATGGTGTAAGAGAGCCAGCAGGTCTTTGTACCTGTGATCTGGTTTCTAATGGGTACCCTGTGAATTCGTTTAAGTGGAACAAAAAGGATGTGGGAACTCAGTTAATATGTTTAGGTTTTATTAAATAGGTGGTTATGCCTGAGATTCACTCATGTGTGGTGGACGTCTTGTTCAGGCAAGAGAATCAAATGAAGAACTGAAATCTGGGGGAGGCCGACAAGACTCGGGGCAAGGGATGTTCGTTCTTCCTAAATGAGTCTTTATTGCAAGAGTGCTGCCTTTTCTCTGGTGCTTGTTAAATACTGTATTTATGCCGTGTATTTGTATACAGTGGGATTAAGGGACCAAACTGAATTACTGATGATGGTTGCTTGAAGGGGTGTTTGACTAGGAGATTTACAGAGCGTTCTTAATAATCTTTTTTATTTATTTATAGAATGTTATCATTCTAAACGTACAGTGCTGCCATCCCTTAGGAAAAATGCTTTCTATTTGAGGACCACCAGCTCTGCATGTTGATTTGAAAAGAGATAAAAGAGCATCTGGCCACCATAGTACAGGCTGCACATTCCCTCCCTCTTCATTATGCAGAGAGCTGATGCAATTTTTGCTTCTTTCCTATTTATACAAATAAAGAGAACGATTTGGGAAATATGTCATGCTGGCATTAAACACCACCAGTCTTGTGGGTTGAAATGTACACGTTCCATTAACAACAATTATATTGTATAATTAAGGTTTTGGTCCCTAAAGCCTGACTCGGAAGCTTCCTCAAATACTGATGGGTTTATTGAAGACATGTTAAAATAAATATACCCCTCCCATTACCCTCCTTGTACTTGCTACCCCTGTGCCCCCATCACCCCCCCAAAGTACCACGACTACCTGTGCCAATGACTTGGTCTGCGATGTATGTGGTGTTCAAGTGCCCTCTAGTGTAGCTGTGGCTGAGATTAATAAGAAAGTAGAAAAGAAGCTTTGAAAAGGCAGAGACCTACAAGCAGAGCCATTAGTACATTCTGTACATTCTTTGAGGCTCTTTTGTATTGGGTGTGAAAGAAACTGGATGCAGGTACACCATTTGGAATGGCCCCTCCAAAATGAGGCTTCCCATGTAATCCTTTTATACTGGTCTTCTTTTTGTGGGGCTCTCTGTTTACATTGAGGTGGAAATTTCCTGAAGCTTATGCACTCTTGGCACACACGCATGTGTAACCAGCCACAGGGAAAGGGCTAATGAATTAAAGCCCTTGCACCTGGGAGCACCTCTTCCCCCTGTGGCCCGTTTCACTCTCCCAGTTGCCAGAGAGGGCTCTGACCTGTGTCTCATCAGTGAATGCTGCTGGTGGGGACAGTGATGGATTCCTAAGGGTGATTAACACAGTGACAGGGTTTATAAATGATAGATTATGACAACACTCTCTGCTATCAGGTTTTTTTCCTTTGATGACCATGTGGCTATCGATAATGGTTGCACCAGCCAAATGCTACATGTACACCTGTGATCAAGACAAAAGAAAAACAAGTAGCTGAAAATCCTGGAGCAGATACACATCCTACCCAGGGGAAGAATTGTTGACCCAAAGGCCCCAGTGACACAAATCAGGTGTTGAGGAGGGACACACACCTGAATCAGGGACACCAGTCTGGTTAGCTACAAATCTGAGTAGACAGGTGGGCTTTTCTCCTCTAGTGCTCTTTTGTGGGAATCTGTGAGCACAGAAATGATGAGAAGAGCAACAAAGTCATCTTCCTAACTTTCTGAGTATGCCCCTTCTAAAAACAAGGTGTGCCTGGAAAAGGTCCGGTGGAGTGGTTGCTCCATCTTTCCTGGATGGGTGCTGGATGGGTGATATATAGGTGCTGTTAAACACAAGACAATGGACCCCAAATGGAGTCACTTATGCCAAACCCCAAGTCGCCAAGTGGAGATTTAACTTAATTACAGTTTCTGTTCCCCTAGAAATGAAATCTCAAATCTGATCTGCGCTAGTTAAGTAATCTGCCTGATGCACACTAGCCATCGCCCCAAAGAAGAATAACCTTAAAATAACAAACACCATAACCAACACCTCTCCTTTCTTTTCTTTTCTTTTCTTTTTTTTTTTGCTTAATATAACTTCCTTGTTCATGTTCCCTCCTACCTATAAACGCCCTTCATTTCAGATAGCAAACTTGGAGCTCTTTTTATCTGCTAGATTGGATGCCACCTGATTCATGAACTGCCGAGTCAAGCCAGGAAGATCTCTAGAATTTACTTAGTTGAATTTTGTTTTGTAACAGTGCATATAGGTGTTTCTTGCTAAAGGGTTAAAATCAGGTAGATTTTTCTTCCAGTGTTGTGTGATTGTGGAGGTGTAATCCCTAGATAAGCCTACAAATAATTATGATTTTGTATCTAGTTATTCTTTAGAATACCTAGGGGAAACATGGCTTGTCATAGAAAATAGAAGTATGTTGAAAATTTTAGTAGACTTCCTAGAACTCTGGAAACCTAAGTAAGTTGTAGAGGTGAAAATGTTAAGGAGGTTGAATAGGTATGAATGGACAAATTCATATTATTATTAAGGTGAATAGGACAAGATGAACTATTTTGGGAGACCCCTGTGGCAGAAGCTATTGATTCCTTAGCCCAAATTGACCTCTCCATTTCTTCCTTCCTAGCAGAGCACTGCATTTATCTCTGCATTTATCTAGTAATTGGGTTTATTAGGAGCTCCAAAGACCCCTCTCTAGCTCCAGAGGCAATTGTTGATCGCCATAAGACAATTGTGGGTAGTGTACAAGAAGCCTCTGGGAAATGTCTCCCTTGAAATACATAAAGAGAAGGATGAGAGGAACGCCTTCTTCTTTGCTGGATGTCATGTCTGCATGTACCATCTGGAATTGCTACAGCCAACTTGCAAATATAAAGGAGGGCTTTGTTACCCTGCTGAGCACAGCAGAATGGAAAGATGCAGAGCACCCTGCTCCTGGGAACTGACCACCTTCAGACTTCTTGCAACATAAGGTAACAATTTTTTTCTGGTGTTTTTAAACCACTTCTCTCCGGGTTTTCTGTTCCTTGAAACTGCAAGCATCTCCACGGATACAACCGCTATTTGGAACAGTGCATAATAAGAGTGTAGTCTTTGAATAATCAACACAATAACAGAAAACAATTCAAATAAAGCAAGTAAATAAAATGAGGAGAGTGGGTGACATAGTCTTTAAGCTGCCAGTGGGTCCTGACATCCCATGCTTTAATCTTTGGGTCTTTCTGTTATGGAGGAAATTAGTGACAACGACACAAAAAGTTTATGAGAACTTTTTGATTGATCGAAAAGTTGATTGAACCTTGGCCATTGTGAGTGAAATATTCTTTGTTTGCACCTCAGACATTTGTAAAATTTAGACATTGGAATTCTTACTGTTAAGCAGCAAGTCTGTTAAACAAGCTAATCATTACCATTGACAAGAGAACTGTAAATTGTTTCTAATGATGTGTTTTGAATGATCACATCCTATTTAAGAGTAGTTATACAAATGTCATCTTGAATCAAGCTATGAGTGTATGCTATCTGCCATAAAGGTGGATCATGTGTGAATTTTCTGACTAGTGATCCTAAATAAGTAAGTAGGGTTTTCTGGACAGGCTTAGGCTATCCTTTGTAATGTAGGTATGTACTTTATAATACACTTATCAGACAATGTCCTCTTCAATTTAACGTGGACAGCCTTCAAATGAACAACTCAGGAAACAACACATGCTGGTGAGGATCTGGAGAAAGGGGAACACTTTTGCACTGCTGGTGGGAATGCAAACTGATGCAGCTGCTCTGCAAAATGGTATGGAGATTCCTCACAAAATTAAAAATAGAACAACTCTATGACCCAGCAATTACACTACTAGGTATTTATTCAAAGGATACAAAAATGGTGATTCAAAGGGGATATGCACCCCAATGTTTATAGCAATACTATCAACAATAGCCATATTATGGAAAGAGCCCAGATGTCCATTGACTGATGAATGTATAAAGAAGATGTGGTGTATATACAGTGGAATATTACTTGGTGATCAAAAAGATTAAATCTTGCCATTTGCAACAACATGGATGGAACTAGAGTGTATTGTGCTAAGTGAAAAAAGTCAGTAGAGAAAACAAATATCATGTGATTTCACTCATATGGAATTTAAGAAACAAAACAGATGGGAAGGTAAGGAAAAATAAGATAAAAACAGAGAGGGAAGCAAACCATAAGAGACTCTTAATACAGAGAGCAAACTGCGGGGTTGCTGGAGAGGAGGTGGTCGGAGGATGGATTAAATGGGTGATGGGCAATAAGGAGGGCACTTGTTGGGATGAGCACTGGGTATTGTATGCAAGTGATGAATCACTGCGTTCTACTTCTGAAACCAGTACTACACTACACGTTAACCAACTTGAATTTAAATAAATAAATAAATAAATAAATATAAACAAAAAACCCGACAAAACATTGACAGCCTTGATAAGGGAGAACTTATGATGATGTCTGGATATATATGAATAGCGTTTACTATTGTAATAAAATAAAGGTTAGGAAAGGTTAATCAGATAATATCAAGTTATAGGCATATTGGTCACAAGTGACAAGCAGTCCATAGAGAACGACTATAATTTGTAGTCATTATTCCTAGATTTTCTGAGTCTGTTTCAATTTCAAATATTCTGTCCCATTGTGAGGACAATGGGAATTGATTCTTAGCTTAGGAATATGGTCTGTCAGAGGATACAATGTACATCCACTCTACCCTGTAGCAAGCACTCAAGTTGTGTGTGGAGTCCAGAAGAATGAAGAGGTAGATTGAGGGGAACCTAGTGGGGGCCCTGAATCTACATCTCAGAGGGATCTTTTCACTGGTCTTCCCTCCACTCCAGCAGTGGTCTCTTAGTGACCTGGGGGCACTAAGAATGCTCTCCTCTCTTTTCACCTGCATAATATCACCCTTCACCTTGTCTTTCTGGGAAAAGTTTGCAGAACAAGTTTAGCCTTTCTGCTGGTCCTTCCCCTGTGAAATATGGGCTACACCAGCCTTTTATGTAGTTCTGTGTTCTGATAAAATGCAACCTGAAACCTGTTGGATGATAAAATGAATTCTAAGCCATAGCAAACCCAAGGGTCTGATTTGTACACTAAGACATGAGTCTCGTACCTCTGTGATGTTCTCTGAATTAGGAAGTTTCATTGATTAAGCTCCTAAGAAGATGGTAATTTGAAGCCTCATTTATGATTTAGTAGCAACATTATTGAAGAGTTAGTGTCCTTTTCCTTTTGTGTGTCTTGGGGTTGATGATGAATCTTATGTTGAGAATCTTTCACGTGGAAAGCATTTTCAGGTGTTAGATTGGAAGCCTTTCCAGGCAAGTCTGCCAAGTTTGTTACAAGCAGCATCAGAAACCAAGCTGATCTTGTACCCCTTCTGCAATTTTCTTTTCAGTTTAAGTCAGCTCCAGAGAATTATGTTTCTTTATATGATTATTTCCCTGGCCCTGATGAAGTTCACGTATTGTCTAGTCATCCTGATTTTCCTTTGTGACACTGAATTGTTTCAGGAAAACACAATACTTTAAGTGAATCACTAAAGTTGTCTATGGGGCTGTTTTTCTCTTGAGAACTCTTAGGACTGGAGAGTTGAAAATGACAGTATTGGCACTTGAATAACATGGCTAAAGCAGGGATGACAACCATCAAGTGCTGATCATTGACAAGATCAATTCAAGTCATGAAATGCAGAGGATTACTCTGGCTGAAGGATGAAAATGCCTCCCAGACACGAGCAAGACTCTCAGTTAGTTTGGTGCCAGAGAAGATTGAAGGAGAGTGGCTATGACTTGCAGAACGCTGGTGTTTTGAGTCTATCACAGTATTTGTTGAGAAGGATGGGCAGAAATATGAACTTTCTAGCATTCTAGATACTCCTGAGAGAAGGTATGATGCTTCTTGGTTGATTATCTGGGGGCATATCTGATGTCTAACTCATGATAAGGGGATTAGAAAATAAAAAACAAAGTGAGGAGCCAGACTTTGGCCACTAAACCAGACATGGATGCTTCTTTGACATTCATGCCTGTGAATCCCTGATGTTATATGATATTTGACTTGAATTTGGGTCACTTACCATCAAGTTTCCAAGGATGTAGACAGTATTGGGGAAAAACACTTTAAAGGCAAATTTCTATGTAGGTAAGCAAAGAAATCAATGAACACAATCATATTTTGCAAGCCCCAATGACCAATAACTGTAGTTTTTGCTGCTCAGCCAATTGAACAAAACAATGGATATACTTGCTCTACTGTGACTTTCAGTGACACCTCCAGCAGCTCCATTGTCAAGTGCAGGCTGCAGCTGCTCAAGGTCAATGATGTACCATCCTGAGCTGCCAAAGTCATCTTTACTCTAATCACTATTATTTTTAAGGTGCTTAGCATTTTTTTTTCTGAGGCAAAACCCAATAAATATCTTTCATTTGGTAGTGGAGGGAGGTAGGGGTTGACACATGCCAGTGAGCTCAAGGGCAATCAGCAAAATAGTGGGAGATATGAGGGTAAGTGTCTTTTCTAGACTAGAGCTTCACCAGCTGCTCAACCTGTTATCATTTTTGGTTGTTCATGAGGCAAACTACCAGAGAGTAGTTGATGCGTGCTTGAAATAACATTATTGAATTCCAGGTTTGCTGTCATTAAGAATGAATGATTATGGATACTGGTAACCCTTCATCTCTATACATCCATATAATTATTTTTCTATTCCAGATAACACATCAAGCATTTCTTGGTATTGCTTAAGTGTGTCTGAAGAAAATACTAATGCTGTAAGGCTTTAGAGAAAATTTGTAATCTAATTTTGTTCTCTTATAATGAGGTTAAAATCGAATGATGGTGTGAGGTCCTTGTCCATTTATTCTTTTCTTTCTTTTAATGAATACTTATAGAGCCCCTTCCAATGTTGCAAGCATTGTGCTGGAGACTACAGATAAGAACAGAAGGGCAATGGACAAAGCATGGTCTGTCTTCAAGGATCTCATGGTCAAAAATGGAGGCAGACCTACATCAAATAATCACAATTGACTGTGGCACGTTGACAGTGGAGTAGGCATAGATGGCTGGTAAGGCCTGGGATGAAGACCCTGAATCCCAGGCCAGTGCTGTTGCTGCTGGAGTGGCATCCCTTGCCTCATGTGGGGCAGGACTTACAAGTTCTTGGAAAAAATAACACTTCAGTGATCCAAGAAGCTCTACCAAAGAGCCTCATCAAAGCAGAGTTATCTATGCTTTTCTCATATACAGTTATTTTCAAGCATTTGTTAACAATCATTAATCTAAGTACTAAAATTAAGAAATAACTTCGTATCAATACATGCTTTTTACTTCACAGCGGGCTGACATTCACATGCATTTTCTCATTGAACTCCAATAAGCCTATGAAGTGGTTAGAATGGGCTTAATTACTATTATCTGTTTTCAGATGAGAGCTCTGAGGCACAGAAAAGTTAAGGGACTTTCCCCAGGTCATAGAGCTGTTTAATTGGCTAATTGAAAGATGTGTATCTAGATCTTTTTAACTGCTTGGATCGTGAGTTTTCTTAGTCTATATTACAATGCAAGATGCTCCTTAGTCTCATTTCACAGGTGGATTTAATAGATATATGGGGCTGGTCATTTCCCCCTTTTGAAGACTGATTCTGCAGTACATAACTTTGCACATTTCTTGCATATTTCTGATTATTCTTTCCCTGTCTCCAAGAAACCTTCCTTCCTTCCCCCATCTCCCCCAACCCCCCCAGGTAAGTGTTGGTGTTTCCTTGGGGTCTGTGTCTGCCCTGGTCTCTCCCTCCATACTCTCTCAGCTGGGCAATTACATACATTTTCATGGCATCACTACCACATAAGGTATTCCCACAATTACCAAACCTACACCTTCAAATTCTAACCTCTCCCCCAGGCAGTAGAACTGAAATATAGCAACTGCCTGCTGGACACCTTTCCTGATGTCTATTAGTATTAAACTTTCTCACTGAGCTAGTCTTTCTTCCATTTGGCACTAGGAACTTCACTATTCTTAACACTCTTGGCATCACACCATTGACCTACTCGTCCAAACTTGAAACCTGTGAACTTTTTTCCACGTCTTCACTTGACACCTCTAACTAGATCACCACATCTTGATTTGGTCTCCTAAAATATTTTTTGAAATCTGTTCCATCTTTCCCGCTCATACTGGCACTACCCTGTATATTTAAATGGGCTTTCCAGTGTGTCTGTAGGTTTCTTGAGAACACATTGAGGGAAAAGGTGAGTGATATATTCACTTATGCATTCCTTCACTAATTCAGTCCACTAAAATGTATATTGAGACATATAGATCTCCTTATACCTGGAAAAAATTGTGTTGGTCCTTTTAAGAAAATTAAAATTGGCCTGGGAACTCTAGCCTTTTCTCATACTATCTAGGTCAATTAACTATGTATTCCACAACTCTTAAGCCTTAAGAGTTTCAGATTGGGCATTTAGCTGTTAATGTAGCCAGAAATTAAAGATTAAATGACAATTCTTATCCATCATTCCCAAAGTAACCTCTCTCAAAACCTCCGCCTGAGATTCTGCTGAACAAATACTTCAGGGGTTGATTCAGAAGTTGTTTGGACCACTTATAAGTCACCGACTTATCAGGTTTTTCAACAGAAATTGTAAAAACTCCAAACTGGTAAAGTTTCAGCAAAAATGTTAGTGAATCTACAGTCATTTTGACAGTAACTTTTTTTGTGTGAATTTACTTATGTAAAAATGCTTATAATTTATAAAATTAGCTCTTATTTGATAATATATTTATGAATACATTCAGTATCATATTCATGGAATAGTCTTTATTGAAAAGAATTAAGATAATTGGAATTAGAACTATCTTGGAACCAAGTAAGCAGAGAATTCCCTGCAAAAGAATGGATTTCCTTTAATTAGCCAACTCATTTGATGCATTAAAAGATGATTCATTTTCCAGAATATTGAAGTATAGGCATGTTTTAGAAATATATACGAAGCGTCAGGTACGGAATACCTATTGTGTGTTAATAACGCTAATGGTTGTATTCATGCTATTGAATGGTCTGATGTGTGTGCTCCCACTCTAAAGGCCTAGAGCCTTGACATTTGATTTATTCAAAGTTAATTAGGCCCTAGGAAGAATATATAGATTGAAGATGACCACAAATTCCTTGTCTTCCATCCCATTGTAAGATGGAGACTATGGGGCGCCCGGGTGCCCAGTCAGTTAAGTGTTTGACTTCGGCTCAGGTCATGATCTCACGGTTTGTGAGTCTGAGTGCCACATTGGACTTTCTGCTGTCAGCACAGAGTCTGCTTCAGATCCTCTGTCCCCGTCTTTCTCTGCCCTCCTCCCCACTCATGCACATGCTTGCTTGCTCTCTCTCTCTCTCAAAAATAAACATTAGAAGAAGGAGGAGGAGGAGAAGGAGAAGGAGAAGGAGAATAAAAAGAAGAAAATGTCAAGAAAGGAAAGATGGAGACTATTTCTTCTCTGGAACCCTGGATGGCCCTCTGACTGATTTTGACTCATAGAATGTGGCAGAAGTGACTCTGTACTTCTGAGAGGAGGGCAACAGTTCTTCAACTTCCACTTTCACAGCTTAAGACACATTTTCTTGGAAGTCAGCATCCACCTATAGATGCTTTATAGAACTAACCCAGATGGGCCTCCCACTGAATGCCATTGGACAAATGACCCCAGCCAATGCTACATGGAGCGGAAGAACTACTCAGCTTACCTTTATCTGAATTCTTGACCAGTAGAAATGTAAGCAAGAAAAAATAGCTACTTTTAAAAAATTTTTGTTTATTTTAAAGAGAAAGCAGGAGCGATAGGGGAGGGGCATAGAGAGGGAGAGAGAGAATCCCAAGCAGGCTCCACACTGTCAGTGTGGAGCCCGACATGGGCCTTGAGCCCACGAACCTACTAGATCATGCTAGATGAACTTATAAGATTCTAAAAATCAAGAGTCAGAGGTTTAATTGACTGAACCACCCAGGTGGCCCCCACAATAGCTATTTTTAAGCCCCCACGTTTTGGGATAGTTTGTTACACAGCAATAGGTAATCAAAAATGATTGACTCATACCACCTACCGTCTTCCCTGAAGGGAAGTTTACTTAGGAAACCAAATTGCCCGAAGAAGAAGAGAATAAGGACAGAGAAAATGTTTTCAAGGATAGCTAGGCCTACATTTCCTGGGTATTTTTTTTTAAATGTTTTATTTATTTCTGAGAGATAGAGAGAGAGAGAGAGTGAGTAGGGGAGGGTAAGAGAGAGAGGGAGATACAGTATCTGAAACAGGCTCCAGGCTCTGAGCTAGTTGTCAGCACAGAGCCTGATGTGGGGCTTGAACCCACAAGCTGTGAGATCATGACCTGAGCTGAAGTCGAATGCTTAACCAACTGAGCCACCCAGGTGCCCCAACATTTCCTGGGTATTTTTAACTGGATTTGGGTGTCATTTTCCCTTGCCAATCAGAGAAACCATTGCCCTCAGTTTGCTTCCTTATGGACACCATTTTCCCTTTGTTATAAGACGCTCTTGTCAGTTCTTCTGATCACTCTAAGTAATCAAATTACATCAAGTTACAGTCTATTTGTGTCAGGCAGTGGGCCTTCAGGAGACACTCAACAGGACCATTCAACAAAAATTTATTGAGTCCCTGCACCGTGTGAGACACTGAGCTGGACAATGGGGCCCACGCAGAAGTATGCAAATATGATACAGTCCCTATTGTCACCAAGCTTGTAATTTTTTAGGGGGAGCAAAGCCACATTTGAATAATTATGATATAGTTCATGCTTGAAAACACAGGAGTACTTACTTCTGGCTTGATGGAGGATTTCCAAGGGAGAATGACATTTGATCTGGGCTTGGGACAGTGAGTAGGAACATGGCAGGAGGGAGAGATTATCAAAATCATTCCAGCCAGAGGGAGCAAGCAATATGAGAGTTTCTGGTGAGCTCAGGGGCCTCTGAAGTGTCTGGTGAGGCTGGTGTAGCAAGAAGTAGGAGGGCTGAGATTGGAAAGGTAGCTTGGGGTCTCATTGTGCAGGTCTTTGGACACTCACTCTGTAGAAAATGAGTTAGACATCTGTCCTTTTTTTTTGAAACATTTATTTATTTATTTATTTATTTATTTATTTATTTATTTATTTCTAGGAGAGAGAGAGAGACAGCATGAGCAGGGGAGGGTCAGAGAGAGAGGGAGACACAGACTGAAACAGGCTCCAGGCTCTGAGCTGGCAGTCAGCACAGAGCCCGACGCGGGACTCCAACCCACAAACCGTGAGGCCATGACCTAAGCGAAAGTCGGAAGCTTAACCGACTAAGCCACCCAGGTGCCCCTAGAGGTCTGTCCTTTTAAAAGCTGGTGAGCTGTGGAGGGTCGAGAGGAAGAGATGGTCACACTGGTGTTCATACACTGTTGATCACAAGTCTTCTTTCTCTCCCCATCCCACATTCTGGAACCCTTCATTCACAGACTGAGGATAGACACTGTGGGGGAGAAAAAAGGTGAGTAACTGAAAGCATGACCTTCCAGGAAGTCTTCTTGGTCTCTTGAGAATTAGCTTCTCCCTTGACCGCTTAAAAACAGGGAAAGATATTCAAATGCATTTGTGCTGTTGTTTTTTTTTTAAATTTTTAAATGTTTATTTATCCTTGAGAGAGTGAGAGAGACAGAGAATGAGCAGGGAAGGAGCAGAGTGAGAGAGGGACACAGAATCTGAAACAGGCTCCAGACTCTGAGCTGTCAGCACAGAGCCCGACGCAGGGCTCGAACCCACAAACCGTGAGATCATGACCTGAGCCGAAGTCGGACGCTTAACCGACTGAGCCACGCAGGCGCCCCCGTGCTATTGTTTTAAGAACAAAAAGACTTCCCAACTGTTAGAAAACTTAGCATTTGCAGAAAACAAGAACATGTCACTTTGGGGAGATGTTTTTGCTGGTCCCAGAGATGAGAGTGGGACTGGGTCCCGAAGCAACCAGAAAAGTCTTTCTTTGATGGAGACTGGGGAAGTGGCAGTTTCTCTCAATCTGTGTTGTGTGCCAGGGATAATGACATATTCTCCCAATTACAAATTAGCTATCGCTTCTTGTCAAGTGTCCCCTTTTCCCTTAGTTTATCTTTAAAGAATTCTCAGACGTCTCCGTAAGTTGCATTGACTTAGATTTTTGCCATATGAATATTGACAAAGGGGTTGCCCCTTTACGCTGTTTTGTGTGAGACGTGCTAAGAACCAGAAAATGAGATTGAGAATCTGGGTCCTGTCATTCACCTGCTGAACTCCACAACCCCCAGAGGGGAGAGAGGTTAACCAAGTAATGAGCGTCACTCCCCTTGGCCTTGAGAGGCAAATGGTGCAGGAGGGAGCAGTGCATCAGATGAGGAGGCACCAGAGTAAAAAATACTGGTTTATAATTATTAAAAATAATAATAAAGATCTTTAACTGTCATGTCTTCAAGAACTAAGTGTGTAATTCTTTCCTATTGTGTTATTTATTTTGGGGTTTCCATATGAGAATTAGTCTAGCTCTGTGAAAAGATTTAGAAAGTTTTAATGTCATGGAATAGTTTGTATAAACTTAGGAATTATCTGTTTCTTTTTTTTTTAATATTTTATTTATTTCTAGGAGAGAGAGAGAGAGCATGAGCAGGGGAGGGTCAGAGAGAGAGGGAGTCACAGACTGAAACAGGCTTCAGGCTCTGAGCTGGCAGTCAGCACAGAGCCTGACGCGGGGCTCAAACCCACGAAGCGCGAGATCATGACCTAAGCGAAAGTCGGATGCTTAACCGACTAAGCCACCCAGGTGCCCCAGGAATTATCTGTTTCTTGACTGTGTGTGCAGAGCTGGTGGAAACACTTTATGGATCTGATCATCTTTTTGTAGATAATTTGTCGACGATGTCCCTTCTTTCAACCTTGTTTCTCCCATGGTTATTTGTCTATTTAATTTTCTGCTTTTTCCTGAGGGAATTTTTTGTTTGTATTTCCTTTTCTTTCTTTCTTTCTCTTTTTTGTTTTGTTTTTGTTTTGGTGCTTATTTTATTTTATTTTATTTTTAAATTCTAGTAGTTAATATAGAGCGTAATATTGGTTTCAAGAGTAGAATTTAGTGATTCATCACTTATATATAACACCCAGTGTTCATTCCAAGTGCCCTCCTTAATGCCCATCACCCATTTAGATTGTCCCCCATCCACCTGCCCTCCAGTAACCCTCAGTTTGTCCTCTGTATTTAAGAGACTTTTACAATTTGCCTTCCTCTCTGTTTTTATTTTATTTTTCCTTCCCTTCCCCTATGTTTGTATTTTCTTAAAAACCAGCCATTTCAGTAAGACTTCATAGTATTCTGTTGTCAGTGACTTCTTCTGTATCAGTTATATCCCTGCCTCACACTTGATTTCATCTGTCTTAATATCTTTTATATTTCTTTAATAAGTTAACTACAGGATTGTCAATTTTATTTGTTCTGTGCCCCCCGCCCCCCAGAAACAGCAAGCACTTTCTCTTCCTCTTCCTGACAGGAAATGGACAGAGAGTTCTTCTAATATTCCAATCAAACACTGTCCTGAGACCCCTCTGTGTGAGAGCTGAACATTCAGGTACATTTTTTATAGGACTGTACTCCTTAGCTGTGGCTAATGCCTTTAGCTACAAAACGGGAGCCAACTTCTTCTGCATTTTCTCAATCATGTCTTTATCACTCCTAAGATCATGTTTAGTTTCCACTAGTATGATGAGTGTTGGGGAGATGGAGTCACACTTCAGGATACCAACTTGCGTACATATTTGCAAATGAAGTGGGACTCACAAGGGAAAAGCAAATTAAAAATACACCTGTTTGTAGATAGGATAGGGGGCATAATACGTCATAATCTTCCTGTCCACCTTCTTGTCTTATAAGTCCATCCACCATAATATTAGCAGAAAGTTATCAAAGACAATGGGGATATATTCTCCAGGAAGTACATTGATGTGTTACCGACTAGTAGACAAGTTTTACCTATGCTCTATCTTCCACCACCACACCTGATAGCCTGCAACTGGGCCAGTCTGGGTGGCTTGTGGCAGTGGCTGAGCAGAGGCAAGAAGTTGGCAGGTTCAAGGGTTCCAGGACCTCTGACCATATTACCTAGCCCTCAGCAGACTAGAAGCCAAAGCCTGGGAAAGACACCAACCAAAGCTGGAAGAAACCCCCATATTTGCATCTCAGGGGATCCTGGACGGTCAGAATGTCTCTCCAGCCTATAGGAAGCAGTCTCACATTATGGACCTTGAAAGAGATGGAAATGGTGAAAGAATACTGGTCATGTATTTAGTGTAATGCAAGTTATGCCAAGTAATAAACAAGAGTTGGATCTAAGGCAGATTCATGAAATGGCTGTGGGTGTGTGTACACCCAAGGGATGGTCTAGTGGCTCCATATATTTTAATGTTTTACTTTTACTTTTATTTTTTTATTTCTGAGAGAGAGAGAGAGATTGAGACAGTGTGAGCAGGGGAGGGTCAGAGAGAGAGGGAGACACAGAATCTGAAACAGGCTCCAGGCTCTGAGCTGGCTGTCAGCACAGAGCCCGATGCGGGGCTTGAACCCATGAACTGTGAGATCATGACCTGGGCCAAGTTGAGTGCTTAACCAACTGAGCCACCCAGGCTCCATTTATTAACAGCAATTTGAGTATAAGGCCCATTGGAATGCCTTTCTGGAAGGAGGATTCAGCACAAGATAGTAGAATCTAAAATTATAGTCCTAGGACCAGGATTTGAATCCCACTTCTATCACAAATAAATAAAATAAAGTGTTTTTAATCTTTCTGAGGTTGAGTCTCAACATCTCTAAAATGGAAATAATAGCATGAACGTATGAGGATTGTTGCAAAGATATAAGTCAATGAGATTAAAAGGAGAAACAAAGGTAAGGTGATTTGCAAGCTGTCAAGTAACTTAAAAGTAAAAGTTATACACTTAACAAGTATTTGTTGAGGGACCATTGGGCAGATAAACCATATTAAAGAGCCACAGCAATTTACCAGGTAGGCTTTACATGTCTTATGCCATTTTAGCCCAGTTGAAAAATTTTCAAGGGGAATGTTTCTCTGAAATAATTCTGTTTTATATAGTAATATTTCCTTATAGGCTAAATTTTAGAGAACATCGAGGCGCATGAAGACGTTTCAACACCCATTCCTTGCTTTTATTAATAAAAAGAGAACTGTGCCAAGGGGGCATGGCTCAGTGAGAAATAATGAGAGCAAATTGTTCACGGGGCTCACTTGGTTAAGTGCAATTAAACTAGCCTGTAATTTTTGTATTAAACTACTGGTAGTTGAGAACCAATATTTGGAGCTAGTAATTAAATAAATTACCTAGATTAAGAAGTTTTTCCATGATTGCAAACACAGGGAAGAAGGATGTCTTTAAAACCCATGGTCTCTTAAAATAAAGACTAATGCAAGATTGCTGAAGAGGTAGTTCTAGACCTTGGCTGCACTGTGCTTGGAAACTGTTGATAGGGACCCTCTCTCTCCCTAAAGCACATTCGAGGAGGGAATTACAGTGGAGCTTGGAACCAGGGTGCCTCTGCTGCTGATCTCTCTTTTAAATGTGTGTGAGCTTTGGCTAGCGTGGAAATTCCCTGGGCCCGGCCTCTGTGTCTCTAAAGGGAAGCAATAACATCTATGGGGCCTATTGCACAAGGATGTGGTGGCAGTCAGATCCAAGATACAAATTATGAGAGAGGCTGATTCAAAGGGGCTTCTTAAAAGCCAATGTGCAGAGAGTCACCCTGCTGGTTTTGTTCAAATGCAGATTCCATCTCTGGAGGATCTGCAGTATGGCCCTGGGTCTGCATTTCTTTCTTTCTTTCTTTTTTTTTTAATTTTTAAAAATGTTTTATTTATTTCTGAGAGAGAGAGAGAGAGAGAGAGAGCATGAGCAGCAGAGGGCCAGAGGGAGAGGGAGACACAGAATCTGAAACAGGCTCCAGGCTCTGAGCTGGCTGTCAGCACAGAGCCCGATGCAGGGCTTGAACTCACAGACCATGAGATGGTGACCTGAGCCAAAGTTGGTTGCTCAACCAACTGAGCCACCCAGGCGCCTCCTGGGTCTGCATTTCTGACAAGCTCCTAAGTGATGTTGCTGCTGTTGACTCCTACAGGTCACATTTTGAGCGGTAAGGTCTTCCATGAGAAAAAACATTTTAGCTGATACAACTCCAATGTCCAGGAAAAATTTTGATCTCAGTTGAGGCTTGTCCCAGCTGTCCAAAAAAAATTATGGAAGTGCTAATTTCCTTTTGCTTTTTTTCCGTGTTCTGTTTCTGTTTTCTGTGTTCAAGGCTCACTGCACCTTGAGGCTGGCTCTCCTCAGGGTACCGAGACGACGGCCTGCGGTTCAGGGAGCTGTGGCTCATACATCTTGCTTGTGGCCAGCAGGAAACTGTTTTCCCGACATTGCCAACAAAAGTCCTAAGATTCTCTGATTGTACAGATGAAATAAACTGATTGGCTTAATCCAGGCCGAAGGCTCCCCTCGTGGACTTGAAGGTGGAGTGAAATTCCTCAGAACCGCATGGAAATCAGGGCTACCCCAATGAGGAGGAAGTGGGTGCTGGGGAGACTACCAAGGAATGTCTTTTGTAGAGGCAAATGAAATCAAATGGAATTTATTTTAATGGAATTTATTTTAACAAATGTCATATCTTATATAAATACGAAATATGAAAAATAGTACATTTGCCCATCTGACTTTGGAAAATTCTCTGAGTCAGGAAATACTTGTTTTTGTTAATGTCGAATACGGTTTGAAGGTCAAGACTCTATTTTAGAGAGTCCCAAGACATATTTTTATTTATTACTTTTAATACATTTAACATGGCTTGTGTCTGTAGGAAACACCAAGAAGGGTTGAAGTGAGTATCTCTATGAAAAGGTCAGAAAATCCATAGCACAGAAAAACTCTTTTAAAGTGGTTTATAGTTTTTTTTGAATGTTTATTTATTTAATTTGAGAGAGAGACAGAGAGCATACGTGCGCGTGCGAGGGAGGGGCAGAGAGGAAGGGAGAGAGAGAATTCCAAGTAGGCTCCGCACTGTCAGTGTGGAGCCCGACACGGGGCTAGAAGTGGGGCTCAAACTCACAAACAATGAGATCATGACCTGAGCTGAAGTCAAAAGTCAGATGCTTAGATGATTGAGCCACCCAGGCACCCCTATAATTTGGATTTTAAGTTTAGTCATAAATAGACTTCTACTGTCCAGCTAGACTTGGAGGGGAATAAGGCAAACAGGAACTAAATAATTATAGCAAATGAGAATACCAGGAGAGTAGAGTATGAAGTGAGATTGAGGGTGGGGCTGCCCTCCCTGGGATAGAAGGAATGCTTTGTTGATTGAGCTAAAACACAGTAAATTTTTGAAAGCTTCTTGGCCCTATTGGACAAAATATAGCTGTGGCATGCCTGGTATGCCATAAAATGCTGTGCACAAGTACACATCACCCTTGTTTTTGTGGGTAGGAAATTATTAAACACAATAGGAAAAAAACAAAACAAAACAATGAGTCCTGATAGGATTAGAGCTGTAGGCACCACACTGCAGATTTGGATTCCCTGGGAACAGCAGCGCTATCTCAAGATGAGGAAGCCTGTGGGAGGCCTTAGGGCATACTCAAACTGAATTACATCTGGCTGTGACTACCACTCATCTAACTCTAGAACGGAGGACCGACATTTCTGGGTATGAAACATGTGTTCTAACTCACTCAGGCCAATTAGTACTCAACGGCAACAATACGCATGATGGATTAAACCATACTGGTCCCCAAGTCAGAATAGGGCCTCATGGGAGATGGGTTCTGGCCTGTTCATCCTGAGACAAACTAATTCACTTAAAAATCATTCTTTTTAAGTGTGAAATGAATTTGCTTATAATGAGGAGTGGTATTTGGAGGAAGAAGACTTATTAACTAGAATGAGCAAATTAGAGGGATTCTCCTCCCAGAGAAAGACAGAGGAGGAGAGTCAGCCTAGAAAGATGATGAAGCTGTAGCCACATGGGTCAGGCTGGCTCGACAAGTAATGCAGGGTGGGGCACCTGTATGGCTCAGTTGGTTAAGCATCTGGCTCTTAGTTTCAGCTCAGGTCGTGATCTTGAGGTTCGTGGGTTTGAGCCCAGAGAGCCTACTTAGATTCTCAGATGCAGACCCTGCTTAAGAGTCTCTCTCTTTCTCTTTCTCTCTGCCCTTCCCCTGCTAGTGCTCTCTCTCTCTCTCTCAAAACAAATAAAAAACAAAACAAAACAAATAATGTGGGGTAATGCTAGACCCAGTGTTGGCAAAAGGCTTATACCTTGATCCAAAAGGGACTTTTGACTATTTTAATACAGATGAAGGCCTAAGGAGCCTTGGGCACTGGCTCTCCATCCTCAGTGGCTCTCCATCCTAGCGGCTGAGGCTCAAGGGCACAACTATTGTAATTTTACAGCCTTCCAAACCTATGGAAAGTCTCTGGGGGCACTTGTAATTTACATCAATATGCTATGACTGCCCTCACCCCCAGGGCAGATCAAAATAAGACACAGACTGAAATTCAGGTAGCAGGGATAGGAACTATGCTGAATACGACCTGTGTCTTCCTGGCAGAGGGGCAGGGGGGCTTGCTATACAACAGCACATAATAGAAAATGGTTTTAGTATAAGCCCATGAACTGAGGCAGGTTGAATGGCTTTGTCCCCAACTAACTTTGACCGTGGAGATAACCAATCATGGCCAATTATAATGGTGCCTGTTCATAGTAATACATGGTAGACTAGCAAGGGTTGGTTGTGCTGGAAGGCATTCCAACTACCTCTGTAATTCTAACTGATTTTGTTCTGTAATGGAATAGAATTGTACCATGACCATACTGTGATATACTGTAACATTGGCATTGTTGGTAAGATTTGACTTCCTTATGTACATAAGTCTTATGATTATACTTACGTTAATAATCAAATACGCTGGGAAATTGAGTTAAAGCCTCCTCAGGATATAATGCCAGTAGAAAATGACTAATCTGAAGAAGAACTGGATTTACTAATCATCATAATAGCTATGCTGAAGAGTTCTGCACAAGTTAAGGTACAAATAGCAATAGATGAATAGTCAAGTTAGCACAAAACATTAAAATGATTTTAATGGCTGTAGAGGATGGCTTAATTTCTTTAAATCTATATCCTTTCCTACAAATGTTAGGCATATTCCTACTGATACTATTGCCGTCTTTGTCATATGATCATTTCTCTTTAAGAAGAGATCCTTGGCCAAAGGCCAGGAGGTGGCTCATGTAATAAGGAATTTGAACTTACTTAAGATGAGATCTGATCTTTGCTGGGGGTGCTTTCTAGGAGAAGTGTCTGTTTACCTGCAGGCTCTGGGCCACGAGAGACAACTAAGGATGTGATTTATGATGATGGCTTTGGGCTGCTCGATATCTGCTCTACCTCGTAAAGAGCTCCAGGGGGGCTGGAGACCCAAATCAGCCATGTGTGTAGGCAACCATGTCTCCACAACAAAAGCTCTGGACACCAAGCTTGAGTGGGCTTCCCTGGCTAGCAATATTCTATGCATATTGTCACAGATTATTGTTGGGAAAGTAAAAATTGTCCATGACTCCATGGTGAGAGGACAACTGGAAACTCCATGTTTGGAACCTTCTTGGACTCTGCTCTTGGCTGGTTTCAATCTGTACTCTTTATTCTTTCACTGTAATAACCCATAACCATGATTATTACAGCTTTCAGTGAGCTCATCTAGTGAATTATGGAGCCTAAATGTGGACTTGGGAACCCCTGAACCCTAAACGTGGTCTTGAGGACTGTCCCCCCTAACTTCACAGGTGGATTTTTTTACTTCATTTAGACCATTTTTTCCTATACTCAACACCATCCACTACTTCAAATACGTCTCTGCTAGAAACATTATCTTTTAAATAGTTCCTTGGATGCCATTATAAGTATGGCATAATCTGTAGTAAAGCACCATTAAGATGTTAATACAGATGTATGTGTGAATTAAAAAGTAACTCTAAATGCATAGTAACCAATTTACTTCCCATTAATAATTCAGCTATTTTTATTTGTTTCTAAACAAAAAGCAAAGAGGACCCAGTCCACCAAGCAATTGTAATAGTGTGCACAATTTTTATTAAACCAAACTAAAACCTTTTGAAGTTCTTGGCTTATAAAAGTCTCTCAACTTCGTTTCTTTTTCCTATCAAGTTTTGCCTTTGCAAATTTGTTCATTCTGACTAAAGTTAGAAACTGACACGTCCTTCCATTCTCCCTTTGGAGCAAAAGGAGACATCAATCCTAGTCCTTTTAATAGGAAATCAAACCCACCTCTAACTAGAGTATTTATTCTAGTTTTACTCCGTAATTATTATTTATTCTATTCCATCTGTTTCAAATAAGCACAGTAAAGTGATCGGAGATGAGCTACAAAGAAAGAAAATAGCAGGCATGCTACACAAAGACCCTTAAATTGCACATTTTCAAGATTTTCATGCTTGAGAATCGCAGGCATCTGTGATTCACAAAGCACTTCACAGAGCCATATTCTTGGCCTCTGTTTTGTAACTAGCAACAAAACAAAACAAAACAAAACAAAGCAAAACAAAACAAACAGAATGACAACCGTGCCCACCTCCCCAGGAAAAAAAAAATCGAGACCAGGAGGGCAAAGCAATAGTAATATTATTCAGAGTCACGGAGGGAAGATGAGGAATGCCAGATTCAGAGCCAGGCCCCCGGGGACAGCATTCTTCTGTTTTTTCCCCCTTTGCGTGCCTTGGTATTGGATTTCGGTTATCCAATTTCAGTTTCACAAAATTTCAGTTGTGGTTACTTAACTTCCATTCTGCGTGCATGTTCAGCTTTTACAATGTGTCATGGGCACATTGTTGCAAGTTAGCCTCTCTCTCTCTCTCTGTTTCTCTCTCCCGATTCTTCTTTCCCTGATTCATTGCACTATGTCACGTGCGTTGCTTCAGGAAAGCCTGGTTATGTGACTGTCTGCACGTAGAGAGAGGACAAGATTGCCTGGCACGGGTCTATGTCAAAAAGATTTCTCGTTTAAGGAGAGCTCACGAAGTTCTTCTAGTTAGTTCTTCCAGGTCACCACAAATGATTTAACTCATTCAAAGAAATTTTGCTGACAAGTTTGAGAAACATTTCTATTCAAAAAAGCAATGTTTTCAAACTTGTTAACCCCAATTTTTACCTACGTGGTAGTCCGATAAAATAATTACCAATATGCAATAATCATATCATCAATATGAAGAAGTGCATAATAGAAGAATTTACAATGATATCAAATTAAAATGTGCGCATTTTCTGTGCTTGTAACCCTTGAGGAAATATAAAACAAATAGAAAATTTCTAAATATATGCCCTTCAAAAAATCCTTCTGAAAATGAAATTCAAAATATCATCTTTATGTGAATGGGGGTGGGGATGTTTTTTTTGTTTGTTTGTTTTGGTTTGGTTTTTTTCCTGGAAGGACATCCCCTTTGTAAATAACTGCAGTGCTCCGTGCTCTAGCTTAGGTATTTGGATCCAGCAAACATTTGCTCTGAGTGATGTGTGGTGACTCAGTTCTCTCACTGTTTATGGGTTTTTCTAGTCATAATCCTGACCAAGTGCTATTCACAGGTCTGTTGGTTTTCATGTGGCATGAACACATCATATGCTTATCAGAGGCACCTCAATTCTTTTCACATTAACTCATGAATATCGAGAAGAATTCGTCTATGCCACTGAGATGCCACTGAGATTCTGAAATCTCTCAAATGTACTCGATTAGAACCTGCTTGTTCTAATAGATCCAGAATTTACATGGTTGATGTTTTTTTAGATGGTCATCAAAATGAATATAACGAATTAACAAAAATTAAACTTTTACAGAGAAATCAGAGAAAGCAAAGATATGTCACTTGGTCCCTAGGATCCACAGATTTTTTAAAGGTGCACATGCATGTGCATTTTGATTTAACAGTACTTGATCTAGTAATGATTCTCATCATGAAGTAATTTAAATATTTCACCTGGGGGCACCTGGGTGGCTCAGTCGGTTGAGCATCCGACTTTGGCTCAGGTCATGACCTTGCGGTTCCTGAGTTCAAGGAGTTCACTGCTGTCAGCCTGTCAGCACAGAGCCTGCTTCAGATGTCTCTGTCCCCCTCTCTCTGCCCCTCCTCCACTTGCACTCTCCCCAAAAGTAACTAAATATTAAAAAAGATAAATATTTCACTGGGTTGTTGTAAGAATCAATGGAATATTCTATGTGAAAATATTTTGCAAGTTATTAATCGCCTAAGTGTGTAGTTAATTTTTTCTACCTCTTTCATTTTCTTCTTCTTCAAAGGCATACGTAAGACACACACGGAGTCGTATTGATATACTTCCCTTTTAAAATTTTGTTTCTTTGGTCTTTTTTGTTAGTGTATCGATCAGCTATCATCCATGACTTCAGAGGCAAGCTTCCTCTGACTCTACGACATCGGCAGAGAGACACCGGTGGACTTTTCATGATTTCTTGGATGTTTGGCACTGTTGGAAATAACAATGGTTCAAAAAAGGGAGCTTCTTGAAATCTTCCTATTGGAGTTATAGAGTTTTAATTTATCCCGCTGTAACTGATAATTGTGGGACTCAGGATATGTGTGTAGAGGACAGAGATATCTCGTAATAATCTCTCTAATTGTACTTAAAGGAGAAAGGAAAAAGGACCCAACTGTCAGGACACATTCTGCACCAGACACTTACGAGGCACTATCTGCATTATTGGCATGATTTCTCTGTGGTGCAGAGAAGCAGCCGACGTTCAGAAAACCTCAGAAATGTGCCTTAAAAGCACAGAAGAAATTGGAGCAAGACTTGACCCTAGGTTATGGCTTCCAAGTCCATGCTAGTTCCCTGATACTTGGAAGAGTAAATAAGGATGCAAGGAACACAAACCAGGGTCTTGGGCAGAGGAAACCAAGCTTCCCCGCTTGTATGTGTCAAATCACTCGTGGCCTCAAACTCAATTTTCCAAAGTCAGCATTTGCTACTCCCTGCATGCCTACCTTCCCTAGTTACATCTCCTGTCCCTCCGTTACCTGTGCTGTCTTAAGTGGCAGCTTCCCCCCAGACAGCAAATTTGTCTTGAAGACATGCTCTGAGACTGCTTCTCTCTGTTGATAGAACTGACCCGGAGTTGGAAACTCTTGTGTCCTTGAAATTGAGCACAGGTGTGAAATGAAGTTTGACCGGCTTCCATCAACCAGCTTGGGTGACCCTGATAGCAGAGCAATGACAATACAAATGCCAACATTTACTGAGTGATTACAATAGTAATACATAATACATAATAGTAATAGTGAATACAATAGTACCTGGGCCAGGTACTATTCCAATTGTCTTGTATGTATTATTTTATTTAATCCTCATGAAAAGCCTTTGTAGCACCTATTAATGTTATTTTACAGATGAGAAAACTAAGACACGATGAGACCTAGCAACTTGCTCAAGACTACACAGCTGTAATAAGGCCACAGCAGATTATGACCCATGGTCATTATGTCCCTGGGACTCTGTGCTGCCTTTCTGCGCAAACCTATGTGAATTGCTATGACCACTGATTTATATGTATGTGCTATGCGTACCTGATCTCTGGTCTCAAGTTGCAAGGTGCTTGGTCTCGGACACAAGTGTTTCACTTTCCATGTAACCCTCATAGTACAGAGCAGTTCTGAACAAATAGAATGGGTTTAGTGAACAGGCTTGACTTGTCCTACATGAAACAGTAATATTCCGGTACCTACTAGTGAAGGCAGAGAGAAGTAACCCTTTTAAGTGACACGTTGATATCAAAAGGGAAATTAGATTTCAAACTAACATTAAATACAGTTTAGAGCTAAAAATTCATTTGCTGAAGTCTTAACCCTCTGAGCTATACTTAGAGGTAGGATCTTTAAAGCGACAGTTAAGGTTAAGTGAGGTCATGAGGGTGGGCCCTAATCTGACAGGAGTGGCGTCCTTAAAAGAAGAGCAGACTGGGGGGCGCCTGGGGGGCTTAGTCGGTTAAGCGTCCGACTTTCGCTTAGGTCATGATCTCGCAGTTTGTGGGTTCGAGCCCCACGTCGGGCTCTGTGCTGATTGCTAGCTCAGAGCCTGGAGCCTGTTTTAGTCTGTGACTCCCTCTATCTCTGACCCTCCCCTGCTCACGCTGTTTCTCTCTCTTTCTCCTAGAAATAAATAAAACATTAAAAAAAAATTAAAAAAAGAAAAAAAAAAGAAGAGCAGACTGGGACACAGGCACACCCAGAGGAAGGACCGAGTGCAGATACAGGGGGAAGATGGCCATCTATAAGCCAAGGACAGATGCCCTCAGAAGAAACCAACCCTGCTAACGTGTTGGGAAATAAATTTCTGTTACTAAAGCCACCCATTCTGTAGTACCTTGTTATGGTGGCCCAAGCAGATGGATATGGATACCATTGGGACAGAAAGATGATAGGGCCTTAATGAACTTCTTAGGCTCTGAGTCCCCAGAGAAGCAGAATCTTTTCCAAATTTCCCCAGAATTCTTGCCCTAGTCTCTGCCTGTTTCTTCCTGGCCGGTGAATGCTCAGTCTCTTATTTACTTTTGCCAAGCAATACAGATATTAGCAATTAGCAGGTTATGGCTTTGCATTTTTTTTCTTTTATCCTCTCCTCGTTCTTGGTCTTAAACATGGACGGCAATCTAATGTGTTGAGATATTAACATATACCTTTGCTTTTAGTCCCAGAGGACGCTTGATGGAAATATCAGCATATCTCCTACCTCCATCCCAAGAAGGAAGTCAATTTTTCTTCAGTTTTTAGCTCCTAGCCTTAAGAAGTTGTTAAAGGCTTTTTGTCAGGGCCACAAAGAGAAGTTATATATTAAAGTTGTGTGGCCTTGAGGAGTCACTTAATCATTGCTTTAAGTCTCAGGTTTTCCCATCTGTTAAATGGGGATAATTACATCACTAAATCATTTGCTAATTGGGAAGATAAATAAGGTAATGTTTGGAAAAGTCTATGCGATATCTCTCTGTATCTATCTGTATCTATATATCTACATCCCATTCCTTGATATTGATTTTGGGGTCCATATTGACTAATGCATAACTTGTTTGGAAGGCCTGTAATTACAGGAAGATTATGGTAAGCATTTGGGTGGATGAAGTGTGCTCACTGGAGTGGGGGCAGATTCTTGGAGATTAAGAGGTTTTTTGTTTTGTTTTGTTTTTTTGTTTTGTTTTTTGTTTTTTTTTAGATATGTCCACGAGCTGTGGAGAACTATGCTCTGCTCATAAGCCATGCCCTTCCTTGGAGCAGAAAGGACCATGGCCTTTAAGTGAGGAGGCTCTGCATAGAGTAGTGGTAGAGGGGATCAAGCCCTGTCCCCACCTCTGAGTGCCCATACCTGCTACATGACTGCATCTGGATGCTCAAAGGGAGAAGAGAAAGATGGGATACTAAATACTGAAGGTCTGGTTTCTTCCTCAATTCTCTGTATCCATTTCAACTCCTGATTGTACTAAGGGGCAAGAGGGCCTCTATAATGACCACTATTAGGCATCTTGCCTGCCCTGGGCCTCAGCGATTTGATGTGATCTAGAAATCGAATTATGTGTCAGTTTTTGCACCAGAAAATTGCATCCCAAATCCTTATGCTTGCAAGTATTTATTAATTTTATTTTCTTTGCTTATAAAAATTTCAAAAACTCAGTTTGTAAAATTTAAAAAGTAGAGAAAAACATAAAGAAAAATAAATTAATATTGCCTGCAAACTCACCACTGGGGACTAACCACTCTTACATAATATTTTCTGAGTTTGAACGATGTAAATATAACACATATATAGGTACAGGAGGGTACATTATACTATGAGTAGTCTTAATCCTATTTTTTCATTTAACACTATTAATATTTCTCATGTAATATAAAATTATTCATAAAGACCATTTACATGTTGCATGAACCCTGTTTAATGGAAGTGTTTTAGATGATTTAACTTTTTCTTTATTATTGGAAAGTTAGATTGTTTTTAGTTTTTGGCTCTATTAAATAATGTTGTAATAATTATTTGTGTTCCTGCCTCATTTCCTGAGAAAATACTTAGAAGCCAATCTCTCTCTTATTTCTAGGGGAATATTTCATTTTATTCTTTAAAATGCTCATCTTATATTTTCTTAAACCCACTGAAATCTAAAATGATTTCTTCAAAGCACCTTGTTTTCTTTTTAAAAAAGAATTTATTTTTCTAGTTTATTTTTGAAACACAGCATGAGCAAGGGAGGGGCAGAGAGAGAGGGAGACACAGAATCCAAAACAGGCTCCAGGGTCTGAGCTGCCAGCACAGAACCCAACGCGGAGCTCAAACCCACGAAGCGTGAGATCATAACCTGAGCCGAAGTCGGACGCTTAACCGACTTAGCCACCCAGGCGCCCTGAAGAACCTTATTTTCTTGATGATATTTTCTCCTCACCAGTCATCCCCAAACACCTTCATTTTGAGATGGTTGAGGACTGTCCAAATGGCAAATTAGCAAGATTGGGAAAACTTCCATTCGGCCATTTAAATCAAAACATTTCCTTAGCGGCAGCCAAATCAACGCTTCTCAAAAGCATCCAAAATTCAGGTTACGTTGGTTATTTGGTTTTGATGTTGTTTCCACATCTGGCCATACCAAACTCTTACTGCCATCAAATGGTCTAATATTTTACTCAAAACTGCCTTCAGCAAGATTGTAAAGGGTTAGGAAGCTGGATCCCCAATGGAATAGCAAGATGATACATCATCCCAATGTGCCAACTGGCTGTTGCTTTCCATTTTTTCCTGGATCTCTGTCTGTTTGTGAGTGTGTAGGCATGCACACACACATATGTGTTTTATGTGCACGTGTGTTTGTAGGCACTGGTAGAAAGAAGCTGCTTAGAGGTGTTTCAGTTATCCAGAGTCCCAAACCATCTTGAGGCAGTACCAGACAACCTGCCACACTGGATGTCTGAAAGCGTAGTGGGTCCTCACTACAGAACCAGCATGGATACACCCTTTCCCAGGATTCTACACTGCTCTCCCATTTTAAGTGCTAAATTTGTGATTTCCCCCAGAGTTGCAAGTTTAATTTGCAATGAAATTGAATATACAGTTCCGCAGTATCGTGGTTATAACAAAGGAAAGCCCCCTGGCTGGTCTGGGATAGAAACATTGGCTTGTCAAGGATGGTTGTGCATGGATGATGTGTTTGTCCATCCTTGTCAGGCTCTGCCCACCTCAGACCGGGTCCTGCATCCCATAGTCAGAGCCAATGGTGCATTTTCCTTGCTTCTGATGAAGAGTAACAAGGACTTTTGGTTTTAGGGATCAGATGGAGAGTGATTCTCTTTGAAGCTTTCACAAAGCCGGCAAGAATTTCACACTATTTTGAGTGCTGCAGGTGAAGAATTTAACAGCTGGTGGGAGTGCAAATTAGAGCCAATTATAATTTGATTGACCTGCCTTGACAATAAAACTGTCTTCCCTAATTTAAAACGCCTAGCAGGATCCTCTCTGCCCTGGTAAGGTGGTGATTTCAAACGAAGAACAGCTCAAACTAGGAAATTCTTTAACAATGCTGTGACAGTAATAAAGATTTATTTATATAGCACTTTTTTTTCCTCTTGGACTGAAATTACTATGTTCTAACTGAGGAATAACACATTATGTACAGGAATGCAAAGGACTGAGCTTGGCAGAAATGGCGGCAGCAGAAGTAGAAAATCCATGTACATTCTGGAAAGTAGTGAGGAAAAGGAGGAAGTGTCTCAGTTCCAAAATGTAGTGCCAGGTGTCATAATATTTGTAAAGAAACCAAATGTGGAGCTGAAAAGCATATTTTTTTGGAACTGTTTAAAAATGACATAAAAGAAAGTCCTTTTTCTTCCTTGTTTGATTTTAAAGCTAATTTATTCCACCACCTTGTTTAAATAGGTCACAGAAAGCTTCAAACTCCGGTTCAGACTCAGCCTGGTCATTCCCTACTATTTATTCACATGAGCCTGGGCTTATTTAACTATCTAAGCTTTGGAAGGGAAGGAGATGGTGGCTCTGCATTATTTGCTCTGCCTTGAATTGGGTCTCTCGGTCATTTTCATTGAACTGTGATTTAGATGCAGGTGACGTACCTGCCCCATGCTCTGGCTTCGGGAAGGCAGCGCTGCAAGGAGCTAACCCATGTCACCATCTGGGTAACAGATCTACTCTCTAATCCCACCTCTGCCACCTAGGACTCACTTGATTGTAGGGCCGTTGTTCTCTGGGTCTCAGGTTTTTCATCTGAAAAATGGAAACAATAAAATCTCCTTCATGGGGTATTGGGTGATGATTAAGATATGACAACGGTTTTCTCCTTGACCAGCCTCTAGCCAGGTTTCCCTGAGCACTGCTCCCAACTAGGCCTCAGCCTTGGCCTATGAATGAACACTAACATAGTTACCGACAGCTCAGGGTCGCATCCTTAGGGTGACGCTAGCCTCCTTAAAGTGCCTGCCTGAGAAAACTCAAGGCTGCCCAGAGAATTTACTGTGTGTTCTAGATGACACGTGAAGATAAGACCCTTGTGTCCCAGCCTCCATAGGGAGGTAGAGGCTTCATTTTGATGAGGAACAATTAAACCCAGATGGGTTTGGACCAACCCCCTCTTCTGCTTCTGTAACTACTACTTCCCTGACTCTGCTGAGCCCCTGTTTACCACTCTCCCCATTCCCTCATTCTGCCCTTAAAATACCCAATCATCTTTGTCCAAATCAGTTCAATTGAGGAGAATTTGGTTCACCGTGGACTCCTTTCCCTATTGCAATAGTATATTATTGATTAAAATCTGCCCTTACCACAGTAACTAACATCCAGCTTTGTTCATCTTTGACAGATACTGTATACAAAATGGCTTAGCATAATATTGTAAGGCCACAAATCTAAACATCTAAACCAAACTGACTCCATGACAGGCTTCAAGTTTCCCCTCTAAACTAGAAGGCCTGAGTTTCGGCTTCCCCGAAACTATCAGGCAGTTACACATTGCCCAAGGCAAGAGTAACCACACTTGCAACATCCAATCAAGAAAGGCCAGCGACCACCCTCCACACTGTTAAGGGAGAGGCCTGGAGATAGAAACTATAGATAGGACCCTGTTACCTAATGTTTAAGTTAACCCGTTAGTCGCCGAACAAGACCCTAGGCTCGCTCTGTGATTGGTTGAATTTAAAGGTACTCTACATGTTGTAATTGGATCCCGCCAAAAGTAACGAATACTGTAGACAATGTGTACGGCCAAACCTGCTGTCAATGATGTTGAATAATTATGATTGGATCACTGTTCCCATGTCACAACTTCTGTAACTCCCCCGTCTCAAACCCCATAAAAACCCTACTCTGCCCTTGTTCGAGGCTCTCAGCACAGATCCATACGCTGGTGAGGTCTGGGAGTCCGAGCTTAAGCCCGTAATAAAGCCCTTTGCTTTTGCATACGTGACTCGGACTCCTTGGTGGTCTTGGGATTTTGGGGAGATCGCGATCTGGGCATAACAATATCTGGCCCAAGTGGCTGTCCCAAAGTGGAGAGATCCTGTTTCTACCTCCATCAGGATGTCCTTCTCTTTCTCTCCACCAGAGGCTGCCCAGCCAGCTTGTCTTAGTCCCATCAACCTTTGCAATGACAGGGTGGGGATGGTGAAGAGGGTGGGGGTGGTGGGGAGGATAGTAGTGTGAGGAGGTGGTGGGGAGGGGGGAGTGAGGGAGGGAAGATGAGAGATAAGAAGTGCTATTCTTGCCACCTTGATGTTGTACTTAGAACGAATTTCACTAAGTGACAGTGTCATTCCTGTTGAGTTTCTATAATACTAATAAAATTTGGACCCATTGTATGTTAAATGTACTTTTGTCATTGGCTTTGAAGTTTAATCTCTTTGTCATACAGTTTATATAAAAATAAGCAAGAAAGGTTAGGAAAGTAGCTGTGACAAAGGCCATGTGTTTTATGTCATAGAAAACGTATGGATACTTTCCGTTTTTTGATGCATTGTGTCAGAATCGATACAACCTGAATTTTACTGTCTTCAATTTGATGACAAGGAAAGTTACCGAAGGGAAAGAAGCCTGAGCCCCAAGCAATCAACTTAATATACAAACTTTTGGGTTGTTGTGTCATAAGCTGTATACTGCATGTAACCAGGTTTCATCTTCCAGTTTATGAACCATGAGGAAGCTTCTATTTACAGTGGTCGAATAAAGTGCATGAACTTTGTGACAGTGTTATTGCTCCTCTTTTCAGATTAATTCTGGGTGAGGATTAGGGTTTCCAGAAGTCCAGTCTTTATAAAATGTGAGCTTTCCTTTATTATTATTAATGAGGCTCCTAGGGTCCCTTCCTAAAAAAAATTAGAACTTAGAAAGATCTGGGGAGCCTGGGTGGCTTAGTCGGTTAAGTGTCCGACTTTCGCTTAGGTCATGATCTCGCGGTTTGTGGGTTCGAGCCCCGCGTCGGGCTCCGTGCTGACTGCCAGCTCAGAGCCTAGAGCCTGTTTCAGTCTGTGACTCCCTCTCTCTCTGACCCTCCCCTGCTCACACTGTCTCTCTCTCGCCTAGAAATAAATTTAAAAAACAACATTAAAAAAAAAAGAAAGATCTATGTAGTGATAGATGAATATATCCTTGTATACATTCATGAAACCGAAGTTTCTGGTGGGTAACACATCTGGTTAAAAAAATTACCTATATGAGTATTAAATGGCAAGCAATAGTAACCAGGTCCTGGAGTGCAGCCAACCCCCAAGCAATGAAATGATGATTTCTGCAGGATAGGCTTGACGGGGCTGGGTCTGCACAAATGATGGAGAGGAGCAGGATATTCTGGCAGCTGCTGTCTGGTGAACTGAGACGGGGCATTCACAAGGTGGGCAGACAGATGCCGTAATGACCCACTAAAGAATACCCACATGCAATACAACATAGCTGTGAAACGTGGGGAAACAATGGCAGCAGATGGACAAAAACCTGGCTCACAGCAAGCAAGGAGAGGCAGCTCATTTATAGCAAAAAGCCCTGCGTGGCTCAGAGAAGGACAGGAATCCAGACCCAAAGCAAGCCTGGAAATAGCAACAGGCCTTGTAAGCAGTGTTCATCCTTTTCAAGTATTTATTGACTGCTTTGCTGTACATAGCACACTTGGCCAGGAGCTATGTGATGAAGCAGGGATGAAGACAGGCATACTGACTTCAAAGAGTGTAGAGTCTAACGGATATGCAGTGAGTTTTGGTTACAGGATACACTTTGGGAATTATTTTGTTGTTAGTGACAATGTTGGCATTTAACATTCTTCAAAATCTGGTTACTCCTCTCCCAAATCTTGGATGGCGTGGGTTCAAAACCAAAGGGGATGGAGGTTTAGAGGAGTAGAAGGCTGCACTCAAGAGTTGATGAGTCACATCTCCAGCACTTTCCATCAAGATTGTCCAATAACTAAGATGGCTGAATGTGATGATAGTGCTTCAGTTTATAGTCACAAAGTATAGTGTCACCTCCCATGAATACATTGCAGGAAAGATGACTGACAACTTATCTGAATTTTAGCTTATCCCCAAAGATATATGTGGAAGTAGGGGCACTGTAGTTTCCACATACAAAGGGCATTCCTGTTCTGTCAGGTACATACACACAAATGCACACATCCACACATGCATTCTAGATTATGTGTTAGGTCTTGTATTTTTTGGTCCTGGAGTAAACATTCTTCATCACCATCATAGCCGTCATCACCATTGGGTCACCAAGTAGAAACTGAACTAAAAAATAAAAAATCTCTTCCTAACGGCTGAGTACTTTCAATAACGCAGACACAAGCTTCTTTTGATTATTTATAATGGGCATTAAAGAGAAAAGGAGTCATCTTGGATTCTAGATAGAATACTTAGTAAGGAGTTATACTGTGGAATTGTTGCCTCTCTACACTGTGTTTTCCCTCCACACTAGAATAGGTTGACATGGATTGAACAATCTGGATATAACCTGCGGACAGTGGAGCAGAGATGATTGCCTATCAATTAATGATTAAAATACCTGCACTTCAGCATGTTCTAGTTTGGCAGATTTAGTGGTGACAGTATCACCTTATCATCACCTGTTTGATCATCTTCATAAAGAGCAAAACCAATGATGGAGAGTCTACAGGGCATATACATGTAGCTTTATAACCACATCCTAAATTACAAACAAACAGTAAGTTTCTGCTAATACCTAACCATAGATATTAAGTCTATGTAAAAATAAGAGATCAACTTGTGATCAAGAATAGCTTCTAATTATGAAAATTTTAAATACAAAATGATAGTATGTGACTAATGTCTTTATTACACATGGAATAGGACAGAGACAACCAAAACATTTCATGTTTTCACCTCATCATATAGGAATAAATGTGACAACATAAAGTGTTGGATAAGAACATCAGGAAATCTCTACACTTGTTAGCAGGAAGGTACAGCCATTTTGGAGAACAATTTAGAAATATCTATAAAGAAAGCTGAAAACACGCATACCTTATAATTTTAGAAATCCAAACCTCAACATATTTCCTAAGAATAACATTTGCATATCCAAGGAGATAGAAGTATTTTTACAGTAGCATTATTTGTAAGAGTAAAAATTGGAAATAACTTAAAGTGGCAAGTCTTATAAAGGAGTACTATTCAACAGTGAAAGTAAACTATAGCTGCTTGGTACCTATATTGAATGCATGTTATAAGCATAATGCTGCTCTTAAAATGTAAATTGTAGAATGTCCTATGCATTATAATTTATGAAAATTATAAAAACATGCAAAACTATACTTAAAGTTGTCCTAAGGTAAGTATAAATGTAGCAGGAGTATAAAGAAATATAGGATAATGACGTTTGTTTTAACATTCTTTACATTCTTTTGTATGTCTTTAACACTATATGATGAACACACAAATCAACAATATCAAAAACGAAGTAGAAAGGTTATCATAAAATTCCATTGAAGAGATAGAAGGAAATTACTGAAGGAAATGAATTTTTCTTCTCTATTTTCTCTGTTTTCTTCTATGAAAGCACATATTAAGTGCAACTTTTTTTAGAAGATGAATTCAAAGAGAGAGGCAATCCCTGTTCCATTTTTTATCCATCACAGTTTTTTGTTCCTGAGGTGGCCTGAGGACACGGGGTGTGGAGGCAAATTCTCTCAGAAGCTTTCCTCTCTGAGGGACATGACTAGGTCAATATGTCTTAAGCAGAAAATTTCAGAAACAGAGGTACATTTCATTGGAAACGTACAGTATTGGCCTAACTGTAGAAGGTCTTAAATGCCAGTGTCAAGAGGTGAAACTATGTCATGGACATAGACAGCCACTAATGTACATACATATGCGGGGAAATGAGAAAAACATAGACAGACAGAAAGATGATAGATAGATAGATAGATAGATAGATAGATAGATAGATAGACAGATAGATAGATAGACAGGTAGAGACAAAGTATACATACTCATGTATCATTATGTATTTAAACATAAATTCATCTTTTATCTCTATTCTACTTACCCAACTGTCTACCTACCTACCTACCTACCTACCCACCCACCTGTCTGTCTATCTATCTATCTATCTATCTATCTATCTATCTATCTATCTATCTATGTATCATTTACCTGTCCACTTAACTACTTATCTACCTAGCTTTTTATCTAACTATCTGTCTATGTCTATGACCTTAATTACAACTATATCTACATCCTCTTTAGAATTCCCTGACTTATCCAGGATTGGGTGGGATGGGAGGCAGGATGTCAAAGAGGAATTATAACAATATTAGCTGGTTTCATTTCTTTTATTATAATATGAGAAGGGGAAATGGAAACTTTAAGATGAAATGCCTATATTTAAATGTTATAACTTTAATCCTAATGGTAACTAGTAGACTCTGCAAAGAGCTTTAAAAATGAGAACAGCATATGCTGGTTAATGAGAATGACTATTATTGATGACAATAATATTAACTTGCTAATACACAATTGGGAAGGGAGATTTACAAGGGATGTTTTTTCTGTGTAAAAACTCAAGATGGATATTTTTGGCTGTGGAACGTAAATTAAGAAATTAGCTCATTCTTTCACATACCTTTTAGAAATGTGACATATGCTTCTTGGGAGGTTTCTTTTCATCTTTATAAAAAGGTATAGAATGACATTTATTTTAAAAGTTAGTTTTTGGTGCTAGTGTTATAACATAAAACCATGGTAGATGTTCAATTGTTAAAGTAGCACAATTATCCCAACAATAGCAATTATATTTAATCACTCATTTTTTCATTCTTTTACCTGTTCTTCTACCAACCACTTAGAGAATGCCTACTTGCTTTAGGCATTATGCTGAGCATACAGAAGAAAGAGTCACAGTAGACATTAAACAGTCTTTGGAGAGTTCCAGGCTATAGGAAAAGACAGAGAGTGAATGACTGAAAGATGATATGTGCATTAAGGAGCAAGCACTGTAGGAAAGAAGCATTACATTAGTTTAGAGTAGGATTTTTCAGTCTTCATACTGGGGACATTTGGGTCAGAGAACTCTCTGTGGGTGAGGGAGAGGGGAGCAACTGTTCTGTGCATCGTAGGGTGTTTGGTGGCATTCCTGGCCTCTGCCCATTGGTCTCCGGTAGCACTCTCCCCACGTCATGTATATCAGAAATGTCTCTGGACATCCCCAGCCATTTCCTGAATAACAAGATGGCCTATGGCTGAGAATAACTGCTCTATTGCCGGGAGCCACACCGGCCTCTCTGCATGGCAGTCACAGCAAGGAAATGGCAGTGTCTGCAGCTCCTGCCATGAGAAATGAAGACTGGTGTCTCCTGCTACTGCTGGCTCACGTTGCATATGGGCCTGCTGGTGTTGGCCAGGCCTCACAGTGTTCCGTATCAGACCCACGTTCTGAATACGGATGCCTCATGGGGAGGGGCATATTTCTGCCTTTATGGGGGAGACTTTGGATGGGAGCTCTGTGGGCGATTGTTGGGGGGCTCTTCCTGTGGGCCTTGCGGACCCAAGGCTTAGATAATAAAGGGGGTTAAAAACACAAGAGTTACCATTGAGCCTGGCCCCGAGACAAAGAGCCTATTTTGGGGTTAAGGGCAAAACACAGTTACTACATATATCTTTGCTAATTGGTGAAGCATGGCAGTCCCTTCCTCAAGGCCTGTATTTCACAAACACCCTCCCTTACACTGGCAACTGGGATGAGGATAGATAAAAGTAGCTAAAACATAAACCCAGGTGCAAAGACTGACACATTTAGGGCCCCCATGTTTGTTTCCACAAATAAACCAATTCAGAAACATGTATCCTCCTGAGAGCCAGACAGAATAACTCCTAGCTTATCTATATACAATTTAACGTGTATGTTATCCTGTTTTTCACTAAGAACATTCTGTTATTTCCTTGGTCGGAATAATTCTGCAATTGATATCATAAAAGGCCTCCCATTGTAAGAAATTCCTTTCTCTGACTTCATGTTGTTGCTGAACTTTTAAATAAAGACACCAAAACCGACAGGACAGAGATGCCTGCCTGGTGATCAGAAAGAATCTCGGAGCTCTCTCACTCTCTCTCTCGCCGACACCGTCCATCCTTCAGGGACCCCTGGGCCTGCCGGAGTTGGCTCGGCCTCCGGCACTCTACCAAATCCTATGTATTTTTTATTTTTTTTCTTAATTTTTTTAATGTTTTATTTATTTTTAGGAGAGAGAGAGAGAGACAGATAGACAGCATGAGCAGGGGAGGGTCAGAGAGAGAGTGAGTCACAGAATGAAACAGTCTCCAGGTTCTGAACTGGCAGTCAGCACAGAGCCCGACGCGGGGCTTGAACCCACGAACCGCGAGATCATGACCTGAGCGAAAGTCGGACGCTTAACCGACTAAGCCACCCAGGCGCCCCTATTTTTAATTTTTAAAAAAATTTTATTTAAATCCAAATTAGGTAACATATAGTGTAGTATTGGTTTCAGGAGTAGAATTTAGTGATTCATCACTTACATATAACACCCAGTGCTCATCCCAACAAGTGCCCTCCTTTTTTTTTTTTTTGATTTTGGTATGTTTCTTTTTATTTTTTTTTTTTATTTTTTTTATTTTTTACAAATAGTTTATTGTCAAATTAGTTTCCACATAACACCCAGTGCTCATCCCCACAAGTGTCCTCCTCCATGCCCACCCCTCCCCCCCACATCCACCAGTCCTCAGTTTTTGTCAGCATTCAAGAGTCTCTCATGGTTTGCCTCTCCCCTTTCCCCCACCATTTCCGCCCTTCTTCTCCCCCTTGGTCCTCTGTTAAGTCCTCCTAATCCTCCTATACGTGCACACATATGATATTTGTCTTTCTCTGCCTGACTTATTTCGCTCAGCATAACACCCTCAAGGTCCATCCATGTTGCTACACATGGCCAGATTTCATTGTTTCTCATTGCCATGTAGTATTCCATGGTATAGATAAACCACATCTTCTTGATCCATTCATCTGTTGATGGACACTTAGGCTCTTTCCAGGTTTTAGCTATTGTGGAGAGTGCTGCTATGAACATTGGGGTACATGTGCTCCTATGCATCAACATTTCTGTATCCCTTGGGTAAATTCCTAGCAGTGCTATTGCTGGGTCATAGGGGAGTTCTATTGTTAGTTTCCTTAGGAACCTCCACACTGTTTTCCAGAGGGGCTGTACCAGTTTACATTCCCACCAACAGTGCAGGAGGGTGCCCGTTTCTCCACATCCTCGCCAGCATCTAGAGTTCTCTGATTGGCTCATTTTAGCCACTCTGACTGGCGTGAGGTGGTATCTCAGTGTGGTTTTGATTTGTATTTCCCTGATGAGGAGGGATGCTGAGCATCGTTTCATGTGTCTGTTGGCCATCTGGATGTCCTCTTTGGAGAAGTGTCTGTTCATATCTTCTGCCCATTTCTTCACTGGGTTGTTTGTTTTCAGGCGTGTAGTTTGGTGAGTTCCTTGTAGATTCTGGATATCAACCCTTTATCTGATATGTCATTTGCAACTATCTTTTCCCATTCCGTTGGTTGCCTATTAATTTTCTGGGTTGTTTCCTTGGCTGTGCAGAAGCTTTTAATCTTGAGGAGGTCCCAACAGTTTATTTTTGCTCTTAATTCCCTTGCTTTTGGGGATGTGTCAAGTAAGAAGTTGCTGCGGTGGAGGTCAAGGAGGTTGTTTCCTGCTTTCTCTTCTAGGGTTTTGATGGTTTCCTGTCTCACGTTCAGGTCCTTTATCCATTTTGAGTTTATTTTTGTGCATGGTGTGAGAAAATGATCTAGTTTCATTCTTCTGCATGTTGCTGTCCAGTTCTCCCAACACCATCTGTTAAAAAGGCTGTCTTTTTTTTCCATTGGATATTCTTTCCTGCTTTGTCAAAGATTAGTTGGCTGTATACTTTTGGGTCCACTTCTGAGTTCTCAATTCTGTTCCATTGGTCTATGTGTCTGTTTTTGTGCCACTACCATACTGTCTTGATGATGACAGCTTTGTAGTAGAGGCTAAAGTCTGGGATGGTGATCCCTCCCGTTTTGGTTTTATTTTTCAGGATTACTTTGGCTATTCAGGGTCTTTTGTGGTTCCATACAAATTTTTGGATAGTTTGTTCTAGTTTTGAGAAGTATGCTGGTGCAATTTTGATTGGAATTGCATTGAATGTGTAGAGTGCTTTAGGTAGTAATGACATCTTAACTATATTTATTCTTCCTATCCATGAGCATGGAATGTTTTTCCATTTCTTTGTGTCTTCTTCAATTTCCTTCATAAGTTTTCTATAGTTTTCATCATACAGATCTCTTGTATCCTTGGTTAGGTTTATTCCGAGGTATTTTATGATTTTTTGTGCAATTGTGAATGGGATCAGTTTCTTGATTTCTCTTTCTGTTGCTTCATTGTTGGTGTATAAAAATGCAACCGATTTCTGTACGTTGATTTTGTACCCTGCAACTTGGCTGAATTCTTGGATCAGTTCTAGTAGGCTTCTGGTGGAGTCTGTCGGGTTTTCTATGTAGAGTATCATGTCATCTGCGAAGAGTGAAAGTTTGACTTCCTCTTTGCCAATTCTGATGCCTTTGATTTCCTTTTGGTGTCTGATGGCTGATGCTAGGACTTCCAGCACTATGTTAAACAGCAGTGGTGAGAGTGGGCATCCCTGTCGTGTTCCTGATCTCAGGGGGAAAGCTCTGAGTTTTTCCCCGTTGAGGATGATGTTAGCTGAAGGCTTCTCATAGATGGCTTTGATGATGTTTAAGTAGGTTCCTTCTATCCCAACTTTCTCGAGAGTCTTTATTAAGAAGGGATGCTGTATTTTGTCAAATGCTTTTTCTGCATCTATTGACAGGATCATATGGTTTTTATCTTTTCTTTTATTAATATGATGTATCACATTAATTGATTTGCGAATGTTGAACCAGCCCTGTAACCCAGGAATGAATCCCACTTGATCTTGGTGGATGATTCTTTTGATATGATGCTGGATTCGATTTGCAAGGATCTTGTTGAGAATTTTTGCATCCGTATTCATCAAGGATATTGGCCTGTAGTTCTCTTTTTTTGCTGGATCTCTGTCTGGCTTGGGAATCAGTGTGATGCTGGCTTCATAAAATGAGTCCGGGAGTTTTCCTTCGCTTTCTATTTTTTGGAATAGCTTGAGAAGAATTGGGATTAATTCTGTTTTAAATGTCTGGTAGAATTCCCCAGGGAAGCCATCAGGTCCAGGGCTCTTATTTGTTGGGAGATTTTTGATCACTGATTCAATTTCTTCACTTGTTATGGGTCTGTTCAGGTTTTCTATTTCTTCCCTTGTGAATTTTGGTAGTGAGTGTGTGTTTAGGAATTTGTCCATTTCTTCTAAGTTGTCCAATTTATTGGCATATAATTTTTCATAGTATTCCCTGATAATTGCTTGTATTTCTGAGGGGTTGGTTGTAATAAGTCCATTTTCATTCATAATTTTGTCTATTTGGGTGCTCTCTCTTTTCTTTTGGATAAGTCTGGCTAGAGGTTTGTCAATTTTGTTTACTTTTTCAAAAAACCAACTCTTGGTTTCATTGATCTGTTCAATTGTTTCTTTGGTCTCGATGTTGTTTATTTCTGCTCTAATTTTTACTATTTCTCTTCTTCTACTGGGTTTAGGGCGTTCTTGTTGCTCTGCCTCTAGTTCCTTTAGGTGAGCTGTTAGATTTTGGACTTGCGCTTTTTCTAATCTCTTGAAATAGGCCTGGAGAGCAATGTACTTTCCTCTTAGGACTGCCTTTGCCGCATCCCATAGATTTTGAATTGTTGTGTTTTCATTTTCATTTGTTTCCATATATTTTTTAATTTCATCTCTAATTGCCTGATTGGCCCATTCATTCTTTAGAAGGGTGTTCTTTAACCTCCATGTTTTGGAGGTTTTCCAGACTTCTTCCTGTAATTGATTTCAAGTTTCAAAGCATTGTGATCTGACAGTGTGCATGGTATGATCTCTATTCTTTTATATTTCTTGAGGGCTGCTTTATGTCCCAGTATGTGATCTATCTTGGAGAATGTGCCATGCGCACTTGAGAAGAAAGTAAATTCCCTGGCCTCAGGATGTAAAGTTCTAAATATATCCGTCAGGTCCATCTGGTCCAATGTGTCTTTCAAGTCCATTATTTCTTTACTGATTTTCTGTCTGGTTGACCTATCCATTGCTGTAAGCGGTATTAAAGTCCCCTGCTATTAGCACATTCTTATCTATAAGCTTGTTTCTGTTTGTGATTAATTGTTTTAGATATTTAGGTGCTCCCATATTCGGTGCGTAGACATTTATGATTGTTAGTTCTTCCTGATGGATGGACCCTGTAATTATTATGTAGTGCCCTTCTTCATCTCTTGTGATTGTCTTTAATTTAAAGTCCAGTTTGTCTGATATAAGTATCGCTACTCCAGCTTTCTTTTGATTTCCTGTAGCATGATATATATTTCTCCATCCCTTACTTTTAATCTGAAGGTATCTTCCCGTCTAAAATGAGTTTCTTGTAGACAGCATATAGATGGATTTTGTTTTTTAATCCATTGTGCTACCCTATGTCTTTTGATTGGAGCATTCAGCCCATTTACATTCAGTGTTATTATTGAAATATGTGGGTTTAGAGTCTTTTTATCTTTTGTAGGGTTCATGTTTGTGGTGGTGTCTCTGGAATCTTTGTTCCTTGCAACCTTTCCTTCAGAGCATCCCCCTCAGGATTTCTTGTAGGGCTGGCTTAGTGGTGACAAATTCTTTCCATTTCTGTTTATTTGGAAGGTTTTTATCTCTCCTTCTATTTTGAATGACAGGCTTGCTGGATAGAGGATTCTTGGCTGCATATTTTTTACTGTTCATCACATTGAAAATCTCCTGCCATTCCTTTCTGGCCTGCCAAGTTTCAGTAGATAGGTCTGTCACCACTCTGATAGGTTTCCCTTTGTTTGTTAGGGCTCTTTTCTCCCTAGCTGCTTTCAAATTTCTCTCTTTGTCCTTATATTTTTGCCATTTTACGATGTCGTGCAGAAGATCGATTCAAGTTGTGATCTGAGAGGAGTCCTCTGAGCCTCTTGTATTTCACATTGACTTCCTTTAGGTCGGGGAAGTTCTCTGCTATAATTTGTTCCAGGACTCCTTCAGCACCTTTCCCTCTCTCTTCCTCTTCTGGGATTCCTATGATACGGATATTGTTGCGTTTGACTGTGTCGCTGAGCTCTCGAATTCTTCTTTCCTGTTCCTGGATCAGTTTGTCTCTTTTTTTGTCAGCTTCTTGTTTTTCTATAATGGTGTCTTCTAAATCACTTATTCTCCTTTCTGCCTCTTCAATCCGTGCATTGGAGGCCTCTAATTTATTATGTATCTCATTTATCGCATTTTTTAATTCTTCATGCCTATTTTTATTTTCCATTCTGTCTGTAGCCATAGTTTCTTTGATGTCCCCTATGTTTTTTTCAAGCCCTGCTATTAATTTCACCATTATTATTCTAAAATCTTGTTCACTTATGCTGCTGATATCTGTTTTGAGCAGTTCATTAGCTATCATTTCTTCTTGGAGTTTCTTTGGAGGAGAGCTCTTTCGTTTCGTCATTTTAGTTAGCTTTCCGGCTCTTGTTGGTTTTAAAGACCTGTTATGCTCTCTGTTTCTATGAGCACTGCTATATCCAAGAAGACTCTTTGACTTTCCAGGGCCTATCCTTTCAGAGATTGTTTTTGAATGGTATCCCTCGGTCACTCTTTTTGGGACCTTAGTTATTTTATTTTCCTATTCGTAGTGATATTTGGGACTCTTCACCTTGTGGACTCTAGCTTGTTTCTTGAGGTAGCCCTGGAAAAGAAAACAGACAGACAAACACACAGGGAGCAGGAGCACACAAACGCACAGGCTGATTCAACTAACATGCAAAGTGAGAGGGAAAACGAAAAAGTTAATAGAAAAGACGGAGGAGGGAGGGCGAATAGGGAGCATAAAATACATAAAAGGGTCAAAAAGGGGAAAAGAAAAGGAAAAAAGAAGAAAACCGATGGACAAAGAACGGTTTAAAGCATATATCTGGATTTCCCAGCTACATTTAAATAGCCGTGTGTATGCAGTGCTGGTTGAAGAGCATAGAGAAAAAGAGAGAAGGCAGGGTGAGACAAGGCAGATTTGGAAATAGAATGAACAGGCAGAAGGGATAAGAAACTTTTTTCAAAGAGGTAAAGGGTAGAATGTGGTTGGATAGGTGAGAGAAGGATGCTGGAATTATCCAGAGAAACTATATAGTCTAATTACTCCTGAGAGAAATAGCTGAAAAAGTCGGTAGGTGTAGAATTTACATTTACAGAATGGACTTGTGATTGTTTAAGCAAGCTGGCGACCAGAGTTAATCAGGTCAGTGTTTTGGGGAAAAAAGCGAGAAAAGAGAAAAAAGAAGAAAAAAAAAGAGAAAAGAAAGGGGAAAAAAAAGAAAGAAAAAAAAGAAAAAAGAAAAAAAAGGAAAAAGAAAAAAAAAAAAGGGAGGAGGGCACCTCTCAGGCAGGGATGGGCGTGGCGTGATCCGATGCCTCAGGCGGGGGTTCTGCCTCGGCGATTGTGGGAAGGAGAGTGACGGTGCTCCAGTCCCTTCTTGAACCCCGCGCTGCAGCTCAGTTTTTGTTTTTTGTTTTTTGGCGTGTCAACTCCCCGTTCCGGGGACGCAGCCGAAGTTGGTTGCACTCTTCAACCCAGGCCAGTTCCAATCTCCAAATCCCAGCCCGCGCCCCGCTGAAGTTGCCTTAGACACAGCTTCCCAGACAACCCCCTCGGGCTATTCCAGGCTCCCTGCTGAGCTCTGGGGGCGGAGTCAGGATCGCTGCTTTCTTCTCTGGTCGGCTCTGGTGCGCATGCGCGGGGGCTTGCCTGCAGCGTCCGCGTAGCCTGAGCCCGCTGGAGTGAGGAAAACCGGGTCTCTCTATGGCTCGTCACCCGAAACACGAACTCACAGGCAAATTTCCCAGTTTTTAGCTCTTTGCCTTCCCTCTCGAGTTCCAGCCAGCCAGGAGCGCGGACGCCTGGTGTCTGCGCGTCTCCCTCAGGGGTCCCAGCCGCCCTGGAGCTACAATGGCGGCAGGCGCACCCGCTCCGCTTTAAAACCCCACCTCCAGGAGTGGCACAAAGAAGCAGTTTGTGTGCTCAGCCTCCCCCAGGACCAGTTGTCGCGAGGGGACCTGGTGTGCAGATATTTGGCAAGTACGGTCTTTCTATGCACCGAGCGGAGATTTTTCTGTCTCGGACTCTCCTTTTCCCCTCTCACTCCCCGTAGAGGGTAGAGGGGGATCGCCTCCCACCCTGGAGGCTCCGATCCCGGGCTGATTTTACCTTCCCCGGTTCGCACTCACGTTAGAAGGCTTTCTCAGTGGATTCTGCGTCCTTTTTTCTCCCAGTCTCTCAGGTTTTGTATGGTTTCCAATGGCTTCAGATCTTTTCTGTGTGATGTATGGGCGCGAGTGCAAGTACGGAGCTCCTTACTTCTCCGCCATCTTGCCTCCCTCCCAACAAGTGCCCTCCTTAATGTCCATCACTCATTTAGCCCATCCCCCACCTACCTCCCTTCCAGCAACCCTGTTTGTTCTCTGTATAAGAGACTCTTAAAGTTTGCTTCCCTCTGTTTTTTATCTTAAGTTTTCCTTGCCTTCCCCTATGTTCATCTGTTTTGTTTCTTAAATTCCATATGAGTGAAATCATTATATTTATCTTTCTCTGACTTATTTCGCTTAGTACAATACACTTACATATTTTTTTTAGAGTGAGAAAGATTTCCATAGGCTTAACAATTGTAATTATTTATGATCATTAATTTTCTTTCCATTCAGCCAACATACATTTATTAAAGTAGTGCTGGAAATTAGCATGGAGAGAGTATAGAAAAGATTTTCAATTCTTTTTTTAAATTTCCTTTTTCAATTTTAGGGAGAGAGAGAGAGAGAGCAAGAGATAGAGAGAGAGAGCCTGTGCAAGTAGGGGAGAGGGGGAGATGGACCGAGGGAGAGAGAAAGAGAATCTATAGCGGACTTTATGCTCAGTGCAGAGCCTGACACAGGACTTGATCTGATGACCCTGGGATCATGACCTGAACAGAAATCAAGAGTTGGACGCTCAACCAACTCAGCCACCCACGTGCCCCAAGAATTCCTTTTTTTAAATAGAAGATAAAAGATATCAGTGATTCTGGGTGAGACTCACTTACCTGAATAATTTCTATATTCTTATGTTTTTAAATATATTTTTAAATGTTTATTTATTCTTGAGAGAGAGACGGGGGAGGGGCAGAGAGTGGGGGGACAGAAGGTCTGAAGTAGGCTTTGCAGTGACAGCAGCGAGCCTGATGAGGGACTTGAACTCACAAACCATGAGGTCATGATCTGAGCCGAAGTCTGCTGTTTAATCGACTAAGGCACCCAGGCACCCCTTTATATTCTTATGATTTTCTATGAGGCAAAAATCAAATCTGCGTTTTCAAAGCCTTTATTGAGGATTGATGTACATACCATGAAATTCACCTATTTTAAGTGTCTAGTTACAAGAGTTTATATGAGTTTATACAGTTATGCAGCCATCATACCAATCTAGTCTTAAAACGTTTCCACCACCCTCCCCCACTCCCCCCCAAATTTCCCTTCTGGATGTTTGCAGTCAATAATTGAAAGCTTCCACTCTCCAGTCCCGTGCAATCTCAATCTTTCTGTTACTATAGCTTTGCCTTTACTAGGCACTTTACTTAATGGAATTGTATAATATATAGTCTTTTCCGCCTGGCTTCTCTTAATTAGCACGATGTTGTTGAGGTTTATCCATGTTGTTGTGTGTTATCAATACTTTTTTCCTTTTACTTGTTAAATGGTACTATGTTTTATGGATAACCATATCTGGTTAATCCATTAACCAGTTGATGGCAGTTTGGATGGTTTCTAGGTCTTATTTATTATGAATAACACTAGTATGAATAATCTTTAGGGGGACATGCTTTCTATTCCTTTTGGAATACAGTAAGTCATACAGTAAGTTCATGTTGAACTTTTTAATATGCTACCTAAATCTTTTTCAAAGAGACTGTCCCATTTTATATTCTCACCAATAATGTATGCAGTTTCCAATCACTTCTTTGCCAACACTTAGTACTGCCAGTCTGTCTGATTTTAGCCATTTCAGTGATTTTTGTAGAGGTAGCTCATTGTGTTTTTAATTTGCATTTTATTAATGACTAATGATTGCATTTTTTTTTCATGTGGATATTTGCCATTCATACATATCTTTGGAAGGAGAAGAATCTTCAAATCTTTTGTTATTTTAATTCTTTTACCTTATTACTGAGTTGGAAGGGTAATTTTGACATTCTGAGAAGAAGCTGTTTTTGAGATACATGCTATACAAATCTTCTCTCCCAGTCTGTGGCTCCTATTAATTTTCTAGTGATGTCTTTTGAAAAATATTTATATTTGATGATGTCCAGTGATCAATTTTTTCTTTCCAAAATGGTGTTTTAGTTGTCATATGTAAAAAAATATTTGCTTAACCTAAGTCAGTGATTTTCTCTTAGGAATTTTATAGTTTTAACAAGCTCAGTCTTACGTTCGGGGAGGGTTGACATCCATTTTGAGTTCAGTTTGTGTGTGGTGAGAACAAGGGTCAGGTTGAGTTTCTAAAATTTATAAATTGATATTGATCCAAGGTCAATAAAATACATGAAAATCCATGTCTAATTTTTAGAAAAGACAAGTCTTTTTCCATTGAATATTTTGGCACTCATGTTGAAAATTAATTGCCATATATGTTTTGATCTATTTGTAAACTGTGTTCTCTTCTGTTTAATTCTATGTGTGTCCTCATAACCCACACCGTATTTTCTTGATTACTGTAGCCTTATAGTAAGTTTTGAAGTCAGTTAGTGTATATCCTCTCAACTTTGTTCTTCATTTATCTTTCAAAATTGCTTTGGATATTTTAGATGCTTTGCTATTTCCATATAAATTTTATATCAATGTCTCAATTTGTACAAGAACACTTGCTGGGATTTTGATAGAAATTATGTTGAATTTAAACATGAATTTAGAGAAACTGCTATCTTAACAAATGAGTTTTTCAATACGTGAATGTGATATATCTGTCCAGTTAGTTAGGACTCCTTTAACATAAGTTGTGCATTTCTTTTGTTAAATTTATTCCTAAGTATTTTATTATCGTTGATATGTTTGTGAATGGAATTGTCTTCTTAATTTATTTTTTAATTCATTGGTGCTAGTCTATAAAAATGCCCTATATTGATTTTTGTACATTGATTTTATAACATGTGACATCACTAAACTTACTTATTAATTCTAGTAGTTTTTTCGAAGATTCTTTAGGATTTTCCTTTTTGTTTTTTAATGTTTATTTTTATTTGTATGTGTGTGTGTGTGTGTGTGTGTGTGTGTGTGTGTGTGTGTGTGAGGGAGAGAGAGAGAGAGAGAGAGAGAGATAGGAGGGGCAGAGAGAAAGAGAGACAGAGACGGAGAATCTGAAGCAGTCTCTAGGCTCCGAGCTATCAGCACAGAGTCCAACGCAGGGCTCGAACCTATGAACTGAAATCATGACCTGAGCTGAAGTCAGAAGCTTAACCGACTGAGCCATCCAGGCACCCCATTCTTTAGGATTTTCTACATATAAGATCATGTCTGTGTAAAAAGATTTTTACTTCTTCCTTTGCAATTTGTATGCCTTTTATTTATTTCTCTTGCCTTATTCCACGGCGTTGAATAGAAATGGTACAAACAGACATCTCTGCCTTTGCTCCTGATCTTAGGAAGATAGCAATCAGTTTTTTGCCATTAAGTATGATAGTAGTTGTGAGTTTTTTGTGGATGGCTTTTTATCAAGTTGAGAAAGTTCCATTTTATTCCTAATTGTGTGAAATTTCTATCTTTATGTGCTGTGTCTTATCAAAAATTTCTCTACCTCTGCTGAGATTATTTTCTATTTATTCTTGAGTTCTTTTTAGTAATTTGTGTCTTTCTAGGAATCTTATTTTTATCACAGCCTCATGCCAATACTGATTTAATTTGAATAAAATATAGCAACTTTGTATTATTGCTGCTTCATATTCTGTCCTTTCTTAGTGCTATATATTTTCAATATATATTGTCATATATATTTTCATTCTATATTATAAGATAGGTATAATTATATTACAATATAGGTATAATTGCAATATTATAACTATTGCCTTTAACAACCTAATGTTTTATGAGGAGATTACAAGAAGAGAATAAAAATATACATAATCTTCAATTTTTTATATCCTCTCACATATTTATTTCCATACTCTCCATTCCTAACCATGGATCCCAGTTACTATCTGGTGTCATTTCTTTTCAGCTTGAAGGCCTCACCTTAGAATTTATTAGTGCAGGTCTGCTATCAAAGAGTTGTCTCCATTTTTGTTTATCTGTAAGTGTATTTATTTCACTTTATTATTTTTTTAAAAATTATTTTTTAAAATGTTTATTCATTTTTCAGAGACAGAGAGACAGAATGAGAGTGGGGGAGGGGCAGAGAGAGAGGTAGACACAGAATCCGAAGCAGGCTCCAGACTCTGAACTGTCAGCACAGAGCCTGACATGGGGCTCAAACTCACAAACCACGAGATCATGAAGTGAGCCAAAGTTGGATGCTTAATCAACTGAGCCATCCAGGTGCCCCTATTTCACCTTGTTTTGGAAGAATAATTTTCTTGACTATAGGGTGCCTTGCCACATTTTTCTGTCAATGCTTTGAATTTGTTATTCCACTGTCTTCTGGCTTCCACTGTTGTTGATGCATAGTCAGCTACTAACTGCACTATTACTGCATTGTACCCAGTGAATCATTTTCTTTGGCCACTTTCAAGATTTTCTCTTTAATTTGGCTTTCAGCAATTTGACAACAGTGTATCTATATGTGGTCTTATTTGTGTTTATTTTATTTGATGCCTGTTGAACTTGTTGAATCTGTTATGTTCAAGTTTTGTGGGCTTTTTTTTTTTATTGTCAAGTTTAAAAGACTACAGTTTCTTTGAAAATTTTTGTCCCTCTCCCTCCTCCTCTTTTGGGACTCCAATTACACACATGTTGAATTCATGACATTATCTGGCAAATTTTAGGATATGTTAATTTTTCTTCAAAATTTTTCCTTCTTTGTTTTTTGGATTCAATACTTTGTTCTGATCTATCTTTGCACTTTCTCTTCTTTCTTTTGCCTTCTTAGATCTGCCGTTGATTCTATCTAGTAAATTTTTCATTTCAGTTAGAGTATTCTAGAATTTTCATTTGGTTCTTTTATATAATTTTTGTTTCTTTATAGAGACTGCTGATTAGTTGACTCTTAGCATACTTTTCTTTATCTATTTCAGCATAGTTTCTTTTAATTCTTTGAATATATTTATAATGGCAATGTGAAGTCCTGTCAGCTAAATCCAGCATCTAGGTTCACTCAGAGTCAGTTTCCAATGACTGGTCTCCCCCCACACCCCCACCCTGGACCATAGGTGACACTTCCTTGTTTCTTTACATGTCTAATAATTCTTAGTTGAATATTGGACATTTTACCTCAAATCTTGTGGTAACTCTAGATTCAGTTCTATTTTCTAGAGTGTTGTTCTATCGATTAATTAGTTAATAACTTGCCTGAACTTACACTGTAGAATTTGTTTTTCTCACGGTGTGGAACTCCTGATGTCTTTATCGATTTGTTTTTCCTATTTTTATGTGTTAGCTTGGTTCACTATGGGAGGCCATTCCTCCCTCCATAGAGTTCAGTGATCCAACAACGATCAAGACTCAAGTTTTGTTCAAACACTTTGAATCCAGTAAGCTTTCACCTGAGCCAGCTGAGTTGTGTGTGATCGCAGAACACATCCAACGTTGCGGCCTGTTCTGAAGTCTCCCTTGCTGTTCACATCCTCATGGATCCTTACGACCTCCCCCCCACATGTGTAATGTTGCCGTTAGCCAGGGATACGAGGAGAGCTCATCACAATTCTTTTACGATGCTCTGAATTCCAGCAACTCCTCATTAAATTTCTGACTGGTTGGCTGCCCACCTTCAACTGGGAAACACAACGTTGGTCTAAAAAAAGCTGCAGGTTGTTATGATCTATCCCAAATTAAATCTGCCATTTTTTTAAAGCTGTAAATGTCATAGGCGTTTAACTATCCCCCTCCTCCACCTCTGCTCCAAGGCAAGTCAGCCTTCTTTGGCAGCGAAGTTGCTTTATAACTCTTGCCAACTGACCTGAGGGAGAGGGGTCTAAGAACAGCCCCAGGCAAGAGGTCACAGACTCCCACCACCCCTACCCAAAACTCAATTCGCTTTTGTGTTTCAGGTAAATGTTTCTAAATTTATTTTCTGCCTTTGGTAGGTTTGTACATGCTGAAATAATTTTTTAGGACAATTTTATCCACTTTTATGCTTGTTTTCCATAAGAAGGAATCACCTGCTCTCTTCCTGTAGGTATCACTGGAAGATCAAATTTGTGTTTAGAATAGATTTGTTAGAGAGTAGCATTCCATGAATATATGTTGAGCGTGGTTTATTGAAAGGCAGACTCTGGGCTGAAGAGCCTTCAGAGAGTGATAAACTCTGTTTCTCAGGATGCCAGGTTATTTTGGGAGGTCTGTAAATGTTTGTTGAATGAAAAGATGTTCTGAAACACTGACCAAGTTTTTCTTTGCTTTAGTAAGAGAAATTGGAGAATACTAACCTAAAAATTCTTCTGAAGCTTTGTTTTGGTAATGAATGTATTGATTTATTTGAGCCATTGTATTAGATTCTACTACAATAATAAAAATCTCTTTCTCATCGACATTTTAAGAAGTCTTTTCCAGAGATTCAAAACCACTTGTTTTTCATCTAAATCATATATACACATGTATATAAACAAGCAGTGAGAGTACAGCGTAGGTAACTGTTCTCTGTCATGCCATCCATCCCTTTCTAGTTCAGACTTCCGGACAAGGTTGTTAGAAGGTCAGGTGATATTCGGAGGATGTGTCAACAGGATAGCGCTGTGTTTAATTATCAAGTGTTTCCACTTAGGGATGTAAAAATTCTAGCTCTGAAGAAAGCTATCTTGAGCCAGGTATTTCTGAATTATTTGGGGGTTTACTATTCTCATTAGAATGTTCATTTAATCTAAAAGCATCCATTACAGGTGCCAGATTGACAGCCTGGATCAGCCCACAAACAGATTTTATTTGGCCTAGGCAATGCTTTAACAGTATCTTCTGTCACAATCTAAAAATCAGAGATTTTAGGTAGGAATACAGATTTCTTAATTTGAAGATCTCACAACATGGCTTTGTTCCCTCAAGCAACAGTGAACCCCAGACCCTTCAGTAGGCACGGAAACTCCTGGCCTCACCCAACCCAATTCCCTTTTCACATGACCACCCTGCCCTTGTAGACATTTGATTTCATGACTTTTGGGATCTGGCTTTCAAAAGCCAGACTGCTACCAAGGGGACATGGTGGTAACCAGCAGAGGATTAAGCTGTATTTATCATAAAAGAACTTGGATCAGGTAGAAAGCATTTGAACCCAGGGAAGAGAAGAATTTTGTAACCAAATATATACATGACATAAAATTGCACTGAAAATGATATAAAATGTCGTTCATTTGTTCATTCATTCACTTATTCACAGAATATTTACAGACTGAATGGGTCTGGTTCACTATTGTCTCCACCCAAGACTAGAAGTTCCTGATGTATAATAAGCCTAATATAGTAAGTTTTCCAACATGTAACAAAAAAGCGTTCTATACGTATTCTCTAAACAAGTGAACAAGTGAATGAATTGTATTCATTTTATTTCATTTCCCTGGAAAATGAGATAACTTACTTCCTCGCTCTCTCCCCTTCTAGCAACCCTCAAAATTCAATTTCAATTGATTTAAAATTAGTACCTAGTAGTATTAATAAAGACTTTCATACCTTGTTAACAAACAAAGAAAGGAGACCTCCCTTTCCCAGAAATACTAGACATTTTACCTGTAATTGGGACTGAGCAGTTCACTTCTTATAAGGCAGAAAAACCCAAATTGCCAAGATCAAGTAGCTTATTATAAAGAAAACTGTAAGCCTTCCAGTTTCTACATAAAATCGGAGAGAATTGAGTTAGAAAGCGAGTGGACTCTTCCTTCGAGAAGCAGGTTAATTAATCCTTCAGTAACTGAGACAAGAGAGCAGGGAAAATACAAACCAATCTAAAACTGATGAACACAAGTTCAGGTTTACATGTTAAATTCATAAGATCTGTAAATATCAAGGAAAATACAGACTTAAAATTTAAGCACAGATTCCTTCCTCCACTCATGGCCTAGATATATTGTGGTCAGACGCTGGTATTATAAACCATGCTCTGATAACTCTGCTCCAGGAGGCGAGGCTCTCGTGAGAAAGAGAGAGAGAGAGAGAGAGAGAGAGTATTGGGAGCACTTCAGAGAAAAGATCCAAGAGAAAAGTCTGGGACTCTGCCACCCAGCTCCCTGGCCCTGGGAGGGTCCATGGCAGATGTTTGGAATGAGGCAACTTGATGGTCCCCAAGGGGCCTTGTTATAAAGTCAGCTCTCGTAAGCAATAGTCTTGATATTTGATGTGTTGCCAGAAGTTAGAATACTGCTTTTCTCTTAAATCTACACCCGCTGGTTGGAAGCCACTGGGTTTCTATTTAGAGTTATAGACACCCCAGCATGGTTTTCAGACATCATGTAACATGTATTCTCAATCCAGGCATATGTAGGTATTTGGGCTTAAGGAGGCAGTGGAGTATCATAAAGAAAAAAGAAAGCATTGCATCAGGAATCAAGAGTCCTAGAACCCAACGGTATTTTCGATTCTGTCTGACGTTAGCAAAAGTGCCCAGCTTTACCGAGGCACTGTGGTCTCTTCATGGCAAGAACCTTGGCGCCCTCCCCACCCCCTTCATTGCTGCTATCTCCATAAGTCCCAGAGGGGATGCTACTCAGCCTATGTCAGAGCTGCAAGGCTCACAATCTCCTGGTCAGGATTTTAGACTCCAATCCATGTAAGAGATCCTGGTCTTTTAACAGAACTAAGAAATGTCCTCAAATTGAGAATACAGTTATAGAATTAAAAAAAAAAATTGGAAAGCCATCTGTAATTTGCAGTAAGAACAGACTTGTAAAATGAATCAAATTGCATGAGTCCAAAATGAATAAGAATGCCGATTGCTGACTATGAATATCTGAATAGCACTACTTTCTAATTGCTTCACTTGCAACAGAGAGAAATAAAATTGTGAGAGTGTGAAGTGTATAAAGGATTCTACCGCTCTCTCGGGGCTCAGAGACCCGCAGATTGGAGAAAGTAAGTGAGTGCCTTTCTGACCACTGAATTCCTCACTCTTACTGCAAGTTAGAAAGCTCTAAGGACTTTAATGAAACGTCTTTGCACTTCTGGAAAGAGAACTGAAACAGCCTGGGAGACAGCGCCACCTAGTGTCCATCAAGAAAAACTTCCTGGCGATCACGTCGCGGTAATTGGCCCCGGTAACTTCCATGAACTAGGGCAAAGAAAATAAATCCATCAAAGCTGACGAACAGAGAGAAATGCCAGCTGAAAGCATTTTTGACTCTTGATGCTTTCAAAAGCCAAGAAACTTAATCCTTGCCTTATGTTTCTTTCTTCGTGCCCAAAAGGCAGCCAAGCTCGTCACTAAGCCAAGGGAGGTGAAGCAGGTCACTAAGTTTATAATGTAGTTGGTAACTGGTTTCCATTTTTTCTCTGCATCCTGGCAGCAGGAGATAGGCAGCTTGTTATAACTTAGAGGGGGCTCCTGGAAAGCCTGCTTGCTGGGTGTATTTCTGTAGGCGTGGGCTCGCTGGGAATATTATTACCTCATGGAGTCACAGATTTAATAACATTTCTTCCACTTCATTCAGCACAGCACTAAGTTAGTGACTCCGGCTTCAGCACATTACAGACGCACATTGTTCCTGATAGCATCACATCGTCACAGCCTCATGTGGATCCCAACCACACCGCCTGCTTTGGTACACATGCCGTGCACGCTCTATTCGTACACTTCCTGGCTCTCTGGCTAGGGTGCTCCCGACCTCCTTGGTCTGACCCACCCTCTCTCTTCTTCTTTCCCTCCTTTATGTTCTGCTCCCTCCGCTGTATCATCACAACCATCAGTTTGGAGCACCCACCATGTTCCAGGCACGACGACAGGTGCATCACGTGTAATTTGTCATGTGAGATACGGCTGTGTGTATCTTGTGGGTTAGGAGCCAGTGGCTCCCAGTGGAGCACAATCAGAGGAGTGGGGTGGCCACTCTCTGCTGCTTCTGGTCTTTGGGTGTTTCTACCATGTGGAGGGGCCACTAGCAATGACACTCCTGAACCCCTCTTGCTCCTCCAGGAAGAGGAGGGGAGTGCTTTAATCTGATAGAGGGTGGAGGAGGTGGGGTTTGGAGGCAGAATGGGGTTTCTCCAGCCCAGAACCCACCATTTTATCCCCGGAGTGAGGCTGCCTGTGCGGAGCATGAATTCTGGTCTGTTTTTCATGCTGTACATATCACAGGCCTGACCCAGTCCCTGTGCTGGCTGGTGACTGGGTGAGCGAGTCTGTTCAGTTTTGGGGTTCAGCAGTAGGAAAGCCCACCTACCCACAGATATACACCACAACTGCTGCTCAGCTCTGTCACTGATTAGGTGATGTTTTCATTTCTCTCCTCTCTTGGTTCAGACTTTGATGAGTTCTTTATTGGGGCACCTAAAGCTCCAAATGTTCATGAAAGCATTTCATTGCTAAATACAAAGAAGATGGGATTAGGATTATTTGAACTACAACTTGAAGTGTTTCAAACCCAAATAAGGGCTTTTTTCTTTTTTTTTTTTAATTTATATTCAGAACAAATTCATTCTAGTGTAGAGAATGCTCTGGACTGGTAATCAGAAGATACAGGCTTTATTTTGGGCTTGAAGCTTTCCAGCTTTGCAACATTGAGAGGGAGGTGCTCTCCGCTTTGGCTTCTTCATCTCGGCTTCTGTGATTTCTAGGTCAAGTTCCCATGATATGGTGGTAATGCCAATTTGTGCAGGGAAGAAGCCTTGCATCCACTTGAAATGAGCTACTGTCTTTTTCCCCCTCCCCTTGTCAGGAAAGCCGGTGTTGCTTTCTAGAACATTCTGAAAGCATTTCAGAACATTGATGGCAGCATTTTCCTAACTATCTGCTTTGTTCCTGCCACACTTAGGAGCAAAGCTTCAACCCTTTTTATTTGTTGTTATACACCCTGGGCAGAGGGCAGCTGGTATATTAGATTTTTGCTTTTGAACCCCAAATTGGGACTTATGTGTTCACAAATTATTTTCTTCTTGTTTTGTGAGTTTGTTCCATCATTACTTACCTTGAGTCACATTTAGTTATGCATTTACTAATTTGGCTTCATTGAGAAGAATGATCCAGTGTGGACTGTGGAGAAACAGTCAGTCATCTAGAGGAAAGTGTAAGAGGGTAGCAGGAGCATTGTCTACACTCTGAAAAGACAAGGAAAAGACGTGGGACAAGGGATGGAATCTGGTCATTCTCAGCGTCATCCCTGTAGCCTTGCTCTTGACCCAGAACCTCGCCTTACTTTTAGGACATTTTCGCACCAAATGATGTTGTTATTTCCCTTGAAATAATTACTTGCTTCTCCAGGCCCTGATACACCAAACATCAGAAACCATCTACATGCCAAAGGGCACTCCCACACCTTCCTCCCAAGTTTACCTCTTACCCATGGAAGAGTCAGAATGGGCTTTGCTGTGGATTTACAGGTTAGAGAAGAGTTAGCAGAGAACAGGATTAATGGAATGCATGTTGGTATTAATGCCAACTCTAGAGACTTGATAAGTAGGAGTCTCCTTTCCTTAGTGAACTCATCCCTTCTCTATGCTGATAATTCCAAAATTGTTATCTCCAGTTGAGATCTCTCCTTGTCTGTCTGCCTGTCTGTTTGTATATCTACCTATCTATCACCTAGCTCAAGGGTATATGCGCCAATTATACATAATATACATTATATAGTATATATACACATTATATATAATCTATACATTATATAATCTATACATTATAGATTATATGTATATTATATATTTCAATTATACATATTATATATATAATATAGCCTCCTCATCAGCTGGAGGAAGTACTTGGGTGCCCAGCAAGTGTCCTAAGTTCAGCATCTCCCATATTGAGCTCCTGCTAGTCTCCTCCTACATCTGCCTTGCTCTCAGCCCTTTCCCTGGCCTTCCCCATCTCAGTAAGTGGCACCTTTCCAGTTGCTGGGGCCAAACCTGGGAGTCGTCTTTGACTCCTGTGTCCCTTGCATCCTATGTCTGATCTGTCTGGCCAATCTGTACTCTCTACCTTCAGATCCTAGCCACATGTTGATCATTTCTCCCCACTTTCACAGCTACCACCCTGGTCCCACTGCCTCTTCTCACGCCTGGACTTTGGCAACGGCTCCTTGCAGGTCTCCGACCTTCCTCTGCCTTTTCAACCTGTTCTCAGCCCAGAGGTCTGCGCCATCTTGTTAACATATGTCAGGCCATAGCGCACTGCTCAGAACCTTCCAGTGGCCGTCCGGAGTCAGACGGGTCCTCTGGGCTGTGCCCATCCCCTCTCTGCTGTCATGGCCGTCTTGCACTGTTCCCGCCACGTTGGTTCTTTTGTTTTCCTTGAGTATGTGAGCAGCTTCTCACCTCAGAATGTGTGCACTTACCACGTCTCCTGGGTGGGACTCTTTTCGCGGAGTCCCGGTGGCTCACCCCCACCTCTTGCCAGAGGTCTTTGTGCAGCTGTGAGAGCCCCTCTGGCTCTTCTTCTAAAATTGCCTCCCTCCCCACCAACGCAGCTTCGTCATTGTCTCTGCTTCGTGTCCTTCGTGTTGCCGCTGTTTAATATTCTCTATGTGCTGGTTTTTACACTGTCTCCTCCATGAGAATGTAAGCTCCATTAGGGCAAGTATTTCATTGATTTCGTTCCCAGCTGTGTCCCCAGCAATGAGAGCTGAGTGCTCAATATATATTTTTTGAATAAATGAATGAGGCGAGGAGGAGGAGGAGACACAGCAGTAGCCTTTAGTGTGAGCACTGGGGACATGGAACAGACAACCAACCATTTAAAACCTGGGGCGTGGTGCACTTGGGTGACAAGAATTGACTCAAAACAGGGCTGTGTTCTGATATCAGAAATTATATTAGTAGAGGTTTATTTTTCTGTTTCAAGTTATTATTTGCCATCACTCGATTGAACAAATATTTACTGAGTAGCTGTCATGTCACTGTGCTGAGGGCTGAGAGTACAGTTGTGGTCCATGTTCTTGTGTAGAGTAGGATGAAGGTGAGAAATTCACACATTAGTAGATCATTTCAATACAGAGTGGCAAATAAATGCTCAAGTACGCCGTTGGGGGTAAACAATTTAGGTTTCCTCAGCCATTTTCACCTGAGATATTTTTTTACTAGTTTCCATAGGAGAGTATGTTTTGAAGGACATGTATGGAAGGGAGAAATAATATGCATTTACTCAAGAAGTGCATCCTAAATAAAAGTCTTCAGAAAAAGGTAATTGACAACAATCATTGCTATATAATATTTTGATGGCCTCCCCTCCTCTATTGAGAATTAACTTACAGATTACTTTAAATAAATCTTATGAACTTTCAGTGCTTAGTAATTTCTCGCTGCAAGGAGAGGTTAATAAGATCTTTATTCCACTAAAGGAATCCTGCACAATTGGATCGGATGAGCCCCAGTCTTCACCTTGATCTATGCTATGACCAACAGCTCACCCTAACAAAGATGGCACCACTTTGAGGTGTGGTTGGCCATTTGTTGGCTCTGTGTTCCCTGAAAGCCTGGAATTGTGTTTCAGTTGTTGGCTGGTTACATTGAGCTCAGGGACACTTTCTAGGCAAAACCAGAGTATTTCGGTAACCTGGGACTTTAAAAAAACAAGGACAATAGCTTGCTGAGAACTACATCTCCTCTATGGAATTGACTCTGCTTTTCTGAAGATTTTTCTTGAGCTTAAATGCTCACCTGGCCTTCAAGTGCCAGGGATAACTTTTCTGGGGCGTATGCCCTGGCATCTCTCCCCCTGCCCCAGACTAGATCACGTGAGCCTCTTTTATGTGCGTATAGCACCCTACATTTCCTTTGTTACAGCCTACTCAGAGTCAGACCAGGCTTCGCAGGTTGAGGACAGGACTCCAGAATGCTAAGTCTGCCCAACATCTCTGACTCCAGCTGCAAGTTTGGGGGTCCTTGGAGACACCCTCGGGTTCAATAATTCACTAGAAAAGCTTGTAGAACTCACCGAAAGCACTCCACTTAAGCAGCCAAAAGAAGAGATGCAGAGAGAGAAGTCCAGGAGGGTGGGGCAGATTCGATCAGCCTCGGGGGTGCGGTATCTTCATGGCGCATCCATGTGTGACAATACACAGAGTATTGATAACCATGGGAGCTCGCCCAGGCTTGAGTGTCAGAGTTTTATTTTTTTTTAAGTTTTTAATAGTTTATTTATTTTTGAGACAGAGAGAGACAGAGCGTGAGTGGGGGAGGGGCAGAGAGAGGGGAAGACACAGAATCCAAAACAGGCTCCTGGTTCTGAGCTGTCAGCACAGAGCCTGATGTGTGGCTCGAACCCACGAACCATGAGATCTGACCTGAGCCGAAGTTGGACACTTAACCAACTGAGCCACTCAGGCACCCCTAGTGTCAGAGTTTTAACTAAAGCTTCATTACATAGGCACGCTTGATTGAGAACTGGCATAGGGGCCCAACTCAATCTCCAGCCCCCATCCCTCCCCAGAGGGCAGACTGATATCATGTGGCTCAAGCCCCAAGCCTCTACTCATGGGGTTGATCTTTCTGGCAAGAGGGATCCCCATCCCGAGGCGTTTGAGCGTTAGCTATCAGATGTAGGTGTGGTGGGAGGGGCCCACCAGGAAGGAAATGCCTTCCAGTCAGTCACTGGGAAATCCCAAGGGCTTGCAGGTTACCCCCCAGGAACCAGAGATGAAGGCCCACCAAATTCTTTGTTACCCACTGTCCCCACGACACTGTATGTATGGCTGCGCGTTTACCGGTCTCCCTCATGAACCTCCTGAGGGCAGTGAATATGCCGCCTTCTTCATCACGGTCTGTTCAGGAAACACAAAGCGGGTGCTCAAAAAATATTTACCGTACGACTGAGCAACGCGCTGTGATCTTTAGGCAGATTTTATTCGGGCATTGATGCTAAGCCATCACCGTTGGGAGTTGCTAAAATCCCAAGGCACACGGAGCCCGGGCAGCTGTCCCCATGTAGATTCTTCTTGTGCTTTGCCTACTGATTCTCTCCTGAATCTCATGCCCGTCCACTCGTCACAAAGTCCAAGACACTCTAGCCAGAGTGGCGGCTCTCTTATCCTGAGATCGATAAACTTAACGCAGCAAAGAAATTCACGCGGTCCGTGGGGGGGGGAGGGGGGATGGGCATGGAGGAGGGCACTCGTGGGGATGAGCACTGAGTGTTATGTGGAAACTAATTTGACAATAAACTATTTGTAAAAAAAAAAAAAAAAGAAAGAAATTCACGCAGTCACCACCCGCTGTTTTTATTAGTTCCAGCTCTCAGCTACTGCACAGACCCTTGTAAATGCAGGAATAATATCAAGTTTCTTTTCTTAAATGCTTTCTTGGCATGAAACTGTCCGCTTCACTTGCTTTAATCTCTTCTGCTGCTGTGGCTACACCAGCTGACACGTGGCAGAGAGGCTTTGACCGCCCTGACTTTCATCTATTCGAAGCTGCTTCCAGGTTATTCCATTACGAAGTGGTCACTTTTTAAAGGCACAAGTGTTTTCCTCTCTTTGCGACTTAAACCACCTTTATTTCGTGATTGTTTTTTTTATGTCGCGTTAATCAATATCTCCCTGACTCCCCAAAATACTCCTTCCCACTGGCTCTCTGGTCAGTCTAAGATTTTATTTCTGACTTTTAGGAAAAGGTTCCACTGTGTGGAATGCACGCCAAGGATAACAGTAGAAAATGGCAGGGGCCCGGAGACCTGAAGAGCAAACCCTCCCTCTGAGGGCAGCAGGGATGGGTGTTTCTCCTGCCCGAACAGTGGCTACTGGCGTGTTCCCCGATAAGAGTTTTGCTACGCCAGCGTCGATGTGGCTTTAGCTCACCAGCTGCCGAGCGCACAGTCTTTTCTGGACTGTGACTTGCTTATGGATCTGGGAGACGTTTGAGGAGTGGGTGGCAGGTAGGCGAGGGTTTGTGGGGGTCAAGGGTGGATGTTTCACTAGTATTGGCCTCGTTTCAGGAGAATACAAAGCCTCCTTACAAAGGGTTGAGATGGTTTAACAATTGCTTGAATATTCCATATCCTTTCTGGAAATTTGAGAAAATAAAAGTAAGCAAAAGATGTTCGCACCCTTCCTTATGAAACACTATAAAATATAGTCAAAGGACCTTGGTTTTACTCAAGGTCATGAATGTTCAAAGTCCACCCCTTGTAGAACCGGTGATGTGAGAGACCATGCTGGTCCTTTTCTTCTTTGTCACTTCTCTTTCTCTTCCTTTCCTCCTTTGACACAGAACAATAGGAAGATTGAGACAATGGGGCAGGCTTGCCGTGGCTTTTATGGCGAGCATGCTGTTGGCTTGTGGAGCGCCACCTGAAGGGATGACAATTCTGTGAGAGGTGAGGCGAAGGGGAGCCCAGGTCCCATCCACATCCAACCCTTGACAGAAAGGCACGCTCGCTATTGTGTGTATGGAGTAACAGTGACATCCTGTGGCCAGTCTGGTTGATCTGAGTGGCTCCTTTATAGATAAAGAAGACCATTTTGTCTGCACTGAAAGGTGAGCCCTAGTTGGCTCCTTCAGACAATACACAAAAGAGGGAAGGGCTCAGATTCTCACCGCAGGCTTTCTGGCATCTTCATCTGGACAGCTGTCTCTGATTTAGGTGGGGGGAGATTCTTGGGACAGAAATTATGTCTGTTTTTATGCTTGATCAATTTAAATGTTACCATTTGAGTGTTGAGTGAGCCATAATAATAACCATGAGAACAGTGTGAGAAAATAGTGACAGGAGAGAGAGGCACTTCACTTCTTTATACAGCATCCCAGAGGATTAATGCAGAATAATCTGTTACTTAAAAATGCCTAATTGCTTGACATTTAGCTGCTTTTTTTTTTTTTTAAAGTTTTGGAAGCAATACCTTTATTTTGACCTTACTTAAGAGAGAAAAGGGCTGGGCAAGAAAACAACTCTGATCTTATGTTATGGTAACATACGTACAAAATCAGGCTATGCCGCCAAGTACGTGGCTGTGCTCATTGGGGCCTGGGAGTTTTGTGCTTCCAAGTCTTGACTGTGTAACCTCCCGTAGTATTAAATGCAGGTGGGCCCCTGCTGGCACCTGGTTTTGGGTGTGATCCAATAGTGCTCATGAAACGTGGGCTCTGGCATGGCAGTGGGTGTGAGTTGAAGGAATCCATTCAATTCAACAAGATGGGGGTATCCGCCATCTTGTGGTTTCTATCAGAAAGGTGCCATTGCCCTGAGACTCTTTTCTAGGTATCCCCAGGGTCCTGCTCAGGGAATAAGGCAAAGGAAATTTGGAAGGTAAGAAGGGGAATTATGCTCTGGAGTTACACAGATCTCGGTTCTAATCCTAGCTCACCACTCACTAGCTCTATGACCTTAGGCAAATTCCTTAACTATCTGGCTGGAGGCACAATTTTCTCAACTGCGGGAAAGGGTTAATAATAAGCACCCACTGTTTGGGGTGTGGGGATGAATAGTTGGGTGTGGCAGGGTGAGTGCCCGTGTGGGTGGCCTGGGCCATGCTAATCACATGGGGAGCTGCTGCACGGGTTTCTGTGTCCACAGGCATGGGCCCTGGGCTGAAGACAACTTGGTAGGATGGCTCCCTATCCCTCTTTCTCCGAGCTTGGCAAAAGATCTCTGTCTTTGTCGACTGCATCAAGTTTGGGTTGGGGGCGGGAAAAAGTGAGGTGTGTGTGTGTGTGTGTGTGCATGCACAATGTGTGTAGTGTGGTATGTATGTGGTATGGTGTGTGTGTGTGTGTGATATGTGTGTGTGGGGTGTGTATATACGTGGTATGATGTGTGGGGTGTGTGGCATATGAGTATTTCATGGTGTGTGTGCATGTGTGTATGTATGGATGGTATATGTGTTATGTGTATATGTGATATGGTGAATATGATCTATGGTCTGTGTATGTGGTATATGTGGATGTATGCGGTTGTATGTGTGTGGTGTGTGTATGTGGTGGTGTGTATGTATGTGAATGTAGTATGTGTGTGTATGTGGTGTGTACCTGGTGGTGTATGCATGTTGTGGTGTATGTGTATATGTGGTGGTGTGTTTATGGTGTGTGTACATGTGGTATGTGTGTGCATGGGGTAATGTGCTTGTGTATGTGGTGGTGGTATGTGTGTGTTATAGTATGTGTGTATGTGGTGTGTATAGAATATATGTGTGCATGTGGTAGTGTGCTTGTGGTGGTTTGTGTGTGGTGCGTGTGTATGTGGTGGTGTGTGTGTGTGTGTGTGTGGTGTGTACATGATGGTGTATGTATGCGGTGGGGTGTGTGGGGTGTGTATATGTGGTGTGTATACGTATGTGGTATGTGTGTATGTGATGGCATATGTGTGTGGTGTGTGGTGCCTGTGTGAGCCCGTGCATGCACACACATGCCTTCACTGGCCCATCGTCTGCCGCTCAGCACGGACACGTGGCCACAGCCGAGTGAGATGCGAGGGCTGCCCAGAATGGTGATGTCTGGGCTCAGGATAGGAGTAGAAGAAACAAAAGGGGAAGGAAGAAGGGTTAGGCAAGCCAAGAAAATGCCAATAAAGGAAGGAAATGGAGAGGATTAGTAAAAAGTAAGACTTTCAGCACTGAGTATTCTCTTAGGCCATTTTACAGTTCTCCAAAATCATGATAACTTAATTCCTGTGTCAATAACGGTTTCACATACTTTCTGTCTAGTGGCAGAAAGAAGGGCAAGCCAAAGTTTCCTCCCAAAGGGCAAAAATCTCTTGTTTTAGTCCAGAGGTGACTTAGCTGAGAACATGAAAGGGATGGCTCGCAGCTATTCGAATCTCTGTCCCCGCCGATCAGCTCATTATGAAGGAAGAAGGGATAGTTTTTCCAGCTCTCCATTTTCTGTCGATTTCCTGCATTTCTCTTCTTTTCCTCCTCCTTTCTCTCCTTCTCTGTCTGTCTTTCGTAGCGTCTCCCAATTTTGGGGGATGACTCTTGGCCCACACAGATGGCGTTTACTGACTGTCTTGAAAACTTTTTTTGCTTTCCAATTTTCTCACAAAATTTCTTATGCCTTCGGGCAGCCACCCTATTTCACTCCAGTCTCTGCTTGTGTTAAGTGACAGATGGATTTCCCACATCCTGGTTGTAAAAGAAAACCAATTTGTTTGAAGATAGATTCACTTAGGTGTCAATAATAATAAAGGGGAAATAATGTCATAGTGTCTATTGGAGACAGAGTATGAAATCACTGCCTTTGTAATTACTAAGGGAAAGACAAAATTGAAGCCTTTAGAGGGTATTTGAAAGGCATCTTGGCTTGAAGATTTTGACTGTCGTGATGGAAAGGCAGCGAAATAAAGCAAACCAAGTTTTTACTTGCTTGGACGGAGGTTTGTTTATCCTGATCGTGTGAAGTCTGGGCCAGCAGCGCCAACAATTTTGACTGCTCCTCCGTGTTTCTCTGCACTTGGGCAGGGAAGATAGTAAGATGGGCCAGAGTGCTCACGTGACATGTTCAGGACAGAGATCTCTTTTGGGGAACAAATGCTTGAAGTTTCTGATTAGGCAAATAACACAGCTAATCACACTTCAAATTTACTGGTGAAAATACATTAAACCCAGTTTTATACACTAATACAAAGTATGTGGCCCAGAAGAGTGAATGTGGTTCCAGAAAGTGCCCCATGTAATCAGTGTGTGCCCATATGGAAAGCTCCAGGGCAGCCCACAGATGATGCTAACACAATCCAGTTGGCACCTCTCCCCATGTCCTCCCTCCCATTCCCTCCTCCCCCTCCTTGTTACCGCACCACTGCTTCCCCAGTGTCATGAAAAGAAAGAAAGCTTAAGAGGCACTGGTGGCTGGATGGCTCTTAGGACTTTCCATTCCTTTCTGCCTGCCTCTCTTCCTCCCCAAAGATGGAGCTCACGTTAGAAGGTATGGGGAGTGTTTCCCTCTCATATTAGGCTGAAATACAGTGTTCTGATTTAGCTCCTGAGTATCAGTAGTGATGTTTTTGGTTCCTAGGGACAGAAACCTCAATTTCTAGTGGGTTAAACATTAAATGACTTTTTTGGTTCCTGTATTTGCACAGTCTGTACGTAGGGTGCTTTCAGGGTGTTTCCAATGGTCCAATGGTATAAAGTAGGATTCTTATTATCTTTTCTTCTTTCTGCTCCACCCTCTACATTATCTGCTTGTTTTTATTTTTATTTTACTTTATCTTATTTATTATTTTTTAAATTTATTTTTGAGAGAGAGAGAGAGTGAGTTGGGGAGGGGCAGAGGATCCAAAGCAGGCTGTGCTAATACCAGCGAGCCTGATGCGGGACTGGAACTCACAAATCGTGCGATCATGACCTCAGCCAAAGGTGGACACTCAACTGATTGATCCAACCAGGTGCCCCTATCTGCTTCATTTTAGGGCCAGATCCTCTCACACATTGACTTCCAATGCCATTGGAGTGGCTCTATAGCTCTCTTTCCATAAAGAAAGATGGGTAGGTGTAGGAAGAGAAGAGAGTGTATGCAAGTACACTCAAGTAAGTTTTTTCTTCTCTCTCTCGCTTTTATTTTCGGGTTGTGCATGTCAAATCCATGGAAACAAACCCCAGGCAGAGTTCAGATAGGATAAACTGAAGTTCCATACCTGTCCTGAAGTGGTTGCTGTATTGTTATGCCTAGGGACTGTCAGGGGCTAATTGTTTTATGCCGACAGGACCTACCCCTGGAGCTGAGGGAGAAGAGGGAAAGCAGAGAAGGCATGTGGCATGCCATTACTCAACATGGAAGGGACCTCCTCTACCCCTTCTTATCCTGTCTTTATCAACTCTGTTCCATTGGTCTCATCATGTCTCATCTCATCCATTTGTTTGGAGTGTACTTAGTATTAGGATTGGCATATATTATCTTTATAAAATCAGCAACCTGTATTATTGGTCATTTGAACTGTGTCCATAGAATCCCCATGTCCCACTGAGGGCAGTTCTGAGCCTGACGCTTTTGGTGTCCTTCTGTGGGCAGAGCCTCAGTATCTTTGCAGAAGGAACAAACATGGTGCTCTCCTTGATTTCTAGGCTATGGTACTTCTTCCTGGAGCAGAACCAGCACCCCGGAAATGAGACTCTTTAGGGTCTGGTAGGTAGATAAAGCCATAAAAGCAGGTATTGGAAGCCTGAATTAAATGAATTCATTCATTTCCAGGGTCTGCTTGAGATCTGCACTATTGACAGAGCAAAGCCTCTTTAGACAGTGTGCTTCTACAGGCTGAGCTGGGTGTGTCATCACATGTCTCCCTCCTCCCCATCTGTTATTTATTTATTTATTTTGCACCAGAGAAGGGAAGGAAATCAATCCACTGGCACATCTATACTCCAACACGCTTGGTCATAAAACCTTTTAAGTGAACCAGAGACCGCATCTCCTTCCTGCCAACAGGAACACTCAGTAAGGATTCTAGGACCAAAGCAAAAATAAAATACAAATTCTCATGTTCTGATTATTTATACCAGGTGACTAATGAAGCAAGGGCTAAGCATCAGGTTAAATTCCCATTCCCCCTGGAGGGGGTGTGGTGGTGGTGGTGGTGGTAGTGGTTTGGAAGTGCTGGTAAGGACATGCGTTTGTCAGACGCTAACAATGTTAACTGCTTGTTGAATGGAGAGGTGATCACTAGGCCTTGCCTGCTGCTTTGAGATACTCTAGCATTCCCTAGCAGTCCATGAAAGGGGTTAAACTAGATACCATTGAGGGGTATCTTTTCTACCTTCTTTACTAATAAAACCTGGGAGCCCCAAGGTTCATGTGTCAGGGCAGGCAGGTTATCGGGGTGCCAGGGGCCTGGAGGGGTGCCAGATCTCTCACACCTCATAGCTGAAGACTCATTCACTCCTTATCAGAGCAGGCAGATTCAGGTTTCTATCTCTTAGTTCTTGGAGTTCTGATCTGTTCTCAAACGGGTGCTTGGATTCCTTTCTCAGCTGAGTTACCTCTTGAGATTTCTCTTGCCAAAGAACCACTTTTTGCTTTATATACTCTTTTGGTAGCTGTATTCATTTATTTAATCACTTGTGCTAGCTTGACACAATTCTGTTCCTTTGAGGCAAGTTTGTCTATCTCTGTTCTTATCTCTTAGGGGTTGTTGTTCAGTCGAAGTCTTGAAGGCAATCTTCTTTCTCATATCTTTATAGCAGGTGCTTTATTTTTGACCTTCCGATCTATCCTTGACCACTCACTGCCTTTTTCTTCTCTGGCTTCCATCACATCTCTTCCTCTTGGCTTCCTTTAAATCTTCTCCATAAGCTTAACCTCCAAGACCCATGTCATTGGAGAGATCAGCCGAATGCCCACCAGCCAGGCATGTGTGCCAAGCCCTAGCCATGCCAGAGAGGGCTGGTGAGAGGGTCCTCTCAGGTGAAGGAGAAGCTGAGTCTCCCCACTGTAGGAGAAAGGGTGTTTCCTCCTTTCTCTCCCATGGTCCGGTGTCCTTTCTCCTGGACCCCTGCCCCTTCAGCACTTTCTCTCCTCAACTGGTCTTCCTCCCAGCCACTCCTGCCCTGCAACTCTGTTTCTCACAGGCAGACAGCAGCATGCCATAGAGGAGAGCATAAACCTTCCCCTCAGAAGGCTCTCTGGGGGCAATATCAAGACCCCACGAGTGACAATATGGGTAAAGTGTACCCAAATATGCCACCCAAGATATGCTGCTATGGCCAGAAGATTATTTTGAGCTAAAGGCAATTAAAAACCAGCATATTTGAGAAATATTCTTCATCTCTCCTTAGCTGTCTAAAAATAAAGTATAGGGGTGCCTGGGTGACCCATTTGGTTAAGAGTCCAACTATGGCTCAGGTCATGATCTCACACTTTGTGAGCTCGAGCCCCATACTGGGCTCTCTGCTCTCAGCACACAGCCTGCTTTGGATCCTCTGTCCCTTCTCTCTCTGCACCTCCTCCACTCATTTACACACACACGCATGCACGCACACACACACACACACGTACACACATACTTGCTCTCTCTGTCTCTCTCTCTTTCTCTCAAAATAAACAAACTTAAGAAATAAAGTATAAATATCCCTGTTTGTAAAAGAAACTCACATGTATAAAAAAAGTCCCATTTATAAGGATAGCTCAGAGAGCTACTTCCTGGAGACAACTCCTACCACCCAAAGACTCACATCCTCCTAACGGACCGTCTTTCTTTATCACACATTTTCTTGCTGCCTCCACTCTGTCTGTTACTTGCCTGCCCAGACCAGAAGCCCCCTGTCCTTTGTTTAGTTTAGGATGGTATATAAATCTCAGTCTTATCTGGCTACCTCCTTGTGTCTCACCTAATGAAACGGATTTCCCCTCTCGTTTATCTGTCTTTTATCAGTTCGGTTCTCAGGTCCAGATGTTGAAAGTAGGAGGGTAGAAGGAAAAAAGAGTTTTCCTTCCTGTAGTGGCCATAGCAATTCATTCCTAGCTGGCACCTTTGAAGATGTCAATCTTACATGTGTATTATAAATATTTTATCTGTGGCCTCCTTTCAAGAACATTCCTTCATGTGTGTGTGAACTCAGGCCTTCATCCTTGAGATGGGCCTATGCTTATATTAAGACACGAGGCGCTTCTGCCATCTCCAGGTTTCTCCCACACTTTCCACCTCGGAGGTGGGTGGTGTTCAATATCCCAGCCTCTGATTCCATCATGCAGGCCACCCCCCCACCCCCCCTTAGGGCCAGTGCCTCTCCCTCCTCCTCAGCCTGTCTATTACTTCCTGTCCATTGTCAGGAAGGTGGTAACAAGACTAACCGTATCCACCAGGCTCTCCTTTTCTATTCAAGTTAGTCTATCTCTTTTTACCCACTTGGTGAAAGAAGCATTGGGCATATATTAGGAGAAGACGTGAAATGCGGTAATTCTGCTAAGGTTGGAGAAATCCTGACTGAGTTGCAGCAAGAAAGCAGCTTGTTAAACACCAGCCATGGCAGAAGGTTTCGTCTCATTGGAACGCTACTTATTCAATGCTTGAACAGCTCTTGGAACAGCAGGAACCTGGGAGTGTCTCTGGATACAAAAGGCAAGCATGGTAGATGTTAAACTGGCATTCATTTATTGGAATCCATGTTGGGTACTTTTCTCATTTCTCTCCCGGGAAGACCTTGCTGGTGGTATCTTTGAGTTAGATACACTCATATTTCAGACACTCAGGCCTCTTGCTTAGAAGGAAGATAGGCATGATTTGAAAATGAAGTTGACATTCCCATCATAACACAAACAAAAGATGTTGTCACAAAAAAGAGAGGGAGGGAGAGAGTTTTTTTGTTTTTGTTTTCATTTTTAGTTGAGAAAAATGTCACATGTATTGGAGCCACATTTCAAAGGGTGGAGCACAACCACAGGATGCATACTTCAGTCACTGGAAGGGTGTTGCAGTCAACAAATTAATACAGACCATGTCTACCTCCTCTACATTTTGCCCTTCTTCTTGTGCATGCTATTGATTGATATACCTCAGGGAGGAGATTCTTCTGACTCACATACTAAGCAAGTTCCTAAAGAAAATATCAGCTTTAAAAGGGAATAGAGGAAGTAGCAGCGGCAGCAAAAAATCGCTAATCTTTCATTTATAAGAGCTAGTGAACATCTGGAGAGCAGGCGGCTCCTTTAACCCCTGGAGTGCAGGAACAAATGAGCACCAAAGGGCAGCCCATGCTAATGTGGTGCCATTAATTTGAATACAATGGAGGGCCCTATAATAAACATCTACAGAGCCATCTGGGTATTCCTTTATACCTTGCTCGGCTCCTTGGGGCACTGGAGGCATAGCTTAATGGGAGAGGAAATTCTTTGGAGGTTGAAGAACAGTGAAGAAATCTTTAAAGAGCAACACTTAGTTTCAAAGAAAAATGCGTGTTGGCCAAAGTGAAAAAAGGATCAAATAATTCATAGGAAAAATATGTTTTAAATGATCCATGGGGGTGTTCCTGAAATTAATATTTATGCCTGTTTCTCACCCAGCATTTATAGAATTTTAAACCAAATGTCAGTGTGTTGGGGAAGAATAGAGGAATCACATGCATCAGGAATGATTAATGTGAAGTTCATATTTTGGGGGAGAGGATGAAGTCTGGAATCTAGTTGAAACCAAAGAACTTTTTCTATCACCTTTCCATGGGGCACTCCATCTGAGGAGTCTTTAACTCCATTACAAAAATAGGAATTGAGATTATAATACTTGCTCTGTTTCCTATTCTCAGGAGGCTTGGGGGATAATGTCAACATGTGGGGGAGTTGTTCTGTACAGAAGCCTGAGATAAATAATCAATGTAGGAATTAAAATTTGGGCTCCAATTTCAGAAATAGGAAAATCTTGCTAACCATTCCCTTTCTTTCAATTCAGAAAGACTTCCCCACAGCTGCCTAGGACAGAGACTGCACGGGCCAGCCAGGGGCTGGGTCTGTCCATGAATTGGGCTGGTTTGCTCAGGCAGGGTTTTGAAATATTTCTCAGTAGTTGCCAACATTGATGAGACCATCCAGATTTTTAATTTCTCTTAAAAAAATGGAAAAATCTGGCAGTGATGGTGCTCTCAATATGACACAGCAAAAATCAGAGGGAGAAGAGATTGGGTGGGACCCCTACACTTGACATCCTCTCTCTCTTTGCTATGCTCACCTGGGTTTATAGGCATTTGGGTTGGCACCACTTGCCTTGAGGAAGGCTCTGGAAGGCTTTTGTCAGTACATGGATGTAACAGTCAATCCATCCATCCATCCATCCAACAGATTTATTTAAGAATTCAGCTCTCATAACTAGAGAGGCTGAGAATTTCAGACCCAGGAAAGCTCATAGTGTAAGTCCAAGTCCAAATTCAAGCCTAAAGACAAAAGAAGATGGATGTCCCAGCTCAGAGATAGCTAGGCAGAGAGAAAGAATTCTTTTGGATTCAGATTTTTATTCTATTCAGGCCTTCAATGGAGTCTATGAGGCCTACCCACATTGGGAATCATTCCACTGACTCGAATATTAGTGTCATCCAGAAACACCCTGGCAGACATAAGACATACCCAGAAATAACAGTTAACCAAATACCTGGGCACCTCATGGATTGACATATAAAATGAACCATTACACAAACTTAATAACCCTCTAGTTTGGATGAGTAGAGAGCAGATCCCCTATGTGTTTATCATCCCTCTAAAACCTTGACAAGTCCACTTGGTTGGAAAGGCCTCTCAACCAGACAGGTATCCAGTGTGAAGTGAGAGGGCTGGAGAGAAAAATGTTCAAGCTGGGCAGGTCCCAGGAAAAGAAAACACCTGGTGACCCAATGGACCTGTTCATTTCTTTCTCAAAATTCTCTGGGTACCTTCAGTTTTGATGTCATAATGAGCTACTAAACAGGTATGAAAGTCTATGTGCACCTGGGAAATCAGGATGCCCACATGGTAAGAGCTCTAATATTCTGCTCACCGAGACTCCAACAATTAACTGGGTGTGAGAGTCTGCCCATGATTGGGAGTGGATCCCAGGAGTAGCGCCACCTAGAACCTTTCCAGGGAAATCCCAGGGAAAGGAAGAGGCTGACCTTTGGGACTCACACTGGTTAAAACTTTCTGGGTATTGGAGGTATTTAAGACTGGATGAGAAGAGCCAAGCAGAGCACCCGACCCTGAGAAACAGTGAGAATCCTAGTCAGTATATTGGGTCAATAACTTAAAAAATGGTGAAACCCTTTTCACACAAAGGGAAATTGAAGGGCACTGTGGTATCCCTGGTCCCTATTCAGTGTGGATGAGCTGGGAGGGGGTATGGCAGCTAGAGTAATTATTTTTCATCCGAAGCCTTGAAGTGAAGTAGCCGCATACAAAATGCTGTGCACCCCATGAAACATAAGAATAATAACATACGTTGGATTAGTTTTCTTTTTTGACTATTGTTTAAATACAACTGTAGACAGTTTCTCTTTCCTCGTTTAATAAAAATCACTTCAAATGAATGCCCACTTGGTGGCTGATTTCCATCAGCATCACATCTTGAAATCCTTGCCCCGTTTGCTTTTTGCAGGTGTTCATGCCTGCTCAGCCCCCTCCTGGGCTGTGGGCATTCCTAGCAGGGCTAAGAAAGAACTAGCACAGCCGTTCCACTGTCTCTCAATGAGAACTCCCTCTCCGGGGCCCTCGCCTACCCCCTGCCCTTCAGACGGGGAGGCCAACCTGTCCAAGTGGGCGTGAGTGGTCATGATTTAAGCAGTGCCAAGTGCTCAGCTCTCCACTGGGAGCTGAGTTCTCTGCCTCGTAGCATTCCTGGCCATCTGGGCTGGGAGACGGAGACCACCATGGCACCAGAATAACCTTGGCCAGTTCTTCCGCAACTTCTGCTTTAGGAATTGCCATGCCCAACACCGCAGCATGTGACACCAGGCACACGGACACTGTGTGACCTGGATAGGCACTGTCCTATTCTCTCACCTGGAGTGCACCCCTCTCCCAGCCCTGCCCCCACACTCACTTAACATTCTGCCTTCCAAGCCCATGGAGGGAATTCTTCCTTACCGGGATGCGAGGCCAGCCTGAGCACACACATATGAGTGTGTACATATGCATATGCACACACACACAGACATACATACCCATACACACTCACACATTCTGAATTTTTATCTTCCTCATAGGAGGGAAAAGGCTCCTTACAATCACTTGTGAGGCAATAACTCACTGAGCCCTGTAAGGAGCAGTCAGGCTGGGGATAGAGTTTGATATGGTCCTGGAGAAGAAATGCACTAGGGTTTATTTTGCTGAGCCTGGGAGTCTTACTGCACGTGCTCTCAGTTACCATTACTCTCTTTGTCTTCATGAGAAAGTTTCCTCTTTTAATCTCTTTGCTGGCATCAGTAACCACACACAACTGGCGGGTACCCCCAAAGACTCCAACCATCACTTAACATATTGTCTTCATTTGTTTCACATTGGATTAGATGGCCTTTCATGAACTTTCAAGTGAATACATCCTTAAGGCTACAAAACAATTTTAAAAAGTGTGTGTGTGGGGGGGTGAGAGAGAGAGAGAGAGAGAGAGAGAGAGAGAGACAGCAGGGGGACATATGTTTCATCTCTCCTGCCTCTACCCTAGTCCAGGCTACTGAATTTGTCACTGGGATGTGCAATGGTCTCCACCTTGTCTTTCTGCTTTGGTTTTGTCTTCTTCAATCTATTCTCTTCATAGAAGCCCAACATGATTTTTCAAAAATGCAAATTGTGTCTTTCCCTTCACTTAACTGAACAAATATTTATTGACCCCCTATGATGCACCAGGCATTGTTCAGGTGCTAGGAATATCATGGAGAGTAAGACAAAGACCCTTAGGAGACTTATATTTTAATGACTCTCAGAGTTCTTAGGCTAAAGTCATGAGCCTTAAAATGATTGATAACAAAGCCACACCTGCCTGATTTGGTCTCTGCCCAAATTCCTGGTTTCTTGAACCTCTCTTTCTAGCCCACACTGCCTTCCACCACACTGGATGTGTCAAGACCTCCCCTCGAGGTCTTCATACAGGATGTTGGCTTTTCCCACCCTGTCACTTACCTTACTTTACTGCTATGCATCTTTCACATCTTAGCTCACTGTCCTTTGCTCAGTGATTTCTTCTCTGGCTCTTCCAATCTATACGAAGTTTCCCTCTGATATTCTTTCCCTTAATACCTTTCCTTTCCTTTCCTTTCCTTTCCTTTCCTTTCCTTTCCTTTCCTTTCCTTTCCTTTCCTTTCCTTTCCTTTCCTTTTTCTTTTCAACACTTATCACAAAATATACTCCATGATCCCAATACTATATGAATGACATTTGTCTTCCCCACTGGACTGCAAGCCTCTGGCTAGTAGGAATCTGGTCTGTTTTGTATTTTGTTATATCATCTTTCAAATAGTATTCAGCAAACATTTGGGAAATGAATGAATGAATGAGTAAGAAAAGTGAAAGGTGCTGACAACGAAAAATGGTTTTGTAGATATATCACAGGAGCATAGATTTTTACAGAATTCCTCAATTTTAATCTTTCTTTTCCTTTTCTTTTTTTAAAGGGGAATATTTATCCAAAATATATTTCATGACTGTCAAGGTTGAGAGAAGTCTGAGATTTTACCTACTTGCAAGCTAACAATTTATCTTGTCATAGTTTGTTGGATTCTGGCAGAAGCCATGAGACTCCTGGGTCAGAGACAATGGACTTTATTACTCACAGAACAGCAAGCAGCACAAGCATCAGTAAACTTGTCCCTTTTCTCCCCATATCCCATAGGCATAATGGGGATGGACCCAGAGGGATATGTTACAGAAGAGGATTCCTGAGCATAAGGAACTTGAATCTTTTGTAATGGACAGCAAACATGCTTTCCTTTCCTCCAGAGGAAGATACTATCTTTATCTTTTTAAGACTATATGCAAATCTGCCTTTTGTTCTGTGGGGAGACACCATCTCCATCTTCCAAGGCTGTTTGCTTTACAAACACCCTGGAAAATAGTCTCGGAGGAAGACATTTAGTGCATTGCACACAAGAGGTGCTGAAATATTAGAGACCTATGGAGATTTTTCTCTAACAATATCCATCCCTCATTTTTACACCATCTTAGCTTCTGGTGAACTTTCTATGAGTATGTCAACCCTTGGGCTGTTCTGATTAATCTGACAGAGGCTGGAGGCAACTCCAATCAATTTGTCCCATGCAGCATTAAGTCCATTATCAATAAGACATTTCCAAGCAGCAGGATGAGGGCAGCCTGCAGTATTGACCTCAACCAGGGCTGCAGTGTCCTGGATCCAACATGCTGAACAAACCCCATAAACCTATAGCATTTAACTTGGAAAGTCAGACAACTTTCTCCTTAAGTTTCTGAATTGACCTTTCCTCCTGGCCTGAAGAATTAATCCAGGCAGAGAGGATATACTGGTAATTACATAGGCTCTGCCTTGGCCCACAAGGAGAAGGTTGAGGGCAATTCTCTTATCAGTAACAATCTTAGCGAGTTGAAGTTGACTTCAAGTTCTTCAAGATCCAAAATAGCATCACTAATCTTTTCAGCTGAAGTCAGAGACACATTTTGGACCTGCCTTTTGTTCTGGAGGGAGAAACTATCTATATTCCAAGGCTGTTTGCTTCACAAACACCCTGGAAGATCGTCTAGGAGAAAGGCATTTAGTGTATTATTCACAAGAGGTGAAGAAACATTACAGACCCATGGAGAATTTTCCCCCTTTTCTAATTTGATAACTTCTATCATAGAGAAAGCTGTCCACTGGGTGTGCTTAAATAACAAGGCAGTTATCCCTCCTGGAAGTTCTCCCAAATAACCAAGGGTAGCTTCATTTTGGAGAGAGCTCCACAGTCACCTGAGGGCTATGTGATATACTGATGATATTTTCTTAAACATCAGACTTGAAATATCCTGTGATTACCTCTGAGGTTGAAAGTAGTACTTGGCTTCCACACCAGAATTACAGTCCCAGGAGTGTTCATGGTCCCCCTGCATATAAAGTGTTATTTATATTTGATGCCCCTTGTCCCTCTTGGGTGAGACCCATACCAGTTGGGGGGCACAGGCTGACAGTACTTCCAACTTGGTCTTTCAACTGACTGGTAAATCTTAAAGTTCCTAGTTCATTTTAAATGAGTCTACTACTTTTTTATGGCCTGAGAAAAATTAGCCCAGCCTGTTCTGGTTGTCCATGCTATCAGATGGGAGCTCCATAGAATGACTGATAGCTACTGATTGGAAATAGGGGTGAGGAAAACACCCAGAAGTGATGACAGGTGTTTCCTGGGAGGTGTATGTCCCAGGGCCACCCCTTGCTATTTTTCTAGACTTGTTAGAACCATTGGTGGAGGATGGCAAACCTAGAAGTCAGTTCAATTTAAAGTGTTCACATGAGTTTGGAAAGGTGGCACCAAGGTGTTATCCTTCATGAAGAAGGGTCCAGGGAAGTTTATGAAGGATAATTATCATTAGTGTCCATCATTTCCCCATCTCTCCTGGATTCTGAGATATTCTGTCCTCAAGTGCCAAGATAGTTATAGTCATTCCATAGCCATAAAAGTGGTGTGTCCCCTTCCAAGAGCTATAATGTCACCTTTTATTGATCAGCCCCTAGTCACACCCAGACTTTGCATTCAGAAGGGTCAAGTGTGAGAGGCACAAAGGCATCTGAATAAAACTTAGAGACTTATCATGTCTCTCCATCTTGGCACGTGTGAACCACTACAGGGAGACTCAGTGAATAGCGCTTAATCAAGTGATCATCATTTTACGCTCTGTGACCATGTCAGTTCAACAGGAGAATCTTGGTGGCTAACCTAGAATAAGTTTCAATTTCTAGACCCCCTATTGGCTGTGTTTTCATCCAGAGAGTGGACCAACGGAGTTGTCTGGGGTTTCTGTTTATTTAAAAAAAAAATTTATTTTTTATTTATTTATTTTTTTAATATTTTTTCATTTATTTCTAGGAGAGAGAGAGACAGCGTGAGCAGGGGAGGGTCAGAGAGAGAGGAGTCACAGACTGAAACAGGCTCTAGGCTCTGAGCTGGCAGTCAGCACAGAGCCCGATGCGGGGCTCGAACCCACGAACCGCGAGATCATGACCTAAGCGAAAGTCGGACGCTTAACCGACTAAGCCACCCAGGCGCCCCTTAAAAAATTTTTTTAAATATTTTGTTTATTTCTGAGAGAGAGAGACAGGGGGAGAGAGAGGGAGAGAGAGAATGCAGGGGAGAGTCAGAGAGAGAGGGAGATACAGAATCTGAAACAGGCTTCAGGCTCTGAGCTAGCTGTCAGCACAGAGCCCGCCATGGGGCTCAAACCCACAAGCCGTGAGATCACGACCTGAGCCAAAGTTGAATGCTTAACTGACTGAGCCACCCAGGCTCCACTAGGGTGTCTGTTTAGAAGAAAGGAAAGAGCATCTTGTCTAATAATGGTCAAATAGAATCCAGAATTTTAAAAATATGTTTATGTGCTGTTCACCCCCCCCCCCCCAAATTTTTATTCAAATTTTCATCCTTATTATTGCCCAGGAAATAGCCAAGAGAAAATGATTCCTTTCTGGGGACAGCCACATTCAGTGACCAAATTGTCTTAAGAAAGTATATGGATCAGGAGGAGACTTTCCAAGTCTCAACAATTCCATGTACCTGTGGATATAGGAAGCTGCAGTTGGTCTAGGAAGCCAAAAACATGACACATTAGCTTTAAGGGCTACAATATGGACTTTTTCACAGGGAGATAAATGATTCAACCTTTGGCAGGGGGCACAAGTCTGGTGTGTAGAGGCAGCTTATGCATAAGAAACATAGAGTCATTTCCTTTGTGCCCAGTCCATGATGGTGGATGTGTTGTATTCAATGTGTTGGCCCTTTCAGTGTGTGGAAGATGATGGATCCAGGCAACAACAGTGTCAATCTGGACATCACAGACCCAATCAAAAGTCTGATTCCAGCCAGGCTTATCAGAGCACAGACTCTTACTGTGGGCATCTACAGGAGTGACCCAGATGGTTTGATTAGCAGCCATGATATGTTTCCACATTTCATGGCCCTTAAGAGGAGTGTCTTTAATCTGCCAGTCTGTAGTTTTCCAAATGACAGACAAAATAGCTAAGCTATTGGCAATAGCCCAAGAGACAGGAAAGATATAATATGGTTCATCAAAGGGAGTATTGGCCAGAGATATGAGAATGACTTTGAGTTCTTCCCACTGAGCAGAGAAACCAGATCCTAGCTCTGTATACAGGGAGGTTGAAAAGCCCTAGCAGGCCCAATGGACACCATCAAAGAAGCCTCTGTGAACCAAGGGCCCTCATAATCCAATGTTTTTTTTCTGGTGGTGAAATGAGGGATAAAATTTCCCCAAGGAGTAGCTACTACTTTCTCATATAAATACAAGATGCTTCTGGTCAGGGTGGGGAGAGGCAGGCAGGCTTCATTCTCTTTTGATAAGTGGGACATGTTGGACTCATCCTACATTCTTAGTTGTTGAGTTCTCGTTGACCTACACCAAAAGAATATCAAGAGAGTCACAAGGTCTTCATGGGTCAGGTGTTCAGTGTTGAGAAGAGCCATGTAATAGCTGATTTTTTAAAATGATGTCCACATTATTCATGCCAGGGAGGTGATAAGACTAGAATCCCATGGGGTACCTCTGAGTGAAAGGTGCTTCCCTTTGCCAAAGTCTCCAATAGGCAAAATCATTAGTCACAGAGACTCAAGGTCTCTGTAGCTTGTCTTGCTTACTATGAAACTTGCTCAAATCTCATCAGTTGAATTTGGGTTCTCCCTTCTCCCATAAGACCAGGCATAATAGTGGCCTGGGTACCTGTATCCAACAGGGACATACAGTTAGTTTCCTTCTCCTTCTCAAAGTTCCCTGGTATACCTAGGTGTGTGTAAAAGGACTTCAGTCCAACCATTCATAAGTTTCAGTCTCTAGGCCCCCTATTGGCTGTGTTGCCAACCAGAGAATGGACCAACTGGACTGTCTGGGATTTTTGTTAGAAGAAAGGAAAGAACTTCTTGTTTAATAATGGTCCAGTAGAATTCAGAATTTAAAAAATAGGTTTATATACTGTTACCATCCCCCACCTCCAATTTTTATCCTTTTTATTTCCCAGGAGGTAGCCAAGAGAAAGTGATTCCTTTGAGCAAGGGATTTGAGCAAGGTTAACAGTAAGCAAGAGAAACTACAGTGACCTTGAGTCTCTATGACTGATGATTTTGCCTATTGGAGCCTCTGGCAAAGGGAGGCAGCTTTCACTCAGAGGTGCCCCTTGGGATTATGGGATCATGGTATTATCAAACCAAGTGTGGTCAAGACAGAGAGAGTGAGAGATGGGAGCCATGCAGGATCAATAAGTGAGACTTTGCATTCACTTTCCCTTTTTAGTGGTTACTTGCTCCCAGATCAACCAACAAATTTCTAATATTTTCAGTCTCCCTAAAAGCTCTATATACTCATTGTTGACATCCTTCATTTTAGCTTTCAGGACTCTTTTCTCAGCAGTCATAGCCCTATTGCCTTTTGGCTCAGACTGCAGGCTTGCTGCTGTACTGTACTGATTGCTGCTGTAGTGATAACATTTCTTCTTCCTCTCTCCCTTCAAAAACCAAAGAACCATTTGCGTACCTGCTCAACCCTACCTCTTTCTGCTCATCCTTTAAACATTCAATAACATTTATTACTCCCCATTTGCTCACCACTTTGGAAAGAACATTCTATTAGATCTCAGGGAATTTTCTTGCATTCTCAAATGCTCGGCATGACCCTTTTTCCTCTTCTAGAAAGCAAAACCAGGTATCTGTCAGCTTCCCATTCTCATCACCAGTATTGCCAAGAGCTGAGGAGAATCAGATTTTATCATAGTTGCAAGTTAACAAGGTTGGACCTGAAAGTGTTTCCCCCCAAATTCACATGTTGAAATTCTACCCCCAAAGATGATGGCATTAGGAGGGGTGGGGCCATTGAGGAGGTACTTAGGTCATGAGAGTGAAGTCCCCATGAATGGGATTAGTGTCTTAATAAAAGAAGCTCCAGACCAGGCTCTCACCCCTTCTAGAGTTAAGAAGACAGTGAGAAAGTGTAAATTATGGACCAGAAATAGAACCTTTGCCAGAAAGTGACCATGCTGGTAACTTGATCTTAAACTTTGCAGCCTCCAGAACTATGACAAATCAATTTCTGTTGTTTATAAGCCACCCAGTCTGTGGTACTTTGTTATGGCAACCAGAATGGACTAAGACATTAACCTATCAGAGTTTCATGGATACTGATAGAACATAGGAGGCTCCCGGGTCAGAAACAGCATGGCACAGAACACAGCATGAGCATCAGCATATTCAAATCAGTTCCTCTGTTCTCGAAACCCCACAAGGGACATGACAATAGGCCCAGATGGATGCAGGTGTATTACAGCAGAAAATTCCAAAGCATGTCTACCCTTTGCTTCAGAGAGAAACACTATCTCCATCTTCCATGGTTATTTGCTTTATAGATGTCCTTAAGTAGATAGTTCAGAACAAAGGACAGTTAGTGACCCAGTTGTAAGACGTGCTGAAATATAAGAGGCCAATGGTGAATTGTGTTCCAATAACAACCAATACTGGCAACAGAAAGAGCATATTGAATTAAGGAATGAGTGAACCATCTAGATCTGGGTTCAAATCTCAACTCTTCTTTACATTGTTGTGACTTTAGGGTTGTGAATTCCAGTTTCCTTATATGCAAAATGACATAATTACAATGATTCTTTTCTGAGAATGTACTAAATGTCAGGTACTAATCTAGTTGCTTTTAACATTTTATTAATTTAATCCTTATAATAAATAATCTTAGGAAATAGACAACTTTCTTTTTTTCCCATTTCATAAATGAGGAAAGGGGTCACGAACATGTTATGTTATTTGCCCAGCATCACACAGTTAATAGGCACCCAAACCAGGATTTGAATCTATGCAATCCACCCTGGTATCAGTGGTTTTAGGTACTGTTCTCTGCTTCTGAGTTCAGACGGAATCACAAGGCCTGCCTCACCCGGTTGTTGTGTGAAGACAGAAAGAATTAGATGCTTAATCAAGGGCAGTTTTTCTTTCTTTCTTTTGTTACAGTTGCTTAATTATTGAAAAAGTCCAAGTACTTGGAATCTTTTTTCGAAAATGATGACTATCATTGTATCAAGTAAAAGTGGAAAAATATGTTTCCCCAACAATAAACGTGGAGAAAGGCTGAGCAATGGGGTAGAGTGTGATGACAGGGATTAAACGCAGCCCTCTCCAGGTTGAGGAGGAAAACCACCCACCATGGGGCCTGGACACCCAGGTGTCTGTGAAAAACTATGTAGAACTGCAGACTCTGGTCCTGAAATAGCTCTTCCTTCATCGACTCCAGATGATCCAACCCACAGAGAGCACAGCATGAAAGAATTGCGAGAGAAATACTGAGAGAACTTGCAGCGAGGCCTCTAATTCGTAGCAGCCTAGAACAAGCTGGTGCCTTTGTGGTCCCGTCTGGGTGTTGTAGCTGTGGTAATCTGAGCTGCCTGCTATCATCACCATATACAACAGACCTGATGTGGGGCTCCACTCCATCTTCAAAAGAGAAGAAAAATCTTGTGGTTTCAAAAGAGACATGGCCAAAGTTGTAACTTTAGGAAAGCCTATACATGTAGTGAATGTATAACAAGTAAATTTGAAACATATTTAATGGAGATATATTTATGTGCCATTAATTCTCTCAGAGGCTAACTTATGCATCCCTGCATAATGTTGGCATTCAATAGATGTTGACGTCACACTGCTTAGAATCATTTCAAACAGACACTTGGGAAAAATGAACAAAATGACATTTGATGGATTTTATGATCCAATTACTCATTCCCAAGGTATGCATTTTCTTAATAATGACATGCTTTTTAGATAAATATGAAAGATTTTTGATGTGGATTTAGTAATCTTGAAATTCTCATTGCATTCACTTGGCAATGGCCCTCTGCTGGGACAAAGGTACCTTATTGTGTAAGTGCTGTTAGGTGGGCTGGATAAAAACTAGGTAAAGAGGAGGGTAAGGTACACTCTCCCCATATTGTTCTCAATGTACACATCCTGAGAATTTGAATCCCCAACAAGAGATGATAAATCATACTCACTACTACCTGGGAGAGTGAAGATCAGTCAAAGCCTGAGGAATCATGTTGAAGTCAAGCTCTAATGGCACTTTGTACCTTCCACTATTACAGCTTCTTTTTCCGTCTTATTTCTTTACTGCATGTATCACCTTATGGAAGTGGATTCCTCAAGGACCATGGTTATAACTAAGTCATCTTTGCATATAGCATCTAGAACAGACAAGGCTTATAACAAATGTTTTCTCTTTTGGATCTGACCTCATTTTCTCTTTTGCCATGAGCGTCACTTTCACTACAGGCGGACATGACTAGTTAACATTCTGATGCCAGTGGTTCTTTGCATGTGCTGTTCTGTCTACCGGCAACACTTTATTCCCTGTATGAATTTTGCTAACTCTCCCCTGTCTTTCAAAACTCAGCTTAAGAGGCTCCTCTTCCTGGAAGGCTTCTCCAGCTCCTCTGCCCAATTTCATGCTGTCTGTGTGGCCCCAGCATCTGTGTACATGTCTATCAGAGTTATTAGCATCTCTTCTATAACTGCTGACTGGCCTTGTGGACACAGGTCACATACTACTTGGTTTTGCTCCCCCAGCATGTAGAAATAGCTCAGAGCTCATTGGAGATCATCAGGCCAATGTTTGCTAAATTCACAAATGGATAAATAGATAAGGAGCAAATAGTAGACACGAAAACAGTGTGTGTTTTTTTAAATAATTTTTATTTGAGTATACTTGACACACAATGTTGCATTAGTTTCAGATGTACAACATAGGGATTCAGCATCTCTATATGTTATGCTGTGTTCACCACATGTATAGCTACCTTCTGTTGCCATACAGTGCTACCAAAATGTCATTGACTGCATTCCCTACGTTGTACCTTTTATTCCCATGGTGTATTCATTCCATGACTAAAAGCCTATGTCTCTCCCTCCTCTTCACCCATTTTTCCCATCCCTCTGGCCACCAGTTAAAAAAAGGAATGTTAACACTTAGAAATTTCATACCATGTTTGGTGGTTCTCACATATCAACTCTAAAAGACTAGGATTTGATGAAATTATCCTAGAGAACATTATTAGAAATGTCATCTATTTGATGGCCATAACACATTTTTACTTGGTATCAACAGTGCCTCTAAGTTTAGGGGCTGTGGCAGATGCTGTAAGTGCCCCCACTCATTACTGCATCCCTTAACACTTCAGTGGTTGCCTTTCATCAGCCAGCACCTGTGTTTCTTTGCCTGAGGGCTTTCTCTGCTTCCCAAAGCCTACTTTGCCCACTTGCTCTGCAAGCTGGAAGTGCTGGGGAATTAATGCCTTCCAGAAGCAGCTGTCAATCAATGGCCAACAGTATAAATACCCCAACTCCCACACCCCTCACATGGGATAACTCTGAGGTTTGTGTTCTATACTGGCCCCCAGAGATGCTCAATGGGGCATTGACCCCTAGCTACCCACATCAGTGACCTATACTGGTTTCAGTTTTTCTCTGCTTTGCTTTCCTGCTCCCCAAACAGTATTTACTGGGATCATTATCCCGAAAAGTCACATTTGCTATTAGAGTAACTTCAGTCTTTTTCTGAATGAATATTTAGGATGTCATATTCTTCATCCATGAGTTTGTGTCTGCAGCAAAATTTTAACTACTGTAATTTGATGATCAGAGTCCTTTATTCATCAAGTTAAGAATTCTTTTCCTAAAAATTTCTCCTCTGAGAGCTAGTCACTTTTGATAAACTTTAGAGAATGTATCTCTCATTGGTACAGGGATCCTACCTCCAAACTTAGCAATAAGGGAATATGAAAATCCTTTGTGAGCAAAACCAGAAAAAAATCAACACCTAATGGATCTGGGAAGAGTAATACAAAGTCGAATTGTGCAGTGAGAAGGAATTCTATGCTAGCAAAGATAAACTCTTATAAAATTTTCATACATCTTTAAAGAAAGTTGCAAGGGTCAGAGAGGATGTGTGGGATTGTATTAGTTTCTTACTGCTGCTGCAACAAATTACCACAATGCAGTGGCTTAAAACAAGGTAAATGTTCTGTCTTATAGCTATGGAGGTCTTAAATCTGAAATCAGTCTTGTGAGCTTAAAATCAAGATGTTGGTGGGGTTGTATTCCTTCAGAAGGGTTTAGGGGAGAATCCGTTTTCCTGCCTTGTCCAGTTTTTAGAGGCCACCCACATCACCTGGATACTGGCTCCCTTCCATCTCCAAGCCAGCAATGGCCAGTTAAGTCTTTCTCAAGATACCATCACTCTGATTCTGATTCTTTAGCCACATTTAAGGGCCATGGTGATTACATTGGACCATTCAGATGATCTAGGATAATTTATTAAGATCAGCTGATTAGCAACTTGATTCCATCTGCAACCTTAATTCCCACTTGCCTTGTAACACAATTTATCCATTGGTTCTGGAGATTAGGCTGTGGGAGCCGTTTTTCTGCTTACTGAAGGAGTATTGGGACAATCACGGATATGGTTAAAAAAAAAAAAAAAAAAAACCACAGAGGCAAGTGTTGCCTGTGGCCTGACACAGAGGAGAGGATGTTTTGGTGAAGCAGTTACCCCCAAGTGGGGTCTCCTTGCTCAATGTAAACCTATTTGGGAAGATGGTGCTGCGAACCACGTAGTCCAAGAGAGACTTCTTAAAATCACCCAATTTCTCTCATTCTCTTTCCATTTATACCCATTTGTATTCTGACAACTTGGTTTCCCATTTATCTTGATTACAACTTGAGAAGGTACCAGGAAGCTCACAATAAACATCTGATTTATAAACCTGACATTATGTTATGTTTCTCTTATGTGATAAATAAATCTCTCTGTGAGTTGGTTAATGTGATTTAAAATAATTTTTTTAATGTTTTATTTAGTTTTGAGAAGAAGAGTTAGAGACAGCATGAGCAGGGGAGGGTCAGAGAGAGAGGGAGACACAGAATCCAAAGCAGGCTCCAGGCTCTGAGCTAGCTATCAGCAGAGAGCCCGACGCGGGGCTTGAACCCACTAACCGTGAGATCATGACCTGCCGAAGTCGGATGCTTAACTGATTGAGCCACCAGGTGTCCCTGGTTAATGTGCTTTTATATTGTATATGAATATCTTATCTGATCTACCTATTTCTCCATCCTTCTATCTGCGCTCTGCAAACTTGATTAATGTGATTGTGCCCCCAAGCCATTTATCTGTTCTCTAGACATTAGTAACATTTCTGACAACAAAATCCTGGACGTTGGCGAATTCTGCTCTGCAGTGAATTGTCTGGGGGATAGCTGGCCTTCGTGTGAGGCTTCCTACGTTGCTATGTGGTGTGCATTTACAAAAAAATCTGCACTGCACCTATCTAATGAACAGAAAGAAAGGAAACAAAAACCATAAAATTAAATAAAAAATGCGCAAAGAGAATATCCATCTGCTTTTTTAAAAAATTGACTAGAAGCTAGGCAACATTACTGAGCATTTGTTTAAGTGGACTCTTTGGTAATGTTGATAAATATGTCACAGTTGTTAAAATGTGTTTCCAGGTAATTACTAAACCAACAATCCATAAGTGATGCAAATCTCAAATAAATATAATAAATTCTCTTTTCCAGACCTGGTTATTTCACCTGGAATCTCTGGCCAACTCTGAAAATACAAAAGATTCTCATGTATCTTGACGTATGTGAGATTCATAGCAGTTGTTGCTTGTCGTGGTTTGTTGTATGCATTGCTGAATGTTATTAAATTTTAACAATATACCCTGATTTTTACACCTCCTCTCCTGTTTTAATAAAGAATCTGTGTAGTTTCCAGTTTGGGGTTATAAGAATTAGTGCTAGAACATATTTTTTACGTCTTGGTGAATATATGCATACATTTCTGTTGGGTTGCTTAGGAGTGGAATTGCCAGGTCCTAGATTATGCTTATTCTTATTCTTAGTAGATACTTCTAGTTTTCCAAATTGTGTGTACCAATTTGTACTGCTCTCAACAGTGAATGGGAGTTTTACTTCCTCTATCCACACCCTTGCCAATCCAGGGCATTGTCAGTTTTTTTGTTTTGTTTTGTTTTTGTCTTTTTTTTTTTTTTTTATCATTCTGGTGGTAGTGTTATGGTACATCGTTGTGATTTTTAATATGTTTATTTAGTTTTGAGAGAGAGTGAGTGCAAATGGGGGAGAGGCAGAAAGAAAGGGAGACAGAAGATCTGAAGGGGGCTCCACGCTGACAGCAGGGAGCTCTAAGCAAGGCTTGAACTCACAAACCACAAGATAATGACATGAGTCAAAGTTGTGTACTTAACCAACTGAGCCATGCAGGGCCCCACATTGTGATTTTTAAAAGTTTATTTTATTTATTTTTAAAGAGAGAAGGAGTGGCGGAGGGGCAGAGACAGAGAGGGATTGAGAGAGAATTGGGCAGAGAGAAGAAATGACAGAGAATCCCAAGTAGGCTCTGTGCTGACAGCGCAGAGCTCGATGCAGGCTTGAACTCACGAACTTGAAATCATGACCTGAGCTGAAACCAAGAGCCAGACACTTAACTGACTGAACCACCCAGACACCCCAATATAAGTATTATAAATGAATACTCCTATTTGCACTCTATTGATAGTACCTTTTAATAAGCAAATGTTTTGATGTTTATAAAGTCCAGTGCAGCAATTGTTTCTTGTATGGTTAGTATTTCTCTGTGTGTCCAGTTTAAGGACTTTGTTTACCCCCAGGTTGGGAGTTATTCTCTTGTCATTTTCTAAAACTTTGTTGCTTTTTTATTTGCAGTTTAGGTCTATAATCCATCTGGAATTAATTTTTGTGTTTGGTTTGAGGCATGGATCAAGGTTCATTTTATTCCCATGTGGATATTCAATTACCCCAGCACCATTTATTGAAAAGACAATCCCTTCCCCACTGAATTGCAGAGGGCCTTTGTCATTAATCATGTGACTGTGTAAATGTGGATGTGTTTCTGGACTTTCTGCTCTGTCCCTTTCATCTCTTTGTCAATCTTTGCACCAATACTGCTCTGTTTTAATCACAGCAGCTTACAAATAAAACTTGATATCTGCTAAGTCCTTCAACATTATTCTTCAAAATTGTCTTTAATATTCTGAATCTTTTGCATCCTATATAAATTTAATTTCCATAAAAATTGCTGAAATTTTTATTGTAATTGTATTGACTATAAATCAAATATCAAATATATTAAAATATAAATTTTGGAGGGAAATCCACATTTTCACAATAGTGTTTTCTAAGTCATGAACGTGTACATTCTTCCATTTATTTATTCTTCTTGAATCTCTTTGGTAACATTATATAGTGTGTATAGCATTGGGAATCTTTGATCAGATTTGTCCCAATATTTGATTTTTTATGCTAATTTAAGTGGTATTTTAATAATGCAGTTTTGTTACTAGCATACAGGAACATATTTACAACAACCTTGATAAAGTCACTAAGTAATTCTAATAGTACTTTTTAATATCTTGAATTGGTATTAAAATGCTGAATTTGTTAAAATGAACATGAACTTTTTATCCTTTAGTTTTATAATACAAACTCTGCTGATTGCTTTTAAAATGTTAAGGCAGTTGTGAATTTTAGGAACAAGTCCAACTCAGTCATGATGCATTATCCTTTTTGCATATTGGTAGATTATATTTTCCAAGTTTATATTTAGATGTTTTGTGTCTATGTGTATTAGAGATATTGCCTTGAATTTTTTTTCTTGTACAGTGCTTATTAATTGGGGTAATATTATAATGGCCTCATATAATGCCTGGGGAAGAATTACCTCTTTGTTTTTTTCTCTGTAAGAGTTTGTGTAACCTTTATATGGTATTATTCTTCTTTCAATTTTTGGAAGAAATCACCAGTGAGACCATCTGGACTTGACATTATTTTGTGGGAAGGGTTTGTTTGTTTGTTTGTTTGTTTTGACTGCGTGTTAGTCAAGGTCCAGACAGGAGACAGAAACCCCACAATAATTTCAACAGTAAGAATTTAATATAAGAATGTTAACTATTTACAGTGTTTAGCTATTTTGATGGAATAAAAGAGAACTCTAGAGTTACTCTAGGGCCGAAGCAGAATACCCAAGGCAGGAACAAACTTGGAAGTGGGATGTCCCATCTCAGTTTGGGATTCAAATATTGTGGAAGGAGGGAGACACAGCCTTAGCCCACTGATACTGGAGAAATCTTCTGGGTTCCTCTGGGGGATGGTGGGTCCACAGCTAATGGGCTGAAGCTGCAGGGCACAGAATCATGGGCCAGGAATGGCAGACTGAAAGCTTCTAGCTGGAGTACTAGCTCCCCAAGTCTGGTGCATAGGAAAGAGGGTGCCGCCTACTGGGATACTGGCTGGCTGAAGGCTGATGGCCAGGGAGCCATAGGCCAGTGCCTCTAGGTGTCTACCTGTTGCTGGCCATGTGCACATAGGAACAAGTAGGGAAGAGCACACTGGAACCAGGAGGAAAGGGTGCTCCCCCCTTTCAAACATCTGGCACCCTCTCTTGACAAAGCTTAACACTGTGCCAGCCTGCAGGGGAGAAACATTCCAGTATCACAAAACAATGAGACCAGTTTTGGAGCTGAGAGGTAACTAGCACAGATTAGATTTTGTAGGCAAATATAGGACTATTTAGATTTTCTAATTCTTATGTCAGTTTTGATAAGATTTTCATGGAATTTGTCCATTTGATCTAAATTTTCAATTTGCAGTCACAACTTTGTTTATAATAATCTCTTATTAAATTGTCTTATATATCTATAGGATTTATAGTGATAGCTCATTTATTGTTCTTGATATTGGTAATGCGTGTTTATTTTCCTTTTTCTTAGTCTTGGTAAGCATTTATTACTTTTATTAACATTTTTGAAGATTTATTTTGTTGCCTTGATGATTTTCTTAATGTATGTTTTCTATTTCAATGTTTTCTGCATTCATCTTTATCTTTTCCCTATGTGTCTTCTGCTTTCCTTTGGCTTAATTTGCAGTTCTTTCACTAACTTCTTAATATAGATACTTGTGTTGCAGATTTTCTTCCACTTTCTAGTTTATGCAGTTTTGGCTACACAGTTTGTGTGAGCTCTCCTTTCCTCTTATCAAGCAAGTTTTGATATGTTTTTAAAAAATGTTTACTTATCTTGAGAGAGAGAGCACGTGTATGCATGTGTGCAAGTAGGGGAGGGGAGAGAGAGAGAGGGAGAGAGACAATCCCAAGCAGACTTCATGCTACCAGCATAGAGCCCTATCCATTGCTCAATCTCACGAACTGTGAGATCATGACCTGAGCCAAAATTAAGAGTCAGACACTTAGCTGACTCAACCACCCAGCACCTGATACGTCATATTTTTATCACTGAACTAAAAATACTTTCTAGTTTCTTTGTAATATATGTGTATTATATATATATTTACACATACATATTTAATTGATCCATGTATTATTTAGAAGTCTTTTGTTTAACTTGATAACATTTGTTGATTTCTAGTTTAAATTCATTAAGGTTATGGATGTCTGGATGGCTCAGTTGGTTAGGCATTCGACTTTGGCTCAGGTCATGATCTCATTGTTTGTGGCTTCGAGCCCCGCCTCAGGCCCTGTGCTGACAGCTCAGACCCTGGAGCCTGCTTCACATTCTGTGTCTCCCTCTCTCTCTGACCCTTTCCTGCTCACGCTCTCTCTCTTTCAAAAATAAATAAACATTAAAAAAATCTTAAATTCACTGAGGTTAGAAAATATATTCTGTATGATTTATGATTCTGTATGATTCTGTATGATGTACAATATGATTACTGTAAAATTTGGTTTAAATTTGCTTTATGGTTAAGCATGAGGCCGATTTTGGTTGCTATCCCAAGTGCACTTAAAAAGAACGTGCTTTCTGGGGTGCCTGGGGGGCTTGGTCACTTAAGCTACTGACTTCAGTTCAGGTCATGATCTCATGGTTTGTGAGTCTGAGCCCCACATCGGGCTGTGTGCTGACAGCTCAGAGCCTGGAACCTGCTTCAGATTCTATGTCTCCCTCTCTGTCTTCCCTCCCCTGCTCTCTCTCTCAAAAATAAATAAACATTAAAAAAAAATGTTAAAGAAAAGGATGTGCATCTGAAGTTGTTCGATGCAGTGGTTTGTTGAGTCAAATAGGTGAAATTAATTAACTATGCTCTTCTAACCACCTATCATGTATTTATTAATTTTCATGGTGTGCTTACTCTATTAATTGCTAGGAAAGTTATAAATGTACACATATACAGATTTATCTATTTCTCCATTTAGTTCAGCCATTTTTCTGCTTTAAGTATTTTAAGGCCATATAAATTGCTGCACGGAGTTTTAGAATTATATATTCTTCAGGTTGATACTTTTATCATTATGGAATGATATCTCTAGTAATCCTTATTGCCTTAAAGTTTATTGTGTCTGATGTTATTATAGCTACAATAGACATCATTTGGCTATGTTGTATATGGTGTACATTTTCCAACCCTTTACTTTCTACTTCTAAGGTATGCATCTGTCTCTTACATACATATACATGTTTATGCTCTATCCAGTACCATCTGGTTTGTTTCTACTTAGAGTGTTAGTTTTCTTTCTATTCAGATATATCTGGATTTAAACATATTATCTTATTATTTGCTTCTTGTTTTTTTAACCTGTTTTTCCATTTATAGCCTTCTTTTGCTTCAATTATATAAATTTTTAAAATTATTTCATTCCCTGCCCAATTATTTCATTTCCACCATTCACATGAAGTTATATATCCTTTTTCTTATTTATTTATATTTAGTTATTAGTAATTCTAATAGTCATTCTAGACACATGAATGTTGAACTGAAATCAGTATGTTTAGCTTCCTGGACAGGTCTTGTGATACCTTAACTCCATTTATCCATTACTCACTTTTGTGGTATTGTTATGCATTTGACTCTACACGTATTTTAAATTACAAAAGACATTACTACTGGGGCACCTGAGTGGCTCAGTCGATCAAGCGTCCAACTTCAGCTCAGGTCATGATCTCGCAGTTCATGGGTTCGAGCCCCGCGTCAGGCTCTGTGCTGACAGCCAGCTCAGAGCCTGGAGCCTGCTTCAGATTCTGTGTCTCCCTCTCTGTCTGACCCTCCCCTGCTCATGCTGTCTCTCTCTCTCTCAGGAATAAATAAAACATTAAAAAAAAAGAGAGAGAGACATTACTATTGTGGTTACAAAGAGATAATATTCACTTGGAATTACTGAATACTTAGCCTTTGTGGTTATCTTGTTCCTTCCTGCAGTAACATGTTTCAATCTGGGATCATTCTCTTTTTGCCTTAGCTTTTAAAATGTTTTTTTTATTTTTCAAAAGTTTTCCCCTGCTGCTTACAGTGTCATTAAGAGTTTGTTTGAAAATACTGCTATTTAGTCTTTATTTTTTGAAAGCTATTTTTCCTGTGTATGCAATTCTTGATTGGCAAAATTTTTCTTACAGCACTTTAAAACAAGTATTCTATTGTCTTTTTGCTTCATAGTTTGTGTTGAAAAGGCCGTCATAATTCTATTGTTGCTTCCCTAAAAGTCATGTTATTTTTTTTCTATGTTTATCAGATGCTCTTTTTTATCTTTGGTTTTAAGCAGTTTCATGGATGTGGTTTTATCTGTATTTACCCTGTTTGAAATTTGTAGTGTTTCTTCAACATGGTACTATTTCTCACTTGTTTTGGAAAGTTCTCAGAGCATCTCTTCTGTTCCGTATCTTTCTCCTTTCCTTTTCAGACTCCAGCTACACTGATGAAAGTCTTTTCATCATGTCCCATATGGCTCTCTCTCTCTCTTTTTTAAGTTTATTTATTTATTTTGAGAGAGACAGAGAGAGAAAGAGAGAGAGAGCGAGAGAGCACAAGTGTCGGGAGACAGAGAGAGAGGGAGAGAGAGAATCCCAAGTAGGCTCTGCACTGTCAGCACAGAGCCCAATGCAGGGCTTGAACTCATTAACCCTGAGATAATGACCTGAGCGAAAACCAAAAGTCAGATGCTTAACCAGCTGAGTTACCCAGGCACTTGTCCCATATGTTTTTTTAAGCTCTTGTTCTGTGTTTTGAATTCTCCTTGTTTCTCTGAGAAAATATAATCCTAATATTTTCTCCTGATTTATCACAGTTCACTTATCCTCTCTGCTACTATATTTAATCTGTTACTAAACCCATTTATTGAAGTTTTAATTTCACTATTGTAATACTGGGCTCTGTGTTTTCTGATTGATTTAAAAAATATACTTCCTGGCACTCTGATGAAAGTTTCCATCTTTTTCTTACTTTGATTGTTATTTATAATTATTTTAAACTCCATGTTCAAAATTCAAATATTTCCTTTTGAACTGGTTTCTAAAGGTCATTTTTAAAAATTTATTTATATTAAAAAAATTTTTTTAGCTCTTGATTTTTGGTGCTATAATCCTGTGTTGGGGCTTACTTGGTAAATGTGATCTAATGCCAAGCATTATGAATGAACAACTGTAGATAGTATAGATGACATGTTTTTTTAGAGAGAACTTAATTTTCTTCAGATAGACAGATAGGCCACAGGGAGATCATCTAGATCCCCTGGACCTGGGTTTCAGACTCAAATGTGAGGGCTGATGAGATGTGTTCTGTTTCTGTTTCAGCTTTGTCTTTATTTCTAGAGCCTACCTCTTCCAGGATCTGAAGGATTAGTCCGGTATGATTATTAAAGATTCTCTTTCTTGGCAGGCTGTGAACGTCAAGTTTTTGTCTTCCTAGAACTAGGAGATTACTGAAATGTCTGCTTAGATTTTTAGCTTCTTAGCAGCTGCTTTCTGCTTGGTTTTCTTGGCAATTTGCCTCACACATGTGCAGCTTAGGAGTTAAAAAACACCTCAAGGAAAAATTGTACATATAATATCCAGTTTATGTTTCTACAGTTAGATTTCTCTCAGATCATGACTTCTCAGGTTCTAGCAGCCTTGAGCGCCCTGTACACAAATTTCCAACTCCCCTGTCAGCAAGACTGTTATAAACTCTTAGCTGCTGTGCTTTGCTCAGCACCTATGGTCCATTAAGAAAACTGGCAAATGCCTGGAGGGACACAAGTAACCACTGGAGGAGTGCTCATCTCTATGTATTTTCCTTCTATCAACATTTTGGTCTTTCAAGACTGAGACACACTTGGAAGATCCAACGAGACTTCCAGAGCAAAGGGTCTGTGTAGAGGAGGCTGCAAGAAAACCAGGGATGGTGGTAAGGATGGGAATGGATAATAGAGAAGAAAAACCTAGCATCATACAAGTTGCAAATAGATGAATTCTAGCAAAGAAGTCCAGGTAAATCCACATAAATGCCCATGAAAGACCAAGAATTGGCTCAACCATCTATCTGCTTGGCCCAAAAGAACAAGAAGTCACCTGCTATGGACTGAATGGTTATGCCCTCCCCAAATTAATATGTTGGAATCTTAACCCTCGCAGTGATGGCATTTGATGATGGGGGTGGGGTGTTCGCAGGTAATTGGACATGAGGATGGAGCCCTCACAGACATGATTATTGCCCTTATAAGAAGAGACATGAGAGCTTACCTCTGTTCTCACCTCTCTGCCCTGTGTGGATGGCCATTTGAAAACCAGGTATAAAGTTCTCATCAGACACTGGATTTGCTGGTACCTTGATTTTACATTTCTCAGCCTCTAGAACTATGAGAAATACATTTCTATTGTTTAAACCACTCAGTCTACAGTAACATTATAGCAGCCTAAGATGACTAAGACACCATCTTAGGGAAGTACTGGTTCAAGTAAGGGAATGGCTTTCTTATCCTTTCTTTCCTGCCCACATTCCAACATGTTCTGGATAATTAACAGCAAATAGATAATGTGAGTGAAGGTGAAGAAAAATAAGAAAGGAAGGACCCAATCTTCTCTCATACTAAGACGCATGCAGTATATTCATGCCAAGAGCAAGAAGTAATGTCATAGAATTGCCTACACTTTTTGGTAATTCACTAGGTTTTCTAGTGTTTATCACACCTGTTTCACTGATTGCAAGGGTTCCAGTCAGCTCTATGTGGCAGCTATATGGGAACTCTTAGAATGCAGTTTAGAAGACAGAATGGATTGAAAGGCTCAAAGCTGAAGAGGAACCTTGAAGAGCAGAAATGGACCCAATATGCTCATATTTTTTCCCCCTGAATTCCGGACTTCTCCCTTCTGAGCTTATTAATTCCACCCCATTTCTAAGCATTAAATAAATATAGCTCTGTAAAAAGGTGTTTGTGTTCCAGTGACAAATATAATCCATGTAGTTGTTAAACGGGAAATTCCAGAATCCTCCTGTGGCCTTGCCTCCTATTTTGCAGGAAGAAGTTTTTCCCCAAAGACAGAGTTGACTAGAGCCTCGTGTCCCCAGAGGGGCTCATTGGAAGTTGGTCTTTGGAAGTTCTAACAACATAAACATACTCCCACCCACCTGGCTCATGTACAGACCATGAACAACTTGGCTTTTCTTCCCAGCAGAGCAGTTTTCTGTATGAGTCACTTAACTTCTGTCTCTTTATTTTGGACTTTCTGCCTCAGGGGACCTTGAGGATCCATCCAATGCTGTACTGAGAATGCTTTCAGTATTTGGCAAACAATGAACAATAGAAAACCTACTAAAAAGGCTTACTCCCCTCCTCCATGTGCTGGGGAATCCAGAGCTGGTATCAGTTCAATGGAAAACCAATGGGTCGATTTAGGTCTGGAAAACACCATGTCTCAATGCTGGGAAGTATTGGAAAAATGTTTCTTGAGAGCAGTCATAATTTCTAGACCCAATCTTAGTTTCCAGAGTTGTTGCAGGAGATCTAGTCTGTTTTTAAAGAGTGCACACACTATAGAGAGTCATTGCCTGTGAAGAGAAAGTTCAGGGAAAAGATACAAGAGGGCTCGGGGTAGGAGAATGGAACATACCCTTCCTATAAACATCTTGGCTTCGTGCTTATGTCTTCAGTGGGGATTCCAAAGGTTTCCCCTCATGGATTTGGAGTATCAAAAACTATTTGGTTCTCTGCCTGTTTTCAGATCTTGGAGAAAGCACACAAGGTCAGAAATGTGTCCTTGCACAAAGCCAAGTGTAGTAAATGAGTTTTATGCTTGTGGAGTATTTTTAATATTGTGAGATGAGAAAGCCCTCTCCTTTTCTATCTTAATTTTCTGACTATGTGAATCATTATTAGCATCTTGGGGCCCCTGGAAATATCCAGGGTCCCTATTGGTGCTTCCTTGAACATGGACTCACTAACATTTGTCTGTCTAAAGTGAAAGGTATCTTTAATGATCCCAGCTGACATTTATTCAGTGCCTTTCACTCAGCGATCCCAAAGAGCTCCGCAAGCTGATTTACGGGCTGTCCATGGAGTGGAAGTGAATGGTAATGACCACAGTGATGAAGATGGTGATGGATCGCCCAGGCTCTGGTATTTGATATGTCATGTTGTTTCTGGGGCGTTTCCAATTTCCTGAGCTTCCCGGTGATTAGAAGCATAAGGGTAAGAGAGTGCTCCGTCCATTTCACCCTGCATTTCTCAGTGGAGATGACTCTGATTGGGGCCTTGGGAGGTCTTAATTCTCTGCTCCTCACACAGATTTTAGTCACCAGCAGAGAGCGGACATTATGAAATGCTACAGCGAGGCCACTTTGCATATCTCCTCTTACCGGGGTGTGGAGACTTACCCTCATTCCCTTCTTGTCATGTTTTCAACCACCTGAAACTCTCTAGGGCTTTTCTGCTTCATGAGGAGAAGGCGGGGAAGCAGAAGCTAGGGTAAATTCTGCCAGTTAGGAGGTTTATGGTAATATAATCTGGCACAGTGCTTTCCGAATTTTTTTAAACCATGGAAACCCTCACTGTCCATTCTTGTCAAGCAAAATCCTGTGGGGAAATAACATTTGAAGCAGATAAAAGTGAACTGTACCGCTCCATTCCCTCACTGTCCCCAACCCCATCACAGTGGCCCCTGAGACCAAGATTAAAAGCCACTGGTTTCCTGAAGTGCTGGGCTGTGATGTAGATTTCTTTCTACATTTCCCCACTGCCTTTTGAGTAAACTGTTGGATAGCGATGTGTTCCCTTTGTTTCATTTCTAAAATAGAAGCTAAATACTCTTCGTTGAATATTACAATTAAAGCTTTAAAACTTAGAATGCAAATATATTAGAACTATAAAAATAATGAGGATAATAAGGTTTAAGTCATAGTTTTAAATGTTTTCCTTTATAACCTTATTTAACCCTTATAATCTCCTTACAGGGCAGATGCAATTATTTTCATCCCCACTTTAAGTTGGGGAAACTGAAGCACAGAGAAGTTATGCAAATTTCTGAAGGCCACTCAGCTTATAAGTGGTGTAGGCACAAATTAACCCCAGGTAGCCTGACTCTAAAATCCCTTGATCTTAACCTCTGACACTGGATTTTAGACTTGCTTGCACATCAGAATTGCTTTAGAACTTTTTAAAAATTCAGAAACCTAAACTACGTCCCAGATCACTTAGATTACAGACTCTGGGGATGGGACATCACTGAAAGTATTTTTAAAAATTCTTTTGTTTCTCATTATCAGTTTAATTATATCTTCCAAAACAGATATATTGAGGCCCTACCCCCTGGTACCTCAGAATGTGCTCTTATTTGGAAACAGGGTCATGTCAGAATGTAATCACTTACGTTAAAGTGAAGTCATTGGCGGGGGTGGGGGGGAGGTTAAGGTGTGCTCTTAACCCAGTGTGACTAATGTCTTTCTAAGAAGATGGCTCCATGAAAACAGAGACACACAGAGAGAATGGCAGGAGCTTGAAGTCATGTAGCTACAAGTCAAAGAACATAAAAGATTGCCAGCAAACCATCAGAAGCTGGAGGAGGCCAGCAAGGACACTCCCTACAGGTTTCAGACAAGAGTGGTGTTGCCAATACTTTAATATCCGACTTCTAGCTTCCAGAGCCACGAGACAATAAATTTCTGTTTGTTTGAAGCCACAGGGTTTATAGGTCTTTTTTCTGGAAACCCCAGGAAACTAATAAAGCTCCCAAACCGATTTCAATATACAGACACGTTTGAGAACCACTGCTATATGTTAATCTCTTTTCTTAAGAACTTGCTGTATGGGGCATCTGGGTAGCTAAATATGACTCTTGATTTCAGCTCATGTCATGATCTCATGGTCCTGAGATTGAGCCCTACGTTGGTCTCTACACTGACAGCATGGAGGCTGCTTGAGACTCTCTCCCTCTCTCTCTATCCTCCCCTGCTCACGTGTGCACGTGCTCTCTCTCAAAAGAAAGAAGTAAACATTGAAAAACTTAAATAAAAAGAATTTACTGTGTGAAAGAGGGTTAATCAAACCCTATAAAGTAACCTAGTTTTGATTAGGACTGATGTAGGTCATTGCCACTCTCTCTCACACTGGCTGTGCCATCCTCTAAAGTGTGGGTCAGTGTTGATCAGGTATCAAATGTAGTTGGTAGGAGGGAGGATTGCAAGAATCATCCTCAGTGCTCCTGTTCATTGAAGAAACTGTAGTTGTGGGTGTGCTCCTGGGCATAGAGTAAGATGTACCCAGATAAGAGTGGAGGCTGGACAGGAGCTGAATGTGTGCTTCCTCTTAAAAAAGTACAGTACAAATTCTTTGACATAATCAGTGGGGAGAAAGGGCCATTAGTAAGGCCACCTGCAATTTGGACATATAAGCATGGGTAAGATGGAGCCCTAGGAGGGGTCACTGGGGATATCTGGAAAAAGGAGATGTGTGAGAAACATGAACTTCACAGAGAAGTTGATGTTTAAGCCTGAAGGAAGGATGAATGATAGGTCACTACGAGTGCAGGCTGTTCAGACACAGGGGCACTTTAAGCAAAAGTACAGAAGGGGGAAATGGGCAAAATGGGGGCTGGTGAGTTGTCAGTGGACTCCATGCTTAGAGCAAGATGGAGGGAGAGCATGAGTAAAAGGAAAGTAGCCCAGAAAGGCAGGTAAAGACAATTTTCTGGTGGGATTGGAATATCACACTGAGAAGTTCCCCAGACTTCATTTTGTAAGCAATGTGGAGTCAACAGAGGATTTTGATAAGGGAAGAGACACCATTATTAACTTAAATGATCTTGATAAATTTCACAGGGTCCTTACTCCATGTCTCATTTAATTTTCCTTTATGAGATCAGTACTATTATTACTCTAATTTAATAGATTTAGAAACAGAAACTAAGAGAATTTCAGTTACTACCCAAGTCACATAGCTGGTAAGTAAAGAAAAGGGGATTTGAACCCTGGCCATCTGCTTCTGGAGTCTGTGGGTTTTCCTGACTTATCACTGAGGATTGATAGCATTGGTGTTGAAGAAATCTAGCCCCATTGGCAGAATGAAGAGACAGCTGGACAGTGGGTGGCAGGAGGGACAGAATGAGGACAGAAAGGCCAGTGAGGAAATGACTTCAGAGTCAAATGAAATATCTCAAAAGGAGGCCAAAAAAGATTTAGTGATTTGTTGTGTATTGGGGGACATCACTCCAGTCAAGGATAATTTAGTAACTGGGATAGATTCCACCTTTCTGAGCTGAAGAAAGCAGGAAGAGGAGTAGGTTGGGAGGTAGAAGAGAATGTAATTTTGTTAGACATTTCAAAATAAAGTGCTTGCAGACTATCCATGTTGTAGATATTCAGGAAGTACATGGAAATGTGATTTAAAGGTAGTTACTTTGTAGGAGAGATGGATCACTGCATCCAATTCTTAGACTTTAGAGACAAAATACTGTGGAGATGGTATAGTGTGGTGTTGGAGTCCACAAGCTTTAGGGTTCAGCTGAGTTGAAATTCCTGTTTATTAGATGTGTGTCCGTGGACAAGCATCAGTTGCTTGATCAGCAAAAGGGAGATAATAACAGGGCCTTTTCACGGACCTTCCTGCAGAGGATTAAATGAGATCGAGATAAGACAGTTGAGTGCTTGGCAGAAGGCAGAGGTTTATGAAATATATCTTTGCTTTGTTTCTTGTAACCCAGAAAGCCTCTGCTTACTGCCACAACTCAACTTCTTCTCTTTCCTCTACCCAAGACCTCTCTGTGTCTATGTTAGAACTTCTTGTTAGCCTTTCAAACCTAGCAGTTTCCTTTTTTCCCTAAAGACCATTTTCTCTACAGTCTCAGGAATATTTTGTAGTTTTTCCTCTTTTCTTTCTCCTGGACTCAGTGTGGATATGATTTTCTCTTGCTGCGGCCACCTTACTTCATGAAGTTCTGTGCCTTAGACAAGGGAAAGGACCAGGCAGCCCACATTGCCCTGTCCTGCTCATTATCTTTGGTGGCATAGTTTGTTTATTGTCTCTCCAGTTACCTCTGAGCATCTATAGGCAATGATTCAGGGATTTGCTTTGTATGCTCTGTGCACAGTGTCTGGTATTTTACGGAGGCTTGATGCATCAACCCGAGAAATAGCTGCTCTTCTTGGGCAGAATCAGGTAACAGTAACAAAAGTCTAAGGTTGTTTTCTAGCCTCCTGCTTCTAGAAAGAGGTGTCTATAACAGAGGACAGAAGTTTGGAGGAAGTGACTCTATGACAATTTCAATTTCTTGAAATTGCTCCGAAAAAGAAACTTTATCTATGGAGAAAATAAAAAATATGGTGTATAGATGGAGGTTGTCTGTTGCTGGTGATTTGGGGGACAATAGCTAGAGACCAGTTTGAAAGGACGATTATGTGGGTCATTTCAATAGCCTTGTAACTGATGTCCTTCCCATGGTTGGTGTTTCTTTCAGTCCAAGGAGGATCTTGTTCTCTTCTATCACTCAACCCAATCTTTTTCCTGCATTCTTAAAAAAAAACCCAATTCTGTCAAGTCACCCTTCAGCCAGAAATATCTTTAATGCTTCCTTTTGCTCAAAGAAGAGGTCTCAAGGCTGTATCAGAGCAATCAAAATCTTCTGTTCTTAGCCCTATTCTACCTCTCCAGCCTTCCCTTTCTCACGCCACTTCCATTGCAGTGAGGCAGAGCCTCTTGCTTTCCCTCACTCTTACCTCCACATATGGCCTTTGTCTTTCTGCTACATACCAGTGTTTCCCAGAGTCGGGGTCTATGTGCTGAGCAGTCAATGGCCCCCAATTCTCTAGTGCACTTTGCTCCTAGAGCAACATCACCCACCTGCCCTCTTAGCCCCCTCACTTTTCTAGGACCTACAACTTACATGCCTCTACACTCCCTGCATACTCGAGTTAAAACTTAGATTATTTACAAAAGATCAATAAGCAATCTAATTAAATACATGTAATTGCACAGAGAATGTGATCTGCAATGTTAAACTTGTAAAGTTCTCAGAGCAAGGACGGTGACCTTTGAGCTTTAGCTTTTACATAGCATTTGACTCAGAACAGAATAGACTCTGTGAGAGCACCAGCCTTCTCGGAGGCTCACTTGGTGAGGTATAGGGACTTAGAGAAGAGAGGGTGTCAAAAATATCTGAATTCTCTGCAAGAGTGGATAGGCATCCTTGAACATTTACCTTGCTACCAGGGAGAGGCTCGGGTAATTATCTGTGGTCTAACTGCCTGCCTATTGGACTTACTCCATCTACCAGCCAATGGGAATTTACCACATTTCCCTGATCCTGATTGAGTTGACTCATATAAACTATAGTGAGTTTCTTCTTGGGGTCAATTCCCCATGGAATTAATCAAACTTTGGGTTTGTCTACTGTAATCAGCTCAATAGCTGCTTTCTGCTCATGGATGGCTTTTGCCTTCATTAAATCTGAAGGTTTCAGCTTTTGTTAGGGCACACCACCTCAATCAATACAAGCAAGTACAGCTGTCTCCAAAATGAGGATGTCAAACCAAGGCCCTGATAACCAATGGTTACTAAATACTTAATGATTTGTGTTTGTGTCAACGGCTCCCCCATCACATTTCAATGTAGGGCCTTGAACTTACCTTTAAAAATGCCTCTTTTTCCCTTAAGACTTACCAATTACCTTCCGCATATTATTTCCGTATTTATTATTTTGTAGCACACAGGCAAAGTGCTTCAGAAAACACAAAGAGGGACCCAGGAGTTAGAAGAGCTGAGAACCATCAGCTCCCATTGGCACTTTGTATCCCAAAGCCGGTGAATTTCCTTAGTGTGGTGGTTATTGGTGCTATTTACCAAATGTTCCACTCTCTCCATTACAGGGACAGGATAGGATTGTATTTCCTGGGTCCTTTGTGAGGAGGAGGAGGAGGAGGAGGATGAGGATGGTAATGCTTAAGAAATTGAGAGAGCAACTTGTATTAACTTGTATTCTAAAATTTTAGAATAATCTTGTCTATTTCTATAGGATGTCTTGCTGGTTTACAGAGGAGGAGGAGGAGGAGGAGGAGGAGGAGGAGGAGGATAAATTGAAGGATAGTGATTGATGGGGTCATGTGACAGGTTCTGGCCAAAGGAGCTGAAAACACAAGTAACGTGTTATTTCTTTGCTGGAACATTAATGACAGTGTGAAGGATTCAGGGTTCAATGATCCCTGTGCTACCATGACCAACAGTCCTCTAGATTTGGCAGCTCTGCCAGGCTGCATCCTAGTGATGATAACAAAGATACAGAGTCAAGCCCCAGACTACCATCTATAGGCATGTAGCATGAGCAAGAAATCTACCTTTCTTGTCTTTAGCCGCTGATATTTTCAAGTTTTTGTTACTGTATCATAAATTAGCTTCACTTAACTAAGTGAGATAAGCAGCTTGCAAGATAATTAAAAAAAACTTGTAAGATGTGTAAGGAAGATATTATTATCGGCTTTCAAAAACCATTGCTAATCTAAAGATTCTTAAATTTATATTACCAACCTTTGGTTCTTTTCTGAGTTTACACATACATATATAATGACCCTACCTGACATATCCACTTGGATATCTCAGAAGATGCCTCAAAATTATGTGCAAACTAAACTTGTAAATGTTTGCCAAACCTGGATGTCTCCAGTCTTATGTCAGCATTAAGCACTAGCATAGTCTGTTACTAAAGTCATTATGATTGTAAGGTTTTATATGAAATGTGTTGAGACACAATCTTCCCATCACCAGGGCCAGATGATTCTTCAGAACATAGCTTTGTCTCCTCCCACTTGTCTTCATATTTATGGCCAACATTCTAGTCAAAGCCACTTGTATCTAGCATCTAAATTACTGCAGTGGCCCCATACATAGTCTCTCCATCTCTCTTTCTCGTGTGTGTGTGTGTGTGTGTGTGTGTGTGTGTGTGTGTGTTTAAATTGAAGAATAGTTGACATACAATGTTACATTAGTTTTAGGTGTACAACATAGTGATTAGACATTATGCTACTCTCACCACAAGTGTCGCTACCATCTGTCATCATACAACACTGTTACAGTACCAATGACTATAGTCCCTATGCTGTATCTCTTGTGTCCTTTCAATTGATCCTGAGCAGAGGAGACAGATCTTTAAAAAAGAGCATACAATATCATGTTAATACCCTTCAATGACTTCCCACTGAACTTAGAATAGAAATCTAAACTCCTTACTACGGTTTACAAAATCCCATGTGATCTGACTTCTTCGATTTCACCAGCCTGATTTCTTACATCTATGGCACATACATACATTGATAATCTCTCAGTTACTAGAACAAACCAAGTTGCTCAGGCACAGGGCCTTTGCTTTTGCTATTCCTTTTGCCTAGAACGCTGCTCTGTTGGCTCTATAAATTGTGTATTCTACCTTATTGCTTAAGTCTTAGCTTGACTATCACTCTCTAGAGAGTTCTCAGAATCTCCTATCAAGAATAAGTCTTTGTTATCTTCCGACTATTCCTGTATATTTCTTTTTCTTTTAGTAAAAATTTGAGTGTAATTGACACACAATGTTATATTAGTTTCAGGTGTACAACTTGGTGATTTGACAAGTTTAGACCTTCTGCTCTGTTCACCATAAGTGTATTTACCATTTGTCCCGTTATGTTGCTATTACAATATCGTCTGTGTATATTTCTTTAACGGTACTTATCACAATTTGCAAATGTTGAGTTTGATTTAGACATGTATTATTCTCCCCACTAGAATGAAAGCTTCAAGAAGACAAGAATCTTGTCAGCCTTGCTCATCACTATGATCCCAGGGCCTTGTGTAATGAGGGTATGGAGGGTGCTCTTGAAATGTATTTAGATAAATGAGTGGATTACCCATATTTCACTAATGAAGACAGGATTCAGAGAGCATGTGACTTGCCCAAAGTACATGGATAGTGAGCAGCAGGGACTGAGTCTTTGACCACATCCTCTGACCCTTCAGTTTGTGCTTTGGCTCCTTGTAACATACAGTCTCCTATTGACACCTGATAGGCAGCAAAAGATCATTTTCTTGGGGTCTGTTCTCTACGAGAATTGCAAGAACTCTTCGCTTTTCCTCACCACTAAGACAGAGTGGCTTTGCAACACCAGCAGCCCAGCTGGTTTACTCATTTTTCATACTATAAAATGTTATTAAACTGCACCACACAGATAAGTACTAGAAAAATTGCCAGGTTATTTTCCTAACATAAAATTAGCCAATTTGCCTGTGTACGGGATTGTAAAGGATGCAAAGCACCCCATTCTAGTGATTAACCTCTTAGTTAATAAAAGCAACAATTTCATGTGTATAAATAATATAATAAAAGGAACATTCATATCAAAGTTATGTAGCCCTCCCCTTTCTCTGCTCGTCTCCTTAATTGGTAAATAATTCATCAAACTCTGAAATGAATTGTGCTCCCACCCACATTTCTTCATCCAATTATCATGAAATAGGAAAGCAGGCTCCTTCTCCCTTTGGAAGACAGTAGATAATGAAATCGTTCAGGGCTTCCCTGAGCCTGTTCTGGGCTAGATAGAGAATCCAGCTGGCACAGGCCTCATCGGGGCATCTGAGCGATGCTTCTTTGGGTTCTGAAGAATTGGACTTGTCCTTTTAGTTTGCCCTCTTTTCCCCAAAGGTCACATATTTGTCTTTCCACTAGAGTGTCCATAAATATTACCTGTTGTGAGTGTGTCGGGCAATGGGAGGAGTGGGCTGTGTGAAACAGCCAGCTGCCTGAAGATTTTTATATGGCTTTTGCATCAAATGAGTTGCGCGGATCCATTTTTACAATGCTGATGAGCCACAATTCCTGGACACGGAGATGTCCTTTTATGTTGTAAATTATGTAAGATTATTGCCGAAAGTTTCTTGTGGGAGCTATAATTTTTTCCCCTTTGGACTTCTTCATGTGTGGAAAAAACCCTACATTAGATATAAATTAATATACTCTTGGGCTGATGACCTTTGGTTTTTTGCCTTTTACCTTTAAATTGAGGTAGAATAATGCCCAACATAGTGTAATTTGCCTTTGCAAAATTCTTCTATGTATGTCACTATAATTCCCAAGGATGGTCTTGCTAATAAATCCCATTAAAAAACTCTTTTTTTCTCCAGATCATTTTGGTTCCTCTCATGAGTTCTGTTTAGAATTTTATCATTACCATATTCAACAGCTTCAACTTTGTTGTAGACAGATCACAGAGGTTGTGTACTGAACTTACAATAGCAGTGTTTATACCTGGGGTTTCTTTATTTTCCCTCCAACACATTAGAGTTTTATGGAAAAAGATAAAACAGTTACTGCCTCCTTTACCACAGCTTTTTGAATAGCCTCTTCAGCTTGAAGTTTATGGCTGCTGAAAAATCATCTTAATTTGCAAACTGTACAAGCCCTGTTTTCTGGGTCTTAGTACTATAGTCAAGCAAATAGAGAAATGGAAATGTCAGCAGCAGCATTTATGACTGACTCGGTGGGGAAACTTGTCCTTCTAAGTCAAGATGGAGCCTATTATCCAAGTGAAGCTGGTGGAGGGTGAATGAGACTCAGCCCTGAGCGCTCTTTCTTTGCCACTGCGTTTTTGGTCAATTCAAACAGTTAGCTGTCGTTTTTCACCATTTGAAGTTGTGGCATATGCTTTCTGTTTAAAAACAGTAGCTTGAAGGTGAGACCATTGAATGCCTTCCTAAAAATTTCCCCTTCCTTTTTCACATAAATGAGCTATTCTTCACTATTGCTTGAGAAATGCTGTTGAGAAATTCTGGTTATTTCTGCCACTTATGGCTGTTCTGCAGAGACAAAGAAATTTCTGTGGAAATGAACAATAAGAAAAGAACCATACTGCAATTGGATTGACTGGACTTGCTAAAGCAAATATGTCTTAATCTTAATTAACCAGCTTTTGACATCTGGATGCGCGGACTGCTGGCTGTGTCACATGAGTACTTTCTAATCAGTGTCCTCTGGGTGGCTCTCTTAGAATTTTTCTCTGTAGAGTAAATTCTTTCTATCAAACACTGTGCCACCACATCCCAATCCACAGCAGGGAAACTTTTATCAAGGTCAAGACAAATGGACTTGGAGGGGTTTTTAGCTGACAAGGGCAGCCATTCTCTAGGACTGACTGGAGGACTGCTTCTCTTTATCTGGGAGGACCATACACTTTAGAGCAAGGTATAGATTTGGAAGTGGTCTGCCCATGGCATAGTGAGCAGGAAGAGATGCCTGTCTAGTCAGCCTGATGAGCAGGAACAGTTTAATCTTCTCAGGTCCATCCTTGGATCATTATTTAGGGTCCCCAGCCTGATGGCAGTACTCACCCAATGACTGGAGAAGAAATACTCTTCTTCAAAGTGTACTTTTCCTAAATAATATCATGAAACAGACAACACTTGATATCCCTCTCCATGACCCCCATAACCTTCTCCCATCTGTTCTCCATTTCTCTGATAGGAACCCTCCTTTTGCCTCAAAATCTAGCTATCCATTGTCTCAGCCTTTAAAAGATCTGTTTACTGATGCCTTGATTATTGAGGTGGAACAGGGAGCCAATATTAACTGAGTAATAATGTATGGCAATTAACCCCTGTTTAAGAAGGCATACATATGCTATTTCATTGGAGCCACAGTTATGCATGTAAGGTATCCTCATATTATAGATGAGAACACTGAGGTTCCCAAGGACTACGTGGCTTGCTAAGGCACACTGCAAGTAAGGAATAGAGCCAGAATTGGAATTTAGTGTGTCTGACTTTAAAGTCCATGCCCAACTAACTCTAACATAATCTCTGCCAACTTACAGAATTTCTTAAACTCAGTCAAAATTCTCTTATTCACATATAACCCTTTCAGTTCAAGACAGAGTTATAGGGAAGATCTTTTTGCTCAGACCATCTTCAGATTCAGGAAAGGGGTCCCTCAAGTCCTTCCACATGGTGAACTGCCACTTCTGTCTTTAATCATTGATCCTGTTTTAACTAGGACCAGATCATGATCCTAAAAATGTGGTTGATTTGATATTGCTAGAATTCCTGTTTCATTTGTGTGTTCCCTGTTCTCTGCCTGTCTTGCCTTCTGTGATTCTGATGCTCTATGCGGTTTAACACAGTTGACTTTCTATAGCTGTCCCTATTTACCTGCTCTGGAATGACCTTGACTTTCTTATTTTGACACGGCCAGGGTCCTCAGTGGTCTCATCTTGTGCATTGGTTTCATTATGCAAATACAGTTTACTTACAATCATGTTGCCATTGTCTCACTAGCATATTATTCTAAAACTCAACTCAGTATTTCTTCTAGTTTATCATTCCTCTTTTGGCCCATTCCTTTTGTGCTATTGGCTGCATTTTTCTTCTTATATTTCTCCACTATTGATATGCACTAACTTTTATTTTTTATGCTTGTTTATTGAGTGAGACTTACCTTATGGCCTCAGAACTAGAATCTCAACCTGAGGACAAATCAGCATGAATTATCCCCATCTTTTAAAGGGTTCTGTATTAGTTTGCTAAGGCTGTCATACAATACCACAAACTGGGTGGATTAAACAATAGAAATATATTTTCTCAGTCTGAAGGCTAGAAGTTTGAGATCAAGGTGTTGACATGGTTGGTTTCTTCTGAGGTCTGTCTACTTGGCTTGTAGATGGCTGTCTTCCTGCTGTGTCCTCACATGGTCTACTCTTTGTACCTATTTGTGTCCTAATCTCCTCTTCTGAAGAAGATACCAGCAACATTGGATTAGACCCCAGCCTGATGATCTCATTTAACCTTAATTACCTCTTCAAAGATCCTATCTCCAAATATAGTCACATTCTGAGGTAGTGGAGATTAGGACTCCAACATATCAATTTTGGGGAGCATGTGGTTCAGCCTATAGCAGGATTCAACAATTATGTCCTTCTTAAAAGGTGACCACATTTTTGGGATACATTCTCTGCTACCTTCACAATCACACCCCCCCCTACAAATCACTGTGTGTGGGGCATGTGGGTGGCTCAGCTGGTTGAACAACTGACTTCAGCTCAGGTCATGATCTCATAGTTTGTGAGTTCAAGCCCTGCATCAGGGTCCCTACTGTCAGCATAGAGCCAACTTTGGATCCTTTGTTCCCCCCACACTCTCTGCCTCATTCCCCCTCACCCTCTCTCTTTCAAGAATAAGTAAACAATAATAATAATTAAAAAAAAAAGAAAGAAAATCACTGGGTGGATGAATGAGGGCATTAGGGAATTTGTCAACTGGAGCACAGTATTTAGGCAAAAAGATGTTCTCTTCCCATCCCAGAGAGAGGATGAGGATGACGTGCCTCCTTTCTTTACCTCCAAGCCACATGAGGGAAGTGCCAAGAGAATCACTTGTTATACATGATTGTAACAAAAGGTAACTGTCATCCCAGTCCATGGCCAGGTACTTGCAGAATCTGACTTGAGACCTCCCAGTGAAGTAGCATCAATCATGATGAGAAACTTCTTGAAAGAGTCTGCTATATCTCCTGAAGTGTGTAGGCATCCATGACCCTAATGACCAGTGCTCAGTTTGATATCTCTTTAACCTTCAAAATTAAGAACCATGCTGGAATAAATTGCATGAAGAAGAGATAGGGGTGGCCTCCAAGTGCCAATTCCATTAAGACTTTAATGGACACAGAGGGGTGCCTGGGTGGCTCAGTTGGTTAAGTGTCCAGCTTTGGCTCAGGTTCATGGGTTCAGGCTCCACATCAGATTCTGTGTTACCCTCTCTATCTACTCTCCCCTGCTCATGCTCTGTCTCTCTCTGTCTATCTAAAATAAATAAATGTTAAAAAAAATTTTTTAAGGGCAAAGAAAATCCTCATTGGTCTAAAGACTCCAAGTGAAGCACTAATGGGATCAAAAAGGAAACATGAATCATACAGTATTCAGGCAACTACAAGAATTAGCCCCTCCTACTCTCACAGACAGGGGTTTGGGGGCACTGGGCAGTGGCAGGGGCCAAAAAGGGAAATGACTACTCCCTCTCTGAAGGGGGCTTCAGTAGACTGGGGGCTGTTCCAAGAAAACCATGGGCATGATCTACATATCAGGGAGCATCGCACAGATGATGAAACCAGACCAAGCCAGTTGGGCCAGAGGAAGCCCAACCCAGAAGTCAGCTAATTGTATGAGACAGTACCTGCCATCTTTTCTATTCTTGATCCCTAAATTAGCACACTGAAAGGATTAGTTATCCAGAAGGAAGAGGATTTTGAATTGTTCTGGAGAAGAGTTTGCCCCTGACTCCAACTCTAAGATTGGGGAAGAAGAGAATTGAGAAGATTATGTATCTTTCTTATTGGGCTGAAGTCTAGCTGCCCCTAAGTAAGTGGAAATATTAAATTGGAGAAGAGATTACAATGTTGAAACACAATGCAATGAGTATTTAAAAACTGAAAATGCCAGGAGAGCTGTGGGTTTTGCTGGGATATTGGGGGTTGGAAATGGAGATGTGATAAGGTGAAGGCAGTCATGGGAGAACAATAAAACTGCCGTATTTAGAAACAGTTCAGACTATTCAGCCATAAATTGTATTTGATTGCCATTGAAAAGCCACAGTGAGCATTATTGTTTAGCAAGGATACCTCCCTTGGTCCTTTCAAGTCACTGGTTAGATTTTAGGAACAATGAGGTTAAGAGATGCTATACATTGTCTTGTGCTTCAGATTGAATTTACCTGATTCAAGACAATCATAACTTTAGGATTAGGTTGAAAAACTAAGGATTAGATCAAGATCAACAATGTTGAAAAACAAATTGCCTTATTTTAATTTTCTTTCTATCAAACAAGGTGATAGAGTAGAAGGTGTTAGGGTTCAAAAGATCTGTGTTTGGCTGTTGGTTCCATCCACAATAGTCTATATTGGAGCAGTCACATCACTGGAACTTATAGCATCTTGACTTTCTTCAGTTATTACCCTAATTCAGTAAGAATTTACTGAGTCTCCCATGAGGATAATGGGCTTTAGAATTTGACTGTGTAGGTTAGAGTCCACACTCTAACACTTAGTAACTTTATCCTGGCTTGGTTACTTATTCTTTCCAAGACACTATTTTCTTATCTTTACACAGGGATGTAGCAATGAGACTGGGCCACAAAGAATCAGTGAAGTATCTTCTGTAAATTGGGGCATTTGAGTTATGTGATCTTTAAAATCTCTTCATTTCAAAAAGTCTATTATTAAACCACAAGGAAGAGAATGGATTTAAACAGAATCATATGGCTTTGGGTTGTAAAAAAGAAAGAATTTCCTGGTTAGATACCAGATATAATACTTTGAAGAGGTTCTGGATTTATGCTCCTAATTGCAAAAATAAACTAGTGAGTTATCTGATTGGAATGGATTTACTATGATTCTGCTAAAAGTTAAAGAGATGAAGTAAATCAGTGGTTATTGAACATAAGTCCTGGAATGAGCATCATTAGATTCACCCGGGAAGGTTTTATAGTGTTATTCATATCTCTATTCTTCCTGATTTCTTGTCTCCTTTTTTGTGGATCAATGACTGAGCGCTAACATCTCCAGCAATAATTGTAGATTTGTCTATTTCTTTCTTATTTCTGACAGTTTTTGTGTCAAGTATTTTGGAGCTGTTACTGGGTGCATTCACATTTAAGCTGTGTGTGTGTGTGTGTGTGTGTGTGTGTGTGTGTGTGTGTGTGTGTGTGAGAGAGAGAGAGAGAGAGAGAGAGAGAAAGACAGACAGACAGACAGAGATGAATTTATCCTTTATTATAAAATGCTTTTCTTTACCTCTCTTTTGTCTTGAGGTATACTTTGATAACTGTATGGACATTCCAGCTTTCTTATGATTAGTGTTTGCATAATATATGCTTTTTTTTTTTTTTTACCTTTACCAAATATATGCCTTTGTAGTTTTAAAAGTCATCTCTTTTTATGCACTTGGGCATTTCTTTCCATCTGGTCTGATAATATCCACCTTTTGATGGCAGTGTTTAGTCCATGCTGATAAAATGTGATTCTATAAAAAATGTGGCTAGGTTTAAATTTACCACCTTGCTATTTGTTTTCTATTTTCCCATGAGTTCTTTGCTATTTTTCACTCCTTTTCTGCATTCTTTTGGATTAATAATTTTTCAAATTACATTTTATCTCCAGTATTGGTTTATTAGCTCTATCTTTTTATTTATTTTTAAATGGTTGTTCTGAATTATAATATGTATTCCTATGTCAGAGCTGACCTGGAATTCCTATTTTACCATTTCACATATAAGAACTTTACAATAGTCGTATACATTCTCTTAGGTATGTTCTAAAATATCTAAAATTCTAAAATACATTGTTAATATTTTTAAAAAAGCAATGGTATACTAAGGAAATAAAAATCAGGAAAAAGTCTTTGTTTACCCATATGTTTATTGTCCCTAGCATTTTTCATTTTTTCATGTAAGACTGAGTTCTGGTGTCCTTTCTCTTTAGTTTGAAGAACTTCTCTAACTTTTTGGTAGTGCATGTCTTTTCTTGATGAATTCTGTCAGTTTATGTTTATCTAAAAGTGTCTTTCTGTTTCATTTTTGAATGGTGCTTTTAGCTGGATATAGAATTCTAAGTTGATAGCTATTTTCCTCTTAGCATTTAAAAAATGTCACTACTTCATCTCCTGCCTTGTGTTATTTAGCGAGAAAGCACTTTTCATTTTTATCATTGCTGCCCTGAATGTAACATGTCTTTTACTCTCTGGATGCCTTTTAAGAATTTCTCATTATATTTGGTATTTAGTAATATTACTAAGTTATGCTTACCTAAGGTTTTCTTTATATTTATCCTGCTCAGGTTTATTAAGAATTCTCACATCTGTGTGTTGACATCAAATTTGGAATATATTTGGTTATTATCTCTTTTAATATTTTTTTTCTGGCCCAATGTCTCCCCAATATGCTCCAATATGTCTTTTTATTCTGGCAGTCTAATTACAAATATGGTAGCCTATTTGACATTGTTTATTACGTCACTGAGGTTTTGTTTATTTTTCTCCTGTCAGTTTCTTTTAGTATTTCAGTTTGGATAGTTTCCATCTGCTTGTCTTAAGCATGTGAGCATCTCTTTTTATCTCTAATGCATTCTCAAGCTCACCAACTGAAGTTTTAAATTTCAGCTATTTGCTAATTCTATTTTTTGAATGTTTATTTATTTAGTTTTGATAGAGGGGCTGGAGGGGCAGAGATAGAGGGAGATAGAGAATCCCAAGTGGGGAGCCAATGGGGGCTCAGACTCACAAACAATGAGATTGCAACCTGAGCCAAAGTTGAACGCTTCACTGACTGAGCCACCAGGTATCCCATCAGATATTGTGCTAATCCTGACATTGTAGTTCCTGCTTAGGATTCTCTGTCTCCCTCTCTTTCTGCCCCTCCTTCATCCCTCTGTCCCAAAAATAAACGCTTAAAAATTTTTTTAGAAATAAAATATACCCTAAATAACTGGCGGTATAACGATGAAAACCAAATGAATTATATTTCTAAAGTTACAAAGCTTCAAGTATAATTTCTGTGTCTTTAATAAGAGTTTTTTTTTCTAAAGTCTGCAAGATGGTGATGTTCTTTTTGGGAAAAATCATTATTTTGGAGATAAGTTCTAAAAATAACAACAATATTAAATTTCAGGGTATGTTGGTCACTGCATTAAGTGCTTTACATGGATTATGTCACTTAATGGTCATGACACTCTTCTCAGTAAGACCTATGACGGGGTTCCATTTTCCTTTCCTAACTAAAAAGTGCTCCAAGGCAGAAAACAGAGGTGAATATGGAGCTCACCTTTTTGTCTTTCTTATTCTGTGTATGTTTTGAAAAGCTTGCAAATTTTATCTAGTTTCATAGTTGGTTATGGTAGGTAGGTAAGTGTGATACTTATTACTTCTGCTTTGCTGAAATCCTAAGGAGTTTTTTAAATATACAGATTCCAATACTCTTCCAAAACTTACTGATTCAGAATCTTCAAGGTGATGCTAGAAAACATTCGTCTTTATTTTGATGTGCATTCAGGGTTTGGACCCACTGCAGCACATGTCCTGTGGTCACATCAGGCCTTGATGGCTCTGACTTGAGAGCATTCTGACAAGCCTCATTTAAGGATCTCAGCTGATGTATCTCCACCACTTCCCTCTGGGAGATGAATCATGAACTAGCTAGGCCTGCCTATCATGAAGGATTTCTCCGTATCCAGACTGTTTTCAATCCTTAGACTTCCTTACTTCTAATAATTTGCCCTCCTAAATTAGAGTAAACTGTTCCTTATATTCTTAGTGTTCATGCCTTCAAAATTTAGTAGACACACATTATATCCCCTGCCAGTCATCATTTAACCAGGCTATACATATTTAATTATTTTAATGTACCCCCATAAATCAACTTCTTGAACTGCCCAGTCGTGCTGGTTTTAATATCTAGCCCTCTCTATGCATAAGAATGAAGGAAGCCAGAACAGGACATCTTTCTTGAAGCCCTGTGTTTTCCCAAGGAGTGAGACCGATGTCCCATCTTCTCCAGTCAGTCATCTGATCTGGAATGTTCAGTTCATAAGCTTACAGGCTTCTTTTTTACTCATTGGTTCTATCTTAATTATACTGTAAATAATTGTCAACTTCTTGAGCTTGCTTCTGTCACTGAATAAAAGTATTTAAGGTTTTATTTTTAATTTAAAAATTTAAAATACTTGCACAGTCCTCAAGTGGAATGAATCCATTAAAATCCTGTGTGTGTAATTAAACAATCTTAGTGTCCCTAGATTTCTCTGTCATTTCTGGCACCTGGCATGCCTTCCTTGGAGGTTTTCAATTGTGGACTGTAATACTTTTAGAGTAATGAGAATTCAGATTCCACAAATCACCCAAAGCCAAACATCGGTTTCTTTGGCCAATAAAGCATGCCCAGTTAGCTGATGGCTTTCAGAGGGGCTGACAAAGGGCCTTACATAATGCACTGAGTGTGGTACTGTTTAAGACCATCACGATGTGCTGTAATTATTGTGGCAGGCTCCTTCCTGTCTAGAATATCTCCCTGAACAGTCGGTAGTGCATCTTGGGGTTGACAGGTGGCTAGATTCCCCTCTGCGTTGGTTAGGATGTTAGATGTTGCCAGGAAAATTTAAAGCAACATAGGCAGTGCCTTAGCCCTTGAATTGTTCTGATTCTCCCCTTAGCTCTGTGCAATATACATTTCTTAGGCACATGCAAGAGGAAAGCCTCTTTTTACCCTTTTCCCTGAACTCCTCTCTTCACCAAGGCTCATTCTCCAATTTGCTGGCTGCCCCTGGGAGCCATACTCACTGTGTCCCCCGACAGCCCTGTGCCCATGTTTTATGCAAAGATGTGAGCAGCTGGCCACCAAGCCCCTGAGAGTCTGGGGCTTTTGTGTTCCAAAGCCTCTTCTCTGCCTTCTTTTCCCTCCCCTCCTGGCTTCTAGGCTGTGTGATCTTTTCTCCACCGCTCCCTTGTGTCGGCATTTGCTGGATGTGCTCTGTGCTTTTTACATGCCAGGCATCCGTGCTGAGGAATACTGAACTTTCCTAACAAGCAGTTGATAAACACAGGGAGTGGGGACAGAGAATATCTGGTACTTAGTAGGCCCTCTTGGCTGAACCTTTGTTCAAACCTTCTGAAGAAGTCCCATATTACCAGGCAGAAAAGATAAAGAGGCACTACAGTGTATCAGATGGAAAACAAGGATGGGAGCATAGAGTCTCTTATGAGGCTAAATCAGATAATGTATGCAGAATTCTAAAAAAGTGAGAACTCTGTAGATGAACTTGGACCTGGAATAAGACTGCTTAGGCTTCAAGCCCGGTTCTATCAGTTACTATTACTGTGGTCTTGGGCAAGGTCACTTGTCCTCTGTGTATGTCAATTGTTTCATCAGCAAAATAGAAACACTAATGGTTCTCGTACCCCAGGTTGTGATAAAGATTCAAGGAGTTAATACATATAAAGAGGTTAAAGTGCTTAGCAAATAATAAGTGCATAATAAATGTTCAATAAAAGGTAGTTAAGATAGTAATATTGTGATTATCATAATTATTAGGCATTCACCAATTTATCAGCTCCTGTATATAACCTAATTCCTTCAGTAGATCTAGAAGAGGTCATCGACTTGTAGACACAGAGAACAGAACATGCCAGTGCAAGTTCTAGGTCTCACTGGGGTGCAGTTCATGGTGGGGGTAGGAGACTCTGTTTTGTCTGCTTGAACTGCTTGACAGAGATGTCCGAGAACTTCATTCAATGAGAACAATGGCATAGAGTTTAAGATACAGGCATGGGGGTCTCCATGCTGCTCTGTTAACAGGGAGATGTAATCTAGGAACTAGGGTTGCTGGTGAGTTTAATCCTAAGGCTAAGAAAAAAAAAAAAAGAAGCTATGATATCTCTGCCAAAAGTCATGCTAATACAAAGAAAGTTACTTTCTTGTTCTGAGCAAGTTCAGGAAAAAGAAAAAGGGTTACTCCATAAGCCAGAAATCCAGTCTTTAAAAACAAAGTGGAGGTACAATTATGATCATTTAGTAGGATATCAGTCTGGTAGAGGTGTTGGATGATATGAGGAAGACCTCCAACATTGCAAGGAGGGTTGGAAGGAGGTATGCATGGGGAAATGTTTCTAGTTGTCTATCTGGACCTATGGACATTTTATTCCACACCTTGCACAGGAGGACCTGTCGCTGACTTTTTGTCCGAGCAGCCTTTTGCATTCTGCCCATTTTGGGAATAGGTACTCTTTCTCCATTGGCCTTCATTGCTAGCACTGCTCTCATTAATTAGGCAAGCAAACATAAGGCATGAGTCCTGCACCTAGCCCGAGTGGATCACAATCAAAGTTAGGGTCTCTCTTTGGAAGGTAGCAGGATGCTCATCAGAATGAAATCTGCCTAAAATAAAAGTTGGCATGGCTCAGTTCAAGGACTGGCTGAGGTCTGAGCTGCCTCTGGTTTTGTCTGACCCGTAGAGGGAAGATAGAGATGCACTACTGTCTCCTATTTATCATTCTCAATGGGGACTGTGTGGGCAGCTTCCATTACGCCAGGCCAAATGTAGACGAATGAAAAGGTCGACTAAGTAATTATTGATTTTATATGTGTTCATAAATTAGAGCATGGAGTCTTTTAGTCACTGCTAAAAATAAGCCTACTATGGATTGGGTTTGGGAGGCAGAGGGCCTGCGGGGCGAGGATAAAGCAATAACTGTGGTGGTAAATCTGTACATCGGATAACTATTTCCTTATGGTTGTCATGATGGTTCAAGACTTACATAAAAAAACAGCCAGTGGAGCATTTTGGATATCTGGGAGAGGGTTAGATGAGACAAGCCACAGCCATGCTTTCTCTTTAATCATAAAACTGATATTGGCCATGATCTTTTGAGCAACAAGCTTTTTCTCAAGCAGCAGTGACTTATGAATGCTATTCTGAGGAGAACTAGTCAATATATTAGTTTTCTTTTAATTATGCAGCTGCAGCAGCAAGTCATGCATGAGTTTTATGGAGCTTTGTGAATTTGCCATCGGTTCTGGGAAGCAGAGAATTTATTTGTATACCGTGGAGCAATTTGCGCTGGTTAGAAGAGAACCATATCCTTCTATCTTAAAAATGAAAAGCTGGTATTTGAATGGGAAATTCCAAGAATCTAATAATCAAATCAGCTGAGGCTGTTAATTAAAATTGAGGAGTACTAAGCATTTATGTAACACTCTAGAATGTTGTGGGGCTAGAAAATTACCAATTGCCTGAAGTTTGCAACTGTTGAAACGTTTACAAGGGACAAAAGAGGGTGATAAAAGAAGAACATATTTTGTGAGCAAACATCTTATACTTGGGGGTGAATATTTCCTTATTTCTTTCAGAGGTAGGTCCAGCTAAATTATACAACCATCTTAGTTCTGCTTAGATTTGAGTGGTTTGAAGCCAATTTATGCATTATGTGCGCATCTTAAATTTTAGATTACAGCAATTCTCTCTCTTCTTGGTTAGTAGTTCCTGTAATGCTGAGAAGCACAATGTCTCATTCAAGCGTAACTTGGTATTACTTAGAAGCAGCCCCGAGGAAGCAAATTGCACCATTCTGCCTGATCTAATGGGTCACAACAGCTCCCAAATTGAAGAAATGAAGATTGGCATGTCAAGGAAGAGGAGTAGCTGAGAGGGAGGGTGGTGGTGGCCTGTGACTAGGAAATCCTAACCTCTGGAAATACGTGACCCTTGCATATGGGTTCAGATACACTCCAGGCTCTGGGCTCCAGGGCCAATCCTGATCTCAGCCTGGGAGGGTTTTGTGATCTGCACTATGTCAATCATCACTCAGTTGTGACCTTGAACTCCAGTTTATATAAAGGCCCCTCTCTCATGTACAGAAGGTCCAGTCTCCACTTTGTGTCCTACTCATGGCAACTGAGTAGGATAGTTGTCTTGCTTCTTGTAGCTCTCGATCTGCTTTGTTCATTTAGAACTGAAGTCTTCTATCGCCAGTCCTCTACCCAGTGTCAAGAGGAGTATAGCTTTACCTATAACTTAACTCCTGCAGGACTGGATATTGCCTGCTTCCATTCTTCATGTCATCCTTCAAATTTTTAGTCCTTCAAACATTTAATGGGTGTTGGGACACCCTCTCCTCCTTTGAATTGTTCACCTTTCCTTCCCCCTGCTTCATTCATTTCCAAATTGAATATCCAGCATCTAGTGGAGTGCCTGGATGATAGTAGGCATTCAATAAATATTTGGAGGATGAATGAATTCATTCTACCTGCTAGTCAGGACTTCTTTCTAGTATTTGCTGGAAAAGTCCATACTCCCAGAAACTGCCTACCTCAGCTCATCCCATCTTGCCCAGGCTGCCATGTGCTCTCTTGAGCTACAACACAACATCAAAATATCTTGCATCTTAGGGAGGCTCGTGTCATCAGGAAGATGTGTCTTTAATGCTTTGCTCTTCTCTGCAGACTCTTAAAAATGTCAGCTTGCTCTAGTTGTAGTTTCTCTCTCCATTGTCTCCTGGTTCTCTCTCAGAAACTTTAGGAAACATTTAATGCACATCAAAGTGCCAATGACTAGCAACTCAGGGCAGCTAGCCAGTAAAATTCAAAGTATAGGCCTGGGTTGTAGTTAGTGGAGCCAAAAGAAAGTTCTACCTCTGACATAGCAGGGATGTTTTTAGAAACTGGAGATTTTTTGCTTGGAGAAGAATCATCTTCAGAGGGTCACAGCCGCCATTTTCAAACGAACATACATATCTGATATGTAAAAGGGAGAATAATCCATATTTTACAAAGAAGAATTGGTGATGACCTGCCCTGAGGAGGAGACAGTACACTGTTCTTGGAATTTGAACACTGGCTCCCTTCCAGATGTGAAGGTAGTCCAGGGTGGGGTGGTGGAGAGAGCCCATCATGGATGGTGGTACATGACAGTGACATGGTGGGCCCATGGCACTTGCCCCTCCCACCACAAATAGGAGTATAAACCCAGGCTGATTTTCACCAAGGACATTTCCTCAGTTGGCCTCATCCCACTGCTATTTCCCATTTGGGCCATCTACATGGTGATTTTCAGTGTTTGCTTCTATGGCAATTGCAACATCATAATAGTTGTGGTTGCTTTCCTCGCCTAGTTAAATGATCCCATTACTCTTGCCAAAAGTTGATTTAAAAATGGGCATATGTGGCATGATCGTGGCTCATGCATTAGAGGGGATGTCTTTTACGGTGAGGATAGGGGTTCTTGGAAGAATTTCCTCTCTTCTACAAAAGGAAGACAGAGGCCGATTATTCCTCTGGAAGTCGTTGTATTGGGATGTCAAGTCGGGAACTCCAACAACAACCTTTTTCTGGCAGAAGCTGAAGCCAGAGCCAAAATGTTGGGTTCTTCATGACAAGATTCACCAACTGAAGGAATTGCTTCTGGAGCTATTCCACTTCTGGAAATTCATTTGATACCTTTCCTTATATTTTAAGGCAATTTATTACAGATTCTGATACTTGCAGCCAAAATCATCCTTCCTGAGAAGGAGAGTTTTCTTTGATTACTTCGAAAATGATGAAAGAAAGACACCCTGTGGTAAGAGTCAAGTTCAACCTTTGAATCACATTAGTTCTCACCAAACTGTGGCTGGTCAGATTTACGTGTCATTTTCTTTGCTCGTCCCTGTGGGGAAACCAGGATAATATTTTAATTTTCATCTTGAAGTTAGTGTGCCACAGTTGTAATATGTCTCCAGCAGTTTTCTTTAAATTAGTGTTTAGATTAAGATAAAATCGAGCTAAATTCAAGCAGCCTATCATGAAGACACGGGCCATACAGAGCAAAGGCGAGCTGATTTTTTCTGTGCCAAAAAGAGGGAGACTCAGAGAGCAGGCTATGTCCTGTCCCACCCTCTGCCCTTGAGATTCTGGTCAGAGGAAGATGCTGTTGAACATTCTGAATCACCTAGTCAAACGTGGAAGAATCTGCTAAGTCTTGGCTTCTAAGGATGTGGAATGTTAATGAAATGATGATGACTTTGAAAGTCCCTTGCAAATTGTAATGTGTAAGACACATGGAAGGCATCATTATTGGGATTTGGGGAGAGGCAGAATTCTAGATTTGGCCCTAGGATAGCAAAAAATGGCCCTGATTTAAGCAAGAGATCTAGAATCATTTCTATTCCCATGCATCACTCAGGTACGGACTTATGGGACCCCCTTTGACAAGAGAATCAGATGCTTTCTCTGAATTAACAAAGGGCTACCGGGAAGGTAGGCAGCTCAGCTCCTGCATCAGGAATGGGTTGAAGTTATTGGCTGCTGGTACATCTTTATACACAGTTCACAGTCCCTTTGCATCATGTCACATCTGATACGGTATAATGTGATGTGACTAATGTAATCAGATGTGAAGTGCACTACAGCAACATGTCAAGTTAGAAAATTTGAAAAGAGAAATAGGCTTCTCTCTAAATCATGGTTGGGTTATTTCTCTCAGCTGGAGGGCTCTGTTTTCAGAGTGAAGAGTTTTCTGTGTTGACCTTCTGGCCAAGGGCATGTCAAGAGGGCTAGTTTTTCCCAAAGGTGATGACCCTGGGTACATAAGCTGAAGCCTCATGAATTGGCTCCCACCTCCCTTTCAAATGAACATGCCTCACCTCTTTCCCATAACAGGGCATTCACTCCAGAGGTGTGTGCCACAAAGCACCGATTGCTCAGAAAACAGGTTCACGGAAGTTTAGGACAGGTATGCTTAGAAGCTCATCAGACACTAAAGAAGGAATTTTAAGGAACCAAAGTGGCTGAACAAAGTCAGTGTCATTTGTCATTCGAGTATGTGTACGATTTTCCAGAATGATAGCTAATGTGGATACACAAGTTTTGATCCATCAACTTTCTTTATAGGCTTCCTGTACAAAGCAGGGTGGATGATCTTCATGACCCCGTCTCATTAACAAGGATGAGTTCTGGGAAAGGGCTCTCTGTGGCTTGGTTTAGTGGAGACGTCCAGTCTCTTCCTCTTCTGCCCCAGGTGGGCCGTAGTGCGTGTGCTCTCTCTCTACCCACATAACTCCCTCCTTCCACCTTCCCCTCTCTCACACATTTTAATTTCTAAGATGAACGTGAGGGTTTAAGAGTCAAAGAGAAGCTCTGCAGCAGTGGCTGAGACTATTCTAACAAATACAATGTCTTGATCAGTGGTCTATGGAAGTCTATATGTAAACAGACAAAAACGGAGCTGCTCTGTAAGAAGGAGGCACAAGGTGGGGCCCAGGCACCAAGAGCACCCTCAGATCACTGGGTCATGCCGGGAACGGAACTGACTCTCCAGTCCCCCTGGTCCAGTCCTATCAGCCTTATGCTGTGGAAACTTGACCTCTTTTACTTTCCTTGTTCAGGCAGATCTGCTTTCACAGGGGGCTCAAGAAGCATCAGGACAAAGCCCGTTCCTCCCGTGGCCCATCTGCACCCTTGGCCCCTTCCTCACACTTACACCCTCTACGTCTGAAGGCGCTATTGTCCTGATGAAGGTGCAGTAAACATAGGGTCATGGCTTTCTATAGGATTGTGTAACAGTTGAAGTCTGTCAATCCCTTCCATTGCCCTCCCCTTTGACCTCATTGCTTCTTTCATGCCTCCATCTTCATTCTGTCCTCCCCTCCTGAGGCAGCCCGCCTTTCCCGAGTCCTTTCCCCAGCAGGGCTGCGCCCTACTCAGCATGCAGCCCTTTCATGGCTCAGCCCTTCCCTGGCCCTACCATGGCCTCCCCGCCCTCCGTTAATCCCACCTCTCCCATGCACCATTTTATTGGATGCTGCCCTTTGCTCCATGAGAGCTGGCTAATATGAGAAACTCATCCGTTTTAATGTTTTAATGTGTTACCACTTGCTAGCCACTGCGAGAAGCTTAATGAGATTTTGAGTTTTACGTGTCTCATCATAGGCCCTCTATTCAATTATAAACTCGGCGAGGGGGAAGCGCCATTGTTATTTCTCCTGAAACTCCCATAGCATCTGAACAGCGCCGGACTACGAGTGCTCTACACTGCTAGAGTTGAATGGATTAAGGAGAGGGTGAGCAGGTGGCCAGACCTGAGTGCAGGGACAATAAACAAAGACCATGACAAAGTTAGTTTTCAGGTCATGCTGGTAAAATAAGTTGGCAAAAGAAAGTGGAAAAAAAAAAAGCTTACTGAAAAGGAGTTTAAAAATAACCAAAGAGGGTAGATTAACTCACTCAAGCCTTTAATAAAGTTTGCTTTAACTAAAACAGAAGCAACAACAAAAATAGTAATACTGTAAATCAACTACGGAGGCCAAAAGCGGGTCTTGAAATCAAAGGTTTCTGTAGGACCTCCCACTATCTTCTGGGAAGAAGTTTGCCTTACAAAGTCCAAAGCAAAAATACACACAAAATACATATGTTATTAAAGCCCTTGGGTGCCGTGGAAACACATTAGATGTAGGCTTGGCAGATGTAATTTCTTGCAAATTGAAATACAGGAAAATAAAGGGTCCTGATTGGCACTGTCCAGTAGAACTTTTTAGGATGGAAATTTTTTATTCTGCCCTGTTCAACATAGAAGCCAGTAGCCACGTGTGGTTACTGAATGCTTGAAATGTGGCTAGTGTGACTGAGGACCTGAGTTTTTACTTTCATTTAATTTGACTTCATAGAGTAACAGAAGTTCATTTTAAATTTTTTTAATAAAATTTTAAATGTTTATTTATTTTTTTGGAGAGAGAGACAGAGAGACAGACAGAGAGAGAGAGAGATGGAGCGTGAGCAGGGGAGGGGCTGAGAGAGAAAGGGAGACCCAGAATCTGAAGCAGGCTCCAGGCTCTGCTGTAAGCACAGAGCGGACACAGGGCTCAAACCCACAAACAGTGAGACCATGACCTGAGCCAAAGTTGAACGTTAACCAACTCAGCCACCCAGGTGCCCTGAAAAGTTCATGTTTAAATTTAAATAGTTACACGTTATTCAGTGAATCATGTTACTTGAAGTGTGGTCTATGGATTAGGAATACTGGCATTATTTGGGAGCTCGTTAGAAATGCAGAGGCTCGGGTCTTACTGAAGACCTACTGAAGCTGTAGTTTCATAAGATTTCCGGGTGAGTTTCATATATGTTAAATTTTGAGATTTTCTTTTCTAGATCAATGAATCTCAGCCCTGTTAGAATCACCTGGAGGAATAGAGTCATCTGCCTACTTTATTTTTTAATTTTTAATGTTTATTTATTTTTGAGAGAAGGAGAGCACAAGTGTGAGTAGGGGAGGGGCAGAGAGAGAGAGAGAGAGAGAGAGAGATACAGAGACAGAGAGAGAGAGACAGAGAGACAGAGGATTCCAAGCAGGCTCTATGCTGACAGCAGAGAGCCCCATGCGGCACTTGAACTTATCAGCTGTGAGATCATGACCGCAGTTGAAGTCAGATGCTTAACCCGCTGAGCCACCCAGGCACGCCTTACCTGGACACTTTTTAAGCCATTCTGATGCCTGAATTTTCCTATTTATCAGTTAAATCAATAACTCTGGTGGGGAGGCACAGACATGGAAATCTTCATCGCAATATGTGAGTCTGAGGGAGAAATTCTCCTTAGAATTTGTGTGAGGAATTTATCAAGTTTGCAATAAACATGTAATAAAGACATGAGAAGGAATTCAATGGCACTTAAAAAATAGAACTTTACATAAAAGAGCTGTGTGTTCTCAAATGGCATACTAAGAAGAGATGAAGATAACCCCTATACCAGTCAGATTCAGATGTTCTCAAGGTGTAAGAAGTAGTTAACCCAGGACCTGGGCTTAGTTTGGGAAGCCATGGGCCCAAGTATATAAGATGTTAGTGCCTGGTGGCTGAGAAATATTGCTAGTTAGAGGAATGCAAAACTGTTCAGTCAGGAAGAAGGTTCTCTATGGTCCTTACCCATTTCTGATAAAGTAGGAAAGGGATTAAAGGGATTATAGACAGAATGCCAATTTCATGTAATTGAAGTAATTCATGTGTCCACAGGAGAAAAGAATTTCCGCACAAACCATGTGCTAGGACATGTGATTCAAGGGGAATTATGAAAAAGTTTTCATGACATTTCCAGCCACCTACACTTTTTGATCCCTGTGTAATATACCATTGTAAGCACCACAAGGTAATCAGAAACAAGCATAGTTAGCCTATTGAATAAAGAAAGCTCACAGAGAAAAATCAGAAAGTCATTTACTTTTTTCTCTCAAAGACCTTGTCAATTTGTTTACTCCTCTATTCACTCGTTAATTTGTTCATTAAGTAAATATTTATTGAATGCTTACTGTGTGTTATGCTAGGACCTGGGGATATAGCAGTAAATCAAATAAACAAAAATTCTTGCATCTGTGGAGCCTACAAGCTATTGGATGAGAAAAGCAATAAAACAAAATATGTAAGTGGAACGTTTAGTGAGCGCTAAGGGAGAAAAGAAAGCAGGGAAAAGGGATGTAAAATGTCAGCACTTTTAGGCGGTGTAGTCAGATAACCCCTCACTGAGGGGATGCCTTTGGGTTAAGGACCCAAAAGAGACGAGGACGCTGGCTACAGACACCTCATGGAGAGGCATCCCAAGTGGAAGGAACAGTAGATGCGAAGGCTCTGAGGCAGGACTCGTACTTTCATGAGGGGGGCAGAAGCAATCCTTGGAATTGCTAGTGTTTCAAGTTGACCCTTTTCCTCATAGCACATTCATACGGTGTTCTTAAGAATTATCTCCAGTTTCTCTGATGTGAGGAGCACATCTCTTCTAGGTTGCTTCTAGTTCTTTCCTTAAGTCCTGGGAATCCCATGGTTAACCCCTGATTGATGTCACTACAGATTGGAGGGCAGTCTGTGATGATGTCATGTTAGCAGAGCACTCACCTGTGAATCTCTGGACTTTAGGTTTGCCAGGCATCAGTTAGACATCACCCCAGTGGGTCCTCGCATGAACATATTAAGCTGCTGGAGGTCCTATAAAAGCTCCTTTCCCTGGGATTAAGATGAAAGCCAGATACCCTCCGTACCTTCCTTTGTGTGGAAAACAAGGAAGTTTGGGGTTCTTTTATCACCCCATTTATTTCTTGGCCTTTTCAATTTCTTTTAGCTGAAGATAGCAATCGGCAAAGGATCATACAGTGGTTGGTGGTCTCAAACCTCATTTAAAAAAATTTTTTTTAGCATTTTTATTTATCTTTGAGAAGAGAGAAGGAGCATGAGTAGGGAGGCGGGCAGGGAGAAACGGGAGACATAGAATCCGAAGCAGGCTCCAGGCTCTAAGATGTCAGCACAGAGTTTGACTTGGGGCTTGAACTCACGAACCGTGAGATCATGACCTGAGCCGAAGTCAGACACTTAACCGATGGAGCCACCCAAGCGCCCCTCAAACCTCATTTTATAATATGACATATATTTGATGAGGAGGCACTCAGCTGAAACTGAGATTAAGTAGTGCCTGTTCATGGTACAAAAATATGTTTCGGAGCCTGCAAATGAGGGGTGATGATCAGTACTCAGCCAACTGCTACATGCGCATAGCTCCTTCCATCTTCTGCGGCAATTTCCTCTGCCACTCATTTGGCACTTAACACATACTGCTTTGAGTTATTTGTTTTTAGTTAATATTTAATTATAATGCCACAGTTCAATAAATTATCCATATAAGTATTTAAAATATTACACATACAGTTGAATCAATGTGCATCCTCTAGTAATATATGAAAGTTAATTATTTTTATACAAACTTCTACTATTTAATCTCTTTATTCATATGTTCTTCATCTCCAGCTGGTGCTCTAGTCCCTGAGCTCACCAATCACATCCTTTGCGAATATCCAATAATTCTAGAACATAGTAGGTGCTTCATAATTGTTTGGTGATGAGGATGACATGCTTTCTGGGTATATAAACATAACTAAGTAGATGTAGGAGTTGAAATCACACATCAATGCCATCATCTCACTGAATTTTCTTATGTGGAAAGATATGTATACAAAACACATGAAGTTTGTTTTTGTCTGTGTGCTATTTTGACTCTACAGTTGCTTGCTTCTTAGATTGTTCCCTGCAATTTGCTGGCATTGACTTCAGTCCTGGTCTTCAGCTGTCCTGGACAGTCAAACTCTGAGACTTATTTGTGAATATATATTTTTTTACTTTTATTTATTCGCTCATACATCTATTCATTAAAACATGTTGTTAGTTCTGGTTTAGTATCTGACATGTAGAAAGCCTGGAATTTGCCCCTCCCATCTTTACAACAAGAAAAGAGCCGGACCACACTGAAAACCAGTGGCATTCCTTGTGCCCATTGGAGAGCTGAGGTTGCAAGAAAACCTCCCCCTTGAAAGCTGGAGAGATGCAAAACTCCTGGAATATAGGGCTGAGCTCTGTTGACTTGCCCCCGAAGCTGCTGGAGCTGTGAACTATCAAGAACACTCACATAGCCATCTTGATGAATTGCTGGAGGCTGAGTATAGACTGGCCTGAGAGCGAGAAAGTCCGGGGGACTCACTCTTGGGGGACCCCACACTTTTGTGAACTTTATCTCCAAGGACCCCACCAGGTTTTCATGGTGAAGACCTGCAGAAGGTTCCCTCATGGCTCTGGCATAGAGAGAGGAAGAAGAATCATCGTGACACACACCAAGAGATTTCTCCATGAGAAAGGTCTATACTTCGGAGGGAAAGACTTGATCCCAGCACATTATCCCAGTCGAGGCAGGGCATTCCTCCCACTCTGGCACCCTGTAGACTTCTTGTTTCACCTAAGGGAGTGAAGAATAGAGTCTACGGATGTCAGAGCTTCAAGGCAATTGATTGGGGGTTCTGCATCCAGGGGAGGGAGAAAAGATCAGGTGAAAAGAAAAGCTGTATCAGTGGAAAGTCACTAGTGAAGATCACAACCCTGCCACAAACATAAACATTTACACTTGGTTGTAAGATTATAGAATGCCCCCTCTTCCCTCCTTGCCACCACACCAACTGGACTCCAGTATAATACCAGTGGCCTGCAGCTGGAAAAGCTGGAAGATGCTATGAGGAGGAATATCTAGGAAAACGCTAGGTTTCCCTGGAAGACAGACCTAAACAAGGCAAGGACAGTAGAGGAATTTGAATCTCTGGCATTTATGGCTATGGAAAACACTAAGCGCAGTCTAACTCCCAGCCAGATTAATGTAGATCTTCACACAGAAGCCTTATCAACTTCAGTTCCTATCCAATGTGTTCTGTTTTCCATAAAATATTACAGGGTATGCCAAAAAGCAAGTGATAACACAGCCTGAAGAGACAGGGCAGTCATGAGAACCAGATTTAGAGAGTACACAGATGTTAAAATTATCACACAGAAAATTTATTACTTTATTTTATTTTAAAGTTTGTTTATTTATTTTGAGAGAGAGAAAGCACAAGTAGTGAGGGGGAGAGAGAGAGAGAATCCCAAGCCGACTCTGTGCTATCAGTGTGGGCCGGGCCTGATGCGGGGCTTGATCTCACAAACTGTGAATTCATGACTGGAGCTGAAACCAAAAGTCAGATGCTTATACAACTGAGCCACCCAGGCACCCTTGGACAGGGAATTTAAATAGCTGTGATTACTATGTGATACAAGAAAAGATGGGTAATATGAGCAAAGAGATGGACATGCCAAGACAAAATCAAAAGGAAATGCTATAAGTCAAAAATACCAAAAGTGAAATAAAAAATGCCTTCGGTGAATTCACCAGGAGACTCAACGCAACCTAGGGAAGAATCTGCGAGCAGGAAGATAATGAAATACAAACAGAAAAAGGAAGGGGTAGGGGGAACCAAACGAACTATCCATGAATCTCATGAGACAAGTCGAGAAGGTATAAAATACCAAGGAAAAGAATAAGAGAACAGGACAGAAAAAATACTTGCAGTGATAATGGCTGAGAACTTTCCAAAATTAATGGCAGATGGCAAACCACAGACCCAGGCAGTTCAGGGAAGAACATCAGTATTTCCAAAGAATCTAGACCTAGGCCTACCATTCAAATTTTAGGAAATCAAAGACAAAGAAAATCTTGAAGTGAGAGCGGAAAAAAGCATCTTATGTACACAGGAAGAAGGATAACAATACAGTGGACTTCTCAGCCAAAGCCATGCAAGAAAGGTGTGGAATACAATATTTAAGGTGTTAAAAGAAACAGACTCCCAACCTAGAACTCTACATCCAGCAGAAGTGTCCTTCAAAAGCAAAGGAGAAATAAAGGCCTTCTCAGATAAACATAGACTGGAGGAATTTATCACCAGCAAGTCTGCCCTGAAAGAAATATTAAAAGAAGTTCTTTAGTAGAAGGAAAATGATATAGGTCAGAAACATGAATCTATATAAAGAAAAGAGGAACATCAGAGAAGGAATAAATGAAGCACCTGTCCTCGAGTGAGTAAAGCCACATCTGTCTCCTCTTGGCATAACAAGTCCACATCTACATCTGTGAATGATGAGTCTATTTTGGAAGGAGACAGACTATTCTTGCACTCTTGCAGTTGGTTAAAAAAATTACATAATGAATTTTGTTTCTCCTAGGCTTCTAAAGAGTGAATTGAAAGCTCAAAACCAGTAAAAACAAATACTAAATTTGCAATACAGGAAAGCATTGAATCTTACCCATACCTGGGTAGGTATGTTGCATATGTAAAGGCATGCTTTTCTAGTGACATGAGATGCGAGTAGTAAAGGGAAAGTAAAGGAAGATACAAGTTAGAAAATAAAATGCTTAGTAAACTCTTCAATAAAAAGCAAAACAAAACAACACTTCCTTTAACAATATTGCCAAGCATCACAGTTACAAAAAACTTTACATAGCAAGTTTTTAACGAGAACAAAATCTTAGGTAAAAATTTGGTGTGCTTTTAGCATACAGTTTTGGAGACGTTTCTGTGTGCTGGGTGACGGAGCTACCAAGATGAGTTAAGCCACAATAAAGATGAGAAGCTAATTCTATGGAGGCGCCAGTTGGCATCTCAGACAATTTTAGGTACAGCTTACTCCACTCCTTGCTGAATTGCTAAAGCGTATAATTAAAAGCTTCTTGACCACAGGGCCAAATCATTTATCTAGATAGTTCTACTCTTGACACAACGCAGAACACATCATAGGTGTACAACAAATGTTTATTATAGAAGTTTACAGGGTCAGCAAAATACTACCTGCTAGACAAATCTAGTGTGTCTTGTGTTTGGAAGTCTCTCATGCTGAGGATGGTTTGTATCTTTTTAAAAATGTTTTATTTATTTCTAGGAGAGAGAGAGAGAGACAGTGTGAGCAGGGGAGGGTCAGAGAGAGAGGGAGTCACAGACTGAAACAGGCTCCAGGCTCTGAGCTGGCAGTCAGCACAGAGCCCCACACGGGGCTCATACCCACGAACCACGAGATCATGACCTAAGTGAAAGCTGGACGTTTAACCGACTAAGCCACCCAGGCGCCCTTGATTTGTATATTTTTAAGGGACTGTAAAACATACACCCACATACACTGCTATGTGACGGAGACCATATGTGGCCGCAAAGCCTGAAATATTTGCCATCCTGCCACTTATAATTAATATTTGCTGTCCCTTCCTTTATGAGGACATCTAGGTCCTCCTGAAATTTGTCTTGGAGTAAGGTTTCTTCTTGCATCATGATATGGCCCTTTGGCACTAAAGGCTTGTCAAAGCCTTCCTTAACTTTCAGTTTTTGCTCCGACCCAGTAATAATTGGTTGGCACACCCAGCTTAGGCTATAGGTCACTTACTATGACCCACTTAACTTGTTTGCCTAACTTCTGCTTGAATTGGCAGAAAGGCTGTGTCATTCTCTTTGGCTTCCTGGCAACCTCTTCACCAAACAGTTGGAGGAAAAAGGTAAATGCCAACTACTTATGACACCAATGTCCATGAGGGTCCTCCTCATGTAGATTTCTTTGACTACTGTCTCATCACTGTTTTTGGTATATATTTTTGTTGCTTTTTTAGCAGTGCACACTCCTGTTCTTCTATCAAGTATTCAACATGAACATTCCCATCAACCATGGCTGTAGCTCACTGGCCATGGATACCAACAACCTCAACAAGGGAAGTGTTCATAAAGTAGGTCAGATAAAGCCCATAGATCCTGCAATACTGTAAACTTAAAAACAAGATATAAATTCAAATGAGTTTTATGAAAAGTAAAAACACACTAAGCACACGTGATCACTCTATGCAATTCTACACATGTGTATTTGACCTAAACTATATCAACGATCTTCCAGGGCACAGAAGATTTCTTCTCTACCCCCACCTCTGGTTTCACCACATGCTCAGTAAGTATTGATTACATGAGGAGAAGGGAAGAGAGTTTGCAAGAACTACGAGTTTTTGTAAAGTGTGACACCATTAAGTGCCAAATCTGATTAATTCAGTGAGAGTGCAGCTGGGGCAAGACATATCTACTCGTCCATCCAAAACACAACCAATTCATAAAGAAAGTCAGTCATTCTGCATCCTCAAACCAGGACTCTGTAACAAAGGCCCTGAATATATAAGTGACGATTATTTAGATTTGAACTCTTCAGTATAGTTTTCGGGGGGCCAGTCCTTTGCACAGTTGGGCGTATCCCTGCATTTTCATGTGTCCCCAGAGCAGAGCCAATTCAGGGACTATGTAAGTAACTACTAACTCTTTTCAGGACTTGCCATCTAGTTCCCTTTTATTGTTTGTTTTCCTCTGAAGCCAAGGCCAGACTTGTCACATGTGCACCTACCACCTAATACAGGAAAAGAGGGAGATCAACAGAGCCTTGGTCTTGATGTGGCAGACACTCCATCGAAGCTGCAGGGATGCCAGACCTTCCCTTTCTCGCCGGGACTTTGGAGCTATAGGTTGAGTTTCTGTGAATTGGAGCATACTCCTGGCTCTGTATTTCACTCGGAGCTCTTATTTTTCCGGCCATCTATTAACTTTCTGCTCAGCCTCTTCCCACGTGCTCTCCTACTCCACCGAACAATGTCTTGCTGAAGATAAAAGATGTCGATGTGGTGTGAAAAAAGGAGGAAACTTGCTTCGCCCCCCAACTCCCGGCAATAGCCTTATTTATGGGTTTCAGATGGTGACAGGGATGTTTATATGAACCTTACCCAAGCTGCCTGAGCCTCCGCGGTCTGCAAAGATCAGGCTGCAAATTTCATGAGCGCAGACATTTTTTTTTCAGGGGTTAGGGGGTGGGGGTGGGGGTGACTAAGATTTCCTGTACTTCCTGTTTTAGAGCTGCTGGAAATGAGACAAAAACTGTATTTCAGGATTTCAGTACCTGGCCCCAGCTAGAATGTGCACATACAGATGTACACAGAGGAGGGGCACGTGTGAGCACCTGCTCGCACACAGGCGAGCACCGACAGAGGGGCGTCGTAGGTACTCACCAAAATTGTACTTAAAACACGCACACGGTATTTTCCTTTACAAAAAAAAAAAAAGAAGGAAAGAAGGAAGGAAGGAAAAAGAAACAGGCTTGAATTCCAAAACGTTTCATAACGGCCTTTCAAAGTTTCAAAACCAAGCAGAACAATAATCTGTTTGCGGGGGGTGGGGGGGGGTGGGGGCAGAATGGTTAAGTCCTTGTTATTTTCTGTAGATGAGCCTGATCGCACTGGAGAGAAAAGAGAGGCAGAAACAAAGAAAGGGTAACCAAATGCGCAAATGTAACTCATTAAAGCGGGAGCAGCGGCTGCAGGGCGTACACTTTCAACACGTTGCGTCTCTGTCCAGCTCCTCTTCCCGCATCCTGGAATCAATTTTTCGCAAGGGGATTTAGAGCCTCCCCCATTGCGGTGTGGCCGGCGGCCCTCCCGTGGGCCAAGGTGGGGACGACAGCATCCTCGCTGGGGAACACTGCTCCTCTAAATTCAATATATGCATGAAGTTCGGGGAGGGGCCCGGGAAGAAGGTTTACAAAGAATCAAGGCAGAGGCAGATGCAAAACCACAGATTAAGTGATGTGTCAGATTAACCTTCAAGTCACTTGGCTGCCAAAGATGGGCTGTGATGATGTGACTTTGACATCACGCAGGTTACTGCCCACATAGAGCAGCACCCCCAGACATGTGCGGCCTCCTAAGGACTGGCCTTTGTGCACAGGATGGGCCAGCGGGTCATTAACGTGCAGCGCAAGCAGGAGGGGCTCCGTGGAACACGGAGCAGGCGTGCTTGAAAGGGAGAGTCAGAATTTCCAGTAACCACTTTCCGTTGGCAGAGCTCTGATTGGAACCATGTGACAATTTTAGGCGATGTACCATAGGCGGCCAATTTATTACATATGGCAATATGATTAATGGTATCAAATGCCTTTTTTTGGTAACATCCAAGAACACTCTACCAGCCAACTGCTTGGAGTCCAAGGCAGTGAAAATCTGTTCCATGAATTTAAAGTCAGGCAGATGAGGTTAAATGAGAGAGGGCCAGACGCCAAGGCAATGATTACAAAGTAAGTTGTTTCAAAAAAAAGCAGAATGTTTTAAAGCTGCTCTTGAACAGATCCCATCCAGGCCCCACCTACCCCAACCTAGTTTTTTAAAGTTTCCCCCCACCCCCTCCGGCTCCGTTCTTGATGTGAAAGCCCTAATCGCTCCAGTCTGCAAGACATTTCTGAAGCCAGCCTGTCTTCCATGTGCCCAGAAGCCCTTCCAGGCCTGGGCGAATCCGCACAGACCACTGACTGGATCTGTTCTTGGAATCCTGTGGGGGGCTGGGTGTGGGAGAGGCAGCGGAGTGTTGCAGGAGATGGGCTCCCATGCACCAGAGAAAGGGCCCAACCACCTCACACTCCCTTTCGTGACTGGGAGCCTTTTCTTCTGTCTCCTCTCTGGGAGTACGTAGGGTTTCCCAGGACTTGGAACATTATCGTGAATGACTGAGAAGAGCTGCCACACGCCACGCAAGCTTTGCCGAGGGAGCGAACTCTGAGGAAGGTTGCTTATCTTGGAATTTGAGGAATGAGGATGAAGAGAGGAGTGGACTTTCCAGACGCAGAGTCTCCAGATGTGACTTGTTCTCCAAAGTGTCCCCGCACAATTCATAATAGACACTTACTACATACTGGTTAAGGAAAGGAGTGCAAAATCACTCCCTTCTTTGAGTGTTTGCTAGTGGACATGAGCCCATATTGTCCCAGTTGTAAGTCACTAGCTGACTTTGCAGAGGATTTTACAACAAGACCAACACATTTTGACTGAGGCCCACCAGGCCCTGGGCACCCTGATAGGTGGTATCATTTGTAATCTATACCGTTTATGTTTATGGGCTACAAATTGGTAATTTGTGGTTGATTCTGATGGAGAAAATTGATCCCTAATCCTGTGGTTTGTGGGTTAATGTTTTCCTTTTTCGTGAAAACTGAATCTGGTTAGTTATTTAAGGATTAAATCTGTTGCTCAGGGCTCAGTTCTCAATCTTTCAATTTGGTATTTTAGATCTAGTAGGAGGATCCTAGGTTCTGTCTCTGGCAAAGCCGTTCTCATGCAAAAAGAAAACTGAAAATGAAAAATGTGGGTAAATAATGAAAGTAGGTGGAGGTCAGGTGACTCCGAGCCAGGCAGAAGCGCAAAGATGGATTCAAAAGGAGGCAAAAGGGCCTTGCGAGCGAGAATGGGCCACAACATTGGGCAACGAGGCATTTGTATTGTGCCACACTTGGGGATTGAGTTGTAGCCTGAAATCCAGACGATTTTCTCAGCTTGCTTGCTCTGTTGAAGTTTTTCAGCCCATTCCAGCATACCGTGTGAGGGCTGAATGACAGAGAGGGTTTGCCCATTTTCTAGTAAATTTCCCCATGCACACCACTATCTGCTCATGGAAAATGATATAAATACCAAGATTTAAGATCAACTAAACCCTCCACCCCCATATTTAAAACAAATCCCAGGCAATTAATTCTCCCCTCTGATGCATGATTACTTCTCCCAAGTGAATCATGCTCACTTTTACATAAAAATTTACTTGCGCTACATCTTCTTTGAAGGCCAAAATGGAACAGTCTACAGAACTGCTAGAATTAACAAGTCAGTCTGTGTTATGCTGGGCAGTGGGTTGTTTTTCTTTGTGGTTCTTTACTGCAACATGGAATTAGACAGCCGCATGTGTTGTATTAGTTTCCTATTGCTGCTGTAACAAGTTGTCACACATTTGGTGGCTCAAGATAATGCAAGTCTATTATGTTACATTTCTTGAGGCCAAAAGTCCAATATGGGTTCCATTTGACTGAGGTGTTGACAGGGTCACCTTCCCGTTGGAGGCTCTAGGGGAGAATCCATTCCTTGAACCTCTTCTTGTTTCCAGAGGCTGCACACATTCTTTGGCTGGTGGACTCTTCCTCCATTTTTAAAGCCAGCTGCATAGCATCTCCAAATCTCTCTCTGCTTCTTGTTGTCACATCTCTTCTGACTGACCCTCCTGTATCCCTCTTGTAGGGACCCTTGAGATTTCATGGGGCCTGCCCAGATAATCCAGAAGAATCTCCCCATCTCCAGATCTTCACTTTAATCACATCTGCAGAGGTTTTTCACCACATAAGGTAATGTACTCACAGCTTCTGGAGATTAGGACATGGAAATCTATGGGAGGCCATTATGCTGCCTACCACAGCCATCATGTTGCAGTAAAGAAAAGAAGAGAAAAAAAACCCAAAAAAACCAGAAAAGCACATAATAAGGTTATAGAGAGAAATGAAGAAAAGATCCACAGATCACTGCTCTGCATTTCTAGTACTGCCTACTTCATTCACAACTTAACTGAGAGTAGGGCCTGTGGAAGAAGAAGCATGGTATTAACTGAATGCCTGCTCTATGTCAGGGTGACACTTACTAATGCTCACTTACCGCAGGTGTTATTGCTAGCTCACCTGGACTGATGGCAAATGGAAGCCTGGAGAAGTCGAATCACTTGCTCAACGTGGCACAGCCACTAAGTGACAGAACAAACCAAGACTTGGATCCGTGTCTCTGTGATTCCGCCATCTGTGTACTTAACTGTGGCATTTTCCACCTCTTATGTCTAACAAAGGGAAGAGAAAAGCTAACTCAGGGTAGAAGGGGAAGGTTGTGAGATAACTGACCTGTTTTCCCACCTCTTAAATCAGCCCTGTAGAAGAATATGATCTGTAGCCCTGCCTGGTATTCTCATGTTTATCTTTAGTGACTCATTGTTCACCCTTTCTTTCTTTTCTACTACTCCCCACTAACTAAGTCCCTAGTTGAGGTGTACATGGGCCTAAATACCTATTTATATGTCTTCTTGGGCTTAATTCTTATTTCCCTGTGTCCTGGACAGAAGAGAATGTAGCTACGAAGTGACTAATGGCTATACCATCTCTGACTCTTATTGATGTTGTTGTTATTTTAATAACTCTGAAGCCAAGCCAACAGGATTTCCCAGTTAATAAAAGCCTAGCCATGAACTAATTTATGTATTCAGGATATTGTGTTGGGCCCCTAACTATGCCAATATAGTTATAACATTAAACATTGCAATTAAAAGAAATTCCAAAATACATAGAAATTAAGTTAAAACAATAATCCTGCTACAGACTGAAGCCACCGGGGGTGGGGTGGGGGGGAATGCTTTCAATGAACATATAGATGGAGGGAAGAGTGACATTTATGGAATTCTTACCCAGTTTTTATGCACATTGTTCTGCAACCCAGAGAAATTCTAATCTTTAAAGGATTCTAAATCCAAGAGATGGGACTATGCAGTAATGTGACCTATTCTGCTAGCCACAATTTGCCTCCATAAAGCAGTCACAGCTCATACAGTGTAATAGAATTGACAGATGTCAGACCCTGGTGAGGGACCGTAATTGTTGCCAAACTTCCCTGAAAGGAACTTTTGCTACAAGTGTTGGGTACAAGTAATTCAAGATGTAAAGTCTGCAGATAGCCCCAGAGTGGCATTGACTGCCTCAGGCTCCTCGGCACTTTCTGGGAAGAGAAGAAAGCATTAATTTTGCCTAATTATTAAGATAAAGATTCAGTAATAATAACACATTATCTAAGACAAAAGACTTAAAACTAGAGCATATTGAGATCAAAATCACGGCTTAGGGCAAAATGCTAGTTCTTGAGATTGTAGCTTGCAAATCTTCTCGCACCTAAAATAGTACATTTACGTAGATAAAGCATGAACATTTGCGTTTTGAACCTTATTGGCAAATGTGATCCATTTAAAAATACCTATCTTTTGTGCACAGAAACCCCACAAAAGATCTATAACCTTAGAATGTAGTTTTATCTTTAAAAACCATTGCAATTGCCCCCATTGTTTATCATTAGTGCTGTGGAAGATTTGGAATAAAATTTTAAATTTTCCATGGCTTTTTCTATTTTGTCTGTCCCAAACCCCAACAGAGTCAAGAAAAAATAGCCTCCTGTCTTTTTGATTTATCCAGACTTAGCCTTTTCTGTTGGAGCTGTGATTTGGTGATTCTTTTCCTTGTTACCAAAATGGAACACACAGTTTTAAAACTTGTTTCTGAAACCTGGTTTTGGAAAAGCCCAGAGTAAGGGAGATAGAATATGGCTCATTTCATTTCCATGCTTGCTATCACTTTCACCATAAGCCAACTGAAGTCTCTTTTGTAAAAGCCAACCCAGTAAATAGAAATAGAAATAGTCAACAAATTATTTTTTAAAAATGTTTTTTACTTATTTCTGAGAGAGAGAGACAGCATGAGCAGGGGAGGGTCAGAGAGAGAGGAAGACACAGAATCTGAAACAGCGTCCAGGCTCTGAGCTAGCTGTCAGCACAAAGCCCGACGTGGGGCTCGAACCCACAAACCGTGAGATCATGACCTGAGCCAAAGTCGGACACTTAACTGACTGAGCCACCCAGGCGCCCCAGAAATAGTCAATAAACTAAAAAGGAGAGCTTTGGGTAGGTGAAATTTATAGGGTAACATTTCCTCTATGAGAAGTTCCCCATATCATACTCTCCTCATACCAAGGGTTCTCAAACTAGAGCATGTATGTGCCCAAATGACCCACAAGTGTTATGGAAACTCAGGTTTCTGGGCCCCACCCCTAGAGTAGGGACCTGAGAATTTGTTTTTCTACTAAGTTCTCTAGATAAGATGCTAATGCTGCTAATCTGAGGACCCTCCCCTTGCAAAGCACAGTCATCACCAGGAATGTAGAAATCTGTCAAGAATGCTTATTTAGAGATTTATAATAAAATAGGGGGAAAACACATGCAGTAAAATAAGAAAACTTTTAAGTACATATTATGTGTTAAGAACCATACTGTGTGTTTGATATATGTTACCTCTTTCCAGTGTTAACAACTCTTGAAGGTAAACACATTTGTCACCTCCATTGTACAGATGGGGAAAGTGAGGCTTCATGAAGTTAAATGACTTGTCTGAGATCACCAGCTGGAGGTGGTGGGCCAGGTAGGTGGGCCCCAATTCTCAAATTCCAAGCTGGCATCCTTAACCACTTCACAATACTCCCACCCAGGTGCTTGTCGAAACATCTGACCGTGTGTGTTTCTGTAGAACTAGAACTCTGGTCCCGGACAGGACTCCGTGCTAAAGTCTCAGGCTGGAAGATGCTGAAAAACAGAAGCAGAAAGGGTGTGTTTGGATTGGTGCCTGCTTCCCAGACTCGGCTCACTCTGGAGAAATATTTCCATAACAAAGACAAGTTCTCCTCTCTCTGAAGAGCAGGGAGGGAGTTACAAGTGTTCGCCTCTGATGTGATCCACATTTAATGCTTATCTGGGTGAGAGGGAATTTGATTAGAGCAAATACAAAGCCCAATTCAGAGAACAAAACCACTAATTCAAAGGTGGTTTTCCTATGGATGTAAAATACTTCAAGCCTGTTAAAAGGACTGAAGAGAATTCCACTGAGGAGTGGCTTATATTGTGTCTGATTTCTCAGATGGGGGCACTGCCCAGGGAGTTTGCTTGGGTGTTTGAGGGGCCTGGGGAGTGGGCAGTGCTGGGGCGCTCACTGGAAGGGCAGGCTCCGACCAGATGAAACAGGATAGGGGCTCAGGCTTGGGGCAGGGGAGGCCCTTTGTGCCGCAGACCCTGCTACCCCACCCTCTGTGGCTCACCAAGGAAGCTTCTCTCTGTATCCGGTGGCTTCACAGCCTCAAAGCATCCAAGCGCTGCAGTGCCCTGATATGCTTGTTTTCCTTTTGGCTAATTTTATCAAGGTGTGGGGTCATTATTAGCCAGATCACAAAAGTAAGAGCTCATTAATATGTATCAGCTTCAAACCTTATGAGTTCATCTGTTAATTTGATCTTGTTTTTCCTTGTTTACGGCAATTAAATCAGACCTTGATAAATCTGAAAACGAAGAAAGGAGTCACCAGCAAGCACAGCTATTATGATCACTCATTAGAAAGCCAAGCAGCCTCTCTGATAAATCGTGCCAGGGTTTTTAAGGAATAGATGATTACCTGCTTAAACAGCATGGAAGCTACCAGTAAAATGTAGCAAAATGATTAAAGAAAAAAAAAAGACACCCCCATTACATCCAAGTGTAACAGATGGACAGTTGTACTTTGGGGAATGTTCACAGAGCCTGTTTCCTCCCCTTCAAGCTAGGGAGGGCAGAAGCCACAGGCCCTCCTGGGCACGGAGGAGAGACAGCTTCTCTCCTCCCGCCCTCCCTCACCCTCTCTTGCGTCCTCCTGGCGACCGTGGGCAGCACCACTCGGCTGCTAGTAAGGCCTCCCACTATGAACCAAGTGGCGGTGAAGAGAGGCAAGGCGCTGACCGCCAGGGGTGGAGAAGTGGGGAGTAGGTGTGCAGAGCTGGGGCAGCAGAACGGACAAGATGGGCACGGCCTTTCCCCTCACGGTGAGGCTGCTCATCATCAGGCCCAGCGTTAGGGCCCCCCTCACAGCCCCTCGGTGCCTGAAGGACCGGACCATCTTCTGTCTGGAGTGTCACCACCCTGTGGAGTTTCCTGGGAGTCAGAGTTGTGGGCGGAAGCCGAGAGTGCCAAACCCTTGCTTTCCCAGGTTCCCCTGCGGCTGGGACACGGGCACCGCCCATTCTGGTGTGAGGGGACCTTGAAGACCCTTTCTCTCTGGTTCTAGGGTGCTCATGGCCAGCAGCCTGGAGTCTTGGTGGCACCGGCTGTAGTGTCTGGACCTGTTAGCAGAGCACCTCTCGGAAGGGTTCTGTGGTAGGATTTTGGCCACCATCCCCTGAATCTGATTTTCTGGATGTTTTAGGGTTTGCGTGAATTAACCTATGTCCAAAACACAAACCTTTGTGTTTAACTGGGCCAGAGAGGATTTCTGTTGCTTGCAGTTAAGAACTCTGTCCCTCAGAAGGGGCAGGGAGCAGCTACTGCCCAAGGCAGGAGCTGATGCTTGTCCTGTGACCTTGACAGGGGGAGAGGGCAGCAGCGTTCTGGTCTTCAGAGGGCAAGCCCCACCCCACCTCCATGGGGCCAGGGACAGTGGGAAGGGGGCTGGGATCCCCATCTCATGTGACCTCAAGGTCAATTCATGTTTGAAAGGTCGCAACAGAGCTTTTCCAGGGAAAGATTTTTTCTGGGAAGTTTTCTTTAAAATCTCTCTCTCTCTCTGTCTCTCTTTCTCTCTCTTGTCTCCATGTAAACCTCCTCTATTTCTTTAAGCTCCTCTGTAGCAATCTGGCCCCATTTGCCTTTGATGTCTCTGTGGGGATCTGTGTTCAGCCAACTTGGCATCTTGCTGTCTTCCGGTCCCCTCACACCTTGGTCTGGCCTGTCCCCATGCCTGCAGGTCTGTCTGCTTGAAGAGCAGCCAGCTCTTCCCGATTCCTTTGTCTTTTCAGCCTTTCTTCCCATTTTCAGCCTTTCCACTAAACCCACAGCTGGTTCAAAACTGGTCTCCTAAAGTTCATTGTCTTTATTTGCTGATATTTCTCCTTTCCTTAAATTCTGGCATCTGACTTTTTTTTTTTTTTTTTTAATGGTTCATTCTATAGCCTCTCCCTCACTCTTTTTAGATTCTTGACTGGCTTCTCTGTCATTTGGCTTTTTCTGCCTTGTATAGGAGAAAATGTCCCCTGTCACTCTCCAAAAACTGATTTGAAAATTTCGCCTTGCCAATTTGTCCTTGCAATAGGTATCTGGATAGCCCAAACCCTATCACTCCACAGTGCTGACCCAGAGGTGCTTTGCGAAGTTACCAAAAGAAATTGTCATCCGCTTTCTTCTCTACTAATTACCTGTGTTGTGCTGGCATTCACTTCACTTACTATTGCAGGTTATCCAGGGCCTCACAAAGTCCCTTCAAATTATTCCTGGGAGTTCTCAGGGGGGTTCGCTCATGTGCTCATGAATAACTACTGTCAGCTTCCAGGTGGTGTCCATCAATTTTTTTTCTCATCTGCTCTGGCCCCCTTCGTTGCTATCGGCTGCTGCAATTTCTGCTGCCTGCCAAGGAGCGCGGACCTGCCTTGTCAATGACTCGAGCAGCAGGTGAGCCGCCCTGACGGGGCTCCAGTGCTGTGGGCTCTGCTGTGGCTGCTGGGCTCGGCCACCGCAGGCCGGCGCGATGGCCCGGCTGTGCGTGTCCTCTCCCTGCTTTAGAAGGGCACGCTGCCTCTCTCCCTTTTTGAATGATGCTTTGCCACACTCAGGTCTATAGGGGCCCTGAGAAAAGGTTTCAGCAGAAAAAAAATAAAAACTTCGCTTTTTATTTCTGGTTCTCCTTTCCACTAAGTACGCACCTCTCTCTTACAGTAATCAAGATTTACCCTCAGAACTGGGGAGGCAGAAAGAAGAACTTGTCTGTCTGAGCCCCTCTTCCATCAGGGCTTTTCAGAAGGCGAAGGACCAGGTGGCTCAGGTAAACCAATTCCCAGGGGGCTGCTCTGCTGGCCAGTCTGACGGGCTGGGCCTGCCCAAGTGGAGATGGAACCTTTTGGTTGAAGCAGGACCCCTTCCCACATCGGTTGGGAGATCTATTGCTTAGACTTTGGCCACGAAATTGCTAGAATTATTATTTTTTCCAGTTTGGGAAACTCTAGTAGCTAACTGATAGGCTAAGGCTTTAGACCCAGGAGGTGTGTGTTTTCTATGCTAGATACACTGGAGAGATAAAACCACTTTACCTCCTCCCTCTCCCTCCTCTGGAGAGATGAGATCACTCCAACTCTTACCTCTTTCTCTCCTTCCTAGACTTTCTGAACAACAAGGGTCATTCCAGGCTAGACGTCACCAAGCACCCTTTTCCACCACATCTTTCTAAACTCCTGGTCTTGGGAAGATCCTCTTAACTTGCTCTTTCCGTTTTTACAGTTCTTCTTGTAAGTTCTGTCCCATCTGTAACACAAAAAAGTTACTGTGTGATTCATTATTTAACGCCCGTGTCTTTCCCAGGAAAGCAAGTTAGGGAGGACTAGGCCTGCTTGTTTGGTGCTGGATTTTCAGCATCTAAAGCTTTGCCTGACATTTGACATCTACTAGGAACTCATTAAATATTTACTGAATAACTGCACGAATATTTGAGATTCCCTAACTGTAATTGCTAAGCTGAACTAAAATCTCTTGTTTTGGAGAAAGCAGAGTAAACGCGATCCTTTTCCTTTAGGTGTTCCTTGGGGGTAGAGTGAAGGTACGAGTCTATGGGGATAGTTTCTCCATCACATAAAGTCATCTCAGGCCTACTATACCTGTCTCTACCCAGGATTATCACCCCCCAAAGAGTTGTAGTGGCTGGTGAGAATAATAACTGGAAGAATATAATCAGGGCTATTCCCCAGCAAAATTATGAAGTAAAGGATGTTTATTTTTGAGACAGAAAGCCTCCCGGCAATATTAAGCAAGCTCCTACTATCATCTTCAAAAATTCAAAATCCACAGAACCCACAGTTCTGAAAAATGGTTTTGTAGAAGCTATCATTACTGGTTATTGACACATCACAGCTGGAGTTCTCTCATATCTCTTACGAACACACGGAAACATGTGCTAGTGAGCACTGTTAGAATATTGCGGATTTCTGAACCATATTTCTCCAGATCCCTGAAGAGTCACTTTACATCACTACTGCTCCCTCTCCAGAATGGGAATGGCCACACCTTTTGTTTTGGTCCTGGGGTCGGGGCACATTTATTGTTCACCAAATACCCATGTAGTCCTGCGTGTTTCCCAGCCACCTGCAATCAGGTAGAGCCAGAAACATGACTTTTAGTGGCCAACAGCCTGTGAGAAGAAATGGTATAGGTGTCAGAGTGTCTATCAGCCTTAGACCCTGAACAGAACTGACTGCTAACCTGTGATGGACCGAGAGCCTGAGTGAGAAATAGATCTTTGTTTCAGTACGGATCAATCAAGGTCTGTCAGGACTTCCATTCTGCTGGTTGAACCAAATAGGTTTAGTGTAGGCACCACTGACTGATGTGAGCAGGTAGAGGGAACCAACTAGGCATTGAGACATCAGAGACTAGAGACGGCTGGAAGCTTCTACCACCCTCAGGAGTGATAAGACCAGAGGAGATATGGTGTCACTGGAGCCCTATGGAGAGTGTGAGCCACGGAGAGAAGCCACAGCAAAAAGATATAGCTTGGGCCAAGGTTGTACTGCCTTAAGTCAAGAGGGAACAGAGGAGAAATGCCCAGAGCCCTCTCTGTCCCTCCCTCTCTTTCTCACCAGTTATCCCGAATGTGCCTCCTGTAGAAACCTGGCCAGGAACAGGAAGTCATGTGAGCCTAGGTGATACAGTATGTAAGGGTCAGCCTATAGGGGTACAGGAAGGGGGGTGGGGAGAATGGAATGGAGCCAATGGGAGCTAGTGGAGAGTATCCAACACAAAGCGTACCAGCCAGCACAGCCTACATAAGGCTGGCCACCTCTGGGCTGCATTCCTGTGCACTTGGAGCGTCTACTGTGCAGTAACACCCTGATTGAGTTGGATGTTATCTCTCCAACTATGGATTACTGCCTGCTTTCAGGCAGGTGCACAGTGGTGTGTTCTCTTTATGCTTCTAGTACCCTGTGTTGCGCTTGTAATATAATCTTGTCACATATCAACCTAGAAAGGCGCCAAATTACTATGTTGTAGTGCATGGCAAACTCTTTTCTTTGAGGTGCTATATTAAGACTAGGTATTATTTCCATTTGCAAAATTTAAAGATCCAAATAATAACTGACAGTCCCAGTGAAAGATGTACCTTAAGTGACCTTATTAATTTGCCACAGATTTTGGTCTTACAGGAAGCAGATTATAAGAGCTATTAATTATGGCAAATGTTTGCACTCCCTGCCTCTGATTGTTTGTAGGGACAATTGGGAGATGTAGCCCAAGGACTTGGAAAGAAGATCACCCGCTGAGAATTAAAACAGAACTTCAATACATAGATTACAGCAGAAATGAACAAAATCCTCTGAAAGATACAGAGTGGAGCAGCATCTCCCGAAGTTCTTATGTAACTACTTGTTACTAAGATATCAGTTGGGTTCATTTGGGCTTTTGAGATTTAGCTAAAATTGCCACAAATTCCTCTCCTGTGTCCTGTGGCCATTGCAGAGCTTTCCTCAAGGTGTCTGTAAATCCCTAGGAGCCCGGGGTTCTCATGGTTGGTCTGGCTCTGAGCTTTTGCTCTTCCTTGACTCTTCCCCTGTGGGTGTCTCCAATCTGGGGCTTCTCCTTCCCTCTGCTCCCACTGCCCTAAGAGCAACTGCACCAAACCTTTGTCAGACTTGACTTTACTGAAGGAGACGTTTTGTAACAGAAACATGAAAACATTTAGAATTGGATTGTGTATGTTCCTGTTCATAGAGAGTCTATGACTACTGTGTCATTAGAAATTTGTCTCTGCTCACATTTGCCAAAGACCCTACCCCATTGGCGTGGCTCCCTTCTCTCTGTTCTCTCTACCACTTCCTTTGTTTTCTTTTTTGTGTTCCTCCATTCTTAATTTTTGTTTTGTTGTTGTTTTTGTTTATTTCTTAATAAAAGAAATGTTCTTTTTTTGGTTTGTTAGTTTATTTCTTAACTTAGTGTTTTCAAATAAAAAAATACAGGAATACAATCTGTTAAAAAAATGAAGGTATATAGATTTAAGACATTACATTCCTCTTTCCAGTGTTAACTATTACTAATGGGTTTTTTTTAAGTTTACTTATAAGAAAAAGTGGTATCACCTCATTGTTTTTTAAAAAAATATTAAAAAAAATTTTTTTAATAGTGAGTGTGTGTGAGTAGGGGAGAGGGGCAGAGGGAGAGGGAGAGAATCTCAAGCAGGCTCCACATCAATGTGGAGCCTGACGTGGGACTCAATCCCACAACCTGAGATCATGATTGGAGCCGAAATCTAGTTGATGATCAACCTACTGAGTCACCCAGGTGCTCCCCCACCCCACCGCATTGCTTTAATATGCATTTTACTGATTACAAGTGAGGGTAATTTTTCTTATATTATTTTTTGTCCCTTTGAGTTTCTTCTGTAAATCATAACTTAATATTCTTTGCACTTGGGGCCAATCACTTCTGGATCCACTAGAAATCTGACTCCTAGAACTTACAGATAAAAATACTGAACCCTAGAGGTGATCAGGGAAAAGTGCTGTCACCTGTGGGATGGAACCTGGAGGCCCATAGCATTCTCCACGGGAGGTACCTCCAGCTCTTCTTCTCTCGCCTTCAAGTCCTTCTGTTGAAAGCCCTCAATTTTTGGTTGCTCCAAAAATAGAATAAATTCTCACAACCTATCAATCCAGGCAGCACTACAGCCAACGTAAACCTAATCAATATGAAGGAAGTCATCTGAAGCTCTAGAACTAACTCAGATTTTGAGTTGAATTCATATTTAGTTGGTTGCCTCTGCATGCTCCTTGTGTAGGAAGACCACACAGCTGGGTTTGCCTAGAACATCCCTCATTGAAGCATACTGTTCTGGAACCCCATCAGATGGTGTCTCCTTTTCCTCTCAAAGGTGTTCTGGTATCGATGACAGATTACAGGATCATCCTATCTTTGTGTGGTCTTCAGCAAGTTATTTGGTTTAGAAACCCATTACCTCACGAATGATTGATAGACACTCATATTCTGTGGCAGTGTTTTTAAAAACGATAGTCCACTAGTTTCATAAACGTTGATAATATGGCTGCTGACAACTAAGTTTATATGGAACATAGGTTCAGAGAACGAGAGAATTTTTGAGCTGACGTTAATAACTTAATTTAGTTGTTAACTTTTTGTTTGTTTGCTTTGTTTTTTCTGGCCATTTAGACTTCGAAAAGCTGATAAAAACTGCATGCTTTTTCCCAGGAAGATGGGCACCCATTATGTATACCTAAGATTTATGTACATTATTTCAGAGTATCCACAAACCCTCTGAAACTCATCAGAGGACCCAGAATAAAAACTCTTGTTTTCATTCATATTACAGATGAAGAAATTGAAATTCAGAGAGGTCAAGTGACATGTCAAAAAGCAGAATGAGGGGAGTGCCTGGGTGGTTTGGTCAGTTGAGCCCTCAACTTAATTTTGGCTCAGTTCGTGATCTCACTGCACAGCGGGCTCTTTGCTGACAGCAGGGAGCTGGCTCTGGATTCTCTCTCTCCCTCTCTTTCTGGCCATTCCTTCTATTTGTGCACATGTGCATGCACACGTGCTCACTCTCTCTCTCAAAATATAAAAAAAAAAAAAACATTAAAAGAAAATCTTTAAACAAAACCAGAATGGGTTAGAAGGAAAATTATATATAGAATCCCTTGATTTATATTTAGTGCTTTTCCCCTCATGATTCTCCTGTATTGCCAAGTCTTATTCTAGTGAGGACGTAAAGCTAAAAAGAGTTTTCTGAGTAAGAATTTGGAATATTCTACTTTATAAAAGCAAAGCATTCATTGTCTCTGTCATCAATGACTATTTATCAGATTGTTTATGGAATTCTCATTAATATTTATGTTGCGATGCCTCCCGGCCCGCCTTTTTGCTGAATGGACACTATAGTACCTCATTTCACAACTTATTTGCTGCCCCTTTGATGGACATCCACTGCTCTGGCCACCAGAAGTCCTGTTCCCTTAGCAATGTGTTCTTCAGTCTTACTTTTGCTCAACTTAATTTCCTTTGCCTAAATGTTCCTACTCATCCATTAAGATGTTTTCAATGGTAAATTTACTTTATCTTTATAGTCTCCTTAACGTCCACATTAGAGATTATAGGTCTTTCTTTCTACCTCCATTCCTGAAAAAATTTCTATGGTGACACAGGACATATTTTATCTAAAGCTTTATTTACCCATCTCTCCTACCCCATAACCCAACAACGAAATTATAAGCTTTGCAAAGGGCAGGACAGTATGTAACTCAGGTTTGCATACTAGCAATGGGGCTAGGGTTTAACATATAGAATGTCCTTCAAAAATTTGTTGAATGATATGAACAAATACATCCCTATGAGATATTTCACACTGCAATTAATCAAACAAAATCTAAGTAAAGAATAGGACTTGCTTCCCTTGCTTTCAAAAGGCTTATTGTTAACTGCTTTAGCTTTCTTCCTTTTTCAGGTCAAGGAAGCATCTTAGAGACCTGATAGTCTTTTTCTTTTTCCTTAGGATTGAGCCAGAAAAAAGCTCACTCATTAACTTGACCTGCAATGCTTACAGTCACAATTTGGGAGGGAGTTAAAAATATTGGTGAATAAATTGCTGTGCATCCCGGAGGGGAAGCACATGAACTCCTTGCCAGATTTCTATGGCCTGGGGCACCACAAAAGATCTTTTTTTTTTTTCCCCTTTTCCCAGGTATCTGTGTCAAAAAGAGTTTGCCAAGGAGCCAAAATCTTCATCTGTTTATGGCTTTACAGCCAATGAAAAATGCAGGATCATTAGAAACTAATTACTGGTTTCATGGCAATATTTATCACAAAAGCTAATTTGATGTTCCAGAAGTCACTTTGGGGCTAGCTGAGCCCATTACTAAGAAGTATTATAAAGTTTTGTGTTTTTTTTTTTTTTCGTTTTAAAGTTACACAACTACTTCACTAACAAACCGAAACCAACTGGGGAAGACAATAGACAAGGATGGCCTGACATCTCAATGGCTTCCATCTGGCCTAAGTAATTTCTGAAATAGTTTGTTTCAAAAGCATTCCTTTCCACTTAGAGGAAGATGTTTCAAAGGTTCATATATGGAAAATTCAATTGAGTATGCCTCTTTGGGTACCCTGAAGACCTGATTATTTTAAAACGTGGTTACATAGCTTATTCACACGAAAGACATGACGATATATTCAAATAGGATCACAAGTCCTAAATTTCAAATTCTCTGAACTATTTGCTGACTCTTCACATTTTCCCACTATTGCTTTTTCCTTCTTTGCATGTAGTGTTGCCTTGTGAATGTACAACTATTTGCATTTGTACTTCAGTCACTTATTCATTCAATGAACAGAAGTTGGTGATACAAAGAATTGTATTTCACGGATTATATTTAGTTTTGGAGAGAAGATGCATGAGGATATTGATTAAACAGATTAAAATGCAGTCAAATGAACTACAATAGTTGCAAGAGATAAAAAAGAAATTATATATTAATAATAGTTGCAATACAGCAAGAAGATGTAACAATTAAAAACATCAAAATATATGAAGCAAAAACTGGTGGCACTGAAGGGAGAAATAGACAGCTCCCTAGTAAGAGCTGAAGACTTCAATATCCCACTCTGAATAAAGGGTAGAACAAACAGATACATGATAAGTAAAGAAATAGGGGACTTATAATAAGCCAACTAGAACTAAGAGACATCTACAAAACATTGTATCTAACAATAACATACACATTTTTCTCAAATGCACATGGTACATTTTCCAAAATAGACCATATATTAGATCACAAATTAAGTCTCAATAGATTTCTTTTTTCTTTTTTTCTTTTTCTTTTTTTGTTTTTGTTTTTGTTTTTTACAAATAGTTAAGTCTCAATAGATTTAAAAAGGTAGGTATCATACAAAGCAGCTTCTCTGATCACAACAAGATAATTTAGAAACCAATAACAGAAGTAAAACTGGAAACTTCATGAAATTATAGAAATTAGACAATGAGCTCTTAATAAAAGCAATGGATCAAAGAAGAAAACACAAGTAAAGTTAAAAAATACAGAAGAATGAAAATGAAAATATAATATACCACAACTTATGAGACACAGCAAAAGCAGTATTAAGAGGGAAATTTATAGCTCTAAGTACTTATATTAAAAGCATATAAGTCCTTTTATATTATAGCTATAAGCGATTACATTAAAAGCATCTAAAATCAACAACCTAATTTTACAACTTAAGGAATTAGAAAGGGAAGAACAAGTTAAACCCAAAGGTAGCAGAAGAAAGGAAAAGATAAAGATTAAAGAAACGGTAAATTAAATAGAAGATGGAAAAATCAATAGAGAAAATCAATAAAACAAAAGTCGGTTCTTTGAAAAGATCAATAATATTGACAAATATTTTAGCCAGACGGGCTAAGAAAAAAAAGAGAGAGAGAAGACACAAATTACTGAAATCAGACATGAAAGTGGGGCATTTCTATGGATTCTATAGAAATAAAAAAGGTATGAGACTACTATGAACTTTATGCAAACAAATTGGATAGCCTACATGAAATGCACAAATTCCTAGACACACAAAACCTAACAAGATAGAATCATGAAGAAACAGAAAAATCTGAATGCCTATAACTACTAAGGAGATTGAATCGGGAATCAAAAATTTCAGAACAAATAAAAACCCTGGACTCAATGACTTCACTGGTGAATTCCACTGAACATTTAAAGGAGAGCCAATACCGATCATTCTCAATGTTTTCCAAAAATTGAAGAGACAAGAACATTTCCTAATTCATTCTGAGGCCAGCATTACCTCAATACCAAAGCCAGACAAAGATACTGCAGAACAGTATCTTTACTGTTGAACACTCTTATGAACACTGATGCAAAAATCTTCAACAAAATACTAGCAAACTGAATTCAGCAGAATATTAAAAGGATTATAATCCATGACCAAATAGAATACATTCCTGGAATGCGAGGATGATTTAACATACAAAACCCAATCAATATCATACACGGCATTAATAGAACAAAGGGGAAAAAAAGATCATCTCAACTGATGCAGAAAAAGAATTTGACAAAATTCAACACTTTTCTGTGACAAAAACAAAGAATAAACACATGTAACACATGAAAACACATGAAAAGATGCTCAACATCACTTGTTATTAGGGAAATGCAAAGTAAAACTATGAGCTGACACCTCACACCCTTCTGGAGGGCTACTATTAAAAAACCAAAAATAACATGTGTTAGTGAGAATGTGGATATACTGGATCCCTCGTGCTGTTGTCGGGGAATGTAAAAATGTGTAGCCCCTATGGAAAGCAGTATGGAGGTTCCTCAAAAAATTAAAAATAGAATTACCATATGATCCAGCAATTTCATTTTGGGTATATACTCAAAGGAATTGAAAGCAGTGTCCTGAAGAGATATTTGTACAGCCATGTTCATAGCAGTATTAGTCATAAGAGCTAAAAGATGAATGCAACCCAAAAGTCCACTGATGGGTGAATGGATACACAAAATGTGATATGGACAAACACTGGAATATTATCCAAACTTAAAAAGGAAGGAACTTTTAAATAAGCTACAACATGGATGAACCTTGAGGACGTTATGCTAAGTGAAACAAGCCAGTCAGCAAAAGACAAATGCTGTCATGTTTCCATTTCTAAAAGGTACTTAAGAGTAGTCAAAATTACAGAGAAAGAAAGTAGAACGGTGGTTGGCAGGGGCTGGGGGGAAGGAGAATGGAGAGTCATTGTTTGATGGGTACAGAGTATCAGTTTTATAAGATGAAAAGAATTCTAGAGATGGATGGTGGTGATAGTTGCATGGCATTATGACTATATTTAATAGCATTGATCTGTACACTTAAAGATGGTTAAGATGGTAAATTTTATGTTATATGTATTTTACTACAATGCAAAAAAAAAACAGTAAAAAAAAAAAAAAGGAAATGCAGAACACATCCTTAAACTCAGAAATTCCATGAAGGAGACAGTAGTACAATACAAGGGAAAAAACACTGGCGTCAAAGGTAGAAAGCCTGGGTTTGAGGCTTGACTCCATCTCTACCACTGAATCTCAATGTCTTCATCTGTATAATGGGATAATAAAACTACTCTAAATGATCTCAGGGCTGTTGTGAGGACTCAAAGAAATCTGAGAGAAGTTTTTAAAGTAGAAGACTTCTTCATTATCATAATCTTCTCCTTGATCTAATCTCACTATCTCCTAAACTCACTGGTTTGGTCCAGAAGGGGTCAAGGAAGGCTTCCTGGAAGAGATGGAAATGAGCAGTATCTGGTCAGGGACTGTCAGGGCTGGGAAAGTGAAAAATGGTAAAATGAAGGCCCGAAGGCAGGTTGGTGCCTTACAGATTTTATAAAGAAAAACACCTCACTCTATATCTCCATATTGTTCTGGAAGAAAAATCTGCAGCTGCTAGTTGTAATTATTTGCCTACATAATCCTTGTTGTTTTTTTTTAATTTTTAATATTTTTTATTTATTTCTGAGAGAGAGAGAGACAGTGTGAGCAGGGGAAGATCAGAGAGAGAGGGAGACACAGAATCTGAAACAGGCTCCAGGCTCTGAGCTAGCTGTCAGCACAGAGCCCAACATGGGGCTCGAGCCCACAAACCGTGAGATCATGACCTGAGCTGAAGTCAGACGCTTAACCAACTGAGCCACCTAGGTGCCCCCAAATCATTGGTATTTAAAAGCATGAGACCTTCATCTTCTGCGACTTCTATCAATTTGACCTCATGTAGTAAGAGTGAGGATATTTACTCTATCTGATCTACTTTTAAAAAGTCAAGGTGCTCCAAGTCCAACCAACTAATCCTGGGTTTTGAGACCAATGCAACTTCATAGCATCCAATGTTTCTTACTCTTGCTGGAGGATTTTCTTTTTATATATTGATGAATGTGATTAACGAACTTACTGAAGACATGTCCATAGTGACAGTGTTGCAAATCTATTTTCCTAAGGAAGGCCTACCTAGAGATGCCAAGATTTTCTCATTGTTTACGGTGCTCCTGGGTCTCTTTCTGTCTTTAAATTTTGCTTCTGCTTTGTTGCATTTGTTGATACAAGAGTTAGGTTACACAGAACAAGGACTAGATTTGCTTCCCAGTTCTGGATCTGCTACCAACCACCTGTGTGTTGAGCAGTCTTCCTTGGTGTGCTCTTAATAAATGGACAAGAGAATAGGGGAGACTTCTAGGCTCCCTTCTAGGTCCCAAACTACAGAAGTTGTTGTTAAGAGTCCCTATTTGGATTAAAAGTCATCCTAGAAGAGTTTATTTTAACAAAAATATTGAAGTGGCTATATCTTTCCTCTGACATTAAGGAGCTTTAGATGTTCACAGGTGAAACCTTGGAGGTCAGGACCCATGGCTGACCATCTTAAACCCTCTTTGGTGCCCAGCAAGTCACCCTGTACTTAGCAAATGCTACGTCTATTGATGGTTGGATGAAAGAACAACTTTTCTTCCAAAAGAAGCCGTGTTTTCTACAAAGGGAAAGGTTTGTGGCTTGTGTCATGCTTTGGAGAGCCTGGTCATTGTGAAGGGCTCTTTCTCACGTTAGAAGCAGCTTTAAATACAATATGTAGTGGTTGTAACCCAGCCTGGGACATCAAATTCCTTGACAGCAGGAGCCACACTTTGTTCGTTTTTGCACACCCCCCAGTGCCTAGCATAGGGCTTTGCAAATGGTAGGCCCTCAGTTCAGATCTATTCAATTGAATTCAGTAGACTCTGTAAGAGCCATTTGTTTTCATCCAATCACTCTCTCCATTTATTGAGTCAGTCTTACAAATGTGTAAAAGAATTCTAAACTTCTGTTTCACTTGTCAAAATACATTGGCAGCATTTAGACTTTCAATAACAGTTAATCTTGTATAGATACCCTGTCCTTTTCAAAACCACTCCTCTTTCTATTACTCCCAGGATTGTAGGGAAAAGAGGAAGAAAAAAAATCCTATCACTAAACCATCCCCTGAGAGCCACTGCAAGTTTGAATTGCCATGAAAATGAGCTAGAATGGAACGCAAAGGCAGAGGGAGGGAACTGCTCTTAGGTTTGCTGTCTTATTCTTGTTAACTGTGGGGACCAGACTTTCCACACTGGTTTGTATTAAGACCCACTCACACCGCATGGGAAGGTGGTCCTCTAGATGACACCCAAGGGGAAGCCCCATGAAATGAGCATCTCTTCCAGCACCTTCAATGCTGTGTTTACGTCTCACATCTTCATGCAGTGGATTGGGTGAAATGCAACTGACAGAGAGGAACAGAGAACTGGTGTCCTTGAGAGAGAACCCATTCTGACCTCCCTCCTCCTACACCCCAGCCTGGTTCCTTCCCACAAACCCATCTCTGTGAATGGCGGCACCATGTGCCCAGTTATCAGTACCGGAAGCCAGAAACCCTCTTCTACCCCCACCGCCCCCAAAGCCCACAAGCAATACTGCTCAGATCCAGGAAACTCCATCTTGGGAATATTTCTCAAATCCCTCCCTTCTTTCCCAAGGCTTCTGCAGTCTAGCTCCAGCTTACCTTTCCACCCTTGCCTCCCACCACCTCGTCATTGACCTATGGGTTCGCAGCTGTGTTTTTTCATTAATTCTGCCTTGTGTGAAGTCTCTCTTTCTCTCAAGGCCATCTCTTCTTCCACTTCTTGTCTTGAGGAGCACCTCCTGTTGTCTTCTTCAGATTCACTTCTGTGTTAAGCTTCTCCAGCTCATCTCAGCTGCAGACCCTTGGAGCCTCCATACTCCCTTAGCACCCCAAGGCACCACTGTTGTGGGGCTAATCACACTGCAATGCAATGATTTGTAAATGGCTTTCCATTTCCTTGACTCAAATGGGATGTCCTAGAGGTGTAGTCTATGTTCTATATCTCTATCCCCAAGGACTCAAAAGGAGCCTTCCAAGTGGAAGGTGAGCACGTAATCTGCCAATAATTGGTGAATACATGATTTGGGGAGAAGTGGGTGGGGGGAGGGATAGGAATGAACAGAAATAAAAGTGGAAAAACTCTGGCTAGGGCAGAGAAGGTTCTATTTCTTCTTTGGTGAACAGCAGATAAATTTTTTAAATTTAATTTAAATTTATTTTATTTTGTTCTAGAGAGAAAGAGAGTGAGTATGAGTTGGGAGAGGGACAGAGAAAGAGAGAGAGAGAATCTTAAGCAGGCTTCATGCTCAGTGCAGAGCCAGACGTGGGGCTTGAACTCAAGAACTGTGAGATCATGACCTGAGCCAAAATCAAGAGTCAGATGCTCAACCGACTGAGCCGCTCAGGCACCCCTAAATTTAATTTTCACATGTAAAGTAATGGTGGTATGTAGTTGGTATGGCAAGAAAAAAGGGAGGTGGCATGTAATATTCGTTCAGAAGAGGTGTTGAACTCCAGACCTGTTCACAGAGTGCGAAGAGAAGTCAAAACTTCTTTCTTATTTCCCTTGCAAATGCTTGTTTTTCTTTCTTTATCCATAATCCTTTCCCATTTGGAGGACACTCGTTAATCTGCAAAGCAAGCCCCCTTTCCAGGCCATTAGTGCCAGGACGATGTGAAATAGCAGCCAGCCTGGGCCATTAGTGCCATGGTCATTTAAAACACCAGCCCGCTCAGGTTATTAGTGAGCCAGGGCAATTTGAGTGAACAACCTGTCCAGGCAATTAATGCCAAGGTAATTTAAAGTGTCACACCATCACAGGCCTGTCAATTAGCAAGGTGTCTTCCATTTTACAAACAGGGTATATGACTCCTTGGGCGCATTTGGGGGTCTTCTGTAGCATTGGGGAAAAGTCTGACCACCACACAGCTCTCACACTCTGTCCGTGCAGTTGGAACTCCTGACTATCGACCTATGGGTGGATGTTGAACCACAAATCTTAGAGATGCTGGCTTCCGTGCCCAGTGGCATCCTGTACAAAGTGTAACATCCTTTGCCACGGCCTCAGAGCACACATTGTAATGCAGATTCCACTCCTCCAGATACTCTGGGGGGAGACGGAGCACGATTCACAGCCTCTGCGGTGGCCCCAGAGAGGGCCAGTGTGTGCCAGCTGCTTGGGTATCACATAGACCAGCCACACACTTGGCACGCCAGAGGGGGTTGGGTGCCATCTCCCATTTTCTGCAAAATCCAGCCTAGAAGCACAGATGAGCTCTGTGTTCTGGGGTGTTCCTGGAGAGATTAGCGCCGTTGTCCATCACACACATCATGATCGAATCTGGGGAAGTTTGGGGAAGGCGCAGGGGAGAGCCAGCTGGCTCAAGTGGACCCCTTCTGCCTGCTGCCTGCTGCCTCCGAGGGAAGATTTCAGGTGGCTTATCGGAGCTGGCTCACAGAAACGGGGCCCTTCCAGGTCGGCTGTGGAATGCGGGGTCAAGAACCATAAACTGCAGTGTGAGATGAGGGCTGTCAGCTTAGCGGAAGGCAGAGAGCATCAATCATTTTTATGAGGTGCTCTGACCTTGTGGGATAGCCAAAACAACTTTGCAGACCCTAAAACATTCTTTACTGACTTACTATCATTCTAATAATTATTCGGCACGTACAAAGCTCTTTTGCCGAAATACATCCTGTATAGTCTTTTATTAGTTACCACGATTAATCATTTCCATTCAGCAATGGAGTTTAATCTTAATTAATTTGAAAACCTTTGTTAAACACATGTTCCAGCAACGCACTAGGAACTCTGCATTGGAGTTAAATAGGAAAGCCCTCTGTCTCCAGGAGTTTACAGTCTTATTAGATTTTCAGTCAAATCCTTTGTGGCACCCGTCATAAGCACAGAGAAGTTTCACAGATTTCAGAAGAAAGGTGTCCAAGAAAGACAGCAGAATTCAGGAAAGAAGGACGAGAATTTAAGTAGGGGATTAGAGTAGAAAATAGCGAAGTGACTGCAACATGACTCGCTGTGGCTTGAAATGGATGTGAAACTAATTTTTCCAAGATCTGTAAAGAGCCTACATTCAGGTCTTCTGATCCTTGGCTATAGCTATTCCAGAATAGTCTGTGGCAGGGAGCAAACAAGCTGAATTCCCAGACTCAGGGAACGTCTAATGGGGAAACTGAATCAAATATACCAGCTGATATTTTGGTTTTACCTGATATTTTCTATGCATTCCAGAGATTTACTAAATATTCACATGTCAATAAATCCCTTAGACTATCTGTTGGTAAACAATAAGAATCTTGTTCAACAGGGTCATTATGACAAAAAATGAGCCCATTTAAAACCTAGTTTTCTCACTGTTCTTCCGACTCTTTTCTATTTGCTAAAGTCCTTCAAGGTCAAGATCAAATGCTTCTCCCTCCTTGGAAGTTTCTGAAATCTTTTCCTGGGAACCCATATTACTTTGTCATTTTATTATGACAGTTATTTCTTCCTATCTTGTGTTTCATCCTAGATTTTCAGGAACCAGGCAGATTAAGATGGTTAGTACTGTCTTATAAATCACTGAATCCTCCAAAAATTCCAATGCTTTCCAGCATCTACACTTCTCAGACTGCCTCTTTCAGCCTGAATATAACAAAACTTTGTCAAAAGAAACCTTGTTGTTATTATTTTGTTTTGATTCTCATAAAATAGTTTCACTTAGATCTCAGCAAACCAAAGTGAAGAGATGTCTACAAATTAATCCATCCACTCATGAGCCAGAAACCCCAAGTCCCTGGCTCCAGTCAGTAGGAGCTTTGGACAGGGCCAGAGCCCGGGTGCCTCAGGCTTCCATGGCCCCCCACTTGGCACCCAGCTGGCCCTCGGGTGGGAGGGGGACAGACCCAGGCTCCTGGGGACATGGACAGCAGATAGCCCCTCCTCTTTAAGATTTCTATTTAGAATCTATTATTTATATTTAAAGATATTTCCAAATGTTTCCACTTCTACCTATAACTTCCAGGAGGTGATAAGGTTTCTCATCTTTTATTTCCTCTTTGTGTTCCTAACACTCTGTGCAACACCTATTTCTTATTCAGGAAATTTCTGTAATATTGAATTGGATACGGCTTATTTCTGTAGCTTGTACATTAAGTGCACTAAACTCAACACGGGGCACACAGGAAATAACTTGCTTTGTCTCAACCCTCATCTCCTGATATCTTTGGACAAATATCCCTTCCACTGTTTCTTGTAGGTTCTCTGAGAGATCCTGTGTCCTCAAAGTCACTTTCACATTTTGGAAAAGTCCCATTTGGATGGCTAAGATTCCTTTTCAGTTATTAAACAGTCCAGTTCAGTTATGTTGAAAATGTTAATTTCATGTCTAGTTAAAAACTTCTCCCCTCTCCTTTGCTCAGGCCTAACCTGGGTTTGGGGGACCTGCAGTGGGTCTTTGGGAATTCAGCACAGATTCTGAGACAGTAGAAGTCCCATCCAACATCTTAATATACTATAACCCAAGGGGAGAAAGAAGAACATCTTGGGCACATAATGTACCGATCCTGGGTCTACTTGTTTCATGTGAACAAAAACCATGATTAAGGTTTAGTTTTCAGTATTTTCAATTGATAAATTCTTCAGGGGTTAATATTGTGCTGATGACTACAGCAACCTTTAAGACTAATCACCCAGGCATCAAATACAAATATTTTTCCAGCACAGAGTAGAAGTATTCTTTGCAGGGAAGAGGCTAATAAAACTTTTGCATTGCATTCTGAATTTAGAATTAGCATCTGACAATCCCCTTGGAATTATAACTCTTGCATTGTTACACACTAAATAGCTACACTTGTCTTGTTAATAAAATCATAGTAATTGAGTAGCATTTTCATTAAGACAGGAGTGTGGTTCGTTTTGTAGATAGATGAAAAAACAACCTGAGATTCCATAGAAACTCCGTTTTCCCATTCAGGTTGTGCAGAATCTATATTAGTGGGAGAGTGTTTTGAATAAACATATCAGCAAGTCACATACCATCGCTCCTTCTAGGGTCAGCGTGACATGAGTCCCTGCCTTGAGGGTTATCAGGTATTCTTCAGTTTCTTGGCTGCCTCATTAGCTGGCAGAGTCGCTGCACATATCCATGTTAGAGACCCACTTAATATTCCCCAGGTCTAACAGTATCCTGGGGTACAGGTGGACACAGAGAGAGCTTCACTGAAGATGTTCCCCCAACCTCAATGCATAATTCAAGACACCCCACATGTGTACACCATGCAAATCACATCGTGATCTAATAAAACCTAAGGTAGAAACCAGAATCCAGGTTTGGTGTAGATTCTTCATCTGTGAGAATTAGCAAGAGTGAGCTAATTGATCTACAAGGGTGATAATCTGGAGTAGGTATGGCCATAGATGTGCTCCTGAATACCACTTTCTGATATGTGCCTCAGTTCTGTGTATATTCTCTTGTGTTTAGTAACAAAATTGAGGTCTAACAGCTGTGTAGCAGGGTATGGATGGAAACAGTGGAGCATCTTGGCAAGCTGTCCACATCTGAACAACTGCTCTCTGGCTATAAAATATGGACAAGTGGTAGGGGCATTTGTATCCAAATAAAGCCTTCATATATATTTGCACAGGTCATCAACTTAAAATTAGGCAAATATAAAAGGAAACTAGGTTGTTGGACAGTTAATATTTCAATGAAGACTAAAATACCAGGGCACCTGGGTGGCTCAGTCAGTTAAGCATCCGACTGTGGTTCAGAGAATGATCTCAGGGTTTGTGGGTTCAAGCCCTGCATCAGGCTCTGTGCTGACAGCTCAGAACCTGGAGCCTGATCCGGATTCTGTGTCTCCTCTTTCTGACCCTCCCCTGTTCATGTTCTGCCTCTTTCTTTCTCTCAAAAAATAAATAACATTTAAAAATTTAAAAAGAGTGAAAAACCACTCTAGAGCTCTATTCCATGCTTATTTGAGCCATAGTTGCCATCAGTGTATTTGGCAGCATTGACTGAACCAGGTACCCTGCATAGCACTCAGCTACAGGGGAGATTTCCCACATACATAAGTAATGGTCTTTACCCCCCAGAACATCAAAATCTCCATTTTAACTATTTCCTTGGCAAATATTTATTTGGCATCATAATAGATGTTGAAGGGTAAAGACAGATAAATTATATTCAAAAGATACAAACTTCCATTTATAGAATAGGTCCTGGGGAGGATGTAATATACAGTGGGTGGCTAAAGTTAGTAATACTTTAGCGTAGGGGCACCTGGGTGGCTCAGTCAGTTGAGTATCTGACTCCTGATTTCAGCCCAGATCATGATCCTAGAGTAGTGGGATAGAGCCCCACACTGAGCTCCATGATGAGCATGGAGACTGCTAAGGGTTCTCTCTCTCTCTCTCTCTCTCTCTGTCTCTGTCTCTCTCCCCACCCCACCCCTCTCCCCTGCTTGCACATACCCTCTCTCTTTGAAAAAAAATACTGTAGTGTATATTTGAAAGTTGCCAAGAGAGTAAATCTTAAAACTTCTCATCACAGAAAAATAATATGTGGCTATGTGAATGCTAAATAGACTTACTGTGCCGAGCATTTTGCAGTGTATCTAAATATTGAACTGTTATGTTATACACCTGAAACTAATATAATGTTATGTGTCAACTACATCTCAATAAAAAAGAAGGGTAAGTGGACTTTTCTAGTGTGATGGAAAGAACTTTGGGGTCAGATAGGCCTGGATTTGAATTGTGTCACTGCACTTACCATCCATGTGATGTTTGGTACATTAGACACCCTTTCTGAGTCTTAGAAGCTTCGACTATACTCAAGGAATAGGCTCCTTTTGAATTTGGTGGGGATTACATGAGTCTGTTATATACCAAGCACCTAGCTTGGTGCCTGACATGTAGAAGGTGTATTATAGATCTGATTCTCCTGGAAACAGACTCTTAAGATTCTGCTGTGGGCATGCAGAGGTGTGCTGGGGGGTGCTCTCAGAAGAAGTCCTGCTAGGGAGGCAGGCTTGCTTGAGAGAGGGGCTGACCTGCAACAAAGGGCCCATCCCATCTCGTGGGAAGTTCCAGAGCTGGATGGCCCTTCAGAGACATCCTGAGTCAAGGGTGCCAGGCCTTTGTCCTTTGTTGCCTTGCACTGACTTCCTGTCTCCGGGGAGGAGGTGTAAAGCGTGGGCGAGGCAGCTTCCATCTGCTGAGGGCAAGTCCTGGGGAGGGACACAGCTGCAAGCTGTTGGCAGGCAGTACCCCCAGCAGCCGGGGGGACGTGTGAGCCGTCTGCCTGAAGGTGGGATTTTGGCGGAGCACCACAGCATCCACTCAAGAGGCTCCAGAAATGTGAGCTCCCTTCTCTCTTCTGCATAATTCAAGATGTCTATGCTCCATGGAGGTGATGAGGCATGAGTATGAACACTGCTGAGTCCCAAGCACATATGTCTTAGAAATAGCACAGACACTTTGTATGGGGGTTCAGAGAAACGAGAGAGGGCTTTGGGTTGGGGTGACTCACAGAAAGCTGGAGAGCTATGCTCTGGAAGCGTGAAAAACAGCCTAAGAAAGTCCTTCTTTCTATGTAGCACAGAATAGTAGAGCTGCATGATAACAGAGGAAAATGGCCTCTGGAAAGGTGGGAGACCTTAGGGAACGTTTTGTCGTTGTGGGTCTGTGGACCAACTCATGAGAATCCTTGGCCTTGCTCTTGAGCAACAAAGAGCCCTGGGTCCAGTATGACTGGCTGGATCTGTATTAGAAATATTCATTTTTTAAAAGCTCCCTAGACAATACTGATGCACCCTGAAAGTTTGGGGAGCCCTGATTTGCAGCTCCTTATTTGTCCCAGAAAAATAAGCTTCCTGACAGAGCTCTCTGGAAATGAAAGTATTAAGTTGACTGTACGAAGTCTAAGCTCACATAGCTCATCAATGGAAGAGTCAGGATTAAAATATGCATCTCAGAACCTCCAGCCAGGTGAGGAAGACTACTTTCTTCTTATCATTTTCTCAAGCTAACAGTACATTTCCCCACTCAGACTTGCCCACAGACTGTATTTTACACAGAGCACCTTGCAGCACTGTTGTTTCAAATGGTAAAATACCCAGTTAGTGAAGAGGGAATCGTATAGCAAAGGGCCCCTTCTCTTCTTAGGAAGACATTTGTATCTGCGTTTGGCATCAACACAATTCACTCCATGACTGCAAGCTTGTTGAGGGGAGAGAAAGGCTGTGTTCATCTCTGTATGCCTCCCACAACCAGAATAATTTCTAGTGCAATGTAGGTGCTCAACAAAGCACCCATTTCACTCACTGGAATTAGTCCCTGCAGCCAGCTTTGCAAGACCTGTGTCTGGAGAACTCTGGCTGGGTGTCCTCATCTCTGTGCTCCCATCAACCCTGTTTGTGAGCCTGAGTGACTGCAATAATACCTCTGAGAGATGGTGTGGACTTGAGCACTCTTACACTCTGTAGCTTGATCTCCAAGGGAACACTTACCTAAAGAATAACTTTCTGCTTCCCACATATCAGATCTTGGGATCTTACGGTCTACACTTGGGCTGAAGATTTTGTTGCCACTCCCCAGAATGGTAGTTCTTTATTTTTTGACCTCTCCCTTACCCCCATTTTTTCCCTTGATTTTGGCCCTCTCTCTTACCTTATATCCCTCTCTATGCATTTCTCTCTCCTTCTTTCTCTTTTTCCCCAAGGTGGTTTTAGAAAAGTCGTGGGAGCACTGCACTTGGGGTCCAGAGGCTTCAGTGTTCCTCTGTCTCTTCCCTGTTTTATGTCCATCAGGAAATTGATTTGCTTTTTTTAAGCCCCATTTTCTTCATCCACTGAATAGGATTGTCCGTACAGGTATCCAATTATACCTTCATTGTCTATAGAGTTATTGTGAGATTAAGTAAGATATTTGTGAAACTTTGCAAATATAAAGCATAATGTACACACAAAGTATCATTGTTACTTCCTATCTTTATTCTTCCACATGTTTTTCTCAGAAAGTATGCTTAAGGATATTAGAAAAATACACAAAGCAAGAACAGAAATGAGAGAGCTCACTAGAGAAAGTGCTTAGGATCTCAAAGATAGGCTCAGTTCCTTTGGAGGACCGAGTCCAAGTAGGACTCCTTCCAAAATTTGATCAAGTAGTGCATACTTATTTATGTAACATTAAAAAATTATTTATACTCAGAAGCCTACTGTGTCCCAAATATGTAAAACATTAACTTAGTGTGGTTCATAATATGTCCTGTGAGATGAGGAAAGTATGCAAGGAAGAGGGCGAGGAGGATGAAAGGAAACTAAGCGAAGAAAAAGGAATAGAGGATCATGGATGGTTAAAGTGGAAACAAGAGAGGAAAAGAAGAGATGAAGAGACAGGAGGAATGCCATAGACCCTGTGAGAAGCAGCAGTGGGATTTTTAGCCAGCAATTTAAGGCAAAGGACTTTAGGACTCATAAGAAAGCTGACTTATTCAGTGTTGGGCATTGGCATTTGGGCTTATGAAGTATGTTGGAGAGTCATAGAGTAAAACGCTCCAGCTCCTCAAGTCCAGACTCGAAAAACCTGGAGGACATACTTTGTTTGAGGTGACTGAGAACTGGGCTGAGGTACAGGCCAGGGTTCTCTCTATATAGACAGCTCAGGAAGTGTCTGGGCTCTCAGGCCACAGGTGGTCCTCCCTCTCCTCCACCCACACCTGAAAGAATTCACAAAAGTGGCTCAAACCAGGGACCTCAAGCATTTACTCCATAAGGAAGCCTATCCAGTGAAAGAGGGATAACAGCCAACTTCACATCTGCAAAATGGTAAGAGTATGCATGGTTCTGTTTAGGTGAGCAATGAATAATGATATGAGTTCAAGTGTCAACCCCACCAGTCCAAGTTGCCAAACCTTGGGCGATCCACATCTCTTCTCAGGGTCTGGGTTTCTCCATCTTTGAAGTAAGCCTCAAACCTGTGGGTCTCTTGGTTCTCTGGCATCATCTTGGGAGTTGCCCACTGGTTGTGCCAATGCTCACAGAATATGAGATGACTGTCCACTCTGGCTTGTCCCATCTCAAGGAGAAATGCTTTTGACTGAAGGAATAAAATGTCTTTAGACATTAGAACATTATCAATGGCTCATTTGTACTATATCAGGAGTCTGACTCAAAAGAATCTATTAGGTAATTTGCATTATAATATGATGGGATTCCACATTTAAAAAGTATGCGTACTATATTAATTTTTCTCTCTTTCTATCATCTCTATCTACCTCTCTCTCTCTCTCTATGTATCTATCTATCTATCATCAATGAATCCACTCATCTACTGTAATCTTGTACTTATTGGTGTTATTGCTGTATTGAGTCTCCCCTACCACATGGTACATTGCAATAGTGCAGGAACCCCATCTATCTCATTCACTTTAAATCAGCTCTGGTGGGAACAATGTCCAGCATAGTAAGTGCTTATAAAATTTTGTTGAATGAATGAATGACTCATGGACACCCTATTCCCTGTTTCTGGTCATTCTTCATTTCTGATGTTTTTCTTCTTGTGTGTCCCATTTGGTCTGAAATAGCTTTCACATTTTTCATTTTTTTCTTGAGGTATAATTCATATACCATAACATTCACTCATTTAAAAGCACAATTCAGTAGCTTTATGTGTATTCGCACAGTTGTGCAATCATCACCATGAACAATCTAATTCTGAAATATTTTCATCACCTCCAAAAGAAACCCTATACCCATCAGCAGTCACTAACCATTCCACCTCTTCTCTTGGTAACTGCTGATCTCCTTTCTGTCTCTGTATATTTGCCTACTTTGAATGTTTCATACTGGTGGAATCATACAGTATGTGGTCTTTTGTGTCTGGCTTCTTTTACTTAGGGTGTTTTCAATTTTTTTAAATGTTAACTTATTTTTGAGAGGGAGAGAAACAGAGACTCAGAGACAGAGAGGGAGACAGGGTTCAGGCAGGGGAGGGGCAGAGACAGATGGAGACACAGAATCCAAAGCAATCTCCAGTGGGTTCGAGCCTCCAATGTAGGGCTCGGAGGCTCGAAACCACACACCATGAAATCATGACCTGAGCTGAAGTTGGGTGCTCCACCTACTGAGCCACCCAGGGCCCCTACTTAGGGTGTTTTCAAGGTTCAACTATGTTGTTGCCTATATCCATACTCCATTCTCTTTTACGGCTGGATAATGTTCCATTGTACAGATGTACATATTTTTTTACTCTTTCATCAATGAATGGACATCTGGTTGTTTTTCTTTTTTGACTTTTATGTATAAGGTATCTATGAATATCCCTTTGCAAGTTTTTATGTGGACACATGTTTTCAGTTTTCTTGCGTATATCCTAAGAGTGGAATCGCTGGATCATTGTTTCATTTATTTTGGTGGATGTATTTTGGTCCTTTATTTTAGTCCAGTATTTCTTCTCTCTGTTTTCCCTTGGATAGAACACTTTGCTTTCATTTTGCTATAGAGATGAGAACCTCAGTCATTACCTGATTGTGCCTTGCTATGTATGTGGGCTAGCTGACTGTGAATTGAGAATGGACTCACTGAATTATGGAAGTTCTCTTCCATAGGCAGCCACCTATTTCAACCAGGGCTATACTTGAGTATTGGGAACAACATAGACGAGGCTAGTCATTTCACTCTCTACCACTTACTGTTACCTCATTTGTTCCCAGAAGGTCCCCAAAGAGTCATCGTAAAGATGGTTCAGAGCACCAAGGTTCCTTGATGGCACATTTTAGTGAAAAGCCCATGGACCAGCCTGATTCCACAGAATAAGGATAGAGATGTTTGCTTTTGCATTGCAAAGAGATGATCTGGAATCTTGAAACTTCTTGCTAGTCACACCAATAATGGAGGAAATAAAGGGTGAGTCTGAATGAGCATGCTGACCATCAGAATACTTCCTGGCTATCAGCAAGTCCAATGCAGTGCTGGAGAATGATAATGCTTGATGCCCAGTTAAAAGGTTCCAATCAATGAGAGGAAATTCGTCTATGCAATGGAAAACCTTTCACTGTGTCTGACAGAAGCAGGAGTGCAAAGTCATAAGAAAAGAACAAAAATTTGCTTGCCAGTTCCCCGAAAGATCCCTTTTAAGCATTGAGATTTCTAGAGCTGGGGAGGGGGTGGGTAACTCAGATGTCATCAGATAGATTATTAATGTTTCAAGGATTGCAGAATCATAAAAGTTAAATATGGAGAGGAGCTATTAGGCTTTTCTAATGCCTCAGCTGCCAATACCTACTTCTTCCTCCTTCTCCATGCATTCAGGTAGGTTGTCAGGTGTGGTTTAAAATGATACCAATGACTGAGCTTCTTCCTTTGCTGTAGGTGTCTCCCGTGAGATTTGACTGGAAGTTGGCCAGAATGCTCTCCTAATTCAGAAAATGAGAAGCAGAAGTGAGAATGTTCTGGTGTGAAGCTCAACAGCAAGATAGTACCTGGTGGGGGAGGAGCAGCTGGAATCTGCAGCTTCAAGATTAAAGCAGGAAGAGAAATGGAGTGTCTTTTATTCATTGGAAGCTAGTCCTAATGTTGGTCATTGTTTTAGTAGGTGACTACCCAGATGGCATGATTTGAAATGCACTTGGAGGGGCTCTTATTCTCTCTAGCTTGTGCATGACTATCTGACGTTTACCATTAGCAATACTTTCCTTTGGGTTAGGATATGATTCCCTATTAAAATGCAAACACACCTGAGAAAAAGAACCAATTAACCCTGATAATCATTTACCTTAATATATATTTAAGCAGCAGATCCTTTCCAAAAAGCAGCTCCCAAAACAAATTTGGATGGGACTAGGGTGAGAGCCGGGTGGTAAGGTAGAGAGGAAAAGCCAACTTTGCAGCAGAAGCACATTCTCTGGGAAGGTACTTGTTGTGGAGGAAGATCAGACAATGTGAAGGACAAGTCTGTGTTCACCTTTGGCATCATATAGACTCTGGTCAGTTCTGTACATCATGCCCACGGCTGCCAGCTGATCCAAGATGTGCCCCGAGATGTGCACCAGGGCTATGTCTATGCATCCTTCTCCCCTGACCCAGAGGCCCTCTGCCTCAGGCAAAGACATCAAAACAACCTGTACCTTCATTTCATTTGGAACCCTGAGTGAATTTCCAATTTATTTTATGCCACTGATGGTCCAGCAGGCATCTGGGTCTGCAGACAGTCGGAGGCTGCAGGCAGAGTCTTTATCTCAGTATGTGGCAGTCAGAACAATGGCCCCCGGGAAGTTGTTTGTGGAGTCCTCATCCCTAGAACAGGTGGATCATCACTTTACATGGCAAAAAGGACTCTGCAGATGTAATGGAGTTAAGATTCTTGAGATGGGGAGATTATCCTGGATTGTCTGCATGGGCCAGTGTCCTTACAAGGGGACTGAAGAGCAGAGGTTTTTCCTCAGAAAAGACATGATATGGAAGAAGGACTCAGGGAAATGTGAGGCTGCTGGCTCTGAAGGTGGACGAAGGGGGCCACTGGTCACAGATGTAAAAAAAAATGAGGGAAAGGATTTTCTCCTAGGGCTTTCCAGAAAGGGGCCTGGCCCTGCTGACACCTTGATTTTAGCCCAGTGGAGACTCATGTCTTCATCTGCTTTTCCTTCAGCTTCTTCTTACTCCTCCACCTCCAACTAGAAATGTGGTCTGTGGCACAGTCTCTCCTATGACTCTCCCTGTGACCCCGGCTCTCTTGTCCTCAGCCCACAGTCAGACTTCTGTCTTCATATTTTAATTTCCTATTTCATCCTCCCAACACTCAGCCTGGCATCTGCTGGCCTTCCCCTCCCAAAACCAATGCCCAACAACCTCTCCAGCTAAGGTCACCAATGACCTCCTAATTGCCAAACTTGATGGGTGATTTCCAGCCTTTGTCTTACTGTGCCTCATTGTTGCCTTTGAAATGATCTTCCAAAAATGTCTCAAAATCATAGCTTTTCTCTCTGTCCCTGTGGTCATGCCAGGCCCTCTTCAAATCTTCCCTGAACTCTTATAATAGTGCCCTTAAGTTTTACCCAATTCCTCCTACTGCTATGAAAGCCATTTTTCCAAAACAAAATCTGATCAAGCAACTGTCCCATTAAAAACTTGTCCATTGCTCTCCATAGCCATCAAAAGGTTTCAAAATCCTTCACAGGGCACTTAAGGCTTTTTATTCCACGGACTCCACCAGCCTTTCTGGTCACATCGTCCACCCCTTCCAATGTGCCTGCATACCTGGCTGCCTGCCGCTCCCTGAACACGCCTGCTCCGCACATACTACCTTGTCTGCCACAGCGCCCTGGCATGTTTCCCTATTTTTAATTCTCAGCTCAAAAATGCCCTCTTTAATGAAGCCTTTCCCGACTGCTCCAGGCAGAGTTCATTGTTCTCCTCTTCGTGATTCCCATGCCCCCTGTATGTTTCTCCATTGTAGGGGTTCTCACATTGCATATGTATGATTTCTTTACACGTCAGCTTTTCCCACAAGATCACAAGCTCCCCAAGGGCAAAGGAGGGAGTTTAATCATTCTCAGTCAATAACTATGTAATAAATGAATAAATAAATGGGAAGTGGGTATCCATGGAGACTTGGGTGGAAAGCTAGCAGAGAGAGGCAACACTAGTTGACATAGGAGACTGGGCCACGAAAATGTAGACAATCTCTACCTTCTGCACTTGATATCCTTTATTCGTATTTAACCTGTCTGCTTCTCTTGCATTTTCCCCGATTCTGGTCAACACGGCTGCCTTCATATTTGCATCTGCTTCATTCAATAGCTCATATCAAGGTCCTGCTAGGCTCCTTCTGGCTTCTACCTCTTTATTTTTTTCCTTAAAATCCAATTTCAAAAAGCAAGTTGAGGAATTCAGCCACTGAAAGATCTTCATTGATTTATTTTTGCCTTCCTTATTTATTAATGGAACCACTTTCTCCTTGATATTTCTTTCTTTCTTTTTTTTCTCCCTCTGATGTATTTGTAAAAGCTCTACTCCTTCCTTTTAACCCCTCTGCATTAGCTTACCCCAGGCTCCGGTCTTCTTCCTCTCACCTTTTCCTGTCTATCCACTCTGACTCTAGTTAATGAACATTTAGATCCCCTTCTGGAAGTCCCTGTGTCCAGCAACATTTTCAGGTGACCTTAAACCTTCCTGTTGACCCATGAAGAAGTCATACTACTAACTTGTTCATCTTGGCATCTTGCTCTCTCTTAGGGCTTTAGCTCTTGATGAGCACAGTGGTGAAGAACGTGATCTTGGGGCCAGAGTGCTGGGGTTCAAATCTCACCTCTACCAGTTAGTGACTGTAGGACTTTGCTCAAATTCCTTAAATTCTCTGTACCTTAGTTTCTTATTCTGCAAAAAAAAAAAGGGGGGAGGATTTAAAAAGAATACCTCCTTCCCGAGGTGGTTGTGAGGATTAAGTTTATTGAAGGCTATAACATATGGAAGAGTGCCCAGTACAGAGTGTGACCCCCACCCCCCGTGGATATTAACTATATACTATCACCCCCACCCCCCACTGTTCCCCTCACTTTCCCCTTTCTGTGTGGAGTGTGTTCTCTGGCTGGTTAGCATGAAGCTTCAGAGCATGACTCCTCTGAGAAGAATGTTTTTCTAAACACTACATGTATAATAATGAGCAGAAGATGGACCCAGATGTAAAGAAAAGCCAGAACATATTTACAAAGAACTGGAAGTGACCTGGGATGGGCCTTTCATATCGTGCATTATATATCATTTCTTTCTCCTGGCAGTTGTTGAAGGTGGAAATCATAATTTCCGTGTTTTATAGATAAAGAATTTCACATACAGTGTGGTTCACTGTCTCACAGCAGTAAGCACTGAAGTGGGGCTGGAAACTGGATTGGCCTGGCCGTAAAGCCCATGCACTGGATCACATGGCCCCACTCTGTCCCAAAATAAAAGAGTGCTATTATTATTCTGTAAGGGGATGTAAGGTAACTGCAAGAAGATGAAACCGGAGCCAGACATATGGCTGTTCAAGTGAGAACGTGCGGTGAGGAGGCCCTGAGAGTGGGTGACAGCAGAATGGCGATAAATGTGTTAAGTGCTGTGATGTTTCCTTTATTTTTTTCAGGGAGGGTGGTACAGCGGGACACTCCGCACAAGGCTCTGATGTTAATAGCAGCTCAGTGAATGACTGTTGGGTAAATTCATGAATGGAGCGAGTAGCCAGGCCAGGGCAGTGACTGTTCTCAGGGAACTCCCTTAGAGTGGACTGTGGGCGGGGAACCTGGTAGAAGGTCCCGAGGCCAGTCAGTCCTCCAGTGCAGAGCCTGTGCAGGGCGCCACCGGGGTGGGGGCATCGGGAGGGGACAGAGTTCAGTGGGAAACAAGGCTAGAGGGAGCAATGGGTGCTGCCTGCCATGACTGGCTTCTTGGGAAGGGTTTAGTCCATTAGGAAAAATTCAGAGACCACACCATCCACTTCTTTCCTCAATGACAGGGGGTCTGGGGTGGCTTATTTCATCCTCATGTTTGCCCCCATGAGGTCCTCAGTGAACGCTGAGGAGAAGGTGGCTGACCTGAACTAATCTATACGCAGGAGCACAACTGACCTGCCCAGGATTCAGAGGGACCCATCTGAGGTGGCGGGGCAACAGGGAACCCTTCTGAAATCCTGGCTCCTGTCTATGACCTGAGGGCCACTCCGGACTCAGAACTGAAACATCTTCTTCCCCACGAAGCCTCCTTTCTGTTCTTCAGGTGAGGAAGCTTATTTTTGCCTCAGGCCTTTGCACTTGCTGTCTTCTGCTTAAAATGGTTTTCTCTGACTCCTAGAAGGGCTCACTCTTTTGTATAAATCAGTTCTTAGCCCCCTACCTCCTCCTCCCGGGGTCTATCTTCACTGCAGTGTGGAATACAGTGACTCCGCCCAGGACCATCACTATCCTATCACGCCATTTCCTTTTCTTTATAGCATTCATCGTTACTCAGAGATTCTGCTTTGTTTGTTTGTTTCCTTGCCTAGTGTGTCTTTCCTGTGAGTCTAAGCTATAGGAGAACAGGGGCCTAGTCTGATTTGTTCACTGTTGTGGACCTCGTTCTTAGGGAAGTGCTCAACACATGGTACATGCTGGATACATATCTTTGGTACCAGTGGATGAATCTGAGCATCTTAATGTACTAAACTTGGCTTTACATGAACACTCAGTCTCTGTTGCCAGTGAATTTCCCTGGTTTCTGGTTGAAAATACTAGCACACAGTTTTACAACTCTGAAACAGTGGAATTTAGTTGAATGCGAATCAAGGAATAGAGCTGGATTTTCGTAAGATCGCAAAAAAGGAGACTAAACCACATAGTTTTAAAGTACCCTAATATGATTTAAGGTGAAATGAAAAAAAAAGCTTGAATTGAAGCAGCGTTTTTATAAATGTTGTGTTTTCTTATTTCTCTGTTTAATAAAGAGAAAAGCCTCCTTGATTCTTGCTTGAGGTTCAGCACTTAAAAAGTTCAAAACTGAGAACCAGTGAGGAAATTCAGTCCTGCCTATTCATTTGGAAATGTTCCTTTGGAGAATTTCCTTTTCCTGTTTTTACTGGGGAGAGCGCACTTTAGGTCTTCCCTGAAGCAGCTTTACTCTCTGTCTTTTTCCTGATTTGAAGGAAACACAATCAGCCCAGACAGTGTTTCTGAGACGTCTTCTTGGAGAGGCAGCCCCAAGAAGGTCCCCACACCCTCACAGCTCTAGCCTCCAAGCTGCCTCACAGCATTTCCCTCTCTTACTGTTCTTGCTTGACTTGCCATTCTCTTCCAGTCCCATTTCTTCTCTGGCTTCCAGGACTCCGTTATTTCAAAGCCTTGCCTACACTTGAAATTTCACATATCAGAACAGCTCAGTATCTGATGGCCAGAACCAACACCCCCTCTCCAGTTCCCGACAGGCCTTCAGAAGTTCCACGTAAGGTGTGAGCCCCTGAGAAGGAGGGTCTTGGGATTACTTTGTGCTCCATTCCTGCATCTTCTGAACAGTATCGAGGGTCTCCAGTCTTTTGTGTCACTGGAAGAGCCTCTGTGGACCTCCCGGGTTTCCTTGGGTCTGGGGCAAGAGGGTGGCGTCTCTAGTGGGTCGACTGATATTCCTGCTGTCTTGTTCACACCCCTTGGTGTCTGCCCTTCCTGTGCACAGACCACAGTCAGCCTCTGCACCAGAGTTGGCTGATGAGAATGCTTCTTTGGTCCCGTGCCCTCTGCTCCAGCACTGCTCTCCTCAGTGGGAGGGTCTCGGCCTCCCAAAGTAGCAGCTCTGCCATTAGTGGAGATGCTGGCCCTAAAATTTCTTAGCAGGCCCTTCCCTGCCCCAGCATGTACATGTGTCAGTGACCCTGGGCCTGTGATTCTCCCCCACCCACCAGAGCATTCAAAACCAGAGAGAGACTTTAAGCCTATAGCCCCTGAAATAATTTGCTTTCAATACAATCTTTTTTTTTTTTTAATATTTTTATTTATTTCTAGGAGAGAGAGAGAGACAGCAGGAGCAGGGGAGGGTCAAAGAGAGAGGGAGACACAGACTCCGAAACAGGCTCCAGGCTCTGAGCTGGCTGTCAGCACACAGCCCGATGCGGGGCTTGAACCCACGAACCGCGAGATCATGACCCAAGCGAAAGTCGGACGCTTAACCGACTAAGCCACCCAGGCGCCTCTCAATACAATCTTTTATTTTTTTTTTTTTAAGTTTATTTATTTATTTTTGAGAGGATGGGGGAGGGATAGAGAAAGGAGACAGAGAATACCAAACACACTCTGCACTGTCAGGACAGAGTCCCATCTGGGGCTCGAACACACAAACCGTGAGATCAATCATGAACTGTCTGAAATCAAGAGTCACATGCCAAATAGACTGAGCCACCCAGGTGCCCCTAAAACAACTCTTTTAAATAGGACAAGACTTGCAAAAATTCCTTTAAAACATGCCACTATTGACTAACAATATCAAAGGCAGGATGAGGCAGTTTCTTTTATCCAAAAATATGTGTTGAAAATCTAGAATGCACAGGCGCTGAGCTATACTCTGGGCAGTCCAGATGGACATGAAGCCTACAGTTCTGAGGAAGGCAAGCACTGATAAAGCAATCACATGAGGGTGTGTACTTACAATAGTGATAAATGGTAAGGAAGGAAAGCACAGGGTGCTAAGCGAGAAAATAACTCGTGTGAGTAACTGAATTTAGGATGCAATCCAAGAACTCATAAGGGAAGTGATTTGAACCTGAAACCTGAAAATTGAGCAGGGGCTAGAGAAGCAAAAAAGCGAGGTTGTGGGGATAACGCACAAGGGTAGGAAGCTGCATGCAAAGGAACTGAAGAGGCATGAGCCTGTTTCTGTGCTGGAACTTAATGAAGGCCAGGCCTGCTGGAGAGAATGAATCAGTCAGTCAGTGGGAACGGTGGCTGTGAGGTGAGGTTGGAGAGATGGGCAAGGGGACTTGGGAGACCATGTTTGGAATGTCTATTTTATTGTAAAAACAAGCGACAGCTATAGATGGAATTTAAACAAACAAGTTAATATTTGCAATCTGGAGAATGAGCCTCAAGGAGTAGGGTGTGGAGTCAGGGAGACCAGTTAGAAGGTAATAACCTTCTAGAGGAGGCTTAGCTTGAGGGGAGGTAGTAGAGATGGGAAGACATGAATCAATTCAAGACATCCTTTGGAGGTAACCATGAGGGTTTTCAGTGTTAGATGAAATGTGTGGCATGTGACAGGGTGGTATCAGAATAAGCCTTGGATTTCTGCCCTGAGTACTTGGTTTTGTTGGGAGGTCTTGCAGTGATATTCGTTAATATTTAGAGAGGAACAGATTTGGGGCCTGGAGAATAAGAACTGAATTTGGAATAGGTTGGTCTGAGATGTCTTAAATATCAAAAGGAAACGCCATGTTGATGGTTTGCTGTATAGGGAGGAAATAAGTATTTGGGAACATTGGCATAAAGATGGTATTTCAAATGACAGGAGTGGATGAGATTACCTGGGAAAAAAGGAGAGAAAAGAAGGTTATAAGTACTTAGTTTGCCCTTATCTACACGATGCTAAATAACCAGTCAGTTATGTCAATAAATCAACAATTTCTTATTGACTTGAATTGTCTATTTAACTGGATTGACCCATTGATGCAACAGCCCACGAACTCCTGATGTGGACATGGCTGAATAAATCAACACTTTCCCATTCCTTCACGGAAATCACCTCCTACGGCAACACAGAGAAAGAAAATTAATTCAATAATTTTCTTGTCCCCTTTTCCTCTTTTGGGGTGCAACTGAAAGATAAATATAGTCTCTGGACTCAAACTATTGAAAGAAGCTCAGATGTAGCAGAAGTCATGAGGAAGAAAGCAGAGAGAAAAAACACAGTGACTAGAGAGAGTGATATCAGGTCTCAGAAAGCACCAGAAAGAAAACATTCCTCCCAGGCAAGAGGTCTTCCCCCTAGCCCTGGTTTGATTCAGAGAAGTAGAGGTGGTGGGACCATACAAAGACTCTCACCGATGTGCCATATTGGCAGGACACCTCTATCCCTGTTGTGGTAGAGAAGAAAAATCTCTGGGTTATAAAACCTGCCAACTGGAAGATTACCCTGACTTCTCTCTCATCTCCAGGAAACTCTTGGATGGAGTTGGTCCAGGGTCATCTAATTTCTTCAACAAGGAGCAATAAAAACAAGTTAGCACAACCTTGACATAAAGATACTGAAAGAAAACAGAAGCCATGAGCAGCAGTTGAAAGAAGTCCTATCCCAAATCTGTTATTGTAGAGTGCATAAAAATTATGGCTAAACCTTCTGCCTTGAATTTTTAAAAAAATTAAATAATTGCCTTTATAAAGGAAGGCCCCCAAATAAAAATGTAGGAAATCAGGGATAATAAAGGTAAGGAGATGAGGTATGAGTTAGCTGGAAAACTATGGAAGAAAAAACCAACATCACAGAAACTAAGGCAAAATTGGAAGGAGCGTAACAGTGGACACCACTGAACGTGTGGTGAGGAACCTAGAAAGTAGAAGGGAGAGAAGCTAACAAAACAAATAGAAACGAAATGGGAGTTTAAAGGGAATAAGGAAGAAAAAGATATATGGGAGACAAAAGGCAATCCAAAATTCACAAAATTAGAGTCTCCAAAGACAAAAACCCAAATAATGAAACGCTGAAAAACTGAAAACAGAACATAAAATTATATGACAGAACTGAGATTGCTACATCAATCAATATAAATGAGCTTAATTCTCCCACTAAAAGAAAATATTTCCAGCTTCACTTAGAAAGGGAAACCTAACTCTGGACAAGAGCCAACCCTAAAATAAAGTGACTCAAAAAGGTTGAAAATAAACTAATGGGTAAATGAAAACAATAAGAAAGCAAGCACTGAGACGTGAACATCAGCCAAAGGAGAACGCAAGCCAAAAGGCATTAACCCAGTCAAAGAAAGGATTTATTTATAATACTAAATTATGCAATAATGCACAATGAAGATATCACGGTCATGATAGCTGTACACTGAACCACATAGTATCACTATTCATAAAGTAGGAATAACAGAAAATAAAGGAGAAAAGCATAGGAACATAGTAAAAATAGACATTAAGGGGTTCTCAACTGGACAAAGGGACAGCAAGATAAAGCCAGAGCTTAAACACAAAATTAAAAACAAAGCCAAATACAACATCTTCTATTAGAAATTAAAAAAAAAAAATCTGTTATTTTTTTAAACTTTTTAAAAAAATGTTTATTTATTTTTGAGACAGAGAGAGACAGAGCTTGAGGTGGGAAGGGGCAGAGAGAGAGACACAGAATCTGAAACAGGCCCCAGGCTCTGAGCTATCAGCACAGAGCCCAACACAGGGCTCAAACCCACAAACTATGAGATCATGACCTGAGCTGAAGTCAAACGCTTAATTAACTGAGCCACCCAGACGCCCTAGAAATTTTAAAACTGGCTCTTTAATAACTTTAGGGTTAATGAGGAAATGAAGACTCCAGTAAGAAAACATTGATAATTAAAGCATTGCAGTTCAGAGTCTAGCAGATATGGCAAAATGGTGACCTGAAGAAACTTCATACCCATATATACATGGATCAGTCAAAACAAAAAGAGTAAAAATAAACTGATCTGGGAGTGGTATTTGGTAGCCTCACGAATATATGCTCAGTCTTCTTTCTAAAGAAAATGATGTCAAATCCAGGCCAGGCATTGAAACGAGAGCTGGCTTTGCTGTCCTACAGGCGTTGTCTCAGTGCATAGGTGCACATTTTTCATTTGGAAATATTTGATAGTCTATCTTTCACCCTTTTTGGAGACATCGACCTAGGATTAAATGAGGAGTTAGCTAACCACTTCAGTCCTATGCTGTTCCCCAGGTGAACAGAGATGGAGACGTAAAGGGGTGCATGCGTCAGAAAGGGGATGGAACATGCAATAGAGATAATTGGAGGAAGATTTATTTATACAGGTGTGGATGAGGGCAGTGATTTTCAACCTTGGCTGATATTAGAATTGCCTGGAGAGCTTTTAAAAAATATCAGTGTCCCTGGCCTTTCCTTTTGTAGTACTTTATAACAATTTGTATTTATTTTATCAATGTCTGTTTTCCTCGAGACTTTAAGTTTCATAAGAGCAGAAACCCCTTCCATTTGGACTCCCAGTGTCTAGGTCAGTGCCTGCTTGATCATTCCAGAAATTTTAATTTAATCGTTCTTGGGGAAAACCCATACATTGTAAAGAAGTCTCAAGGAGTCAGAGGAGCAGTAGTGTTGGGGACCATGGGTACTGGAGTCCTTGAGGGAGAGTACAGGAACCTGGGGCTTCCTGAAAGCTGACTGTGTCTGTCCTTAAAGCTCAAAGGAATTAATTAGCACAAGGAATGGCTAATGGAACCTGAAAAGTGTGGACGAGGCCGCACTGAGAAGAGCAGTAATCTTTGATAAAGGCACAAAACCAATCTGAGGCAAAGTTGGAGTACTGGGGAAAGATGGGACTCACATCATGTCATACGATGTATTTGATTTGTCAACCATTTAACGGGCCATGAAAATGAACATAGATACACATGTCCATTTGCACCCATCAGTCATACAGAACATGCAGCTATAGGTACAAAGCAATCCCAATGTTCACTGCCTTGCTTACCTTCCAAACACAGCTAAGAATGGCTAAGGCAGTGGTTCTCAGCTGAAGTATGCACCATTAGGGTTGTTGACTCACAGGCTGATGGGCCTCTCCCTCAGGGGTTCTGATTCAGTAGGTCTGGGTGGGGCCCCGGTTTCTGATTTTCTAGTAAGTTCTCAGCTGGTACAGAAGCTGCTGGCCTGAAGATCACTCAACCAAAGTTTAGAGATATCTCTCTCCTGGTTTTGCCTTTTGGTCTTCCGGTTTTGGTTTGGTTTTTATTCTTCTGTTTGTGTCAAGTCTGCTAATCCACACTCCACGGATCCATGTTGGGTTTGTGCACTAACTGCAGAGCACCCTCAATGCCCTTCACTGCGATTGCTCTGAGTCCTGTTTTTTTTTTTTTTTTTTTTCAGCACCGTCTTTGTCATGTGGACTTCTTTCACTCTCTTGGTTCTATTTCTATTAGTTCCTGCAAAGGTCTGCTCATCACCGGAAGGTAAGGAGGTATCACTTTCACATATATCACCAAACTTCTCCAAATGCAACTGTTGAGCATCCACAGGATCAGTGATTCAGTGATTTTCTTCTCCAACTGCTCTTGGCGGAGTTACATATGATATTAGCTTCAGATTGGCCAAGAAGCAAGTTCTGGCTCTACCATTTCCTGCCCAGGCAACATTGGATAAATGATTTGGATAATTTCCTCGTTGATAAAATGGAGGTATTAATTCCCTCAAAGGATTGCTGTGAGGCCACAATGGTAAGATACGTAAGAGGAAAAGAGCCTCGTTCAGTCAACATTAGCCAATCATTGATCACCCGAGATTTTGACAAACAGGAAATTTCAGGATGAATGTTACCTGATAAAAACTCTACTTTCCTTTTTAGGAAGGAAATTTAGAAATTAACTCTTCTTAGAGTTAATTTACTTTGGGGCAGTGTTTCTCAAACTACGTTTCCAAAAGCAGTGGGCTTAGTGATTAAGGACTCACAGGCTAAAGCTGGTATTAGAATCTGGGCACTGCCATTGACTAGCTATGTAACCCTGGGGTGTAACTTACCCTTGGTTTTAGCATCTGTGAAATGAGGATGGGAATAGAACCTTCCTCAGAAGGTTATATGAGGATTAATTAACATAATGCATACAGAGGGCTCAGGTCACTTCTGGACATTTCATAAGCACACAATAAATTGTAACTATTATTAGGTTTTGGAGAACAATGGAGTCTGACGAACTTGATCTAGAGTTTGTACTTCACAAATAATAAACACAAATAATAAATAGAAGATTTAGAAATAGAATGTTGTTTTCCTTCCTTACATTTTTAATCTCCACTGATGGCTACGGTTTGTCTTCAAGTGAGTCCAGAGAAAAACAGTGCTTGTTCTAATAGTTTTTTTTTTCCCCTCAGACTCCCACACTTGAAGAGTATTTACTGGGTGAGCTGTGTGGGGAGTTTTCGCTTTGTCAAGAAAGGCATTATGCTAAGTATTTCATAAATGCTATCAGGTATATCTCACAATTACTATAGGAGGCCAGTATTGCAGGTTAATCTTCAAGTTCTATATGGTTGTACATATATCACCTATCTTCCAAGTTAATGCGATAGAATAAAAAGCATGAATATTTTGTTGTGTTCTACATTCAGTTACTCTCTCAAATGAGTGAACACACTGAGAATTATTGTTTGGTTACTGTCATGTCATACTATTAAAAACCCATCATGATGATATGACCTGGAGTTTTGCTATTATACATTTTTACTTAGCAGTGGGATACACACACACACACACACACACACTCTCTCTCTCTAAAGATTTACACATAGGAATGTACACCCTCATAAATCTATTCCTAGTAAATGACCAGAAAGTTTCAACAGTACATGAATTAATGTATTGTTTTCTCTACTCATTCTATCTTGCTTTTAGCACTGTTAAATGTGGTCTTGCTTAGCATAATTCTCAATAAGTTCTTGTGGAAGACAAGTACATTCTGTTGAATTCTCTGACATGTGCAATAACCCACCAGTTAGATCCATCCAGGTTTCTCCTCCTTCCAAAGGGTTTTCCTAAAAAAAAAAAAAAAAAAGTTTAGAATCACTGACCTATATCTCTACATTCGGACCATTTCCTTTTCCAGCTCATTGATAAACATTTTTTCATAGAAGGCCAATGGGGCCTCCTGGACAATGCCTGGTAGGCCCAGCCCAGCCATTATGACTGAAGGAAATATCCAGTCTTCTTTGTTTATAAATTGCCTGAGCCTAGCAGGTAGGTCATGACTTTACAAATATTTTCTCCATTCTGAATAGTGGGTGGAATCAATCAGGTTTCTGGCAGAGGCCTCGAGGAGTCACGTTGACGCCACCTGGGGCTCCAAAGCCGAGTTTGTCTGGCTTTGAGGGGCTGCCGGCCCTGCTTCCCCGAAGCAGGGGCCACTGTTGAGTTGGGCTGAATGTTCACACCACCCCGATGAGGGATACAAATATATTTGCCACTGGTGAGCCGTTGGTAATTAACATGTGCTTTGTGGTTTTAATCTTTCTTTAATCTATAAAGCTATAAAAATTTACAGCGCGATTGCAGAATCAGGAGAATAGCTAAATTGCATAGCTCAGTCCTTAAAGTTAACCTATTTCATCAGATCAAAACTGCAAGGAGAGTGTCTGCGGAGAGTCCTCCTGCGCTGTCCCCATTATCTTTTCTCGGTGGTCTTGTTTTCTCCCTTACCCAGAAGTCATTGGAAACAGGAGAGCCATCTCTCTGTCACACAGGCACGCGCAGCGCCCAAAAGAAAACAAACCATGCACAGTACATGGTATATAAAACAAAAGGAGAAGGAGAAGATCTTAGGTAAATACCAGACTACTTATTTTATGATTTTTAAATGTCATTTTTTGCTCCAATATTGACTTTTTTATGGAGGATGAATTATAGATCTTGCAGCACTAGGGGATCAAGGTTTCCTTTCTTCAACACAGCTGGTCAGGTTACGAATTGAAGTCATGGTAATTAGTTACGAGTTTCCTAGCGCCAAAGACCAGACCGCTGAGAAAACTCTCGCAAGGTGACCCCTCAGGGGAAGACAATGCGCCAGGGAAAGAACCAGAATGGGCAACAAAGAAGCAGAAAACAACTTCCCAATCTTGTTGCTACAAACAGATGTTGCCGCGGGCACTCGCTTGCAAGAACGAAATACAATACAATCCTTCATTTGTCTGACCAGGCTTCTCTCTCCACGAACTCGTTTCCAGGCGAATTATTTCAGGGCTGCACGGGCTGGTAAAAAGGCAGTGGACTTGGAAGCACTCATCCTGGGTGACCCCAGGGCTCCGAAGCGATGCTGTGCGAAGTGAAAGGGGTTGAGCTGAGGTCACGGGGAGACCCAGAGCCAGAAACCAGGTCACGGGGAGGGAGGGGGGCGGCCAGACTTCCAAGAAGAGGTTTCGAGAAACTAGCTAGAGGGAACGGGTGTGTACTGAGATTCCTGGAGGGAGGTCAGGAGAGGCTAACGGGGAAAGAAAGAGAAAACCGAGTTAGTACCACTGCTGCCGTCCTCACCCATGGTTTTGATTGTTTGTTTAGTGTCTACACAGACAGAGATGCAGGCTTAAAGAAATGTAGATTGAATTAGGAAAATTCCATTCACACAGACAACAAAACCAAACCAAAAAAACACCTTAATCCAGACCAATGGGGTTAGGGTCTTTTGGGAGGAAACCCCTTTGTTTCGTTTGGGAAAGTTTGTTTTTTTAAAACTGTGTAATGTGAATTAACTGGCCCGTCTTCCTACTTGCTTGTATAGGCAAGTGAGCCTACTGTAGTTTCGAGGTGCATTTTGCCAAAAATCACATTAGTCTGTCAGAAGTTAAAGGCAAAAACTACCACAAATTTATAATTACTTAAATCATGAATTTGTTGCTCTCCATCTTCCTTAATCCAAAAACTTTTATAACAACGTCATTTTGTGTGTATGCAATGCTACTGAGAATTGCTAACATTTATTGGAAACTCTTGTCTGCCTGGCACTGTATCTATAACAATAATAATAGCCAACACTTCAGTGGTGCATGTAAGCATCAGGAATATTTTAAGGTTTACATCTGTTACATCATTGGATTCCCACAAGAACCCTGTAATGTGCTTATGATTATTACCTTCTTTTTGCATGTGAGAAAACCAGGGCCCAGTGAAGATAAATGAGTTGTCCCAAAGCTATGTAGCTAGTGAGTGACAGAACCAGCATTTGAGCCAGACTATGTGGTTTCAGAGTCTGGGCTCTGAATGGCAACACCAATTTCATTTCATGCTAATAAAACTCTTTGAAGTAGGTAGCTACTATTGTCATCGTTCCCCTTTTGCATACGAGGAGATTGAAACGCAAGGGTGAAATAACTTACAGAAGATTGCCTAGTCACTGGGAGAGCTGGAGTTCAAATCCAAGTCGGTTTAAATCCCACCTTAACCAAAGGTAGAACTGTGCTTAGCAGCTTGAGATCTATGCCTTTCTCTTTCTTTCACTTTCTTAATTGAAGTATAATTAACATGCAGTGTTGTATTAGTTTCAGGTGTACAATATGGTGATTCAATAATTCTATACATTGGTCAGTGCTCATCATGAGAAGTGTACTCTTAATCCCCTTCACCTACTTCACCCATCCCCCCATCCATCTCCCCTCTGGTAGCCATCTGTTCTCTATGGTTAAGAATCTGTGTCTTGGTTTGTCTCTCTTTTTAATTTGTTTTGTTAATTTGTTTTGTTTCTTTAATTCCACCATGTGAGTGAAATCATATGGTATTTGTCTCTCTCTGATGTATTTCCTTTAGTATTATACTCTCTAAATCCATCTACATTGTTGCAAATGACAAGATTTTATTCTTTTTATGGCTGAGTAATATTCCATACATATATATTTTTATATATGTATCTTTATCTATTATCTATGGATGGACACTTGGGCTGGCTCAACATCTTGGCCACTATAAATAATGCTGCAACAAACATAAGGGTGCATATATCTTTTTGAATTGGTGTTTTCATAATCTTTGGTTAAATACCAATTAGGGAAATTACTGCATCATATGGCAATTCTATTTCTAATTTTTTGAGTAACCTCCATACTGTTTTCCACAGTGGCTGAATCAATTTACAGTCCACCAGCAGTGTACAAGAATTCCTTTTCCCCCACATCCTCACCAACATTTGTTATTTCTTGTACTTTTTATTTTAGCCATTTTGACAGGTGTAAAGTGATATCTCATTGGGGTTAATATCCAAAATATACAAAGAACTTAGACAACTCAACACTGAAACTAAATAATCCAATTAAAAATGGGAAGAGACGTTGAATAGACATTTCTTCAAAGAAGACATCCAGATGCCCAATAGACACATACAAAGATGTTCGATATCACTAATCATCAGGGAAATGCAAATCAGACCTATGCTTTTCAAACATTCAAGCACATGAGTCACCTGGGGATTTTGTAGAATACAGGTCAGTACCAGTTCCAGGGGCCCAGAGTGGGATCAAGATCCTGTATTTTCAACAAGCTCCCAGGCAGTGTTGCTGGATCACAGACCACACTGGGCCATGAAGTGTGAGGTATTTCTCTGCTGCTCCCCAAACCCCACAAGTGTATGTAGTGAGGGTATCTCTGGAGGCAACAAACTTAGCTTGAGATTCTGCCACTTCAATGAACTCGCAATTTTCTTTCCTAAAACAGCATAGTGATCCATTGAAATTCAAGGAGTTTCTTTTACATGTATAAGCAACTGTTCTCCTTTTAATTCCCTGAACTCCATGTAGTTATCAAATTCATCTGAAATGTTATCACTTTCTCCACAAAATATCTGTTTACATTTCTTTCACATACATTCCTTCTTGATTTGCATTTATGTCCTTTTGTTCTGAGCTACCTAATAAACTCCAACTGATCATCAACCAAAGATTTATAAGATATATTGAGTTTAGTTACTTCATTCAGATGGCTTCTAATCATCTACTTTCAAAACAAAATATGGAATCCCATTTTGTCCATTTCTCTTCCTTCAGAAGATCCTCCATTTAATTCATTATCTTGAGTTTCCTACATTATTCTTACCCTCCAGCTTAGCTCTGCCTTTTTTTCTTTTTTCTTTAAACACCACTAGATTCTGAACTTCAAATCTATATGTCAACGGTGGCTTACCCAACCCCTAGAAGGCTCTAGTACAATATCCTGGAATTTATGATTTATGCCAAGCCCCCTCGTCAGCCTCACTTCCATTACCAACTGAGCTGAAAATTGAAACACTGGCTCAGTCTGTAGAGCCAGACTCTCTTCTGTTGTGTTAACTAATTCATTACTAACCTTAGCTTGAGTGTTTTGCTTACCCAAGAGCACCTCATTTTGAAGAATTTAACTTTCACATGCAATCTCTTTTATTCCTTTCCTTCATTGATCAAACTTATTCAGGGCAACAATTATCTCCCTCTGGATACTAATTTTCTCCCCCATTTCATGGCATCCTCAAACAAAGCTCACAGGCACACTGCAATCCTTCATTAACTGAAAACATGCAAAGTGCACAAGTCTTTCCAATGGAAAATTCGATGCAAAAGCCAAATGAGGTAAATTGCATTACTTGACCCGCCCTGGGACAGTTTAAACAGTGTTACATATTAATATGCTGCCAAGTCTCAAGATGATGGGAAGATTCTCATCAGAGCCCAAAGTAGTTAGTGAAGGAGGGAGACCACCCTTGCCACAAACAAATCGTCTTGCTGATAATCATCGATGAGCCTCTGATGAGAAATACTCAGGAACATTGTTCGAGCGAGCAGAAAATAAGAGAGCAAGTTAACCAAGGTCACTTAGTATCCAACTTAGTATCCAATTGATACATTCATGATCTTTGTGCATAGCCATGTGTTTCATTTTATAATTTCACTTAGCATATGTGGAATTGTCTGCACTCGAATTATTACTCTTGCTGTTTTCCGTGCCCTGCTCTATTCTGTCACCTAGAAATGCATCCTCACTACATGTATTTTTATTCTTCCAGCGTAAACATGTTTGAATTACAGTTATTTTAGGGAATTTCTTTTGGTTGTGCCTACAGAGAGGTGGCAGTCGTATTTTAAGACAATCTCAGTCAGGAACCACAGGGTTTTCATCTATCTGAGATCCTGAGAAAGGTGCTCCTGAAATAATTTTGCTTATTCCTGTCCACTGACGCCTGTATCCCATAGGTGTAACATCATCAGTTCCTGACCCAGCTTTTTCTGGACTTTGGATTCCAGACTGACCTTGGAAAAGTTAGAAGTTTCCATAAATTGGGAACTCCCAAAATGAATTACTCAATACACTGTCCAAGTGGCTGGCTTTTCTAGATTGCCTTGCAAACATAATCATGTAGAACTCACAAGTAAATATTTATGCTCCTGGTCTTTGGCCATGCTCAGTCACAGTGATCCCATTGGGTCAATGACTTGATTACTCTTTTTTAAAAATTTTTTTTGATGTTTATTTATTATTAAGAAACAGAGAGAGACAGAGCATGAGCATGGGAGGGGCAGAGAGAGAGGGAGACACAGAATCCGAACTGGGCTTCAGGCTCTGAGCCGTCAGCACAGAGCCCGACACAGGGCTTGAAGTCACAAACCGGGAGATCATGACCTGAGCCGAAGTCAGACGCCTACCCAAATGAGCCACCACCCAGGCGCCCCACTGATTATTCTGATAATAATATGGAATTATAATATTAGTATTAATAAAAATAATGACAATGAAAAGCCCCCCTCCCCACCCTCAGCTTCCAGACTGTCACTTCTATGATATTTATTCACCTTCATTTAGGAAAATGTTTCTTACATGGTCTCTCCATGCAGAGGCTGGATGTATCTCGGTGCATCTTGCCTGCAGGAGTATTCTGAGTGACCATCAGCCTTGCCTTTCAACCTCCTGAGTAATGGGTTCACACCACCGTTCAGCACTTCTGCATATCAAACTTCGGAAAGGATTCCCTACCTACACATTCAGCACTTCTGCATATCAAACTTCAGAAAGTATTCCCTACCTACACATTAAATGCCTTCATGGGGTCAGGGAAGAGTGGCCAAGGTTAATGTGCTCTGGTCCCTGGTCTCTTTTCATGTGTCTCTTCTCTATTGTGCTGCAAGCATTATGTCTGCAGGAATGTGTTGCAACCAGAATACCCAATAAGAGTCCTATAGCATGTGCCTGACAACATTATTCAGCAAGTAGTCCAAAAGAATGCAAGCCAAACATTGTGGGTGTGGCTTCTGAATCAAGAAGGTCCCTCTGCAGAGGTCTCAAAGGGGCTATGAGCACTGCCGCACAGAGCCCTGTGTTCCCTGTCACCAGAATCTGTTAATTCCTTCATATCTCTGAGTCTGCCTGTGACAGAGAGTACTGTATCTTTGTCATCATGTACTGTCTGACTTTTTTCTCTGCAGAAGGTCTTCCATGAACCGAACAGCTTGCTGAATGTTTTCTTCAGTGAGATGGGTGATGATGGTTAAGCCCACACATGAGCTCCCGGGCTGCACTTCCCACTGGGGAGACATATATGCAAACACATTAATGTATATATTTAATTGGGTTATAATCTATTGACCATAGATGCTAAGGCACTGAGCAAGCAATTAACAAAACAGCTTTGACTAAATATAGTTAGCACTAAATATAGTTGGTTAATTGGTATTTAATATGCTTATTAAATGTCAATTAAGTATCTTTAGCAATGAATTGGTACCTAATTAACTTACTATAGCTATCCTGTTACTTGACATTTGAACAGCTAAATATTCTCTACAAGTTTAATGTTTTAATAAGAAACAAATTATCCATGTATTGCTCATGAATTTTTCAGTTAGTTTAATGGGATTTAAATGTATCTCCCAACTTGGATACATGTTTTTCTTAAAACCAACTGATATTTTATATTTCAGATCACTTTTAAACTCAGAGGGCTGATGACATGAGAAGGAAGAGCTCTAGAAGTCAGAAATCCCATGTTCGAATCTTGGTTCTACCAGTGACACCCCATGTTATCTTAAAAATGTTATTTCACTTTTCTGGAGCTTTCATTTCCTCCTCTGCAATAAGAATAAAAGTTGTAATTACAGTAAAAGTAAATTTACCTAAAAGTATGAAGGTACTTAAATAAGTGAAGCATTTTCTTAAAAATAATGATATAAAATTTTTAGGAAGATTGTGGGTAATCATTATATTGATGGAATCTTTATATTTATGTGGAAGTCCTTAAGTTAATTTATGGTTAGAATGGAAATCCATTTTCTGAATTGTCCCTAAAGTGTAATATCAACCTGGTTTTATTAAACCGCCAGCTGTGGAGATGCCTGGGCTACTCTTCAAAACACACATGCCTTCCTATTCTGGCCGTTTGCCCTTTTATCTGCTTCTGCCCATTTACTTTGTGGGTTTGAGCATGGAGCAAACTCTTGGTGTTTTATGCAGAAATTGCCGGGTTTTGACTTTGGCTCTATCTCAGTAGATGTTGTGTTTTAGATATCGTATTTACTTACCTGGTTTATGATCTTAACTGAACTCTATGTTAATTCCACTATGTATCTGCCTTTTAAGGCTGGTTGATGATTTATAATCTTAGCAGCCTCCTTATGTTTGATGGTAGCACACAGCAAAGAAAGCATTGTGTCTTCATTTACGTTCCCTTGCTTTACATCTTCTGCACTTCATAAACAAGGCTTCTTTTCTTAAACACTTACAATAATTTTAGTGCCATTTACCCTATGTTGGTTCACTACACCAGAACCCTCACACTCATCAAACATTTGCTTCACGTGTGCTATAAAAGACAAATTAAGTAGAAAAGAGGTGCTTGGTGTGTCTACTTTAGAATTTGTTGTTGAATCTTGTATACATGATTTCGTGGCCTGTAACGTTTTCTTTTTCTTTCTTCCTTTCTTCTTTTTTTTATTTTTTAGTTCCTATGCTTTCAAACTCTGCCCATTGTTACCGACTAATTTATAGAGGCTGCGGTCAGCCTTGTCATGTTGGCTTAACCCAGTTTTGTTTCCAGGGGCAATATACATTGTGGAAGTTAATTGTTCCCTGACCACTTTTTCCATATGGCAGAGTGAGTCTGTCTGTAATAACTTTGGAATGATTTATCCAACGTTTTGTCATGATCCCTTGATATTGCTTGAGAAGTCTCCTGGATCTTTGTTGGACATGATACCCGGTGAGTATACTGCAACTGCTACCTTAAACCCACCAATTGCCTTAATTTGATTGCATGCATGGAGATTAGTTTATAATAATTTCTCCGCCAGTGAACTAAATGTTATTATCTTTATTACCATTGTTGATGCTATTGTTAGACAGGTGCAAAAATATTCTTATCTCTGCTATTTCTGAATCTTCCCCTGTGGACCTGCAGTTACTGATTAGCACTACATTAGTCATTCATTGACATATATGGAGTTCCCAATTCATGCCGAGGAGAATGGCAGATTTCAGTGAGAAGACGAACTTCGGATGGAAGCTAAGAAACACAGAGGATTGTGCGCTACCTCAAAAGGCCGGGACAATATAGTACAGCGCCTTAAGCCAGACTCAGGTCAGAAAGTTACAGGCTCTTATCTCCACTCCACTGATGACAGAAAGTGGCTCTGCTTCAATTTCTGCATTTGTAAACAGAAGAGAAAAAATAATATTTACCTTGTAGGGCTGGGGAGGATTATAGGGAGATGGTATATTTTAAGTACCCCGTATGATGTCTTGCAAATGGTAAGTCCTCAAAAAACCTGTTGTAATTGAAGTAGAATGCTCTCTAAAGTCTCTCAACATTAAGTAAGCAAGTGGGAGAATAAGAACACTTTTTAAAGTATGCTGTGGTTTTACGGGGCGTCTGGGTGGCTCAGTTGGTTGGGTGTTTGACTTCGGCTCAGGTCATGATCTCGCGATTTGTGGGTTCGAACCCCGCGTCCGGCTCCGTGCTGACAGCTCAGAGCCTGGAGCCTGTTTCAGATTCTGTGTGTGTGTCTCTCTCTGCCCTTCCTCCAGTCATCTTCTGTCTCTCTCTGTCTCAAAAATAAATAAACTATAAACATTTTTTTAAAAAAAATAAATGAAGTATGCTCTGATTTTATTAACACCCAACCAAAAAAGGTATTAAATTACAGCAAGTCTGTGTGGCGAGTATGTGTACTGTCCATGAAAATATTAGCTATCAGAGTACCTGGTCTTTTTTCCAGTACTTCCTTAGTCAACTGAAGAAAAGCAAAGAGCAAAAGAGGGCATTTATTTCCCAATCCCTGTATAATGAACTGTATCGACTATATTGTTTGAAACCCAGTGAAGAAGTTTTGATCTTTGTAAAATACATCATGTTTTGAAATAGTTGGGATATGTATTTTAACTTGAGTATATCAGGCCACCAGAATGAAGACACTCCAATTTTCATGTCAAGATGATAACTGGATTATTTAGGTGTCAAAAGTACAAGATGTGTATTAAGCCACATTCTGCCTTGGTAAAATGAGACTCTGCATGGGAGATGTATACACACTAATCCTGTGTAAGTCAAACAAATAAACACACTCTACGCTCAGACTATAGAGCAGGATAAGCACTTATGAATCAAACCCTTGCATTCAAAGAGAGCTGAGTTCACGAAAGCTGACTACCAACACACAGTCTTTGCATGTGTACTTGACCTGGCCTATGTCAGCGCATTCACTGGGGTTTTTACATTAAGAAGAGAATGACTTTACGGAACAGGCCATCAAGCAGAACCCACGTCACTTTATCATTCTGAGTTTATAACAGAAATACACACACACACACACACACACACACCATCTTGGGAGTGTCTTTAAAGCAATTCATGATGGAATATTGAGCCTCTGCTATGACCAGGCAGGCCTTGTGCTAGGCTCTGGGGAGCCCACGAGGAAGAAGACAGGGGGCTTGTGATCTAACAATGAAGACAGAGGCTTATGCATCCTCTTTCATTCAGTGTGATTTACGCAGGTCCAAATGACGGGTTTGGGGAACACGGAAGAGGTAGCAGGGAATTCTGCTACGCCACCATGGGAAGCCATACAGACAAAGAAGGGAGCATGTTGGTAAAGTATATTATCCAGCTTCTACAAAATAATGCTATTTATATTTCATAATCTATGGATTTCCAAGCCCAATGTCTGTGGAATTTAAACTCTTGGTTTATTCTGCTAAATGCACCAGCATACCTACTTTTATTGTCACCAAACATAACTAAGTTATGGTGATGATTGAAACTGGATAGAAATGAATCAGAAAGGCATTTTGATGAAATTCTCTACTTCTTTCTTCAAAGTGGTTGGCTGTTATATGTAAGGGAGTGGTGATTTTGATGTTAAGTGAAAGGATTTGCAACTAGGAAAATTACCCGGTATCATATACTTGTTATAATATTAACTAATTTCTCACAACCACTCTGAGAATCTCATTAGCATTGACATGTATTGACCAAGTCTGGCCTTAAATCTTCTCCCTCTCAAAAATAATCACAACTATTAGTATTATTATTTAATGAGTGGGTTCATATAGATTATCCAATTCAATCCTTCTGACACCCTGGGGTTTATCAAGTACATGAACTATTGTAATAGCGTACGTACTTGTCATCTGTTACCAAATGTTTCCCATCACATCCACTTACCACACTGCCTTCAAGGTATGCTTTTCAAAAGACAGATCTGTTTATGTCCTCTCTTGCTTAAAAACCTTCTGTGATCTCTAATATCTCATAGAATAAAACCTAGACAGCGTGACCATTTATAAATTGACACCAACCTAGCTGTCCCGTCTCACATCCTGCCATTCTTGGTGATGCTCGCCAATCACACCTAACTACTTACGGTTCTTTGATCCTGTCTTGCCCTTCTTGGCACCATGCATTGGGTCATGCCAGAGCAATTTATCTTTATATACCCAGTACCTATTGGAGGACGTCTTCCATAAATATAGAGTATATAATCAAATATCATTATCTTTATTTCACAAAAGAGTGATGTGGTGCTCAACAAGTTTTGCAAACTTGTCCGAGGACATGAGTCATGAGCAGAAGAGTTAATGCCAGACCCTTAGCCATACTTTATGGTGTCAATTACTCACCATAATGTCTACAGATTTCAGGCTTCCTACGAGTCATTTATAGATTGATTTTTTTTCCCATTTACCACACAATTATAGGTACAATATTAGTTTGCTTGGGCTGCCATAACAAAGTACCACAGACTGGATGGCTTAAACAACAAAAACTCATTTCCTTTCAGTTCTGGAGGCTAAAAGTCCAAGATCAAGCTATTGGCAGGACAATCTTCTGAGGCTTTCCTGTTTTGCTCATAGTCCTCTTCTTCCACTGCCTTCACATGGTCTTCCCTCTATGTGCATGTGTCTGTGTTCTAATTTCCTCTTCTTACAAGGACACCATTCAGACGGGATTAGGGTTTACCATAATGACGTCATTTCGACTTAATTATCTCTCCAGAGTCCCGATCTCCAGAAGCAGTCACATTCTGAGGTATAGGAAGTTAGGATTTCAATATATAAATTTGGGGGGGGGATACACTTCCACCCATAAGAGGTATCTGATATGTGCCAGACACCTTCATAAGTACTAAGCTGGGCAAACTCTGAGGTTGGCTCCACTGATGTTCACAGAGTTCACAGACCCTAGCATTCATGGAAGGGAAGGGAACCTAAGAGAAAACTATGACATAGTCTCCTAGGATGTTAATTAGCCACAGGAGATTATTTATTCATCTCATTTACTCCCTGTCACTGTCAATACCTCCAGCGACTTCAGGGTCTTTTGCTCCAGAGAAGTCAAAGAAAGTGTCATGATCCAAATGTTGAGATTCCTACATTAAAATGCCTTGTCTAACATTTTGATGACTTAATAGAACAATGCCATAGATGTGCTTACCATCTCAGTACTTATGACTTTCCATATCATTTGGGCTCTGGCTGCAAATGGTTAATATTATAAAACCAGTGCTGTAAGGAAACCTGCCAAAATTTACAGGGCAAACCAGGAGTGCAGCATGAATTCAAAATCCCTTCCCCTGAGTGCCTAAGTTCTTTCTTAATGCTGTGAATCATGGGATAAAGGGTTTTAGGTAAAAGCTGGAAAGTTTTCTCTTTGTACAGTCAAAAGCCAAGATTCCTCATGCTTCTCTGAAGGAAACCTATCCTGTAAATGATGACAATATTGGTCACAGACTCAATGCCCACATAAAAGAGCAATTGTGAGACAGACACCTTCCTCCAGTCATCTCTCTGAGTCCCTCATGTGTCCCGACCACTTTTAAATCATCGTGCCCTTTCTTCTCTACGGCAACAGTGAGCCCAGAAGGACCAAGTATCTAAAGCATCTACTCCCAGGGGCTTCTTCTAACTCAATAGGAAAGTTTAAAACTCCTGACAAAGTCTCTTGTCTTCTTCTCCCTTCATGTCCCCTTCAGCATCTTCCTTTTCTAGTTCCCTCTGTGATGTGAAGTATTACAGATTCAGAAACACAGTGTTATATGAATACTGGAGAACTCCAAGACCAAAGATATTATGAGCAAACACACAACACACTGTCTGAAACAATGGAGCCCCAGACAAAGTGTTATGGTCTGACCTTGTCAAGTTGGGTTCAGAGTGCACAGATCAGGCACAGGGAGATTTTACCGGAGGAACTCAGGCATTAATAAATAAGGCCTATAGTGTTCTAGTAACATCCATACTCCCTGGTACTACCTTGACCCTTTCATAACTGTCTCCACAGCCTTCTTTTCCTTGGACTCTTTTCATGTGTTCATTACATTCAAACTTTTGTTGAGACATTCTGTTTCTTGGATGTCTCTACTTTATAAAACCTTCTACTTCTAAGTAGACTTCACCACTTTGAGTTGTTTTAAGAAGCCCTTGATTATGTTTTCCCTTAGTCTACTTTTTGTACCAGTGAGAGTACACTTCTCTCCTTGTTGTAGGGGAGGCCATGACCCAAGAATTGGGGGACTGGTTATTGGACCTTCTGGGGTCAAGAGAAGGTTGGAAAGTAGGGTGGTGGAGATAAAAATAGAATTTAGAAGCCTACTGGGGGCTACTGGCAAGGCCACTAACCTTAACAAAGCAATTGTTTACTTAAGGATTTTTGTATTTTGAAAAGTAATCAGGGTCAAGGAAGGAAAAGTAAAATGAGATAAAAGCATAGAGGAAGACAAACTATAAAAGACTCTTAACTATAGAGAACAAACTGAGGTTTACTGGAATGTGGGTGGGGGGATGGGCTGAATGGGTCATGGGCATTAAGGAGGGCACTTGTTGGGATGAGCACTGTGTATTATACGTAAGTGATGAGTCTCTAAATTCTACTCCTGAAACCAATACTACACTATACGTTAACTACTGGAATTTAAATAAAATCTTGGAAGAATAAAAATAATCGGGTAGTGATATGAAACAAGTATTCTATAAAGGAAAGCTTAATCCAGTGTTAAGAACCATCCCAAATTTCCCTCTGCCTTTCTTTTCCTGGAGATGAATCTTTCTACTTTGCTCTGCCCAGCTTGAGAAATGTCTGAAGGGAGATTTGGTAGGAATTGTCACCCATGCTACAGATTGTGGGAATTTAGGGGACCCAAGAGGAGGCTAGTCTTGCCCAGTGGCTGGTAGGTCAGAGGCAGCGGCTCCGTCAGGAGAAGGGAAGGTATTTAAAAGCTGGGAAGCCTTGGGGAGGAGGATAAGGGGCAGTGGGAGAAACAGAGGAACCATTTCTACAAAGCTCTCCTGACTAGAGGACGTCCACATGAGGATTTCTGGAAAGTCTGGCCTAAGAGCTCCTTTGTGACA